>CM077156.1:179661631-180261631 GCA_039583875.1 Platanthera guangdongensis
TTTTGATCAGGTGGCCCAAAAACCACACAAAAACTTTTGAAGGGAGTTATTTGAGGTACAACTCTTTTGACAGGAGGTAGGAGAAGAGGTGATGTTGTCTTCTCTTTTCTCTAAACAATAGAGAAGACTTCAGTGGATGCTTGTGTTCAAAGCTCCCCTGAGATGTTGAAATGTTCAGGAAGACTGGAGCTTTGGCTCAGGGTGTAGGTCTTCAGGCTTGACTTGCTAAAATCCAGGATCTTGTAGGCTGATCTAGAAGTGTTTGTCTTTGAGGATTCCTGGAGTAGAAGTTGAAGAGGACACTTGATATATGTTCGATGTTCTTCTTCAATCTTCTATAAGATCAAGGGGAAAACAACTTGTTTTTTCTTCACAGAGAAAGAGTAGTATTCTTCTGTATGTTTTCTGTGTAGATGTATCTCTACTACTTATTCTCCTTGTTGTCCAGCTGTCTGAAAACAAATATCTCTTTTATGTCCTGCTCTCTAATTCTGCTTTTGAATTTTGAATTATAACCATTAATTGCTGATTAGATTCTGGAAATTGAAACGGCTGGAATATAGTCTTTAATGAGTTTCCCCAACTGTCCCAGTAAAATAAGCAAGTAATTAACTCTAATGAAATCCATAATTATTGTTGCCATGAATGGCTATATTCTTGAGAATATGAGCATTAATTACTCAAAGAATTACTACCAAAGAATAGAATGAATTAGGGATAGAAATATGGAAAACATAACATTTAGTCTCTGAACAGATTTCGTCGACCTCAGGGTAGATTTTGTCGACCTGGACTCCAAGTTCGTCGCGCTGAGAAATCCCCTTCGTCCGACCTGAGCTCAGCGATCATCAATATGGAAATATCATGTTAACTCTGCGCTCCAAGTTCATAGACCAGAAAATCTGTCTTGAGGAAGAAAATCATCGACCTGGAGCTCGAATATCGTCGAGCTCAACTCAGAGAAAGAACTCTGAGTTCGTCGATCTGCGATCGACGATCGTTGAGCTGAGTTTGAAGAACTTCGAACTAATAATCTGAACTCTGAATTCTTCTAAGTCTTGATCTCTGAAGTCTTCTCAAGGCTGGATCATAAGATGTCTAATCCTAGTCAGACTGACCTTAACCTTAGAACTACAAATTGACCCTAGGCTATACTGAAGGGTCAAAACGTAATAGTGAACCTTAGCCCAAATCCAAAATAGGTATTCAACAATCTCACCCTATTTGGGTGAGGTCACTAAACATAAAAAAATAATAAAAACACAAAGCAATATAAATATCTGACAGAATTTTAAACTAATCAGCAGATATGATTAGCTAAGGGCAATACATATATATGTCTCAGAGAGATAAATGTTCAAGGATTGTTAGAGGGAGGAGCAGATGAAGTTTAGAAAACACAATTTTCCTGTGAGGATCTACAGCTTCCCTTTGAGTCATTTTCATATCTTGAGCTCCAAAAACTGTAATAGTTGAGGCTTTGGGAACAACTACTTCAGGATGTACCTGCATATACTCATTTGGATCAAATAACTGTCTGTCTACCTGAAATTTGTCGAGTTCTTTTGGCCTAAAGGTAGACATTGTAGTGAATTGAGATGGATCTGATCCTTCTTTTCTTGCTTTATTCATCGGAGAACACCCCAATCAGTTCATGAAATCTAGCCACATTCTAAGTTAGGATCTAACTCAAGTTCATAAGTTGGAGAGAGAGGTCTCTCTAGATCAGCTTTAGAAGCATCCTGAGCAGACTTTTGAGAGTTTCTGAAAATAATAGATTCCTGTTGATAATTTGTTGATGGCATAGACTGTTGAGATTGCTTTGATAACAGAACTGTGGAGGCTGCAATGACTATATTTTCCAGAAGGTCTAGAAGACTTGTGAGAGGATGGTTTTTGATATTGAGAAGTGGTTGAAGCAGGCTTCTGAGTCTTTATAACACTTCCAGAAGATTGAGAAACATTTCTAGTAGCACCTGCAGTAGGAGGAGGCGAGGAGGTCCTCTCCAGTTCCTTTGAGGAGGAGGAGAGTATCTCCTACTCTTCTTTCTAGCTTTTTGCTCATTTTTAGACAGCCACATCCATCTAGGCATACCTGGATAAGGTGTAATATTATTTAGGATGTAATATGGTGTGTCAGCAGTCAGGTTAGGATTAGGAACAGCCTTAGCAGGAGCTTTTCTCTTCTTAGTTTTATCTTCTTTGGACCAGAATCATCAGAATCATCATCATCATCATCAAATGAACCAGGAGGATTTGCATATAGATCATCAATCTCTTTCAGAACCTTTTTAGAGATCAACTTCTCAGCCTGAGGCTGTACTAGAATTATTGGCTCTGCAACACTTCAAAATCAGTCTGATCTCCTTGCTCTTCTTCCATATCAACAAATAAGATGTCATCTAGTCTGGCATAGGAGACTCCACACCAGCCAAAGGTTGGAGGAGAGAAGGCCTTGTGCACAGAAACTGGTTCAGCAATATCTTTAACAGCAAAACTTGCCTTTAGTTGTTCTACAAATTCAGGACTTACTGGAGCAGTGTAAGGTACAATAACTCTAGAATATGGAGTAACGAAACTGGGTAGAATATATCTGTATACTGAATCAAAAGAATGCAGTAAAGAAACTAAATTGACTGTGGGATTTAAAAATAAATCACCAGCAGTGATTTTTCTGCTATTGTATCAGCCAAATCTATATCAGAACCATTAAATCAATTATTTCTGTTGGAGGTGCTGGCATCTGGATGAATCATCAAACATGTCAGAATCTGCTGGAGCTGCAGGAGGAAGAACTGGAGCGATTCTTCACAGAACATCTCCCCCTGGCTGTGTTCAGAGGACCCTGAAGCCAACCCTCCAGAAGATGGAACAGTTGAGAGAGCAGCTATTCTGGAAGAGAAAGAGTTAATTGAAGCAGAGAGAGGAGCAATATCAGTTGCTATGAGTTGCTAAAGAGTTGGTGAGATGAAAGCAAGAAGGTCTTTTGTTATATCAAAAATTTTGGGTAGAGGGGTTCGGGAGTAGAAGAGGTATAAGAAGTGTGATGTCCACAATTTGAACACACAGAGAAGGCATGAGAAAAGTCTGTGTGGGTATAGTCTGGAAATGTTGAAGGGGGAATGGATGGAATGTCAGTGGTAGAAGTGGGAATTGTGGTAGTGGGTATGGAGGTGGTGTCCTGATTTGAAGAGTTATGTGGAGATGGTTGAGGAGACAATAAATTGAAGGATGGTTGAGAGGTAGATGGTATGTCAGAGGTATAAGTTTGAGGTGAAGATTGAGGAAGGTGGAGAGAGAATATCCTCATAAATAATTATGGGAGAGTATGGAGGTGATGGTAGAGGAAGAGTTGAAATAGGAGGGATAATTGAGGATGGTTGTTGTGGAGGAGGTGAAGGGATTCTGGTGGAAGGAAGGACATCTCTAGAGGTGGAGGAGTGGTTGTTACTGCCCTAGTGTCCTCAAAAGTCCTGGAAGAGGAGGAAGCCCTGTTGGCTTGTGATGGTCCTCTCCCATCTCCCAAATAAGGCACATGTGAGCCTTTTGGAGGCATTAATGAATATGGTCTGAGAGACCAGTGATTCAGAAGCCTGGCCTGGAGTAAAAGGCCTGAAATTCTCCCAAAGCACACCTCTTTCTTAGTATTTTTCTTTTTGATCAAATCAAATAGTAGCTTTCCCCAGTTCACCGCTTTCTTATTCACCACAGCACACATCACCAAGAATTGGTGCCTGGTAATGTAGTCATGGGGCTGTGTGTTTGCCCAGCAAAACTTTCCCAACAACATCAGCAAGGAATTTGTATTCAGCAGACAAATTCTTCTTAAGCAGTTTGTTAGGGTTTCCATCAGAATGATCCATTTTGATCAATATATTATCGTATTCAGTACTATTTATTTCAATATCTTCATCTCCATTAACTAAACCGGAAATCTTTGTTAAGACGGTGGGGGTTAGTGTAACCTGATTCCCTGAGATGGTGCTTGTCATCGTGTGTGCATCATGAGTAGTTGAAGAATAAACCTGTATAACCCGTAATTCGTCGAGATCTGGAGTACCCCAGAAGACGGCTATCCGCAGACCATTTGGCGAGCTTGGGCGAGCTGTGGCGAGGTTGGTCTAGCAGAGGCGAGCTGTGGCGAGCTTGGGCGAGCAGAGGCGAGTTGTGGCGAGCTTGGGCGAGCAGAGGCGAGCAGAGGCGAGCTTGGGCGAGCAGAGGCGAGCTTTGGAGAGCTTGGTCGAGCAGAGGCGAGCTTTGGAGAGCTTGGTTGAGCAGAGGCGAGCTGTGGCGAGCTTGGGCGAGCAGAGGCGAGCAGAGGTGAGATGTGGCGAGCTTGGGCGAGCAGAGGCGAGATGTGGCGAGCTTGGGCGAGCAGAGGCGAGCTGTGGCGAGCTTGGGCGAGCAGAGGCGAGCTGTGGCAAGCTTGGGCGAGCAACTCGCGAGTATGGGCGAGTATCTCTTGGAACTCGCTGGCACAAGCTGGATACTCGCCTATACCCCCCCTCCCCCCAGGATTTCTCTATAAATAACCCCCCAGGGGTACTGGAAAGAGGACTTTTGGAAGCGGACGAGGTTCCCCCAAGTGGATACTCGCCCAGTCCATGCCTGCCCAGTACCTCACCCATCCTTTTGGTTGCGGAGGGGAAGCTTCTTCCAAGCTTCCGGGTACGTGGTGGGACCTCCCTGCTGGAGCACTTGGGGTGTGCTTGTAGATAGTTTCCTTCCTTTCTCGCTAGCCACTTGAAATATGATGTCGGATCGTAGAATCAGTAACCTTAGGCTGTCTTGATCCTATTTTCGAGGTAGGGAATTTTCCTGGCTTCAACAAAACCCATTCTTTTATCTCTGTCGCTGACAGTTTGATTCTGGAAGTCATGAATTTCTTCAAATGTTGATCTTCACATAACTGCAGAATGTCTATAAAGATTTGATCGGAATGTCGAAAGGAGTCGAAATCGATGTTAAAGCCTGTGTCGAACTTCATGCCGGAAAGTGATATCGCCGCAGTCGCCATTAGTTTCCTGTAAAAAGAAGGAGAGATCAAGTGCAAAAGAACAAAAAGCGCGGGATGGAGCTCGAAGAAACCTAGTTATAAAGTTTTTAGAATACGAAGCATCGAGCTCTGTCCTGCGAAAAATAAAAATTCTTCGATCTCAGGTCGACGAAAAATTTCATGAAGAGATAATATCGTCGATCTCAGTCAGAAGAGGGGAAAACATTTCGTCGTTCTTAGGTCGACGAATAGTTTCTAAAGCAAGATCGTCATTCTCAGGTTGACGAAAATGACTTCACACAGAGAGTTCGTCGATCTCAGGTCGACGAAAAATCTCAAGATGATTTCTTAGTTCGTCGATCTCTGTTCGACGAACTTTAAAAAATTCTTCGACCACAGACAGAAATTAAATTAAAGCCTCTCCATTTATCATACGCAGTTGATTCATAAAGAATAGATGGTTCCCCTTATCCAAGGGTTTGGTGAAAATGTCTGCTATTTGCAAATCAGTGTAGATGAAGATAATCTTAATTTTATTTTTGTCCACATAATCTCTAATAAAATGATGCATTATCTCTATATATTTAGTTCTACTATGATGCACTGGATTTTATGCAATGAAAATTGTTCTTGTATTATCACATAGTAAAGTCGAATTATTTAAGTTGAAACCATAATCTAGGAGTTGGTTCTGAATCCACAGTATCTGTGAACAACAACTGCCAGATGCTATGTATTCAGCTTCTGTAGTTTAAGTAGACACAAATGTCTGTTTTTTGCAAAACCAGGACACTAGTCTAGCATCAAGGAACTGGCATGTCCCTGAGGTGCTTTTTTTGCCCACTCTACATCCAGTAAAGTCAGCATCTGGGTATCCAGTCAACTCAAACTCTGACTCAGTTGGATACCAGAGTCCTAAACTAAGACAACTCTTTATATATCTTAAAATTCTTTTTAGAAAAGTAAGGTGGGATTCTTTAGGGTTCACCTGGAACCTAGCACAAAGGCATGTAACAACCATTATGTCTGGCCTACTTGTTGTGAGATATAACAGGGACCCAACAATGACCCTATATAGTTTTTGATCAACAGGCTTGACATGTTCATCAGAGTCAATCACAGTATTAGAAGTCATGGGTGTTTTCTTTGCTGAGGCATCTGACATCCCAAACTTTTTGATTAGCTCCTTAACATACTTGGACTGGGATATGAAGATGTCATCAAGTAGTTGCTTCACTTGGAGGCTAAGGAAGTAAAAGAGCTCACCCATGCAACTCGTTTCAAACTTGGAATATATTAGGTCAGAGAACCTCTTGCATAGTTTGGAATCTGTAGCCCCAAAATAATGTCATCTACATAAATTTGTACTAATAATATTTGATCCTTATGATGTCTAGTGAACAATGTCCTATCTACTATGCCCCTAGAGAATTTATGCTCTAAAAGAAAGCTAGCTAAGGTTTCATACCAAGCTCTTGGAGCTTGCTTTAGACCATAGAGAGCCTTATGCAATTTAAAGACATAAGAAGGATGGGTTGGAGAAATAAAACCTGTGGTTGCTCCACATAAATCTCTTCTTTAAGTTCACCATTTAAGAATACACTCTTGACATCGATTTGATATACTTTAAACTTATTGTAGGCAGCATAAGAAAGGAAGATTTTGATTGCTTCCAGCCTTGCAACAGGTGCAAATGTCTGGTCATAGTCAATGCCTTCCTCTTGTCTATAGCCTTGAGCAACTAGTCTTGCCTTGTTCCTAATGATAATACCTTGGGCATCTAGTTTATTTCTAAAAACTCATTTAGTTCCGATGACTGGGTAGTCTATTGGTCTTGGAACTAAATCTCAAACTCTACATCTCTCAAACTGTTTGAGCTCCTCTTGCATTGCAAAAATCCAGTGTGGATCTTGCTCAGCATCTTTTATGGATTGGGGCTCAGTTTTAGATATGAAGCAGGTATGCATCAAGTCTTGGTTGAGTTGATGCCTGGTCTACACACCTACTATCATGTCTCCAATCACCTGAGATACAGGATGATCTCTAAGTGTGACAAATTTAGTAGTGGAGTTGGTTCAACAACAGCTTGAGGAGTTAATTCCTCTTGTGGAATTATGGGAGCTATTGTTAGTTCAACATCTACTTCAGTGGATTCATCTTCACTGTCTTCATTTATATATGGAGAGGGATGTGCAACAGTCTCATTTGTGAGGGTCAACTCATCCAACTTCTCACACAAGTGTGGTACCTGTAAAGTTTCACTGGTAGAAGAATTCTTCTCCTTGTAAAAAATGTTATTTCATCAAATGATATATGTACAGTCTCTTCCATTTTTATAGTAGATTCATTATTTACCATATATGTCTTACTGACTTGGGAATATCCTAGAAAAATTCTCATTGCGGTCTTGGCTTCAAACTTTCTAAGATATTTTTTAAAGTAATCTACTTTAGGTTGCTTCCCTTTAAGTAATTCATAGGGAGTCTTGCAATTAAGCTTATGTATCAGGTTCCTATTCAGTACATAATTTGTTGTTCTTACAGCCTCTGCTCAAAAGAATAGTGACAAGTAAATATCTACAAGTAATGTGCCTGCAGCTTCAATCAGGGTCCTGTTTTTCCTTTCTGCTACCCCATTTTATTGAGAAGTTCTCGGAGCAGAGAAACACTGTCTGATACCTTCCATCTCACAGAATTCTTGCATGGGAAGAGACTCAAACTCAGTACCACGATCACTTCTGATCAATGCAACTGAAGTAGAATAATCAATCTTTATGCTCTTAAGAAAGTCTGCAAGAACTTTAAAGTTATCAGACTTGTTCCTCAAGAAGAACACTCAAGTGAACCTTGAGAAGTCATCAACAATCACTAAGGTATAAGACTTTCCTCCTAGGCTCTGTACATCAATGGGTCCAAAAAGATCTATGTGGAGCAAATACAGAATCCTAGGTAAATCACTCTTATTAAGTGGCTTAAAACTGTTTTTGATTTGCTTGCCTAATTGACAAGTCCTGCACAGGCTCTCCTTCTTGTAGGGGTAAGAAGGCAATCCTCTTACAAGGTTGTCTCTAGATAATTTAGCAATGTTCTTTAAGTTAACATGTCCTAATCTCTTATATCATAGTTCATTATTGTTACTAACCTGGTTGAATAGACATATTTCAGATCTAGCAGACTTAAGTTCACTACATAAATGCTTTCTACTCTAGTTCCACTTAACACAACTTGGTTATCTACTGAAGTAATAATACAAGAGGATTTATTAAATGATACCTGAGACCTTTCATCACATAATTGACTTATGGATATTAGATTGCGCTTCAGTCCACTTACATATGCTATCTTTTTGAAAGTGACAGCTCCAATTTTAACCTTCTCATAGCCTTTAGTCTGCCCACAATTGGAGTCACCAAAGATCACTTTTGGACCTAACTTGGACTTATAGTTGATTAGGTTATCCTTGCTGCCAGTCATGTGCTTTGAGCAGCCACTATCCAGGTACCACTATTCCTCTGTGGTAGGATAGTCTTTCACCTGCATTTAAACAGATTAGATATTTTTGACCCAGGTTACCTTGGGTCCTTATTTCTTTTCATAATTAAAGCTGGAAATATAAGAGTATTCAGGTTGGTTTTTATCCCTAGGGGGTGATATCTTCTTGGTGGTATTATCCACTGATTAAATTGGTTAATGAAAGATCTTCGTTGATTTTAAGTTTTATGAAAATTTGATTTTATGTTAAATTGAACTGGGATCGACGAATCTTGATAAGTTCGTCGATCTGCGTTCGACGAAAAGGGATGAGTTCGTCGAACTCCGCTCAGAGAATGAAGGTATTCATTTTTTGTGCCCCAGTATCATCGATCATAGTTTGAAGAACTGTATTGGTTTTGTCAATCATAGTTTGACGAATAATTATAAGAGAATTCTGCGTTCAGAGTTCGTCGATTGGAGTTCGATGAACTGTAAGCATTTCATCGGTCTGAGTTCGACGAAAACTGTTGAACATAGTTTTTATAAGATTTTCTGTTTTTCTTTCTTTTTTTCTTGGTCTTCTGAGTGATTTCTGTTGTTGATTATCTTCATGTAGCTTTTCTTTACCCTTTTTTGAAACAAATTTTATAGGGGTTGACATAATGTTTTTCTAAAGGAGATGAGGTTGGCTTGATGAAGCACCTAAGACAACCTTGTCATTTAGTCTGGCATTTACTGTGCTTGTGATGTTCATCAACTTGATGCTTCTCCCATTTAGGGATTCTTCAAGTTGCCTTGCATCAGCTAGTTCTGACTTTAGTGACATGATTTGTTTAGTTGCAATAGTTAGTTCATCCTTTAATTTGATGTTTTCAGATAGAAGATTGTCTTGTTCAATTATCTTATCTCTGAGTATTTTAATTTCCTTCTCAGAATTAATCAAATCATTACATAATAGTTTGAATTCAGTTCTAAAGCTATCTGAATTAAAATTAAATGAATATATTACCTGATCCCCTTCAAATTCTGATTCTTTTTCTGATTGCTCATCTTCAGAAATGCTGCCTGATGAATTGATATCCATCAAGCAAACTTCTCTTGCTTTTGCTTCCTCTTCTTCTTCACTTGAGCTGGAAGATAAGGATTCTTCTTCTGAATCACTCCAGGTTTCAGCAACAAAGCCCTTGTCCTTTCTTTTGTACTTGCCGGAGGAGGGCTTGTTATAATGCTTTCTGGATTACTTTTCTCTTCTTTTCTCCTTATTCTTATTCTTCGGACACTCTGAAATGATATGTCCAGGTTTCCTGCATCCAAAACACATCATCTCTTTAGTAGATGTTTTGTCATACCTTGATTTGTCATCCTGTCAGGATGATTTTCTTCTGAAATCCTTTCTTGCTATCTTGTAGAATCTTCTTGCCAGAAGCCCTATAAGCTCATCATTAGCAGGTGGAACTTCTGACCCTTCAACTGCTTTGAAGGCAATGCTTGGCTCTTTTCTCCCTGGTGTGGAGGTTTTCTGCTCAGCAGCTTCTCTGGTCTTCATCAGCTGCTCATAAGATTTGAGATTTCCCAATAGAGACTCAGTAGTGATCTCATTCAGACTTCTAGCCTCCTTGATTGGTCAGATCCTAGAATCCCATGAGCTGGGGAAGCACATGAGAATCTTGTCATTGATCTCAGTCAGTTTTATGTCCTTGTCCAAGGTTTTTAGCTCATTGACAATTGAACTAAGTCTATTATACATACCACCCACTGACTCAGATGCTTCTTTCTTGAAGTTCTCATACTGGGAGATGAGATTAGATCTCTTGTCTTTTTCTCATCCGCAGATCCAACAACCATCTGGTTTAGGGAATCCCAGATGCTTTAGCTGAGGTGCACTCTACCACTTTATGGAAAATGTCATCTGATATTGTCTGAGCTAGAATGTTCATGGCCTTGACATCAGCTATCTTGTCCTTCTTTTGTGTTGTTGATGCGTGAAAACGACATTGCCTAGTTAACACGGAGGAGTGTTCGATTTCACGGGCAAGGTGAAGAAGAGGATGAAAGTTGTGGGGTTGAGGAGAGGGGGAGGAAGCTTCTGAGTGCTCGAGAGTGGAGCAAGCGCTTGTTCAAGGGTTGCGGGGATAAGGAGTGGCTTGCTGAGAGCAGCCGGGAAGGCTGATGATCAACGGAGGAGGTTGATCAGGAGCGTAGGAGGTTGATCAGGAGCTGTTGAGCAGATGGTTACTTTGACGGTGGTACTTGCAGGTTGATGTCGAGGGAGTTGAGCAGAGAAGAAGAGAAGGGGGCTGCTAGCAGCGGCAATAATAGACTTCGCCCGCCGCGGATTAAATGTCACTCTTACGACAGACTTTTCTTTGATTAATATTGAGTTATTACAGCTTGCTATTACACCTTTACAATAAAGCAAATAAAGGGGTACAAAGGGGAAGCTGGCGGCTAAGGAAGAAGTGCCAGAAGGGAGGCCGCGCGGACTGAGAGAGCCAGGTCGGCAGGTCGCGCGACTAAGGGAATAAAAGAGATCGCGCGGACTGGGAACTGAGGCCGGCAGGCCGCGCGACTAAGGGCAGAGAGAAGGTGCGTACTGAGAAGAGGAGTCCACATGGGTTGATGACTTGAGCTTGATGTGGACTATCTTCGAGCGTGGGCACCTTGGGGTCTATGAACCTTGGGGGTCTCTCAACCTGACCTCAATGAGAGGTATGGGGGTCTATTTATAGGCCCGAGGAGGTAACGGCTTCCGGTGATGTTACCCTCGGTGAGACGGTAACTTGTGCAAGAAGAGGATGGAGTCCCCAAAACTCTATGCACGGTGTAGACAAGTCTCCTGATATGGCTACTTTGCCTATAATAATAACACATCATTGCCTTCCTTAGAACAGATCTGGTCCGTGCACTCCCAGATCCCTTCCTGAAAAGCCTTCCTCATCCATCTACTATCAACTCATGCTCACCCCCAGGAGTGAGGTCCAATGAATTCTGGATAGATAGTAATGCAGATGTGATTTGCTTTAGGTCTATTTTGTGCTTCTCATATAATAGAGTGGTCTGCATTTGCTTCTATGATGCCAAGAGCGAGGTAAGATGCAAAAATGTCTTGTCTTCTTCCTCCACCATCACACCAACTACGGGCAGTTTGTTCAGAAGGTCATTGAACATGTTAAAGTGTTCGTGGAGGTTATCACCCTCCTGTATCTTCAGGATGTATAATCGCTGCTTCAGGAACAACCTCGTGTTCAACGACTTGCTTATGTGTAGTCGCCCAAGCGTCTTCTACAGCTTGACAATAGACTCTTTAATACCGATAATGAACAACACTTTATCGTCGATGCACATCCTGATAGCACTAGTGGCGCGCTCAACCAACTCCATCCACTTAGAATCCTTCACCGGAGTGGGCAAAGACTCACGCCCTCGTAACACACGCATCAATCCCTGCTCAGCCAACATGCCCTTGACCCTAAAATGTCATAGGCGGATGTTCCTTCTACCGTCAAATTTCTCCACAAAAAACTTGACCAATATTGTGCTACTCCCTGTCATAGCTACTCACAATAGCTATAGACAATCTAATTAATCCACGGATGAAGCCTAGGAAACCAGACCAGCGTCGTCACCTACCATTGACCCAAACTCAAACTGGAACATCCAATCAGTCACTTATCGAGAACCTAGCTCTGATATCACTTGTTGTACAATCTGGTATGTAACAGACACAACTATAAACATAGGTAAACAAGAAACACGTAATATGCAAGAAATTACACTCGGCAAAACCCACAAAGGCACAACCACATACATATATATATATATAATCAATAATATAAATGCAAACAGATACACAAATGGGTGAAGAAGATCATCCGATAAGTATATTGTGGATGCTACAGACATGCATGATCAAGTCCTTTTGATCCAAGAGATACTTCAGGCTTTTATGATCCGTGAAGATCTCCACCTTTGCACCATACACATAATGTCGTCATATTTTTAACGCAAAAATTACCGCCGCCAACTCCAAGTCGTGGACGGGATAATTCCACTCATGAGGCTTCAGCTGCCTAGACCCAAAAGCTATCACCTTGCCATGTTGCACCAACACACAACCCAAACCGCATCCCGATGCGTCACTGAACATCTGAAATCCCTCGGTCCCTTGCGGTAGACTTAGGATTGGAGTCATCATCAGTCTCTCCTTCAGTGCCTCAAATGCTTGACTGCACTCTTGAGTCCACACAAACTTATGATCTTTACGAGTGAGTGAGGTGAGGGGTAGAGCTATCCGCGAAAAATTTTCCACGAATCTCCTATAGTACCCGGCTAGTCCAAGAAAACTTCGGAATTCCGCCACGGTCTTCAAAACCGGCCAATCTCTGATGGCTTTCACTTTTGTTGGATCCATTGTCACCCCATCCCCACTAATCACGTGGCCTAAAAATGCCACCTTCGCTAACCAGAACTCGCACTTTGAGAACTTTGCATACAACTGATTCTCTCTCAACACCTGCAAAACCACTCTCAAGTGGGTCTCATGCTCCACTTCAGATTTGGAATACACCAAGATGTCATCAATGAAGACAACCACAGAAGAATCCAAGTATTCCTGAAACACTCGGTTCATAAGATCCATACCTCGTCCCAAAAGCAGTCTTGGGTATTTCCTCGTTCCGAATTCGCAATTGATAATAGCCTGACTTCAAGTCCAATTTTGAATACACCACCGACCCCACCAACTGGTCGAACAAGTCGTCTATCCGTGGAATCAGGTATTTATTCTTAACGGTCAGTTTATTCAGCTCTCGGTAGTCTATGCACAGCCGCATACTACCATCTTTCTTCTTTACAAACAACATCGGCGCGCTCCACGGCGAAAAACTGGGTCTGATATAACCTTGCTCCAACAGCTCCTGCAACTGTACTTTGAGTTCAGCCAACTCCTTTGGTGTCATCCTAAACGGAGGACGTGACACCGGCCTAGCCTCCGGCACTAGCTCGATCGAGAAGTCGATCTCCCGCCGAGGAGGCGCTCCAGGAGGTTCATCCGGAAAGACATCCTTGAACTCTGCCACTACGGGCACTTCCTCAATAGACAACTGGGAGAGGCGAACCTCCAATAATGCTACAAGCGCTACACCACCCTGGTTAATCGCCCGCATCAGCTGCATGGCCGAAATCAGGGAACAGGCTACTCCACAAAGGCCCTCAAATTTGACTTCCGCCTGCCCCTTGCTCCTTAGGGTTACCACCTTAGATAGACAATCAATACTGGCGAGCTGCTCTGCAAGCCAGTCCATGCCCAAAATCACATCAAACTCAATCAATGGTAAAACCGCTGCTACCAATACGAAGTCAACTCCGTCCAGCTCCAAAAAATGCGCCCTTTGGCCCCGGTGGTCATGGATGACCCATTGGGCATGCGCACTTTCAGTTCCGCGTCCGCCGAAAATGTCTCAACTCCTATTCTCCGGATGAAGCTCTCCGCAAGAAAGGAGTGCGATGCTCCCGTATCGAACAATACCCTAGCGGGGTATCCGGAAACTAATACGAAGCCTATAACATAGACATCACACATAAAGGTCTAAAAGTATAAAACACAAAGTTAAACTTAAATTTCCTCATACCTGTCACCACATCGGTTTGGCGGATCGCTTCCTGCTGTCCAAGGTTGTAGGCCCTTGGTTGCACCGGTTGGAACCGAGAAGCGCTCGACTCCGCCATCTTCCCTTTCTCTGCGGCACTGGGGCCGGAGCGCACAGTCTGCTCCTGCCTTCCTCTTGCTCCACTCCTCCTTGATGGCAAACACGAGCTATGTGTCCCACCTTACCGCAGTTGTAGCACATCGGTGGTCCCCTAGAGTGAGAACCTCCAGGCATCCACTTGCTCTTCTCACCGGACCTGGTAGTGTGAGGCTTTTTCCTCCACCTACTCCCTTCTGACTTTCCCTGGGATTGGGGAGGCTTCCCTTCCCCTTGCTTGGGAGTGAAACCCTTACGACGTTGGGTTCGCTCCAGATCACTCTCCAATGTCCTGGCAGCCTCAACTAGCTCATTAAAACCAGCTCTCTTCATGGAAATGAGAGGTTGCCTCAGATTCTCCCTCAGCCCTTGATAAAAGAGGTTATCCCTCTCTACAACATTCGTCATCGTCGTTCCCGCGTAACGACCCAAACGGGTGAACTCCTACACATACTCGTCCACCGTCTTGTCTCGCTGCATTAAGTGCAGAAACTGCCTCTGAAGTGTCAATCGTGTAGAAATGGGAATGTACCTCTTTAGAAAAGCATCCCCAAATTCTTCCATCGACAGGGTGCGTCCAGGAAATTGGCGGCCGCTATGGCTCACCCACCATAACTTGGCGTCTCCTTCTAACATGAACGCCGCGTACTCAGATTTCTTCTCTTCTGGCGTCTCTGCCTCCCTCAAAAGCTCTTGAATCCGGGCCCACCAATCCTCCGCATCAGTTGGCGTACCAACTCCCTTGAACGACGGGGGATGGAAGCTCAGAAAGTACTTCATGTGCCAGTCTCCATGTCCGACAACCACCCTTTCCGCCAAAGGCTCCACTCGCCTGGCTTCTCCGCCTGGCATGGCCGTCATCGTATCCGGTGTAGCAGGGGTTGCTACCTGAGCTGCCGCTGCAGCTTGGGCTGCCACCATCGCTTCTGCAAGCATGCGGCAGAAGTCGGCCGGGTTTACACATGTGCCCAAAAGACCTGGAGCAGTGGCACTGCTCGCCGAAAGTTCTCCTCTTGCTCTCGACGTACTCGGCTCGTTGCTTGCACTCTTCAAGAAAACAAGGAACAAGGAATCAGTCTCTAATCTCAAGACTTAAACATAAGGACACTCATGGTCCCGCGTTACTCTTATGTAGATAACTTCTCTACGCACTGACCTTGAATCGTAATCTCGCTCTGATACCAAATTGTAACACCTCTCCTGTAATGACCGTATATTATGAGTCCGGCCGGGGCCCCACAACATACAGACGCCACAGCTTCAGTATTAAAAGATGATATAGTTACCCAATCTCAAAACTCAGACACAACACAGCGGAAACAACAACAAGACTAGAAGTTATCCACGCCTACAAGAGTCAAGAGTAACAAGATGGCCTTATGGCCTTACAACACGAGTGAGTCTAAACTCAAATAATAAATCAGTCACAAAAGTGCGTAAGCACACCTAGTCTACCTCGGCATGCAAGCCGGTCAACATGGGCATAAAACATCCAATGCCATAAAAGTAAAGCTACAGCAAAAGGTAACACTTCATGAGGCTTAGGCCTTTCTGGCCGGCGAGCTAGCTCCTGCTTGCGATCCTTGCCCTGTAAAAATTATTAGTAACGTGGGTCAGCAAAGGCTGACCTCAAACTGTGTAACCAACACATCTCCTCCCGGCCGCCCCTAACGGACCCCGGGGTACTCCTCCAACCTGCAAGTTAGCACTTCGTATGCAATATTCATAAGCAAGAAAAGCAACTAAAGAAACAGGCTTGGATGTCTCAACCATCACACATGTTCTCTACTGTTGAGCATATAATAACAGAGCCTACTATGCAATATGAATGCAACACACAGGCTTCACCCAAGGCACCCTATAGCGTATACACCTAACACAACATCACATCAATTGGGTACTCAAAATTTCCCCATTGGCATAAAGCCACAAACAAAGGGGAACCACAATACCCCAACGACATACAAGCCGCCACACGGAACTCTTGTCAAGGCCCCACCGGCTCACGGTCGTAGACCCGGGCTTGCCGGCAAACTCTGACTTCTCTTGTCAGGATTCCGTCCAACACACTGACTGATTCTAAGAACCCTTGCTGGACCCCACCCGCTCATGTCCTCATTGCCCGGGCTTGCCCCATGCTTGGCGTTCTCGTCAGTCTCACAAAAGGGGACTGGTCTCGCCGGGACACTTTCCACACATGACTTGCACGTCACGGGATAGCCAGCCGACCACGGAGACACAGCCACGCCTTGGCACATCACAATCCAAGACAAATCCACCCTAACCCCTCATTTGTATTGCAGCGTTCCTGTGCACCAAGGAAACCATCTACCACCATGCGGAGCTAACCTTGTCCACCAAGGAAACCATCTACAGCCAATGGGGAGCTAACCTTGCCCGGTACCATCCACACGTACTCACGCAAGATAACGGGAATAACACCCCAAACATCACACATCACAAACAGCCTCTTGCCGCAACGGATCTCTATGAATCCTTAAACCTCGTATGCAACATCACTGAGCCGGACTAACGGTCGCGACTACGGCTTCACCCACCATGCCTAATCCACTAACGAAGCGGATCTCTAATGCAAACACATGCCGAGGATGGACTCAATCGACCCGGAGGTTCCTCTTGAACCTTGGCGACCCAAACCCCTCTCATTTGAGAGTTTGGTGCCCAAAATCGTCGACCGCTGCCGAATCGTCGAACGGAGAGTCACTGGCACTCGTCGAACCAGCCAAGTAGTCGAACGGAGTTCTCAGGAAAAATCGTCGAACGCAGATCCCAATCGTCGAACGCAGATCCAAAATCGTCGAACGGAGATCCAAAATCGTCAAACTCAACTTGCTGGGGACAATCTTCGAACGCAGATCCCAATCGTCGAACGGAGATCCAAAATCGTCGAACTCAGCTCTGTGTCGACACCACCACTGTGTCGACTCAACTGTGTCGACACAACTGTGTCGACACCACTATGTCGACACCTTTGTGTCGACACTCGAGAGAACACGCCTGCGACACGGGCTCCGACACGGGTGTGTCAGAGGGCGTGTCCCCCACTAGTCGACGAATTGAGCGAAAAAATGTCGACTTCCCAGGCTCTCGACGAACCCAGTTCGACACGGCCATGGACACGCCCGTATCCTTGGCCGTGTGACCCCCACCAAGCCCCAAAAATGTCTCTCGACGCTGCTCGTCCTTCTTTCAGATTTTGGGGCGTTACATCTGATCTCCGTGAAACTCTCATCTCTCGCCTCTCGAAAGGTGGATCCCGGTGCGATCGGTGGTGACTACAGTGGAACCAAAGTGGACGAATTCCAAGATGGGTGGGTGGCAACAGTGGGTCAACTAGGATGGCCATCAGATGGTGATAATGTATGAGAGTGGTATGGTAGCGACAATGGGGGTGGGGTGCTGGGCATCTCCACTGCTCGGGTCCACATACTCATGAGGTTCATAGTATGGAGTCAGATCTTCAACATTAAACACATGGTGAATTCTCATACTGGCCGGGATGTCAAGTCGGTAGGCGTTGATCCCAACACAACTAATAATGGAGTACGAACTCATTCGCCTCGCGCTTAACATCTTGGCAGGCCCCGAAGGGAGCATCTCAGGGCGGACTCGCACCATTACTTTCTCACCTACATTAAATATTTGCTCTCGCCTTCGCTTATCTGTATGGGCTTTATAATTTTCATTGATTTTTATTATTCGTCGGCGAACCGACTCATGTAGTGCATGCAAATGATGAACAAGTGACCCAACTGACTCACGCAAATGAAGCGAACGATGCACATAGAGCACAATATATTCGACACACTTCCTAAAGGAAGGCCTGGCAATGACTTAAATATTTCTAACATGGGGTGACCTATCAGGAGGCTTACTGGGTGGTCGATAGAAAAATCTGGGGTGATTGACGTCATCGCCCGTGGGGACGACGTTGATGGTGAGAAAATAGTGTGGAGCTCTGGTGTGATGGGTACCTCTCAAATGATATGGCCCATCAAGTGGCTCACCAGGGGGTGTATACCAAAAGTCATCATATGTGAGATGATCACTAGTGCGGATACACAATTCATCACTAGAGTGTAGGAGGGGAGGCTTGTTAAATGAGCCTCTCGGGAACTTAATCCTGAGTAGGTCGATAATGATAGGATAATCCACTACGAGGAGAGCACTAATAACAGTAGTGTTTGTGGGAGCAAGTAGGACACCCATAACAAAGTAAACGCTAGTCTCATGAACCTCCCAAGGGAGTAGTGGCTCATCGGGAGGCTTATTTGGAGGTCACTAATCATGGGAAGATCCCTCAGATGAGTATCGCTGATAGAGGTCGTGTCCTCGTAAATGGGTGAAGTCGTCATTATGACGTCGACATTATACCCTCGACTCTCAGTAGTGAAGTGACTCGAGACAGGACTAATGGAAGAGTAGGGGATTCCCAGACTCAAGTGTGGGTCAATCGATATAGTGTCGAGAACTGCGTCTCTGTTCAAAGGGGGCACTAGGTCTAGGTGTAGGTCGGGGTGAGGTGAAAAGGATGGGTATCCCATCACAGCATCACTAGATCGCTCGTCCTCACCCATGTGACCATGCTCACTAGTCATGTCAGTATCACTCTCCACCTGTATCATAAGGTCATGATCAGGATCAACCTCAAGATCACATGAGCACTGAATCTCATCAAACTGGGAAGGATCAAAATCAAGTGTCGGGTCTCTTATCTCGGTGGGAGCACTACTCGCCGCATCGGTGGCTTGGCCTAAATCCCTAGGCTTTCTTCGTAATGTAGATCTTAGCTGATCAAATTGAGCTTCTAAGAGATCAAAACGGTCAATAAATACTCGCATAAATTCATTCTCAGGTAACTCTATTGGTGGAACACTAGGAGGGTCTTGACATGTATTGTGTTCCTGCTGATGGTGACCTCTATAGGGTTCCTAATGGTCGTCTTGATGCTAGTTCCTAACATAATCAGATTGTGCTTGTGGGTGCGTATGGGCCCTGTGAACGTGCAGTGGAGGTCGCTCATATCCAAACTCAGGTTCCTCTCCTAGAGATGTGTAGCGGCGATGGCCTGAACGATATTCAATTCTATCATCGTGAAATCGCGAAGAGGTGTAATGATGAAGACGTGAGGACCTTTCGTCATGGTGATCGCCTCTAGCATGATGGAATTTTGTCGAGGGGTCGACACGATCTCTAGGAGTGGTGTGCGGGGAAGGATGATAATCATAATGATAACATGAAGATCTCTCTAGAGGGGCTCTATGAGGACGGGTATAGGTAGACTCAGAATACTCAGATGGAGGAGACGAACGACGACGATAACTAGACATGGATGAACCTAAAGACTCTATATGACCTACCACTATAAAACATGCAAATGGCCTAACCTTGACCTCTGAGACCAATTGATGTAGGGTAGGCTAGTGGTGCTCGGAGACTACGACTCTAAGTTCTGGTGCAGGGGTGACACACTAATGCAACTCTAAATACAATGAATCTGTTGGTCGACGACGACAATTAAAATAAGCAATGAGATAATTAACACCACGCAGATAATTAAAAAAGAGACAAACAATTAATTTTAGCAATTAAGCAACGGCTTCCTCTGCTCGGAGGGCCAAAGCAAGCGTGCGTCGAATAATTCCTCCTACAATTATTAGTATAATAAAACAAATTTCCATGCAACAATAATCTCAGCACAGTACAATAAAACACCAAAGTGAAAAATGTCAAATCAAAGAATACAATACCACAAATGCTCACAACATAGAGGGATGAACCGAGACACTGAACATTTGGAGGGCCGGATGTGTAGATCGGCGATCGGGGGTGGAACCGGTGGCGAGACGACGGTGACGGTGGCTGCCCTCAGCGGAAAATGGTGATAACATATGGTAAAACGGCGGATCCGGTCACGAATGAGTAAGTCCGGGCCGGGGATGGGAAGATCCGCTATTTAGGAGCGGATCCGGGCAAAAATGGAAGGTTTGTGCGGTGGAAATAACGGATCGGGCGGCTAGAATCCTAGATCTGGACTGATCTAGAATTTTAGTTTTATTAGGATGGTGGATCCACGGAGGGGAGTTGGGGGATTAGGGAGGAGGGGAAGGTGGAGACAGGCGTGAACAATGTTTCGGGTGAACAGGGTTTCGGGTGAACAGGGTTCTGTCGTGAACAGTGTTACTGCGTGAACAGTACGCATGGACAGTACCCGTGAACAGTGGTCGGAATTCCTGGACAGCCGTAAGGGTGGGGATTTGGGGGTTGTAGGGGTTGCGGATGAGGGTTTTGGAGGGGGAGAAGAAGGTTATGGATGGGTAGTACTTTGGGGGGAAGTTTGAGCGCCTAGGAGTCATCACCTAGGTTCCACGGCGTTGGCACCAGGGAGGGATTGCTGGAATCCGAGAATGTTTTTTCTCCAAATTCAACAATGAATAAATTCAGCCCTCAAGACTCCTATTTATAATAAAAGAAGGCTACGTCATCCCCCATCAATGGATATGATTGGCCGGTGGGTTCGGCCCTTAAAATACATCAAAACAAACTAAAAATATATAAACTAATATAGTTTTTTGACTCGTGGCGACGCTCCAAACGCAATCGCGGAGTCCGATCGTCGATCCGGACACACCATATATGGAAAGTTGCCAAATCAGCCCTGAATGGGCCCAAAGCATGTCCTCGTCTCAGCTCCGCATCACCACCTCTACCAGTGCCCACTTCAGCCTCGAATTCTGGTGATGTTGATCTTCATGTTCCTCTTACGCTTCTGAAAAGTAAAACTTCTTGTACTCAACACCCCATCTCTAATCAGGTAACTTATTGCCATCTTTCGTTGGGCCATCAAGCTTTTGTCTCTTCTCTCTCCTTGATTGTTAATCCTAAAACGTGGTAGGAAGCTTTGAGCATACCGGTTTGGACTCGGGCAATGAAAGAGGAAATGTCGTCATTGGACAAGAACCAAACATGGGATATTTCTTCCCTTCCTCCTGAAAAAAAGGCTATTGGATCACGATGGGTTTTCTCGGTTAAGCAGAACCAGAACGGTAAAGTTGAACAACATAAGGCTCGTCTGGTTGCTCGGGGTTACACTCAAACCCAGGGAGTTGACTACCAGAAGATCTTTGCTCCTGTGTCAAAGATGGACTCCATTCGGGTGTTGCTTTCGCGCGCAGCTTGCATGAACTGGGACCTCCACCAACTCGATGTGAAGAATGCATTTCTCCATGGTGAACCTGATGAGGAGGTGTACATGAATTTCTCTCCTGAATTTACAAAAAAAATGGGATGAAGGTCTTGTCTGTCGCCTAAGGAGATCTTTATACAGCCTAAAACAATCTCCTAGGGCATGGTTTAGAACATTTCTCACAGCTATGCTCAAGATTGCCTACAAGCAGGCTCAGTCTGATCACACCATGTTTGTCCATCGTTGCGATCAGAGGGTTGTCGTCCTTATTGTCCATGTAGATGATATTGTGATCACTGGAAATGACACATATGAGATTGCAAACCTCAAGTCCCTCCTATCTGCCGAATTCGAGGTGAAAGATTTGGGAAGTCTACGTTACTTTCGTGGTATTGAGGTCGTCAGATCAACTCAAGGAATTTTCATATTTCAACGTAAGTATATTCTAGACCTCTTGAAGGTGATTAGGATGTTAGGTTGTGTCCCTGCGAACACCCCTATGGAAGAGAATCATAGGATTGGAGAAGATGGTGATAGTGACCAAGCCGATGTTTCGCGCTATCAGAGATTGGTTGGGAAACTCATATACCTTTGCCACACACGTCTAGATATCACCTAGGTCATTGGTATTTTGAGCAAATATATGCATGCCCCTAGGATCAGACATCAAGATGCAGCATATCGTGTGTTACGGTATTTGAAAAAGGCCCCGGGTCGTGGTCTCCCGTTCTCTAAAAATAACCACTTAAAGATCGGAGTTTTCACGGATGATGACTGGGCTGGATGTCGGGATGACCGCAAGTACACTACTGGAAACTGTTCCTTTGTAGGGGAAACCTGGTGACCTGGCGTAGTAAAAAGCAGAATGTGTTGGCCAGATCGAGTACTGAGGCAGAGTATCACGCTATGTCACAAGGCCTTTGTGAGGGCTTATGGTTACATACTGTTTTACAGGATCTGGGTTTCTCTGAGAGTAGTGTTTTTTTTTCCATATTCTGTGATAACAAAGCAGCTATTATTATAGCTCATAATCTGGTCCAGCACGACAGGACCAAGCATGTGGAGGTTGATCGACACTTTATTAAAGATCACCTAGATAAGAAGACTGTGGCCACACCTTTTGTTCAGTCCAAAGATCAGCTGATGGACGCGTTTACTAAAATCTTTGGAAGTGATGTGTTTTCTGATGATATCCAAAAACTAGGGATGACCGACATCTTCCATCCGACTTGAGGGAGAGAGTTAAACTTAGTCATATATTTTGTATTTTAAGTCGTCTTGTTTTGTATTTCTGTTATTATTCCGGCTTCTATATAAGCCTCCATGTAAGGTCCTATTGGATCATTCCATTCTATTTTAAAATTCTACTATTATTTCATCTAGTGACTTTTTGTACAACAAAAAATATGTATAAAAGAAAAACAATATTTTATATATTACGAGTAAAATCTAATAAAGACTCTTAGGGTCTCATCAATAAGCATATCGCACTACCTCTAATCATCTTTACGAATCCGTATTTTCATATGTTTATGTTGGGTGTTTCCTAAGATATTGAACTTAAAAATCATCTTTAACAATTTTCGTTCATGTTACCATGGGTCTACCTCTTATGTTATCTAATCCTTCGACCCTAACTTTATATATCTAACGGGTGTATTTTCTAACCAATTGTACACACCTAAACTACCTAAGTCTATTTTATGAACAATATAAGTGAAGTGAATTATTAATCTAATTGGTGCAAAGGACAACTCAAGAATTCAAAATAAAAAGGGTTAAAAAGCAGTAATTCTCAATAGAGTAAAAACTACAAGATGCAATATTCTGACCACTGTGAATCATTGAAGCCAGCTTTACTATAGACCTTCATTGTTGACTACATTAACAATCACAAATAGCTCATCCAAAATAAGAACAAATCAAGAACACAAAAAGGGGCAGCAAACCTATCTATTATCTAGAAGATTTCATATTTAAAATCAAATTCCTAACATCCATGGATGAAGAAGAACTATCATTCATGTAGTAATTTGTTGTTCATAAAAGATGTATAAAAGGAAAAATATCTTAAGTACAAAAGAGTAAGACCTAATAAAGACCCAGTTAGGATGTTCTCGTCATCAATGTCAACATGATGATCAACCAGCTTATCCCAATCACATATAATAGTCTGTATGAATCCTTAGTTTTTGTTTATTCATGTTCAATAACTTTCATCCATAATAGCTTGAGTCTACCCATTCTTATACATAATCCTTTGACACCAACTAAAACTACAAGTCTAACTGATGCATTTCTAGCCTTGTTTAACATGCCCAAACCAACAAAGTTTATTTTAATAGACATCATTGTCATTTTTATCTACTCAAATCATTCATTAATCAATAATTTCTAAAAAAAATCCTATTCATTTAAGCACTCTATCATGGACCGATTCCGGGATCTCGTCGGAGGTGGCGGTAGAAACAGAGATACAAGAGAGCCCAGCTAACCGACAGAGAATACGAAGAGAGGGGAAGAAGGGAAGCTATGATCAACCCTAACCTTAGAATGGGGATGAAGAGAAAGGTCTTAGAGAGAGAGAGAACTTAGAGAAAGATGGAGAAACTTTGATTATTTCATTCTGTGAGAAAAGGGCAAATAAACAACCAAGAAGTAAATAACCGTAAATTTTATTGCTCCAAAAGATAATTATTACATAGGTATGTCACAATATTTATAGAAAATGGGGAAGATGAGAGAATACAATAAGAGATATGAGATTAAATAAGTAACCGCCACTACTAGCCGCTAGACCGCCAGCTAGCCATCAGACCGCCACTGCTAGCCGCCAGACCTCCTGCTACCCGCTAGACAACGAGACCGCCTGGACTAACCGCCAGACCGCCCGAACTAATAGCTGCCCGACTAGACTGTCAAACCTCCAATCTCTAACACTCTCACTCAAGCTGGAGCGTATATGTCAATCATGCACAGCTTGCTACAAACATCTGCGGCTGAAACTGTTTTTGTGAAGAAGTCTGTCGGTTCTCTCTCTGAGGCAACAAATGGAGTACAAATCTAATTCTTCAAAATCTCCTCTCTAATAAAGTGGCAATCTACCTTGATATGCTTCGTTCTCTCATAAAATACTGAATTTCTCGAGATATATATGGCTGTCTTGTTATCACAGAACATTGGCAGAGGATGATCATAAACTTCCCCAAAATCAAGCATAAGCGTTCGTAACCACTTCAGCTCGTATGTAGTAAGAGTCATGCTCATATATTCTGCTTCTGCACTTGACTTGGACACTTAAGCTTGTTTTTTACTCTTCCAGCTAACCAGATTTCCGCCAACAAAGGTATAGAACCCTGATGTAGACTTTCTATCTCTCTTATCATCAGCATAGCTAGCATCTGAGTATGTTTCAACCTTCAAATGTCCCCTTTTCTGAAGTAGGAGACCTTTACCTGGAGCACCTTTTACATACTCTAGAATCTTTATATCCGACTGAAGATGGCACTCCTTAGGAGCTTACATAAACTGACTTACACTTACCATAGCTTAAAAAATATCCGGTCTTGTGACTGTTAGATAAATGAGTTTCCCACAAGCCGTTTGTACCTGGTAACATCTTTAAGGAGAGGTGAGTCTTCACTCTAATACTTGTCATCTCCCACAACCATTGGAGACCGAGCGGTTTAGCCCCAAGTAGACTTATCTCTTTTAAGAGATCTGAGGCATACTTCCGTTGTGACAGAACTACAGACCCAGACTTCCTGGATATTTCAATCCCCAAAAAATATTTTGGAGATCTCATGTCTTTTGTAATAAAGTGCTGAAGAAGATGCTTTTTTGTCATTTCTATTCCTTTTTGTCATCCCCTGTTAGAAGAATGTCATCCATATAAACCGCAAGAATAACAAGGCCAGCCGAGGATTTACGAATGAATAAAGAGTGATCTACAGCACCCCGAGCAAACCCAATAACATAAATAACTTCATTGAACTTGTCAAATCAAGCCCTGCGACTTTGCTTGAGACCATAGATAGCCTTCTGCAATTTACAGACCTGAGACTCCCTCGGAGCAACATACCCAGGAGGTTGCTCCATATAGACTATTTCCTACAAATCCTCATATAGGAAGGCATTCTTCACATCCAACTGAGACATCTTCTAGTCTCGGTTGACAGCCACCAAAAAAAAAAACTTGGATTATAGTAATCCGAGCAACATGATAAAAAGTATCGAAGAAATCAACGCCATAGATTTGCGTAAACCCCCTGACAACAAGCTGAGCCTTATAACGATCAATAGTACCATCAGGGAGAAACTTGATGACAAAGACCCAACGACAGCCAACAACATCAACCCCAGGAGGAGTAGAAATAAGAGTCCATGTACCCCATTCAGTAAGAGTGTTCATCTCTTCATCCATAACAACCTTCCAATGAGGAATAAGAAGAGCATCATGATAAGAAGCTGGAATAACACTCATTGATAGAGCCAGAGCAAAGCTCTTAGAGGAAGGAGAAAGCTGCGCATAAGAAACCACATTCTGAAGAGCATGTTGAGTGCATAAGCGAACACCTTTTCGGAGAGCAATCGGAAGATCACGGTCACTCCTGTCCGGAGGAGGCAATGCACTGTCAGAGAAAATAAGAGTCCTTGGAACAGACACTGAAGACTCCAAGGGCAAAGCAGTATCAAGAGTAAGAGACGGGGCAACATGAACAGATACGGAAAGAACTGGTTCTGACGGAGGTGCTGAGATAATTAGCAGTGAAGAATAAGTATCAGAGGGTAAGAGAGAAGAAGCAGGAGAATAATACGGTGTATCTTCAAAGAAGGTAACATCTGCTGAAATATATTGTTTGCGCAGAAGGGGATCATAACAGCGATAGTCCTTCTGAGTCAGACAGTAACTAAGGAATATGCATTTAACAGAACGAGGAGAAAGTTTGTCACGACTATGAGAAGGTATGTGAACAAACGTCGTACAACCAAAAATCTTAAGAGGTAAAGGGAATGGCTCAGCCTCAGGATACAAAATAAAAAATGAAGTATTGCCATGAAGAATATACGAGGGAATACGTTTGATAAGATAACAAGAAAGAAGAACAGCATCACCCTAATAAGACCAAGAATCATTCATTTGTAAACAAAGGCTGCGAGCAACATCTAGGAGATAACGATTTTTGCATTCGGCTACGTCATTCTGTTGAGAGGTATAGGGACAAGTAGTTTGATGAATCAAATCACGGCTCGTACAAAAATCAGAGAATTAATGGCTGACATATTCTTTGGCATTATCAGTACGAAGAATTTGAATAGACACATTAAACTATGTGGAAATCTCATTATAGAAGATAGTAAACACAGAGTACAGCTCAGAACGCTCCTTCAAGAGATACAGCCAAGTACACCTGGAGAAATCATCAATAAATGTAACAAAATACAAGATTCCACTACCAACAGTGGCAGTAGGAGAAGGACCCCAGATGTCAGAATGAACAAGTTCAAAAGGACGCGAAGAACATCATCCAGTCTGAGCTGGGAAAGAAGATTGATGATGTTTACCATGCTGGCAGGCTTCACAGTTCAAAGGAAGATCCTCTAAAGGAAGTTCGGGAAAAAGTTGATGAATGAGACGAGAAAGAGGATGGACACGACGACGGTGTCATTGCTGAAGAGATGATGAAGCAGAAAGAGCAATGTCGTAGTCAAGAAAGAAGAGGTCACCACTGGCAGTCACAGTAGCAATCATAGCGTTGGAGATAGAATCAGAAAAAGAACAAGTAGTGTAGTAAAAGTAACCGTGCAATTAGACTGAGTGCAGAGAGCATAAACAGATAGTAAATTGCACGGGAAAACGGGGACATAGAGAGTGTCCTTAAGCAGCAAAGATGAGGAGAGATGCACAGTGCCAATACCATGAACAGCAGCAGAAGTCCCATCTACAATAACAACATGAGGCAGCCTGTCCTGGTCAGCCAGAGAGGAGAACAAACGAGAGTTGTCGGTCATGTGACAAGTGGCACCAGAGTCAATAAGCCACTTATCAGAGAAGGTCATAAGAGCACGAGCTGTAGAGGAGAGAAACAATATTCAAGGGGAAAGAAAACGAAAAGAAAAATTTCTAACCGCATGGTTAGAAACAATCAGGACAAGAACAGGCTGGCAAACAAGTCGCAGAAGGAGACCGACCACAAGAAAAAGACCGGCAGAAAATCAAATCGCACGGTTTGATGAGAAGCCGGACAAGACAACTTTGCAGCGAGAAGCGAAGTCGCAGCGAACAAGCAGCGAAGAATCCGCGCGAGAAAACCACACGGTCACGATGTCAACACACCAGCAGCAAGAAAAGAGGCCGCGACCAGGATGCGGAGCCCGCATCAGATAGAGATGCTGCATCAACAAGAGAGAGAAACGAAAGGGAGGAAGAGACCGCACGGTCACGGTGACAACACACCAGCGACAAGGAAGATGCCGCGACCTAAATGCAGAACAACAAAGAAGTCGCGCAAACAAAGAATGAAGTCGCGTGAACAAGACAAGCGCAAAAAGAGGAGAGACCGCGCGAGAAGAGAAAAGAACTCGCGCGAGAAGAAATAACCCGCAGGAAGAAACAACCAGCGGAGAAAGGAGAGAAGAAAGAGCAAATAGCATAAGTCGCAACCAAGAGAGACTTGCAACGAAGCCGCGCGAAGAAGAAGAAGAAAGAGCAGGAAAGAGTCTGCACGGTCAAGGTGACAACACACCAGTGGAAAGGAAGATGTCGCGACCTAAATACGGAACTCGCAAAAAAGAAGAGATCGACAAGCAAGGAAGGGAAGGGATGGAAGGGAGGGAAGCGAACAGGAAGAAGCTGATACGGGAAGCAAACCGAAAGAAGTCGGCGCGGTTAGAAAAACAAACCACAATCTGATTGGAGCAAAGGATCGATTCGCTCTGATACCATGTGAGAAAAGAGCGAATAAACGGCCAAGAAGTAAATAACTGCAAATTTTATAGCTCTAAAAAGATAATTATTACATAGGTATGCCCCCATATTTATAAAAAATGGGGGAGATGAGAGAATACAATAAGAGATGTGGGACTAAATAAGTAACCGCCACTACTAGCCGCCAGACCGCCACTGCTACTCGCCAGACCGCCTGCTACCCGCCAGACCGCCAGCTAGCCATCAGACCACCACTACTAGCCTCCAGACCTCCTGCTACCCGCCAGACAACCAGACCGCCTGGACTAGCCGCCAGACCACCCGAACTGCTAGCTGCTCGACTAGATTGTCAAACCGTCAATCTCTAACACATTCATTGATTCCTTTGCATGACTCCAAGAGTCCTTATATATAGAATTTACAATGGCATGGGCATAAATAAACTCAATATAAAAGGGATGAGCAAAACACTTAAAACATTAAGACTTTAATGGCTCATAACTACGACTCGACTCAATAAGACTCGACTCATGCAACTTGAAATCAAATACATAAAGACTCGTAATAAAGTAAGTGCAACATAACCGACAAAGGATAGTGGGGCCATAAAATCCCACCATGCCATCAAATCGAGCTTGTCTTCAAGCTCGAGCGAAGCGTGGACCGTGTCATCATCTGGAACCTTAATTTTCTGCCAAAACAACTCTTCATAACATGTCGTTGTAGTGAAGGTTACGTTGAGAAGAAAACCCTGATAGATGTCGAAATAGGGTGTCGACGGACTGAATGGGTTTGGGGGTAGTGCGGTAGAGGCTCTTGCTGAGGAAAAACTGTAGGAAGGAAAAGCTAGGGACGGGGAGAGGCTGCTTAGAGCTGACAGAAGGTCGGGGTGACAATGGAGCTTGCAGAGTGGGAACCGCTGGGATCCAGCGTTATGGTTCTGACGGGGAAGCAGTTACCAAACTTGAGATGTTATGGTGATGACGGCTTGTTGAGAGGAGGTTGGCAGGAGTTGATGGCGGCACCTAAGTTAACGGGAGGGTGTCATGCACTGCATGGCCCCGTAATGTGCTCTGCCGATTGTCGCAAGGTTCATGAGTCTCGGTGGGCAATTGCTGAATAGTGCTCTCTAGTCGTTGTGCCTTGGTGCTCTTGAGGTGTACCCATACTTTTCCAAAAGCACAATTATGCGTGCACCAAGTAATTGGAAGCTGGTGTTGACATTCATGATTTATGCAACCCTCCCACCTTTTAAATTAATTAATTAATTGACTGATCAATCAACAAAATTCATTAATGAATTTGAATTGGGAGGCAGGCGGCTAAAAGGAGGGTGCAGGCCTGCGAAATGGCTCGAGGTAGAGTGTGGGGCGTTAAGCTCGAGACTAAAGGGGTGTGCTTTGAAAAGCTATGCAGACGACAAGGAAGGGATCAACGTCGGGTGATCCTCTGCATATGTCCAGAGGGAAAGATGGAGCTAGTGGGATCGGTCGTGCTTGGACTAGCGGATGGTGTTGTTGGACTGAAAGAAGAGATCGATGTGGCAGGTTGTGTTGGTAAAGGGGAATAGACGAACGACGCGGGCACGCGTGCATTTCAATCCTGTAGATCTTATCAATGATGAAGACAAAGTTGTTACCGAAGGAGGAGATGTTGTCGGCGGAGACGAAGTTGTAGTCGTCACAGATTTACAGCAGGGGACTTGGAGCATGAAGTCATCGATAGCACAGGGACCTTTTAATGCGTGCACAAACCTGGAAGATATTTCATACGAGAAAGTGTCGCAGAAAAGGCTTGCGACTATTGAGGGGGAGGTCGAAGTAGGGAAAGGTTGTTGCGACAGTGGTCTTTTTAGAAGTGTGGGGGAAAGAATGCGGTTTTGGATCGTCAGGCGCCCTTATATGGGGGGCGGGGGTAAAAAATTTGTTAAATAATTTTTGGTTTAACTTGAAATTTAGATCAAAATATTTTTCTAGAATATTCTAGAGAATAAAAATGAAATCTTCAAATTAATAAAAACAAGATGTTTTATTTTATTCCGCAAATATTTTGATTACAAAAAGGTGATTTCCATGATACTAAAAATCAATACGGTGAATATAAAAAAACCTTTGGTTTTATATATTGGCCTTTCTCCCTAAGGACCGATTGGCTCTATTCTATATCTCCCTAGATAGGCCTCAAGCCACCCCTTGGACCTATTCCCTAGATCTAGTCGCCAACTCATAAGGAAAATTCCTCATTAAGCCGCACACGGACCTAGTCGCCCACTCACAAGGAAAATTCCCCCTAAGTCGCTCATGGACATAGTTGCCTACACACGGGCGAATTCCTCCGCTCAACAAAAGAGTTACAAACCAAAACGAAAATATAATATGAAACGATATTTAGTATATAAAAAGACTCCATATAGCAGATCTGAAGGCGATGGCGATTGCGATGGCTCTCAAGAGATAATCATTATCGTTGCGTTCGCGCTTTGCGTATGATAAGCGTTGTTGAATTCCACCTTCAAATTCTTTAATGGATCTCCAATATTGTTGTAGGGAAGGCTCTGGATGTCTGGGATGAGGGCTCACACGAAATAGATTGGAGTTGTGGCTTCAACGTACTTGAAATGAAATAGCGGAGCGGCCATTTAAATAGAACTGTGAGTTAGCGCCGGCGGTAGGTGTTACCTCCCTGTGGTACCCGTATTGGTAAGAGATTTGTGCACCCGCCGTCAATGAATGGTAAGCGTGTTTCGTATTTAGGCAGCCACTACTGCACCACGCTAGGGTTATCACGCCGCGATAGGGTTACTGCGCCGTGATTGGGTTACCGCGCCGCTATATGGTTAATTACCGCGTCACGATAGTGTTATCGCGTCGTGATAACTCAGTATACGCACCCGCCGTCAGATGAATCTGTTGCTCCATTTAGCTCCTCAATCAGCAGATGATCATCGGGTTTGACTTTCAGTGACCACCGCTCGTTAGCGATAACGTTGCATGTAAGCTTCTTTACACAATGGTTTCGCTGCTCCCACCAATGATTTCAATTGAATGTGTTGTGTTAGCTGTCTCATTGTCACGATCGCTACCGCCAGCGGTAGGTGCTACCGCATCGCTGTCGAACTAACTACAGAGCATAATGTTCATTTTTGCATCACACTTAATTGTACGCATTCAGTGTGGTATTGTACCTGTATTTCCTGTACACTATAAACACAAAACAAGTTCGATCAAATACATAATGAGGTTTGTTATCCTCAAACCAAAAAAATGTGGAACGCATGTTTCAACATGTGGTACCGAAGGAAGGATTGCTTTGATTGCAACTTGTTATAGACCAATTCCAGGATCTCGTCGGTGGTGGCAGTGGAGGAGGAAATACAAGGGAGCCGAGTGCAACCCACAAAAAATGTGAGGGGAGAGGAAGAAGGGGAACCTTGCTTAATCCTAACCTAAGAATGGGGATGGAAAGAAACTACAGAGAGAAAAAAGAACTTAGAGAGAGATAAAGAAACTTTGATTAATTCATTCATTGATCCCTTTACATGACTCCAAAGATCATTATATATAGAACTTACAATGGCATGAGTGTAAATAAACCCAACATAAAAGAGATGTGCAAAACACTTAAAACATTAAGACTTTAATGACTCGTAACTACAACTCGACTCAATAAAACTAGATTCATACAACTCAAAATCAAATACATAAAGACACATAATAGTAAGGACCCATAACACACTCTCATTTCTACCATACGCAATTTACATATCAAATTATCAATGACTTCTTATTGCCCAACATTCATATCCACATAACATTATTAGCCTCATAACAATTTTCTTTAAGTCTCCAAGGTATCATATTTCTGCATAAGACTCCTGAGGTACATATACAATTTACCACAACTCTTTCTAAATTTTTCATCCTATAATTAATATCTCCATTGTTCTAATTTCACATTGTTGAAGCCCACTGAAGAAAAAAAAACAGTATGACGGGGAGTCATATTCTTGTACATATATTAATCTCGCATTACCTACAATGTTTTAGGGTCATGTTGCGTATCTATATATGCACATGTATTTAATTTACTAATATATAACAATTATCATTACTACATTATATCAAAGCAGGACAAACAAATTCTGCTGCTCTCACTCACACCAATTTTTTTATCATGATGATGTCCTCTCTCCATTGCTCCCGAGCTTCCCTGATTGAGACCTCTCCACTCGACTTTGACAAAGCCCTTACTAAGATCTACCCTCAGGTCTCCCACCAACGACACCACCTCGTTAGTTCATGTCATTTCCTTGGACACTGAAGTAAAGCCAACAACTTCTCATGGTCGGCGCGTCCAAGTCGACTCCTCATGATGACTTTAAGACGGATTTGTATCACTAACATTTCTCTCGCCAAGGCAGCCAATGACTTTCCCTGGTCTGATGTTATTAAGAAATAATCTTTCCCTGATCTGATGTTATTAAGAAATAATCTCAATATTAGAGCTTTTCATGGACACTTGACGGACACCCCTCAGAATACTAAGGATGTTGTAATATCCAAAAATATTAAATACCTTATAATTTAATTTCAGAGCCTAAACACGAATAATTTTTGTCGCCATTGTCATATATTCGAGGTATTTATATCCCTTACTAAATTTCACGTGTTAATTCATAGTTTAAATAATTTATGAATTTTAGTTTTGCGCGATTTCGTAATTTGCGAGGACGTGAGACATAAAACCGCAGGCGACCCACCAGCGCTTAGGGCATGAGTTCTCCCCGTCGATTGGACTTTGGAGGCCTCCTCTCAAGGATGGCTTCCAGCGAACCCTTCTCTCTTGTTCCAGCAAGACGACAAGCCTTCCTTTCTCCACCGATCACAGAAGCATTCTCCCGATGGAGCTCGGCATCAACCAGCAACAGTCATCTTCCCATGGTAGCATTATAATACGCACACACTGAAAACTATATTAAAAGGGAAAATATCCTTTCATTAAACATTCTCTTTACAATTTCATTTATCTTTACTAAAAAAAATTATTTTAAAATTTTATAAAAAAATGTGCACTCATAACGCAAAGTTTCCTACATACAATAATAAATGTACTCATCCCACCGCTCACAAGCACTCATGCACATGCCTAAAATGAGCAACTAGTGGAGTAAAACGCTCGGGAGTTTGCGAGCGGCGAGAGCGGCCTTGCGCGGGGCAATGTCGTGATCAAATTAATGTCGTGCGGGGCACTGTGCCCCTCGTGCACAATCACAATTGAGATACTATCGTGATTGGTCGTAAGAGCGGAGTAATGTGCCTGTCACTTATATATGTAGCGTGGACGCTGATGAGCCCAAGTCAGCCGGTGGCCAACAAGCCCGCAGCCGTCGGCTGCCCCGCTGTCAACCGCAAAGATGGAGGAGAAAGAACATCATCACGATACAGATCCATCGGCGTAGAAATTCTCTTTGCACATTCGCACCGCTGTCTTATTCGCATATGATTATGATCATATATATAATTACAAATACAATTGTTAGGGATGAATGTCATTTTATAGGTAATATGTGTGCATATAGCCACACCCACTTGATCTCCACCCAAAAAGAGTGGCATCATTAGTTTGACTGCGCACGCGATCACCGCACTTGATCCCCCGCGCGCCGATCCCACTACACATGATGGGAGAACCGCCACACCTCGTCGGCGGCGGCCGGCCGGCCTCCTCCCCAGAAGCCGGCCGCCTGCCCCAGTTCATCGTACCGGCCCCAGCCGGGCCAGTGCGGCCAAGGGGGCGGCCTCCCGGGGCGCCCCCTCCTCAGCCGCCCGGGGCGCCCCCTCCTCAGTCGCCCGGGGCAACCCCTCCTCAGCCGCCCGAGCGGCCAAGGGGGCGGCCTCTCGGGCCGACCCCCGGCTCGGCCGCCGGAGCGGCCGCTCGGGCCACCCTCTCGCTCGGTCGCCGGCACGGCCGAGGAGGGCGGCCGCCCGGGCCGTTCTCGGCCGCTCGCGCGGCGGAGGGGGGCGGCCGACCGGGCCGCCCCAATCCCGGGCTATCGGTGGACAAAGGGGCGGCCGCCCCGGACACCCCCTCCCTCGGCCGCCGGCGGCCGAGGAGAGTGGCCGCTCCTCCCCGGCCGCCATCGGCGGCCCTCCCCTCGCCGGCGAACTTGGCGACAAGTTCGTCGACCGCCCGTGGAGGCCCACTCCCACCGTCCGATCAAGGGGGAGCGTCCTCGGTCGTTCGATTTGCACGTAACCACCCACTAACCACCGGGTTAGTGGGGGAATTTTATTAGTATTTTATTATTTTATTTACGACGGTCTCCAAATAGCGGGATGTGCACATTTAAAACTATAGTAAAAATATTTATAAAGCTGGCCGGTTAGGTGTACGGATAGCCGCATAACCCCCGTAACCACCTCCCGGGGCCTATAAAAGGAGTCTCATGCCTCCTCATTTCTCATTTTTTCCCTTCAGGGTCTTCTTCTTCCTCAGGTCGAAGTTCTGTCAATTTCCTCGTACGAGCCGCCTACGACCCACCTCTGAGCCACCTCTGAGCAACACCTGAGCCACAAGCGGGTCAAGTCACAACCGCCAGGCAAAGCTAAATCGTCCAAGTCCCAAGTGGCTCCAGCAACTGCAAGACCAAGTGTTCTGCCGCCCATCCAGAATCAAAAAGTCGTTATCCAAAGACCACCGGCACAAAGTGCAATCTGTAACAACTTCAGGCACAATGGTCTGTCGTGTAGCACCCCAAATCTCAGTGGTGTCTGGGCTGAGAAGAGTGGGTAACACTGCCTGGGACACAGGCGTGTCCCAAAGCCGTGTCCTACTCTGTGTGAGGTACACGGCCGAGGACACGGGCGTGTCCATGGCTGTGTCCTGCACTGAGTGCTGGCATGGTGCTCTCGAGTGAGCTCGACGAAATGCGGTCGACGATCCTCGAGTGGGGCACACGGCCTGTGACACAGGCGTGTCCAGGGTCGTGTCCTGATATGCGCTCAACATTTACTCGAGTTAGCTCGACGAACCTCGAGTGGGGCACACGGCCTATGACACGGGCGTGTCAAGGGTCGTGTCCTTCTCTGTGCTTGGGTAGACTGAGGAACACGGGCTGGACACGGGCGTGTCTGAAGGAGGAAGAAGAGCCACCTGCTGTAGGAGCTGCGGAGTGCGGAGCGAAGATCCGAGAGCGGATTTGTGAAGGCTAAGTCAAGGCGGTGACTTCTGTCCGGCTACTTCATGGCACCGAAGCGATCTTCAAGGGTAACGATCTCCTTCTTGGACATCGAAGTCCTTTCTTTATGCATATGCGTGGAATCCTCCACCAAAAGGTGGATTCGCGAAGTGATTCCGTGGTTGAGTCTGCATCTAGAGCCGGAATTGTGGAGTACGGCATAGGCATGATGTGTGAAGCCCATCTGGACCATTAGTCTGGATTGGTGATGATCATGGGTAAACCGGAGAAGACTCTGTGGGTTTGCAAAGATGCTATGTGCTTTGTGTCTTGGATGAATGAATGCATGTTATGTGTGGATGGTATGCTCATGCGTGAGCTAGCCATGGAGATGATCTTAGATGCTTTGTGGAAGCTCCTTGTGATGTGAGCGCTGTGTGTGCTCGTTTGCTCTGCGAGAGAGGAAAGCTGCGGCTACCCAGGAAGGGAAGGCCGGCCCGTGTCACGGTGCGCCAGTGACGATTTGAGCACGGGCAAGGCTAACCTGTACCTGGGCATGTGGAGAGATCGATTGGTGACAGTGTTCGGGAGCGTGCGATAGCCCGACTTGCTACACCGAAATAAAAGCGGGTCGATCTGATGGATTAATGCTCATGTTTGTCATGCGGTACCTACCTCTGCTTGGTTTGAGCGGAATGCAACCAGCATGCGTGTTGGGGTGACTAGGAACGGTCAGCCAACAAGTTAATTACCGTTCATTGGTGGTGTTACCACGGGTTTCCGGTACACCGTAAGGTGCCCTGAGTGCACGAAGCGTCGGGCTGTGGTCGGCGTTTGTGATTTGATGTGTGTGATTGTGATTGTTAGCTATTATACTTGCAAATGCATACAGGGAAGGAACTGTTGCCCCGGGCATGGGGTAGGGTCGTTATAATTGGTCAGCTGTAGCTGACTGTTACTTTGTTTGCCGCTCTTTGGTGGATGTCTACTTGCAGGTGCTGCGGCTTGAAATGAAATGAGCGAATTGGAAGCTTGCTGCTAAGGCCCTTGAAGGCCAAGTGAATCGTGGTTGGATTTCAAGGCCCTTGAAGGCCAAGTGAATCGTGGTTGGATTTCATGTGTGGCCGGCCTGCGTGCCGATGTACGAACATGTATATGTGTAAAAAGAGAAACTTGTAAGGCCTTAAGGCCATGTGTGTGTGGGTTGTATACATTCCTGATTTGGATATATATAAATGTGGAATTTATGTATTAGTGGACATTCCTGGAGTTGAGTTCATACAACTTAAAAATGCTACGCTAGAATGGATTGGGTTAAGGATACGAATAGAATTTTATCACCACAAGTAATTCCGCCACTTGTATGTGACCTATGGCGTGGGGCCCTGGCCAGACCCACCGTTATATGCCATGTGATGAGTGGGGGCGTTACACACGACATGTGACACGGGCGTGTCACAAGCCGTGTTCAGCTCAGGAAATGGTTTTTCAGGGCTTTTTGTGGCCGTTCATTTCTTTCAGCTAGGATCCAATGGTCCTGAGATCTCCCTGCTATTATAAGTCCATGAGATGAGGATAACTCTCTCATTAACTAAGGCTTTTCTCTCTCTTTGGAAAGAGGTGGAGAGTGGGGAGTTCAAGGGAGAAGGAGGAGGAATCCGGCTGTCGGTGGAGTTTTAGAGCCTTGAATCGCGCGCCGAGTCCAGAATCGTGAAGGCAGGGACGTTGTGGTGCTTTTCATCTGGCTAGATTTCCATGGCTCCAAAGCGATCGTCAAGGGTAACGATCTTTATTTCTTGGACATGTGAAGTCCTTGATTTGGCATATGCATGGGTTTCCCTCAGCAAAAGGTGGATGATTGAGGGATTCCCCTTGGGTTGATTTTAGATATCCCCAAGTTGTCTTGCATGTAGATCCGGAAATTTATAGTACGGAATAGACATACTGTGTGAAGCCCATCTGGACAGGTTGGTCTGGATTGGTGATGTTTTATTTTGCACACTGGAGAAGACTCCGCGTATTAATGATTGTGTTTGCGGATTCGGTGGGTTGTGCCTGTGAAGGATAGTAGCAGGAAGTACTGGAGTGAAAGTCCAGGAAAATACCCGCAAAGTGCTTGTGTTGTATGCTATGAAAGGCCAGTGTTTCTGGTACTGCAGATGGCTGCAGAGATTGCTGGATGGTTGATCCAGATAAGGTTAGGGCTAGGGATGGAAAGTGAGTTATGTTGCTAACACCGGGCGAGAGTGAGTGTCGTTGGCAATGGCTCCTAGCTAACCTGTGATTGTGAAGCCAGTCCTTTGGGGACAGTGTGGTTATTTGTGAACTTGGTGAACTCTTGAAAGGGGCTTCGTGCTGAACAGACAAGGGGATGCCGGCCCGCGTTAGTCTGGTCACTGAACTAACGATTTGAGCAACGGGAAAGGGCTGAACTGTATCCGCGTTATGGTTTTCCGCCATGAGTGCTTGGGTGCCTAGCATTTGGCAGAAACGCATAATGAGAGTCTTGGGCCTGTATGCGCCATCCAGTAGCGATGCCATGGGGGGCTACGGGCCAAATCCCGGGTCGTTACAACAAGACTAAAATCTCCGGCAGAAGGACGTGGAGTGAAATGCTCAAGTTTGTCGTTGGGCTTCGGGCCTTGAATGGCAGTGGGGATGGGATTTCCGGTACACCAAGAATGTGTCCTGTGTGTACAGAGCGTCGGACCGTGTGGGCGACGTTTGTGATATATTGATTGTGCGTGAGTGCACATTTTGTGATATGTCGGCTTGTGAAATGTTATGCCTGCAGGGAAGGAATGTCACTGCCCCGAGTAAGGGGTAGGGTCGTTATAAATTGGTCAGTTGAACGCTGATCGTTGCTTTGTTTACCACCGTGCGGTGGATTGTCCCGTGCAGGTGCAGGAGAGATGAGCGGAAAATAGGGGACTGAAGCCCTTGTTATTGTTGCTGATGCTGTTGCTGCTATGCTGGCCCTCGAAGGCCAAAAAAGTTACTTTCATGTGTGGTTGTCCTGCATGCCGATGTATGAAACTCATATGTATAAAGCTTAACTATAAGGTCATAAGGCCAGACCTGATATGTATTTGCAGAACATTCCTTTGTGGTGTTATAAATATATATTGGTTTATATATATTGTGGACATTCAAGTGAGGAGTTCAATCAACTTAAAAGCTTCCGCTAGAATGCTCTGAGTTAGGATGCACAACTCTGATATTAACCCGTTACTTCGTCGTCTATTTGTGACATATGGTGTGGGGCCCCGGCCGGACCTTCTATTATATGTCATGCAACGGATAGTGGTGTTACATGTCGTCCGCGGCGTGCAAAGTGTTCTCTCACCCCGTAATTGTAACGAAAGGTGGCATGTCACCCTCGACTTCACGAACTAGCTGTAACCTCCAGAAAATAGTGGATTTTGACCGGCACAGATTCAATCACGTGGTTTTTTACCCAATTAAGGGGTTTTTTTCATGTTAAAACTTCTTGTGTACACTCAACCTACTCATTTGGCTGTGTGCACGCTCGACTGTCTAGAGAACTAAGACGGTCCAAGAATTCTAGCCCGACCGGGACGTGAGTTGGTCCGCAATATTTTGGCCCCGTCTGTGTGAAACGAGTTCCCAACATCTTCTGAAGATTGCACCCTCTGCATAGCGGTACGAAGAGATAGAATCTCCAATCTGACAGCTTTCGAGGAACGAATTCAATGGCAGAAAGAAGTGCCTGGACAGCTGAAGCACCCGCCCCAGGAGGGCGCACCAAGCCAGCCCTCTCCCACATCGATGAGATTAATCCAATAGTTATCGCGGGAAATCTAGAGGGCATGTTCGCCAAACACGCCTCTCAAATCAACGAACTCCGATCCATAATGCTCGTCATATGTCAATAAGTAAAACCATCCTCCGTGCCACCGTTCGTACAGGTTGAGTCACCCCCATCAGAAGAACTTTTCGCCAAGACAAAGACACCCCCTACAAAGAGTACGATATAGAATATGAGTTCTCAAGTACCAGAAGTTCCCCCACTCCAGCAACACTAACCCGAAGCACGCAAGATCGCTACCTCGGAAACCAACAGTACAAGGGGCGTCATAAACTCAACAAGTAATGGACCTCAGAAGAGGAAGCAAGAAATCAAATCGCACAGGGAGCATCAGAGGAACTGCAAGCAACGCGCAAACACCTTCCTAGCAAAGAAGTCCTGCCGATGCCGAGAACAGGCGCCACTAAATGCTCCTCAGAACAAGATTTTCCAAGCTATTCGTAATCACCCAGCATTGCACAAGTTCAAGTGGCTCCCCCAAGCTCTGGGAGATTCATCAAAATATCAATATCACCAAGGGCCCGGGAACAGCACGAATGAATGCAATCATCTGAAGGAAGTGATCCAACGACTTGCCAGCCTAGGGGCAGTCGACCAATTCCTAGCAAAAAAGAAGCAGCCTCACGTCCAGAATCTGAGGAGCATAACCATCGGTATTGGCCAGCCGCCAGTCAAAATAGATCAAGTCTTGGTCAATGAAGGGATTACAATGAATGTGATGTTCCTGTCAACGCTGCTTCAGCTCAAACTAACTGCCGACAGCCTCAAGCTAGAGTCAACTAGCGCGCGTTGTAACATCCCAACTTTTATTAGGCCATGAGAACCCTAGTAGGCCCAATAAAAGTAACATGAACCTCTACCCGTGACCCGGTCAAAGGTAACCATAGGCAGAAAATAGAGCTAGATAACTCTGATTTGAGTTTCGTCAGTCGATATGAGCGCGTCGGAATTCGTTTCGTAGAACCCCGAGGTCATGTGGTGGATGTAACCATTCCTTGTAAAACGCCACGAGAGCCAAACTTTGGATATCGGCATAAAGAACTCTGATTTGAGTTCCGTCAGTACATGTGGCCTTGTATAGTCGATAAGAGCGCATCGGAACTCACCTCATCGCGATTCAAGATCTAACAACGAATATAAACATTTTGACCATTTTAGCGTGCCGCGACGCGCAGATTTTGGACTTTTACCAAACAAACTCTGATTCGACCCCGGTTAGTGGCAATGGATTCGTATAGTAAATACAAAGTCAATATAATTAGTTCCGGTTGTAATATCCCGACTTTTATTGGGCCACCAGAGCCCTAGTGGGCCCAATAAAAGTGGCTCGAACCCTACCCATAACCCAGTGGGAGGTAACACTAAGCGGGAAATAGAGCTAGAGAACTCCGATTTAGGTTTTGTCAGTTCTTGTGACCTCGTATAGTCAATACGAGTGCATCGGAACTCGTTCAGTTGGACCCCGAAGTCATATAGTGAATGCGACCATTCCTCGTAAAACGCAACGAGAGCAGATTTTGGATATCGACCTAGAGAATTCCGAATTGAGTTCTGTTGATTCCTGTGATCTCATATAACCTAAACAGGTGCATCGGAATCTGTCATGTCACAATCCGAGATCTAACAATAGTTTTACAGGTTTCGACCGCTTTAGCGCGCTGCGACGCGCAAATTTTGGACTTTCGCCAAACGGACTCCGATTCAACCCCAGTCAGCGGCGTTGGACTCGTGTGGTCAATACGAAGTCAACGAAAGTCGTCCCGGTCAATTTTGACGACAATTGGTCAACCCATGGTCAAATCAAGTGTAGTCATGCACCGAAAAGCGTGCGCACATCAATTATGACACGACACCCGAACTTTGACCCGATCCCGATGACTTGGACTCACTTTGACTTTGAGCAGCAAGGGGGACCCACCCTAGGGTTGACTTCGTCAAACCCCCCTAAAAACCTACTTTTTGGATTTTTTTTCTCCAAGTAGGGGGGCCTACCTCCTCTCCAAGGGAGGATGGCCCATGCCCCCCTCACTCTTCTTGGGCCCCCAACCAGCAAGCCTCCCTAGGTTAAATGGAGTCCCACCCTATCCCCTCTCCTCTCTTTTCCCTTCTCTCTTTCCCACCTAAAAGCCCAAGCCCAAAGGGAGGGCTTGACTTTTTCCCATGTGGGGAAAATCTCTGCACTACAGCTATCCTTGGACAGCTGGAGGGTGGGATTAATCCCTCCATAAGGAGGGATTAGTCCCACACCATCCAAAGGAGGGGAGCTCCCCCTCCCCAACCCTATAAAGGCCACCCCCTCTCCTTCCCCCAAAACTCAGAGCAACCTCCCCCTAGCCTGACCCTTGTCGGAGCTCAGATGGCCGAAAAAAGCGAAGTCGGGGCCTCCCTCCCCCTCCACCACCACCACCAAGCCATGACCGACCAAGCCGGCCCCTCTCGAGCCCACCAGGCCAAGGTGTAACCTTCTCTCCCTCTCCCTCCCCATTCTGAACGTGGTGCATGGCCCTCCCGGCGGCCGGAGCGCCGCCGGCGCCACCCGAGCCCTGTTCCAGGTCGGGTGGCGCCCAAGGAGGAAGGATCCTCCCCCAGCGCCGGTGGTGGCGCTGTGGGAGTGTTATACCACTGGGGGCAGCGGCCCCCAGTGGCGGAGAGCGGCGGTGTCGCCGGAAAATGCGGTTCTGGCGGCACCCGCAAAAACAGAGTTTTCTCTGTTTTAAACCGGCGGCGGCGGTCGGCGGCGCATGGCCGCCGGACCACCGCCGGCGTGAATCCTGACCACCGACGCGTCGGACGGGGGTGGACTGGAAGGCGGCAACCTGCCCGAGGAGCGGGGGTGGCGCGGTGGCGCCGGGAGCAGGGCCACCGCCACCCGAGCTCTCGGGATGGTTAGTCCCGGCGGCGCCAGGCCGCCGGACCACCGCCCAGAGATTCGCCGGTCCCCGGTGAGCCGATCGGGGCCGGCGTCGGTGTCTATGGTGACCTGTCGGCGGTGGTGGAGGTGGCTCATCCCCTGCACCGCCGGCAAGAAGCAGTAGCTGCCCGATCTGGTGATGAAGATCGGGCGACTGGCGTTTTCTTAATTCCCGCCCCGCCTCTATTTTTATGCCCCCCACAGCGGATCTGTGGCCGATCCGTTGTGGGGAAGCGCTGGCTGATTGCGCCCTGTGGCTCAATCTCAGCTGCAGGATTCCTGTTATCTGTTATATGCAGACCATATTCATATCAAAAATTTCTAGAAATGTCTGGGCCAAATTTAGGCCCATAAGGAAAAAGTGACCAACATGAAAAATGTTCCCCATGATGAGGGCTATATACAGAAAAGTTTGAGAATTGTTGGAATTAATATAGTATTTTTGGCTAAACTAAATACCCAAAACACCTTGGAAAATTATAAAAAATTTACTAGGCTCATTTTAGGCCCTTCCAAGTGTTGTATCAAAATTTGAGGTCATGAGAATAAGTTTTGATATTTTTCCCAAAATATTGAAGCCTAGGGTCGCGTACGGATCCTTTATCCGCTCGTTTTCCCTAAAAGACGGAAATTGGAGTGCGCGACCACTCCTTATAGTTAAATAAGTACTTTAAACTATTTTATTGATGAGAGCGGCTGAGGCAAGCGACTAAGCTCCGGGTTTTGCTAGTTTTCGTAAAACTATCGAGCGCCTCGACTCTCGGGTGATTAGGGCATGCTCGGAAGATGAGAATACGAGTGATGACTTGGAGTTGTCCATGACGACTAATAAGAATATAACTCCTAGTCAATCCTTGATCTAATTAAGCCGTATTAAATATGGCGCAACCAAACTAATTGGATCTTAATAGTTATTGTAACCCAACCAAATCTCCTTTAAATCTCAATGGAATTGAAGCCTCCTGAATAAGAGTGATTGGACTACTAACCATTTATTTGTGTTTTCTCCAGTCTCGTACTGGTCAAGCTTATTTTAGTACTTTCAATTCAGTACTACTCCAGTCTCGTACTTGTCAAGCTTATTTTAGTACTTTCCATTCAGCACTACTCCAGTCTCGTACTGGCCAAGCTTATTTTAGTACTTTCAATTCAGTACTACTCCAGTCTCGTACTGGTCAAGCTTATTTCAGTACTTTCCATTCAGTACTACTCCAGTCTCGTACTGGTCAAGCTTATTTTAGTACTTTCAATTCAGTACTACTCCAGTCTCGTACTGGTCAAGCTTATTTTAGTACCTTCTATTTAGTACTATTCCAGTCTCGTACTGGTCAAGCTTATTTTAGTACTTTCAATTCAGTACTACTCCAGTCTCACACTAGTTAAGCTTATTTTAGTACTTTCTATTCAATACTACTCTAGTCTCGTACTAGTCACATTTCATTCCAGCACTTTATATAAGCAGCATAATCACCGCACTTATTCATATTGTAATTTATTATTATAATCTCGGGTCCTGCTCTGACAAGCAGTCATCGAGCCTTAGTTGGGGATAACTGGAGTTGAAGTAGTCCTCCAGGTCTAGCCCCAAATAATGCGCTCTCACGCTCCTTGTCAAAGTAGAGCTGAGTGTCGACGCCCGAAGTCTAAAGCCTAGTAGGGCAGACCGATATAGACCCGATGTTTTTATTGTTTGCCTTTTGTTTAATTGATTGTAAATTGCTTGTGGTGAAATAGTGGAGGGTCAGTCCTTCCGGCAGACTGTTCGTACCGGTGCGGAAAGGTCGACGAATCAAGGCGACGGGGAGATGAGTACCACGGGTGACCGACCGTTATATTCCTCGTCGGGTTTTTCCTCCGCTGGTCTACCAAAACGTTTTGTCGGATGTCGCTCACATCCAAGAGTACATAAGGTTGTACGTTAGGGCCTGGGGTCGTGCGGTACGATCATCCCCAGAAGTGGCAGGACTGGCCACTGTCACCGACAGCCACATCGGTGAGGCCCGCGGGGCTCGCTACCCTGCTGGAACATAAGCGGTCTAAACTATGTCGACATAGGGTTTGTGTGCGCGGTTATGAATGTCTGCGGTATGTACGCGGCTATGAATGTCTGCGGTGTGTGCGCGGATGTGAATGCCTGCAATAGAATTCAGGATATGAACACCTGCTGTGCTGACGAGCTAGTGGAGCCTCATTATAACTGGTTTATATTGCTGCTGATTTTCTTTCCAGTTATATTATTCTGCACTTTTTATAATTGCTCCTAGTTGTACATATATGAAATGTTGTGCTAACCCTTTCTTGCTTTGGCTATTTACTTCTGTCGGGTGGGTGTGTGCTCGTCCCCAGTATATGGATCCGGGGAGGAGACTTATTTCCACTTAGCTCTATGACTAACGGTTATTTGATTAACCATTCACTAGAAATGGAGTATCGTAGTGACTCAATGTCGCAGGAGACTACGCAGGCGGCTAGGACTACTCGAGTAGATGCACCCCTGCCGTCTCCGGAGTTTAGAGACGTGAGTACCGCTGAACAGCGTAGAGAGTGGGATTATGAGCAATATATGTAGATCATGTACAACCCACGGGATTGTATAAGCACTTAGTCTTCGGCCCTAAAACCGATGTGATATTTATATGATATATATATATATATATATATATATATATATATATATATATATATATATATATATATATATATATATATATATATATATATATATATATATATATATATATATATATATATATATATGCAATGGTTTCCTGTTAATGCTTCTGTTATACTTTGATGTGTTGTGAATGTTATGATTCGAGCCGAGCGAGGCAACCATATAGTGCTTGGATAGGGTGGACTGTTTCCCCTAAGAGCACTGGGTGGACATCTTGAGCCAGTAGTACCCCTCCGGCCCAGCCCGGGCAAGAAGGTTGGGGGGGGCACTACAAATGGATCAGAGCTATCACGTTTCATCCTTGTGGAGCAGTCTCAGGATCCCTCCATCCCGTGCTTCGTTATAGGTTCAGGACGAACCTTGCAGTGGAAGCCTGGTGGACCCTAGTGTAGAGGCTTAGGGATTCTAGACTGTACGATAGTACGCACATACACCGTTGTTTTCCGCTTGGGTTGTCGTTTTTTGCAAATTTCCCCTACTTTTACAAAATACTAACACTCTTTCTTGTTACTTCTCCAGGTACCAGAGTACAGTAACGGGAGATCCTTATCCAGAGGATATGTTCCAGCTACCCCACCACCAGACCCGGTCGCTCCCGCGACCATACTGTTTGCCAAGACAGATATGGGGGAGACACTGACGGCTATACTAGCGACTTTTCGGGATGCCCTGGCACATCCACCACGAGAGATGACCGTACCCACCGATCTACTGACGACTTTTCGAGGATTGAGGCCTCCCCCTTTCAGAGGTACAGAGATGGCCATTCCAGGTAGAGGAGTGGGTGGAGCGGGTGGAGGAGCTATTAGTAGGAATGATGGGTCCAGCTGTGGCTGCAGTCTCTTTGGTGGTGACCCTTTTGGAGGGATACGCGAGCGATTGGTGGAGAGCGGCTAGTCGTTCTACATTTCGAGGTCGGCCGTTGAGCACGATTCTTTAGGGGAGTTCTCTGTGGCTCTACTAGAGTTCTTCATCACAGATGCAGACCGAGCCGCGCTGCAAGAGAGGTTTCTGCTCATTTGACAGGGCAACCGCACCGTGGCAGAGTACGAGAGAGAGTTTATACACCTGGCACGCTTCGCAGGGAATCTGGCTGCCTCCGACAGGGATAGAGCTTCTCGGTTCTACCGAGGACGACGAGACGACCTGAGGCAGGCCCTGATCATGCTCTCTCAGCCCACCTTTCACACCATAGCCACCCATGCGGCATCTTTAGAGTTGGACCAGCAGACGGTGGCTCAGCGGCGCAGAGGTCAGGTAGAGCTTACTCGAGACCAGAGGCGAGACTGAGGAGTCGCTCCCCACAAACAAGATATAGAGTACAGGCAGCGACGCTGCAGGCAGTCCTATAGGCGCCCACCTGTACCCCCAGCACCACCAGCTGCGCAGCCAGACATTAGATCAGCTCCAACACCACAGCCCCCACTAGTGGCCCGACGAGATGTTCCCATCACAGGGAACTGCTTCTTGTGTCAGCGGTCAGGACATATGAGGGCCTTTTGCCGACAGGCGACAGGGAGACCGAGATTAGGAGCAGTTCAGGGTGGATAGCCGGCACGGGGACAGGGTCAGAGAGGCCGTCGAGGCAGAGCTGGCAGGGGAGGCCAGCAGGGCCGAGCAGCGCCCCTGGAGGCCTACACACTGGACCTACAGCACGGACCGCCCCCAGACGTAGTTATAGGTATATATCTTAGGCAATAAGGAGATATCAGATCCTACCACTGATGTTGTATATTTCATATATATATATATATATGTTTATTAGTTGGATGATATATATCTATATATTTCTCATGTCGTCAGGAATCTTGTTGGTAGAAGGACACCCTGCCAAAACCCTTTTCGACACAGGAGCGACTCATTCTTTCGTCTCCCACGAATTCATCGCAACAAAAGAAAATGTTATCCGTTCAACCGGACTGTCTATACAAATCCGTTTAGCAGACGGGTCGGATATGACATCTACTGAAAAATGCTCGTTCCAGGTTGTGCTGGGAGAAGTAAAATTTAAGATCTACGCAACCATCCTAGCAATAACTTGATTTGACATAATTCTGGGGATGGACTGGCTGGCTGAGCATCAAGCACAGATAAATTGTTCCACGCGAGAAGTCCGGCTACATAACCCAAATGGCCAGAGCATCACGTTGACAGGTGTGCCCTCTATCTCGCGTATTATTCTAACTTCTATGTAGATTGTGAAATCAGTCCGGCAGAAGGACCAAGTATACCTTATATATTTCGAGATGGAAGACAAAACCCAGGTGCTCGCCAAAGTCACAGTAGTCCGCGACTTCCCAGATATTTTACCTGAGTCCCTTCCGGGATTGCCACCTCAGCGAGAGGTCGACTTTCATATTGAGCTCGTGTCCGTAGCACGGCCAGTATCACGAGCCCCCTACCGGATGGCCCCCAGAGAGCTGGCTGAACTGAAAATTCAACTACAGGAACTAATAGATGCTGGATTCGTCCGTCCTAGTTCCTCTCCCTAGGGAGCCCCGGTGTTTTTCATCAAGAAGAAAGACAGGACTCTGCGACTGTGCATCGACTATAGGGAACTGAATAAGCTTACCATACGCAACACATACCTCCTCCCTAGGATCAACGGACTATTCGATCAATTGCAAGGTGCATCCGTGTTCTCCAAGATGGACCTAAGATCCTGCTATTATCAGCTTCAAATCCGAGAGGAAGATGTTCCCAAGACTGCCTTCAGCTCCTGATACGGTCTATATGAGTTCCTATTGATGCCCTTCGGGCTCACCAACGCGCCCTCCGCCCTCACGGCCCTGATGAATAAAGTCTTTGAACCCTTCTTGGATCACTTTGTCATCGTCTTCATAGAAAACATCCTAATCTACTCGAAGACCAAGACGGACCATACCTGGCACCTGCAGATGGTGCTATTAAAACTCCGGGAGCACTCACTTCGCCAAATTTAGTAAGTGCGAACTTTGACCAGAAGAAGTTGGATTCTTGGGCCACACGATAAACAAGGAAGGAGTGATAGTAGACCAAGCCAAGATCCAGTCAATACAAAATTGGCTGCCACTCAGGATGGCTGCAGACATCCAAAGTTTTCTCGGCCTTGTCGGATACTACAGGAAGTTCGTAGAGGGATTTTCCAAGATTTCCCTACCCCTGACTGCTCTCACCAAGAAATATGTCGCATTCTGATGGATGCCGGAGTGCGAGGCTGCGTTCATCGAACTGAAGAAGCAGCTGACTTCTGCACCAATCCTTACGATTCCTTCAGGGACCGAGAGATTTCAAATCTACAGTGATGCCTCCCTGAAGGGATTGGGAGCAGTTTTAATGCAGCATGACAAGGTAGTGGCCTACGCTTTGCGGCAATTAAAGCTGTATGAATTAAACTACGCAGCGCATGATTTAGAGTTGGGCGTCGTCGTCTTCGCCCTTAAAATCTGGAGGCATTATCTGTACAGAGTAAGATGTGAGATCTTCTCCGACCACAAGAGTCTCAAGTATATCTTCACACAGAAAGTGTTGAATCTTCGGCAGCGCCGATGGCTAGAATTCCTATGTGATTACGACTACTCTCTCCAATATCACCCCGGGAAGGCTAACAGAGTCGTTGACGCCTTGAGCCGCCAGCCTGCAATAGCCGGGAGTTGGATGGAGCAGATCCCTAAGAAAATATTCCAGTCCTTGATAGACTTGGAGATTATAATGGTTGCTTGAAGAGATCCGGAAGAGTACTATTCTCAGCTGTATTGGATGGAGATCCAATGCGACATCTGAGACCGGATACGAGAAGCCCAGGAGATTGACCCAGAAGTAATGCCGATCATCTGATCTCTGCAAGGAGGGGCACAGGAGGATTATAATCTGCATTATGGGATTCTACAATTCAAGCATCGCATTTTCATCCCCGCTACCGGAGGAATTCGTGAGGAAATTCTGCAAGAGGCCCATCAGTCCAGGTACTTGATTCATCCTGGCGTAGTTAAGATGTGCGTGGACTTGCGCATGACCATTTACTGGCCTGCAATGAAAAGAGATGTCACCAACTTTGTGGCCCGGTGTCAGGCCTATCAGAAGGTCAAAGTCGAATGTCGCAATCAAGGAGGCCTATTACAGCCCCTGCCGATACCATAGTGGAAGTTCGAAGGCATCTCCATGGACTTCGTCCACGGCCTACCTCGATCCCGCGCTAGTAATGACTCAATTTGGGTGGTCGTAGATCGACTCACCAAGGTAGCGCGGTTCATACCAAATCGACAGGGTGATGGAGTGGATATCCTGGCCAGAATGTTCCTAGAGCAAGTGGTACGGTTTCACGGAGTACCAAAGTCCATTGTATCAGATCGTGACGGGCGTTTCACATCTAAGGAGTGGAGGCGGGTACAAGCGTACTTAGGAACAAAATTGGCCTTTAGCACCGCCTTCCACCGCAGACAGACGGACAGACGGAGAGGACGAACCAGACGATGGAGGATCTTCTTCGATTGTGCATAGTGGAGCACAATGAGTCGTGGGAGTAGTTGTTGCCGCTAGTCGAATTCTCTTATAATAACATCTACCAGGCTATCATTAAGATGGCTCCATACGAGGCATTGTATGGAAGACGTTGCCGAACCTCGTTGACTTGGGCTCAGGAAGAGGACCCAGAAGCCTTTGAGTGGCTTACATTGATGACACTACAACAGCGATACGGCTGATCCAGGAACAAATGCGGGAAGCGCAGAGCCGGCAGGCTAAGTACTATGATGCGCGACACCGACCGATGGAGTTCTGCATGGGGAAAATGGTGTTTCTGAAAATAAAGCTCATGCATGGTGTCTCCCGGTTAAGAAAGCAGAAAAGTTAGATCCCCGCTTCTTGGGCCCCTATCCGGTGATAAAGCGTGTTGGCCCCGTCGCCTATCATTTATCCTTGCCCCTAGAGTTGGGGAATCTTCACGATGTGTTTCATGTCTCTTCCTTGAGACGAGTCCTCCGGCAACCAGAGCAGTACCTTCCTACCCCACCGGTGAAACTACAGTCAGATAGATCCGTCCAGCTCGAACCCGTCAGAGTAGTAGATTATAAGGTGAAGACAGTACGTAACAAAACCATTCTGATGGTTAAGGTGCTATGGTCAAACTGCGGACAAGAGGAATTCACGTAGGAACCTGAAGCACTCCTCCGAGAAAAGCACCCAGAGCTCTTTCCCCAGGTATATTACTTTTCCCCCTACTTCAAGCAAATTTTTGGGGACGAAAATCCTTTTATTTTTATTGGATTGTAACATCCCGACTTTTATTGAGCCACCAGAGCCCTAGTGGGCCCAATAAAAGTGGTCCAAACCCCACCCATAACCCGATGGGAGGTAACACTAAACGGGAAGTCGAGTTAGAGAACTTCGATTTGGGTTCTGTCAGTTCCTGTGACCTCGTATAGTCAATACGGGTGCATCGGAACTCGTTCAGTTGGACCCCGAGGCCATATAGTGAATGTTACCATTCCTCATAAAACACAACGAGAGCAGATTTTGGATATCGACCTAGAGAACTCCGAATTGAGTTCTGTCGATTCCTGTGACCTCATATAACCTAAATAGGTGCATCAGAATCCGTCACATCAAAATCTGAGATCTAACGACAGTTTTGCATGCTTCGACCGCTTTAGCGCGCTGCGACGCGTAAATTTTGGACTTTCGCCAAACGTACTCCGATTCAACCCCAGTTAGTGGCGTTTGACTCGTGTGGTCAATACGAATTCAACGGAAGTCGTCCCAGTCAATTTTGACGACAATTGGTCAACCCATGATCAAATCAAGCATTGTCGTGCACCGAAAAGCGTGCGCACACCAATTATGACACGGCACCCGAACTTTGACCAGACCCCGATGACTTGGACCCACTTTGACTTTGACCATCAAGAGGGGCCCGCCCAAGGGTTGACTTGGTCAAACCACCCTAAAAACCTACTTTTTGGATTTTTCTCCAAGTAGGGGGCCCACCTCCTCTCCAAGGGAGGATGGCCCATGCCCCCCTCACTCTTCTTGGTCCCCCAACCAGCAAGCATCCCTAGGTTAAATGGAGGCCCACCCTATCCCCTCTCCTCTCTTTTCCCTTCTTTCTTTCACACCTAAAAGCCCAAGCCCAAAGGGAGGGTTTGACTTTTTCCCATGTGGGGAAAATCTCTACACTCCAGCTGTCCTTGGACAGCTGGAGTGTGGGATTAATCCCTCCTTAGTCCCACACCATCCAAAGGAGGGGAGCTCCCCCTCCCCAACCCTATAAAGGCGACCCCTCCTCTCCTTCCCCTAAGCCTCAGAGCAACCGCCCCCCTGCTTGACCCTTGTCGGAGCTCAGGTGGCCGGAAAAAAGCCAAGCCGAGGCCTCCCTCCCCCTCCACCACCACCACCACCAAGCCATGGCCGACCGGGTCGTCCCCTCCCGAGCCCACCAGACCCAGGTGGAACCTTCTCTCCCTCCCCCTCCCCATTCCGAACGTGGTGCATGACCCTCCCAGCGGCCGGAGCGCCGTCGGCGCCACCCGAGCCTTGTTTCAGGTCGGGTGGCGCCCAAGGAGGAAGTATCCTCCCCAAACACTGATGGTGGTGCTGGGGGAGTGTTATACCACTGGGGGCAGTGGCCCCAAGCGACGGAGAGTGGCGGTGCCGTCGGCAACCGCAAAAATAGAGTTTCTCTATTTTAAACCGGCGCCGGCGGCTGACGGTGCATGGCCACCGGACCACCGTCAGCTTGAAGCCCGACCCCCGGCGTGTCGGCCGGGGGTGGACTGGAAGGCAACAACCTGCCCGAGGAGCGGAGGTGGTGTGGTGGCGCCGTGAGCAGGGCCACCGCCACCCCGAGCTCTCAGGATGGTTATTTCTGGCGGCGGCCGGTGGCGCCAGGCCGCTGGACCACCGCCCAGAGATACGTCGGGCCCCGGCGAGCTGATCGGGGCCGGCGCCAACATCTACGGCGACCTGTCGGCGGTGGTGGAGGCGGCTCATCCTCTGCACCGCCGGCAAGAAGCAGCAAACGCCCGATCTGGTGATGAAGATCGGGCGGCTAGCGTTTTCTCAATTCTCGCCTCGCCTCCATTTTTGTGCCCCCCACAGCGGATCCGTGGCCCATCCGCTGTGGGAAAGTGCTGGCTGATTGCACCCTGCGGCTCAATCTCATCCGCAGTGTTGGGTACATTAGTTCTAATGTACCTGATTTGAAGAAGTCTCACCCTACTTAATGATATACATCAAAATGTATTAGATGTATTTTTGAGTTGCCTTGTGCAGGTTAAGTATTTGCAGGGAAAGATGAAAAGATTCTAAGTCCATGTGTCGACACCCAGAAGAAATGTGTCGACACTTAAGAAGACTTGTGTCGACACCCAGGCAAGCAGTGTCGACACTTGCAGTACTTGTGTCGACACCAGGGATGCAGAGTCGACATCAGACAGAAAGTGTCGACACAAGGAGCTGTGTTGACACTCAATGAAGAAAAGTCCAGTGAAGCAGTGTCGACACTTAGAAGTAGTGTCGACACCCAGAGGAACTGTGTCTACATCAGAAAGTGTCGACACTTGGAGGCTGTGTCGACACTCAGCAAAAGTCAGCAGAGTATAAGTATAAGTGTCAACATAATAAAGAATGTGTCGACACTCAGCAAAAGACTCAACACTTGAAGAAAGTGTCGACACAAGGAGCTGTGTCGACACTTAGCAAAGTTCAACAAAATTCTAAGTACAAGTGTCGACACAAAGGAGATGTATCGACACTCAGCAAAAGCCTCAACATAAGAAGATGTGTCGACACAAGGAGCTGTGTCGACACTCAGCAAGTATCAACACAGAAGGCATATGTCAACACCAAGAAGATGTGTCGACACTGAACAAGTTCAACACATAAAGATGTGTCGACATAAAGGAGTTGTGTCGACACTTACAAGAATTCAACAAAGAACTGAAGAACAAGGAGTTGTGTCGACACATAATATCAGTGTCGACACATGATGAAGAAGCTATGTCGAGAAGTGAATTCTATAACACAAGGAGTTGTGTCGACATCTTGAAGGCTAGTGTCGACACTTAGTCTACTTGTGTCGACACTTGGTCTATAAGTGTCGACACTTAAAGACAGATTGTCTTGACACTTTCAGACAGTTACAGTTATTTCAAGAACTGACTGGATGACTTGACAGCTGCCATTCCAGCCGGTCTAATGCACCTGTCAGAGTTGTCAGAAAGCTGTTAGAAACCGGATCAGCCGGTCAACATGAAGAAAGTCTATATAAAGGCTTATACATTCTACAGATAAGAGGTTGTTGAAAAGAAATTCATTGAAGACTTTCAAGTAAAGTTCTAAGTAGTTGGAGAGAGAGAGCTCCATCCAAGAAGACAGCCGTTGGAACCAGGCTGTGAAGAAGGATTCAGACCTAGTTCTGAATCTTAAGTTGCAGAGATCAAGGATCAGCTGCAGAGAAGATCAACCCTATTGTGTTCTACATTCAAGAAGCTTTGAAGAAAAGCCAAGTGAGCTTGATATCAGCATAGTTCTTTCAAGAACTCATCAAGAACCTATCAACTCATCTCTCTATTCAGAGTTGTAGGTATATACACTTTGTATTTTATATTTCTTGTAGGATCCTTAGGGATCTGAGTTGTAAGCCTGTAATTATAAAGGCTGAGTGGTAGGGTCTGTGTGCCTGAGTGTAGGAGATCGTATTCTCTGAGTGTAGGCCTGTTGAGGTTGAGTGTAGGCCTGTTGTGGCTGAGTGTAGGCTTTGTGAAGAAGCTGAGTGTAGGTCTTTGAAGAAGACTGAGTTGTAGTGCCTTGGGCCTGAGCTGTAGGAACCATTTTGGGTTCTGAGTGTAAGATCTGAGGATCTGAGATAGTGGAGGAGTTTGACTGAATCTAGTACAGTACTAGATAGGCGAAGGGGGAAAGTGGATGTACCCAAACCTTGGGGAACCACTATAAATTTGTGTGTTCACTGTGTGCTTGGTTGATTGCTGTGATTGCTGATTGACTGCTGTGTAGAATTAGTTATAAATTTGTGATATAATCTGTATTCTGCCTTAAAAAGTGTAAAAAGATTTAGTCACCTATTCACCCCCCCCCCCTCTAGGTGATTAGGTACAATTTCTTTCACGCATGATTCCTGTGATCTGCTATATGCAGACCATATTAATATCAGAAATCTCTAGAAATATCTGGGCCAAATCTAGGCCCCTAAGGAAAAAGTGACCAACATGAAAAATGTTCCCCATGATGAGGGCTACCTACACAAAAATTTTGAGAATTTTTGGAATTAATTTAGTATTTTGAAAAGCCAAAATAATATTTGTTTGGCTAAATTAAATACCCAAAAGACCTTGGAAAATTATAAAAAAATTACTAGGCTCATTTTAGGCCCTTCCAAGGGTTGTATCAAAATATGGGGTTATGGGGATAAGTTTTGATATTTTTCCTAAAATATTGAAGTCTAGTGTCGCGTACGGATCATTTATCCGCTCGTTTTCCCTAAAAGACGGAAATTGGAGTGCGCGACTACTCCTTATAATTAAATAAGTACTTTAAACTATTTTATCGACAAGAGAGGCCGAGGCAAGAGACTAAGCTCCGGAGTTTTCCAGTTTTCGTAAAACCGTCGAGCGCCTCGACTCTCGGGTGATTAGGGCACACTCGAAAGATGAGAGTATGAGTGATGACATGGAGTTGTCGCTGACGACTAATAAGAATATAACTCCTAGCCAATCCTTGATCTAATTAAGCCGTATTAAATATGCCGCAACCAAACTAATTGGATCTTAATAGTTATTGTAACCCAACCAAATCTCCTTTAAATCTTGATGGAATTGAAGCCTCCTGAATATTAGTGATTGTACTACTAACCATTTTCTTTGTGTTTTCTCCAGTCTCGTACTGGTCAAGCTTATTTTAGTACTTTCAATTCAGTACTACTCCAGTCTCGTACTTGCCAAGCTTATTTTAGTACATTCCATTCAGTACTACTTCAGTCTCGTACTGGTCAAGCTTATTTTAGTACTTTCAATTCAATACTACTCCAGTCTCGTAAAGGTCAAGCTTATTTCAGTACTTTCCATTCAGTACTACTCCAGTATCATACTGGTCAAGCTTATTTTAGTACTTTCAATTCAGTACTACTCCAGTCTCATACTGGTCAAGCTTATTTCAGTACATTCTATTTAGTACTATTCCAGTCTCGTACTGGTCAAGCTTATTTTAGTACTTTCAATTCAGTACTACTCCAGTCTCGCACTGGTCAAGCTTATTTTAGTACTTTCTATTAAGTACTACTCTAGTCTCATACTGGTCACATTTCATTCCAGCACTTTATATAAGCAGCATAATTGAAAGATATGGTACCTAAACACCTAGAGGGGGGGGGGGGGTGAATAGGTGACCTAATCCTTTTCTAACTTTACTGGCAGCAAACAGTTTATTATCACAGATTTTTACCTTTTGCACAGCAATCTCAAAGTATTCACAGCATACACAGCACAATCACAGCACAACACAGTGGTTTATAGTGGTTCCCCAAGATATGGGTACATCCACTTTCCCCCTTCGCCTATCTAGCAGTGTACTAGATTCGGCCAAACTCATCCACTGTCTCAGAACCCAAATTGGTTCCTACACCTCAGGCCCAAAGCCTTACAACTCAGCTTTATCCCAAATCCTACACTCAGCCAATCAAGGCCTACACTCAGCCAACCAAGGCCTACACTCAGCCAACCAAGGCCTACTCTCAGCCAACAAGGCCTACACTCAGAGATCTCAATCTCCTACTCTCAGCCAACAAGGCCTACACTCAGAGATCTCAATCTCCTACACTCAGGCTAACAAGCCCTACCCTCAGCCTTTATAATTATAGGATTACAAATCACTCAGATCCAATGGATCCTACAAGATAAAAATGTTTTACAAATATTGACTCTACAACTCAGAAATAAAAGAGGGGAGTTGAGAGTTTCTTTATGAGTTCTTGGAAGAACTCAGCTGGATCCAATCTGACTTAGCTTTCTTCAAAGCTTCTTGAGTAGAACTGAATAAGACTGAATCCTCCTGCAGTTGTTCCTTGAACTCTGCCACTTAAGATCCAGAATGTATCTGAATCCTTCTTCTCAGCCTAGTTCCAGAGGCTGATTTCTTGGATGGAGCCCTCTCTCTCCAACTTCTTAGATCTGCACTTGGACTGCAAGATCTTCTTGATTTGATAACTTGTTCTTCAACAATGTGATCCACTTGAACAACAATCTGAATCACTGAACAACTCTTCAAATTTTAACAACAGTTTCTGTACACTGTAGATGCCTATTTATAGGCTTTCTTCATGGTAACCAGCTGGACCGGTCCATAACTGACTTCTGATATCTCTGACAGGTGCTGTAGACCGGCTGGAACGGCATCTGTCAAATCATCCAGTCATTTCTTGAAAATCTCTAACTGTCTGTAAGTGTCGAGACTTTCTGTCTTTAATTGTCGACACTTATAGTCCAAGTGTCGACACATGTTGTGTAAGTGTCGACACAAGTCTACAAGGTGTCGACACATTTCCTTGTATGTCTCGACACAGATTCTTCTGCATGTGTCGACACTGAAATTGAGTGTCGACACAAGTACTTGTTCTTCTAGCTTTTGCTGAATTCTTCTAAGTGTCGACACATCTCCTTTGTGTCGACACAACTTCTTGTGTTGAATTTGTCAAGTGTCGACACTGCTTCTTGGTGTCGACACATAGTCTTCATTGTCGTTACTTGCTGAGTGTCGACACAGCTCCTTGTGTCGACACACCTTCTTCTTGTTGAGACTTCAGCTATGTGTCGACACATTCCCTTAGTGTCTACACTTGTACTTAGAATATTTTGTTGAACTTTCTGATCTTTGCTAAGTGTCGACACAGCTCCTTATGTCGACACTTTCTTCATGTGTTGGGTCTTCAGCTGTGTGTCGACACATTGTTCTGGGTGTCAACACATACTTCAAATGCTGACTTTTCTGTTGAGTGTCGACACATTGTGTTGAGTGTCGACACTTACTTCAAGTGCTGACTCTTCTGCTTAGTGTCGACACATTGTGTTGAGTGTCGACACTTACTTCATGTGTTGACTCTTCTGCTTAGTGTCGACACATTGTGTTGAGTGTCGACACTTGTACTTAGTCTCTGCAGACTTTTGCTGAGTGTCGACACAGCTCCAAGTGTCGACACTTTCTGGTGTAGACTCAGCTTCACTGGGTGTCGACACAACTCCTTGTGTCGACACATTCTGTCTGCACTTTTCTTCACTGAGTGTCGACACAGCTCCAAGTATCGACACTTTCTGTCTGGTGTCGACTCTGCATCCCAGGTGTCGACACAATGACTCCAAGTGTCGACACTGCTTGTCTGGGTGTCGACACAAGTCTTCTTAAGTGTCGACACTTTCCCTCTGGGTGTCTACATATGGACTTAGAAACTTTTTGCTTCAGTCCAGTGATTTCTTAACCTGCATAAGTAAACTCAACATACATCAAATACATTATGATGTATATCATTGAGTTGGGTGAGGCTTCTTCAAATCAGGTACATTTGACCAATGTACCCAACAATCTCCCCCTATTTGGAGAAGTCATAACCCTTAGTCAATGATATACACCATTCATAATTAAAGATTACAAAATGATGTAAAACAGATTATTTACAGCAGGGTAAACATAAACATGTAATAATTCACACATGTATACACATTCATCATTTCAGAACAAGAAATAGATACATTCACAGAACAATCATGAAATATATTTATCATAAATTGTTCTAACATTTTTCTAATACACCTTCAATGGTTTACAAAAATGTTTTACATTAAAAAGATTACAAAATAATCTTCAAGTAATTTCTTAATCTATTTCTGGTCTGGTTCTTTGATAACTATGCCTTTGCCAGGTTGGACTTGAGCTTTGATAGTGGCTTCAGCAGTTTCAGCAATAGCAGGCTTCTTGCCTTTTAGATCTTTCTGTTTGAGAGCTTCTGCCTTGATCTTCTGCCTCTCAAAGTAGTGATATGGCTTGGGGAAGTACTTGCTAGGCTCCACTGCAGTAGGAGGTAGCTTTCCCATCTTTGCCTTCCTTCTGTATTGAACAATGGCCTCTTGTCTTATTTCATGTTTCCTCCATTCTGCTTCAGAGAACCACTTGTTCCTTTCATGAGCATTGTCCTTGGCAGCTTTCCAGGCAGTTAAAATTATATTCCTAGAGGTAGGGCTCCACTGTTCAAAATCTGGCTTTTGTTCTGCTTGTTCCCTAAACCTCTTCTTGGACAACCTTATCTCTTCCTCTTTCTGTAGAGCCTCTTGCATGGCTTCAGTAATAGGTTGAACAACCTTTTCAATGTGGACATTGTCCTTGCCCTCAAGTGGGCTATACATTGTGCTCACATCTGCTTGAATCATTTCAAAGTCTGGAGGTGGATAAATGACCTGAGCTACTTCTGGTTGCTCACCTCCAAGATAGGCAGTTTGAATCCCTGATTCAGCAACATTATCATCATCACAGAGTGGAGGATACCCCAGTGTAGCTCTGATGGAATTAGATATCCATTTGGCATGGTCAGAGCTAGCTTTGACTAATACTCTCTCCCCCTTTATGACTTCTCTGGCCATATGGTATCTGACATCATCCTTTTGAAATCTGATCTGTGCATCCAAGTATCTGATTCCTTCTTTAAAGTAAGGTTTGAGCTTTGTAAGTTGTTCAGAGATGGCTTTCTGAGAGCCTTGGATGGCAGTCTTGACAGCAGAAATTTCTTGTTGAAAGGCTTTGTCAAATTCTATTTTAGCAGCAGCAGTAGATGTAGATGGTTCAGCACTCTTGGTCTTCAACTCAGTGACTATAGCATTATGTGAAGCAGTCAAATTGTCATTCATTCTTAATTGATTTTCCAGGATATACCCTTGCTTCAATGCTATATCATCTACCTGTGTCTTGATCTTCTCTTGGTGTGTTGCCAAATACACCACTGCATTTCCACCCTTGTGGAAGCAGTCTGTCATCTCCTTCTTGTTGAGATTCATCTCAAACCTTATAGATGTTATATCTTGGGCAAGATCAAACTGTAAAGTCTTCTGCCCTTCATTCACATAAGCCTCTATAGCCTTTCTTTGTTCATCAAGTTTTATCTGCATGTCAATCATTAAGGCACTATAATCAACAGTTGGGGCTTGTTGAATTATAGGCTGTGGGGCTATAGATTGTAGAGCTTTCTTGTAACTCTGACTTCTCCTTTTAAAAACATATAATTTCTTCTTCTTTGCCATAGCACTCTCCTCATCTTCAGAGGCAGAAGTGCTGGCTATCTCAACCCTATCCTTAGGGATTTGAGGTTTTTCAGTTTGCACATCAGGTGCCTTCTCATTTTCTGGCCTAATAGGCTCTTCCAGATCTTGTACTTGCTCCCCCTCAGCAGCAGCAGTATCTCTTCCAGCAGCTTCTTTGTCCATGTCAAAATCAACTTGATCTAGATTGAGAAATAGATCTTCCATGGTGAACTCTTGAGGTGATAGAGCTGGAGACATTCTTTGCTCTTCAACTACTGGAACAGCAGATGTGTCTTTGATAACAACATCTGGTTCTTGACTAGGCAGCTGAGTTTGCTGAGGAACATCAGACAAATCAGCATCTTCTATAAGATATTCTAAAGTATTTAGGTCAGTGAGTACCTCTTGGATGATGATGGTGGCTTGCTCACTGTCCAGTGTAGATGCTGCTTCTACAACTGGATGCTCCCCCTGGCTTTGATCCCTATGGATGAGGCTAGCTGGAGGCAGCTCCCCCTGGATCTCAGCATCAGCTGGAGGAGCAAGAGACTTCTCTACAGGCACTTCCTCTTGATCTTCAGGAGTGAAAACAACATGTTCTTCACTCCCAGAACTGCTGGAGGACTCTTGTGGCACAGGAACTTTCTTCCTTTTCTTTTTGGGTGGACTGTCTTTCTCAGTAACTGTCTTCTCTGGGGTTGACAGTTCCTTGGACAACACCCTGTCCCATCTTGAAATGATCCTTAGATCCATCTTCCTCATGTGGTTTATTTTGCTACCTGCAGCTGCACTCATCACCTCTGGTATGGTACCAGCTAGGTAGAGACTAATGATCCTGCCCAGATTGGGCTTCTTCAAGCTCTCCTTGATCTTGTCAAATACTATGATTGACTAATCAGTTCTTAGATTAAAGATAATTCTTGTCATTACTCCAAACATATTGGCAGACACTCTGTCATGCCCTCCTGGCTTACTGAGTAAGACTTTTCCCACAATCTCAGACATGAATTTTCCTTTAGTATTCATGCCTTTCCTATTAAAGACAGAACCTATCTTCATCTTTGGATCAAGACCACACCAGGTTAAAGCTTCCCTGGTCTTTGAAGCAGTAACCTCTTCTTCATCTTGAATTTTTGGTAGCTGAAGTACCTTCCTCAGACTCTTAGGTGAAACCTTAATCTTAGTTCCATGAACTCTGGATTTGATTCTGAATCCAGATTCATCTACGGCAGCTCCATTAAGAAATTCAAGTACTTCCTTCTTCCAAATCTTTGTAGGTTCAGACAAGAGATATTCTAGTCCAGAATCGGCGACTAGGGTTACCACTGCCTGAATTTCTTGATCTGCATCGTCGAATACGCCGCGCACAAGCTCATAACCCTCGTTAACGTTCTCCTCAAGCTTAGGAGCCATTAGGGTTTGTAGAATTTGTCTGTAGAAAAGAGAGGTGTCGACACAGTAGTTTTGGTCTCGAAACTTTGAAAGCGTGTCGACAAATAAAGACAGAACCCTATTTATACCTGTCTGATTTTGAAGATGAACAGGCGGGACAGCTAACTTAAAATGTGTCGACACAAGTTTAGTCAACAGATTTTATGTGTCGACACTTGGTTATGTGTCGACACAACATAACTCGACACATTGTCAAGACTTTACTTAGAAAAATTCTGAGTAAAACTTAAGTGTCGACACCACATTGGATGTGTCGACACCTACAGGACATGTGTCGACACTAACATTCTGAAGTGTCGACACCAACTTCCTAGATGTGTCGACACCTTTTTCCTGAAGTGTCGACACCACTATTCTGTGTCGACATAGACTTATCTATGTGTCGACACCTTTTTACTTAGTCATTTTCAAATCTGTGAACTTAGTCTAAGTTTATCATTCCTAGTTCAATTTTGAATCTATTGAACTTAGCTTCTTCTAGTGGCTTAGTAAACATATCAGCTATTTGTTCATCTGTTTTAACATATTCTAATAAAATATCTTCTCTTTCTACATGCTCCCTAAGAAAATGATATTTAATCTCAATATGTTTTGTCCTACTATGGGATACAGGGTTATTAGCTATTGAAATAGCACTTGTAGAATCACAGAAAAGTGGAGTTCTACTTACCTGAAATCCATAGTCCTCTAGCTGATGTTGAATCCACAGAAGTTGAGCACAGCAACTTCCTGCAGCCACATACTCTGACTCAGCTGTGGAGATAGCCACACTGGTTTGCTTCTTGCTACTCCATGAAATTAGTCTCCCACCTAGGAATTGACAGGTTCCAGTAGTGCTCTTTCTATCCTCTTTGCATCCTGCAAAGTCTGCATCTGAATAACCTGTTAGATCAAAATCTTCCATTCCTAGGGTACCAGAGGCCTAGATAGGGAGTGCCCTTTAGATATCTCAATATTCTTTTGACTGCAGTCAAATGAGACTCTTTAGGGCAGGCTTGATACCTTGCACAAACACATGTAGCATACATGATGTCTGGTCTACTAGCAGTCAAGTATAATAGGGAGCCAACTATCCCTCTATACAAGGTTTCATCTACAGGTTTCCCTGCATCATCCTTGCTAAGAGACATACTTGACCCCATAGGAGTCTTCATGGTGCTGGATGAATCCATACCATACTTCCTTATGAGTTCTAGGGTGAACTTGGACTGACATATGGATAAACCATTTTCAGTCTGTTTAACTTGGAGACCCAAGAAAAACTTCAGCTCTCCCATACTACTCATTTCAAACTGACCTTGCATAAGTTTTGTAAACTTTTTGCAAAGGCTGCTTTCAGTAGACCCAAATATTATGTCATCTACATATATTTGGACTAGTATGACTTTGCCTCTAGATTCCCTAAGGAATAGAGTCTTATCTATTTTCCCCCTTGAGAACTTGTTCTCAATGAGGAAACTAGATAGGGTTTCATACCAAGCCCTAGGGGCTTACTTTAACCCATATAAAGCTTTCCTAAGTCTATAGACATAATGAGGTAGAGTTGGATCAACAAAACCTGCAGACTGTTCCACATAGACTTCTTCCTTAAGATTACCATTCAGGAATGCTGACTTGACATCCATTTGGTATACCTTGAATCCTTGATAGGTTGCATAGGCCAAGAACATCCTTATGGCTTCCAGTCTGGCTACTGGAGCAAAGGTTTGATCAAAGTCAATACCTTCTTCTTGCCTATATCCTTTAGCAACCAGTCTAGCTTTATTCTTAATGATGACTCATTGTTCATCCATCTTATTCATGTAGATCCACTTAACTCCTATTACATTGTGGTCTTTAGGTTTAGGAACAAGTTCCCAAACCTTGCACCTCTTGAACTAATTAAGCTCTTCCTGCATTGCTTCAGTCCATTGTGGATTCAGTATTGTTTCTTCAAATTTCTTAGGTTCAACTTGTGACAGAAAGCTGGAGTAGATTGCTGCATTCATGTTTCTACTCCTGGTTTGAACTCCTTGTCTTGGATCTCCAATAATCAGCTCTACTGGATGATCTCTAAGATGCCTGTGAGCTGGAGGCATCCTAACTTCTGGTTGAACCACTTCAGCATCTGCATCTTGCTGTACTCCTTGTATTTCTTCAGCAACTGGCACATGTAGTTCTCCCCCTGGACAACAGCTACTCTCCTCTCCTTGCTGTCTTGCAGCAGGCACTTCTTCTACAGTAAGCTTGTCCATTTTCTTTGTTAAACCTGTGGGGCTGCATACTGAACTAGACAACTCATTATTAATAAGCTTAGTCTCATCAAAAACTACATGCACTGATTCTTCTACAACTTGTGTAGTCAAGTTATAGACTCTATAAGCCTTACTATTATTGCTGTACCCAACAAAAATTCCCTCTTGGGACTTGGCAGCAAACTTAGTTAAGTAAGACTTCCCATTGTTAAGTATGAAGCATTTGCAACCAAAGATCCTGAAGTAGGATAGGTTTGGTTTCCTGCCTTTCACAACTTCATAGGGGGTCTTGTTTAACCCTTTAGTGATGGTAGCCCTATTTATAACATGGCATGCAGTGTTAACTGCTTCAGCCCAGAAATACTCTGGCAGTGATGTATCACTTAGAAGGGTCCTACCAGCCTCTATCAAGGTCCTATTCTTCCTCTCAGCAATGTCATTTTGTTGAGGTGTTCTAGGTGAAGAGAATTCTTGAAATATCCCAAAGTCTTCACATAGTTTTTTCATGCTTTCAGACTGAAACTAGTACCATGATCACTTCTAATTTTGACCACAGTACTATTTAGTTCATTCTGAATTTGCTTGACAAAGCTGTAGAAGACACTAGGTGTTTCAGATTTCTGTCTTAAAAAGAACACCCAGGAAAATCTTGAGTAGTCATCTACAACTACAAGGGTATAGACCTTCCTACCTAAGCTGTGAACTGGCATTGGACCAAAGAGATCCATATGCAAGAGGTATAAGTACCTCACAGCATCTTTGTTTTCTATGCTTCTAAAGGTGGATTTAGTCTGCTTGCCCTTTTGACAAGCTGAGCAAATACCATCTTTGACACACTTAACTTGAGGACCATTCCTCACTAACTCTTTGCTAAAGAGTTTGCTAATAGTCTTGTAGTTAAGATGGGCAAGCCTCTTGTGCCATTTGACACAATAAGAGACTGTCTCATCAGCTACAAGACAAACTGGAGAACCATTGTTCTCAATCATAATGTCTAGGCAGTAGACATTCCTTTTCCTATAACCTGTCAAAATGATCTCTTGATCACTTGACCTCTTGATATGACAACCATTTTTAGCAAATGAGATGTCATACCCTACATCACTTAATTGACTTATACTTATTAGGTTGTGTTTCAACCCTTTAACATAAGCCACTTGAGTAATGGTAACTAAGTTTGTAGAAATGTTACCAAATCCTTTGATGATTCCTTTTTCAGAACCACCAAAGGTTACTTTTGGACCATCTTTTACTGGAATGTAGTCCTTTAGTAATCTTCTTGTTCCAGTCATGTGTCTGGAACATCCACTGTCCAAGTACCATGTTGGGGTGTGGCCACTTGGACTTACCTGCAAAACAGATTAATGGACCTTAGAACCCAAAGAATTCTTGGGTCCTTGGTATTTGTTAGTCTGCAATCTGACAAAGCTCCCTGCAGGCTTTCCAACAGGTAGCTTGCTACTCACCTTGGCACTGGTATTGTGCCAACAGTCCACTGCAAAGTGGCCAATTTTGCCACAGCACCAACATTCAAACTTGTTGTACCTTTGCTTAGGTACAACCTTTGCTGTATTATCTACAGCATTCTTGTTGAATGCTGGGGCTTTGCCCTTGGACTTTGACTTGGACTGCTCAGTCCTTGCAGGTCTAATAAAGCCCAGTCCAGCCTTGCCTTTTTGATGAACAAATTCATCAATTAAAGGTAACACTGACTTAGGTTTAGAGAACCTAGCAACTAAGTCCTTCTCCTTCTGAAGATTGATCTCCAGACTCTTAATTTGATCATTCTTAAATGATATAGTACCCATCTGAATCACTGTTATGTGTTTCAGCCTAGCTATCTCATTCAACTTTTGATCAAACTGCTTCTCAAAATCTGTTGTACCAGCTTTAAGTTCAGTAATTTCCTTTGCCTGACTTTTGGATAGGGATTTGCTTTTCTTATAAGCTTGCAACAGCACCTTATATTCATCTATAAGTTGATGAATATCATCCTCAGACTCAGATACACTTTCATCACTTGATGAAGATGAATCTGATTCTGAACTAGAACAAGAAACTGAATTTAAACTTGAACCTTGTACCTGACTGGGTCCTGGCTGCTCTAGGATTTTGGCACTGTCTGTCAAAGCCATTAGTCCTTGGCATTGACTGTCTTCTTGTTCATAAATAGACTCCATGATCTGCATGAATTCTTCCTCTTCTTCTCCAGCAAACAGCCCTATGTAGGCTTCAGCCTTAGACTCAGTTTCTGAAGAAGAAATGTCTGATAGAGTCTTCTCCTTCTTGGCAACAAAAGACTTCTCTTTCTTGCCTTTGAAGTGAGTTTTTTTCCTGTCACCAGATTCCTTTCTCTTCTCTGGACAATCTGCAATAACATGGCCCTGTCTATTGCAGCAAAAGCATACTATTTTAGATCCAGTTGCCTTGCTTGACTTTGTCCTCTTCCTGTCTTTCTTTGAAGGCTTTTTCTCCTGATAAAAGACTTCCTTTCCCTTTGAAGAAGAAGGTCTTGACCTCCACTGTTTCTTCTTCAAGAATTTCTGAAAGTGCCTAGTGAAGGCAGCAAAGTCTTCATCACTTTCACTGCTCTCACTCTTTATGCTGACTGACTCATCAGACTCTGAATCAACTACCTCTGGAGGTGGAGTTGATGACTTATTCCTGCACTTTTTGGGAACTTTTGTCTTGAAAGCAACTGATCTTTCCTTGTGTTCAGTCCTTGTTGATTTCTCCTCCTCTTTCCTCACTGTCAATTGCATCTCATATGACAATAACTTGTCAAACAGTGTAGGAGGAGGAATTTCCCCCAACTTAGCCATTTCTCTTATGGCACAGATCTTTGTGTCCCAATCTTTGGTTAGGGACCTTAAGAACTTATCATTTAGTTCATAGTTACTGAACTCTCTTCCATAAGACATGAGTTCATTAACTATTCTGTAGAACTTCTTGTAGCACTCAGTTATGCTATCACCTTTACCTTGTCTAAAGCTCTCATACTCCTGATTTAGCAAGGATTTTCTATCTTGCCTGACTTCTTCAGATCCTTCCATATACACTATAAGAGTGTCCCACATCTCTTTAGCTGTCTTACAGTGTATAAGATTCTGAAAAGTTGCATCATCTATGGCACTTACAATAATGTTTTGTGCTCTCTTGTCCATTGTAGCTAGGGCAATCTCATCCTTAGTCATCTCAGAGAAATCCTTTGGAGTTCTCTGATTTGCATCCAAAACTGAAATCTTCATTGGCACATAAGGCCCTTCCTTTACTGTGATGTAGATTTTAGGGTCAGAGGCTTCCATAAATAGCCTTACCCTTTCTTTCCAGATCCCAAAGATCTCTTTCCTGCATATGGGTAATTTCATGGAACCCAATTCCTTGTGATTCTCAGAAGAACCCATGTTTCTTGATTTTCTTGAATTTCTTGAATCTGTGTTGCCTTACACTAAATCTGCCAAACAGGATCTCCTCAGACTGTTAGTCCTTGTTTTGAGGAACCTGGCTCTGATACCACTTGAAAGATATGGTACCTAAACACCTAGAGGGGGGGTGAATAGGTGACCTAATCCTTTTCTAACTTTACTGGCAACAAACAGTTTATTATCACAGATTTTTACCTTTTGCACAGCAATCTCAAAGTATTCACAGCATACACAGCACAATCACAGCACAACACAGTGGTTTATAGTGGTTCCCCAAGATATGGGTACATCCACTTTCCCCCTTCGCCTATCTAGCAGTGTACTAGATTCGGCCAAACTCCTCCACTGTCTCAGAACCCAAATTGGTTCCTACACCTCAGGCCCAAAGCCTTACAACTCAGCTTTATCCCAAAGCCTACACTCAACCAATCAAGGCCTACACTCAGCCAACCAAGGCCTACACTCAGCCAACCAAGGCCTACTCTCAGCCAACAAGGCTTACACTCAGAGATCTCAATCTCCTACTCTCAGCCAACAAGGCCTACACTCAGAGATCTCAATCTCCTACACTCAGGCTAACAAGCCCTACCCTCAGCCTTTATAATTATAGGCTTACAAATCACTCAGATCCAATGGATCCTACAAGATAAAAATGTTTTACAAATATTGACTCTACAACTCAGAAATAAAAGAGGGGAGTTGAGAGTTTCTTTATGAGTTCTTGGAAGAACTCAGCTGGATCCAATCTGACTTAGCTTTCTTCAAAGCTTCTTGAGTAGAACTGAATAAGACTGAATCCTCCTGCAGTTGTTCCTTGAACTCTGCCACTTAAGATCCAGAATGTATCTGAATCCTTCTTCTCAGCCTAGTTCCAGAGGCTGATTTCTTGGATGGAGCCCTCTCTCTCCAACTTCTTAGATCTGCACTTGGACTGCAAGATCTTCTTGATTTGATAACTTGTTCTTCAACAATGTGATCCACTTGAACAACAATCTGAATCACTGAACAACTCTTCAAATTTTAACAACAGTTTCTGTACACTGTAGGTGCCTATTTATAGGCTTTCTTCATGGTAACCGGCTGGACCGGTCCATAACTGACTTCTGATATCTCTGACAGGTGATGTAGACCGGCTGGAATGGCATCTATCAAATCATCCAGTCATTTCTTGAAAATCTCTAACTGTCTGTAAGTGTCGAGACTTTCTGTCTTTAAGTGTCGACACTTATAGTCCAAGTGTCGACACATGTTGTGTAAGTGTCGACCCAAGTCTACATGGTGTCGACACATTTCCTTGTATGTCTCGACACAGATTCTTCTGCATGTGTCGATACTGAAATTGAGTGTCGACACAAGTACTTGTTCTTCTAGCTTTTGCTGAATTCTTCTAAGTGTCGACACATCTCCTTTGTGTCGACACAACTTCTTATGTTGAATCTGTCAAGTGTCGACACTGCTTCTTGGTGTCGACACATAGTCTTCATTGTCGTTACTTGCTGAGTGTCGACACAGCTCCTTGTGTCGACACACCTTCTTCTTGTTGAGACTTCAGCTAAGTGTCGACACATTCCCTTAGTGTCGACACTTGTACTTAGAATATTTTTGTTGAACTTTCTGATCTTTGCTAAGTGTCGACACAGCTCCTTGTGTCGACACTTTCTTCATGTATTGGGTCTTCAGCTGTGTGTCGACACATTGTTCTGGGTGTCGACACATACTTCAAATGCTGACTTTTCTGTTGAGTGTCGACACATTGTGTTGAGTGTCGACACTTACTCCAAGTGCTGACTCTTCTGCTTAGTGTCGACACATTGTGTGGAGTGTCGACACTTACTTCATGTGTTGACTCTTCTGCTTAGTGTCGACACATTGTGTTGAGTGTCGACACTTGTACTTAGTCTCTGCAGACTTTTGCTGAGTGTCGACACAGCTCCAAGTGTCGACACTTTCTGGTGTAGACTCAGCTTCACTGGGTGTCGACACAGCTCCTTGTGTCGACACATTCTGTCTGCACTTTTCTTCACTGAGTGTCGACACAGCTCCAAGTGTCGACACTTTCTGTCTGGTGTCGACTCTGCATCCCAGGTGTCGACATAATGACTCCAAGTGTCGACACTGCTTGTCTGGGTGTCGACACAAGTCTTCTTAAGTGTCGACACTTTCCCTCTGGGTGTCGACACATGGACTTAGAAACTTTTTGCTTCAGTCCAGTGATTTCTTAACCTGCACAAGTAAACTCAACATACATCAAATACATTATGATGTATATCATTGAGTTGGGTGAGGCTTCTTCAAATCAGGTACATTTGACCAATGTACCCAATAATAATCACCACACTTATTCTCATTGCAATTTACTATTATAGTCCTGGGTCCTGCTTTGACAAGCAGTCGTCTAGCCTTAGTTGGGGATAACTAGAGTTGAAGTAGTCCTCCAGGTCTAGCCCCAAATAATACGCTCCCACGCTCCTTGTCAAAGTAGAGCTGAGTGTCGATGCCCGAAGTCTAAAGCCTAGTATGGCAGGCCGACATAGACCCGATGTTTTTATTATTTGCCTTTTGTTTGATTGATTGCAAATTGCTTGCGGTGAAATAGTGGCGGGTCAGTTCCTCCCGCAAACCGTTCATACCGGTGCGGGAAGGTCGACGACTCAAGGTGATAGGGAGATGAGTACCACGGGTGACCGGCCATTATATTCCCCGTCGGGTTTTTCCTCCACTGGTCGGCCAAAATGTTTCATCGGATGTCGCTCACATCCAAGAGTACACATGGTTATACGTTAGGGCCTAGGGTCGTGCGGTACGATCACCCCCATAAGTGGCAGGACTGACCACTGTCACCGACGGCCACATCGGTGGGGCCCGCGGGGCTCGCTACCCTGCTGGAACAGAAGCAGTCCAAACTATGTCGACATAGGGTTTGTGTGCGCGGCTATGAATGTCTGTGGTATGTGCGCGGCTTTGAATGCATGCGGTGTGTGCGCAGTTGTGAATGCCTGCGATAGAATTCAGGATATGAACACCTGATGTGCTGACGAGCTAGTGGAGCCTCATTATAACTGGTTTATATTGCTGCTAATTTTCTTTCCAGTTATATTATTCTGCACTTTTTATAATTGCTCCTAGCCGTACATATATGAAATGTTGTGCCAACCCTTTCTTGCTTTGGCTATTTTCTTCTATCGGGTGGGTGTGTGCTCGTCCTCAGGATATGGATCCGGGGAGGAGACTTGTTTCCACTTAGCTCTGTGACTAACAGTTATGTGATTAACCATTCACAGGAAATGGAGCATCGTAGTGACTCTCTACCGCAGGAGACTACGTCGGCGGCTAGGACTACTTGAGTAGATGCACCCCTGCCGTCTCCGGATTTTAGAGACGCGAGTACCGCCGAGCAGCGTAGAGAGAGGGAGTATGAGCAATATATGTAGATCATGTACAACCCACGGGCTTATATAAGCACTTAGGCTTCGGCCCTAAAACCTCTGTGATATTGATATGATATATATATATATATATATATATATATATATATATCTGCAATGGTTTCTTGTTAATGCTTCCGCTATACTTTGATGGGTTGCGAATGTTATGATTCGAGCTAAGCAAGGCAGTCATCTAGTGCTTGGATAGGGTGGGTTGTTTCCCCTAAGAGCACTGGGTGGACGTCTTGAGCCAGTAGTACCCCTCCGGCCCGACCCGGGCAAGAAGGTTGCGGGGGGGGGGGGGGGGGGGGGGGGGGGGGGGGGGGGGGCACTACACCGGTTAGTTTCGATAATGGGTGGACAAACCGTGGTTAAATCAAGCTTAGTTGTGCACCGAAAAGCGTGCACACACTAATTGTGACCCAACTCCCCAACTTTGACCCAATCCCGATGACTTGGACCTATTTTGACTTTGGCCCTCCATGAGTTGATCCACCAGGGTTGACTTTGGCCAAACCCTCCATTTTTCCCCATTTTTGGAAATTTCACCTAAGGAAGAGGCCACCCCCTCTCCGTGAGAAAATAATACATTGCCCCCTTACCCATATGAGCCACAAGTTAATAAGATAGGAGGGAGTGGGCCCAAATAGTGGTCCACCAACATTGTTTCCCCACTCCCCTCTCTTTTTCCCTCCCCCACTTATAAAAGCCCAAACCCATAAGGGGCCCAACCCCATTTCCCACATAAGGGAAATATTTTTAGCCTCCAACTATCCTTGGACAGCTGGAGGGTGGAGATTAATCCCTCCCTAAGGAGGGATTAATCCCACATTGGGTAGGGGAGGAGATCCCCTCCCCTCCAAGCCTATAAAAAGGCACCCTCCACTGATAATCTCCTCACAAGCTCAAAGAGCAACTCCCCCACCCCCCCAAGCTCTGACGGAGCTCAGGTCGTCGGAAAAGGGTAAGCACGAGCTCCACCACCGCCACCTTGATGGCTAACCAATCCAGCCCCTCTCAATCCCCTCCTCTACAGGTAGAAACTTCTCCCCTCCCCTTCCCCTCCTTCTGGACGTCCTGTATGGGCCCTCCGGCGGCCGGAGCGCCGCTGACATCACCCGACCCATGCTCTAGGTCGGGTGGTGGCCGCAGGAAAGCTGGCCCCTCCCCGCATTGGGGGTGGCGCTGGAGAAGGGTTGACCCACCGGGATGACATTTCCCAGTTGGGGGAAGCCAGGGTGCCGCTGGAAAACGCCGCTCCGACGACACCCGAGAGGCGAAGCATTTGCTCTGTTTTGCCTCCGGCGGCGGATAGTCGTCGGACCACCACCGAAGAATAGCCCTGCCCCCGGCGCACCGGTCGGGGGTGCTTACGGGGCTAGGCTAAACACTGGAGAGGCGGGGTGGTGCGGTGGCGGCGAAGAGCTCTACTCGACGTTTCGTCGAGCTCTGCTCGACGACTTTCCCGCTCAACGACTACCCGCCTCAGCATCAGCGCCCCCACAGCGGATCCACGACTGATCCACTGTGCGGTCAGAAAGAAGATTTTTGAGGTCTGGCTTGATTTCATCCACATGATATCTCTTGATTTGCTATCAGCATTCCAGATTAACATATAAACTTGAGAAATTTCCTGGGCCATTTCTAGGCCTCTGGGGGCAAAGTGATCAACATAAAAAATGTTCCACATACCAAGGGCTTCCCCACATACATTCTGAGAATTTTTGGAGTTGATTTGATATTTTTAAAAGCCCAAATAAAAATTGTTTGGTCAAATTAAAGGCCCAAAACTCTTCGAAAAATTATGAAAATTTTTATAGGCTCATTATAGACCCCTTAGAGGTTGTATCAAAATTATGGGACTTGGGGATCAAAATTGAATTTTCCTCAGTTCCTTGAAGCCTAGGGCCGTGCTTGGAATTTATTACGCTCATTTTCCTCGAAAGAGAAAATTGGAGCACGTGACTCCCCCCTTCTAATTTGAATAATGAATTCAAATGCTCGTATCACCGAAAGTGGCCGAGGCAAGTGACCAAGCTCCGGGTGTTCCGATATTTTGAGAAACCGTCGAGCACCTCGACCCTCGGGTAATTTGGGGCACGCTTGAAAGATAAGAGTACGAGTTAGTGAGCTGCAAAATTATCCCCGACGAATAATAAGGGTGTAACTCCTAATAAGCCTCTAATCTGATTAAGCAGTGATTTAAATAAATAGCGCAACCAAATTACTATCAGATCTTAATAATTGGTGTAACACAAACAAGATTTATCAAAAACGAAAATAGAACTGAATATACCTCCTCAGAACGGAGAAGGAACTGTGAATGTCTCCTCAGAACGGAGAAGGAACTAAAAATACCTCCTGAGAATGGAGATGGAACTGAAGCCTCGGAAATGGAGCGACTGAACTACTAACCATTTTCTTTTTGATTATTCCAGTCTTGCACTTGTATAGTTCCTTCATTTTATCTCAGTACTTTCGTTTTAGTACTACTCCAGTTTCGTACTGGTCAAGTTCAATTCTGTACTTTCAATTCAGTTCTACTCTAGTTTCGTACTGGTCAAGTTCAATTAAATACTTTCAATTCAGCTCTACTCTAGTTTCGTACTAGTCAAGTTCAATTCAGTTCTACTCCAGTTTCGTTCTGGTCAAGTGCAATTCAGTACTTTCATTTTAGTATTACTTCAGTCTCATACTGGTCATATTTCATTCAACATTTAAATTATGCTGCATTTGTTATCAGCAGTTTTAATTAGCGCATTTACATTACTGCGATTTACTATTATAAGCATGAGTCCTGCTCTGACTAGCAGTTGTCTGTTAAGATCGAGTCTTAGTTGGGGATAACCGAAGTTGAGATGTTCCTTCGTGTTTAACCTCAAATAAGTGTTCCCACGCTCCTTGTCGAAAGTTGTGCCGAGTGTCGCCGCCCGAAGTTTGAAGTATAAGAGGGCAGGCCACCACAAACCCGGTTGGTGTTAACAATATTAATTGAATGATTGCTTATAAATTGATTGCGGTGAAACAGTGGCAGCTCAGTCCCTTCCGCAGACCGTTCGTACCAGTGTGGGAAGGTCGACGACTCAAGGCAATAGGGAGATAGATACCACGGGTGTCCGACCGTTATATTTTCCCCATCAGGTTTTCCTCCGCTGGTTAGCCAAAAATATCGAATCACTGGATGTCGCTCACATCCATGATTGCATAGAGATCTACGTTGGGGCCTGAGGTTATGCGGTACGACCACCCCCCAGAAGTGGCAGGACCGGCCACTGTCACCGACAGCCACATCGGTGAGGCCCGTGGTGCTCGCTACCCTGCTGGAATAGAAGCGGCCCATAATATATCGACATAGGGTTGTGTGCGCGGCCGTGAATGCCTGCGGTATGTGCGCGGCTGTGAATGTCAACGGTATGTGCGCGACTGTGAATGCATGCAGTGTGTGTGCGGCTGTAAATGTCTGCGGTATGTGCGTAGTTATGAATACCTGCGGTATGTGCGCGGTTCTGAATGACTGTGATATGGTACAAGTCTTGAACACTTGATGTGTTGATATGCTAGTTGAGCTTTAATTAACAACCGATATGCATTACTGCTGCTTTTCCAGTTATACTATGCTGCGCATCTTTATAATTGATCCTAGCCTATATATATGAAGTGTTGAACTAACTCTCTCTTGCTTCCGCTATCTACTTTTGATTGGGTGGGTGTGTACTCGTCCACAAGATATGGATCCAGGGAGGAGATTGGTTTCTACTTAGCTCTGTGACTAACAGTTATTTAAATAACCATTCGCAGGAAATGGAACACCGTAGTGACCCTCTGCCGCAAGAGATTGCGCCAGCAGATAAAACTACACGAGCAAAAACACAGCCGACGTCTTCAGAGTTTCGATACGCGAGTACCGACGAGCTGATTAGGGGGAGTGAGTGAGGAGTTATATGCAGTACATGTATAGCCTGTGGGCTTATATATATACATTGGCTACGGCCTTATACTCACGTCAATGTATATGATATATATAATACATAATATATATATATATATATATATATATATATATATATATATATATATATATATATATATATATATATATATATATATATATTTGGTACTGGATTCCTGTTAATGTTTCCGCATATCTCTGATGTATTGTGAATGTTATGATTCTAGCCAAGCAAGGCGTCTACCTAGTGCTTGGATAAGGTGGGTCGTTACCCCTAAGGAGCACTGAGTGGACGCCTCGGGTAGTAAGATTCCCTCCAGCCCGATCCGGGGCAAAGGTTGGGTGGGTCTTATAAATGGATCAGAGCGATCATGATTCGTCCTTGTGGAGCAGTCTCAGGATCCCTCCGTCCCTGACTTCGTTCTTTGGTTCGGGACGAACCTTGTAGTGGAAGCCTGGTGGACCCTAGTGTAGAGGCCTAGGTATTCTAGACTGTACGTTAGTATGCCCGTACACCGTTGTTTCGCTTCGTCAGTCATTTTTGCAAATTTACCCTACTTTTGCAAAATACTGATACTTTTCCTGTTACTTCTCTAGATACTGGAGTACAGTAATGGGGGAACCTCTTTCAGAGGATATGTTCCCGCCACCCCACCTCCAGACCCGATAGTCCCCGCGACCATACCGTTTGCTGAGACCGGCTTGGGGCAGACACTAACGGCCATCATGGCCATCTTCCGGACAGCCTTGGCACAACCACCATGATAGATGATGACGCCTACCGATTTGTTGATAACCTTCCGAGGATTGAGGCCCCCCACTTTTAGAGGCAAATAGACTGCCATCCGGCTAGAGGAGTGGGTGGAGCGTGTGGAGGAGCTGTTGGTAGGCATGATGTGCCTAGCAGTAGCTGCAGTTTCACTGGTAGTGACCTTATTAGAAGGATACGCTAGGGATTGGTGGAGAGCTACCAATCGCTTAACCTTTAGAGAACGACCGATGAGCGATATACTATGGGGAGAGTTCTCGGAGGCCCTGCTGGAGTTCTTTATTACAGACGCAGACTGAATAGTTCTGCAGGAAAGGTTCCTGCACATCCGACAGGGAGATCAGACTATGCCTGAGTATGAGAGGGAGTTCATACAACTGGCACGCTTTGCCGGGAATTTGGCAGCCTCTGACAGGGATAGAGCTTCCCTATTCTACCGAGGCCTACGTGATGACTTGAGGCAGGCTCTCATTATGATCTCTAAGTCTACCTTCCACACCATAGCCACTCACGCAGCGGCGCTAGAGTTGGACCAGCGGATGGTATCCCAGCAGCACAGAGGACAGGTCGATGTCCCTAGAGTTCTGAGACGAGACATAGGAGCTGCTCCCCATCGATAGGATAAAGGGCGCAGTCAGAGGCACCACAAACAGCCTTATAGGAGCACACCAGCACTCCTAGCATCCACAGCCACGCAGCAGGAAATCAGACTAGCTCCAACACCACAGCCCACGCTAGTGGCCTGACGTGATGTTCCCTTCGTAGGGAACTGCTTCTTGTGTCAGCAGCCAGGGCATATGAGGGCTTTCTTCCCACAGGCAACAGGAAGACCAGGACTAGGAGCAGTACAGGGTGGGCAACCAGCACGGGGACAAGGTCAGAGGGCTCGCAGAGGTAGAACTGGCAGGAGAGGCCAGCAGGGCTGAGCAGCGCCCTTGGAGACCTACGCACTAGACTTTCAACACAGACCAGCCCCTGAAGTAGTGATATATATATATATTAGGCGACAGGATATATCAGATGTTGTTACTTATGCATGCCTACATCTTGTATATTAGTTATATGATATATATACTTCCTATATCGTCAGGAATTCTGTTGGTAGGAGGACATTCCGCCAAGACCCTCTTCGATACAGGAGAGACACACTCCTTTGTGTCCCACAAATTTATCGCAACAAAAGAGAACGTTATCCGCACAACCAGACTAGCTATACGAATCCGTTTGCTGGATGGATCAGATATGACATCTACAGAAAAGTGCTTGTTCCAGGCTATGCTAGGAGAAGTAGAATTTGAGGTATACGCAACCATCCTGGCAATAACTGGATTTGATATTATACTGGGAATAGACTGGCTAGACGAGCAAAAGGTGTAAATAAATCGTTCAACGCGAGAGGTCCGCCTGCAGAACAAAAACGGACAGGACGTTACGTTGACAGGTGTACCCTCGGTCTCGCGTATTATTTTAACTTCTGCACAGATTGTAAGGTCAGTCCGATAAAGGAATGAGGTGTACCTTATCTACTTCGAAATGGAGGGCAAAACTCAAGTACTCGCCAAAGTACCGGTGATGCGTGATTTCCCGGACATTTTTCCTGAGTCCCTCCCAGGATTGCCACCCCAGCGATAGGTCGACTTAAAGATCAAGCTCGTGACTGGAGCACGACCAGCGTCACGAGCACCCTACTGGATGACCCCAAGAGAACTGACTGAATTAAAGATTCAACTGCAGGAGCTAATAGATGATGGATTCGTTCGTCCCAGTTCCTAACCTTGGGGAGCCCCAGTGCTATTCGTAAAGAAGTAGGATGGAACATTACGTCTGTGCATAGACTACAAGGAGCTAAATAAGCTTATTATACGAAACACATACCCCTCCCTAGGATCGACGAACTGTTCGATCAGTTGCAAGGTGCGTCCGTGTTTTCCAAGATGGACTTGAGATCAGGCTACTATCAGCTTTGAATCTGGGAGGAAGATATTCCCAAAACTGCCTTCAGCTCCCGATATGGCCTCTATGAGTTTCTGGTGATTCCTTTTGGGCTCACCAATGCACCCTCCGCGTTCATGGCCCTGATGAATAGAGTTTTTGAGCCCTTCCTAGATCACTTCATGATTGTCTTCATTTATGGTATTTTGATCTACTCAAAGACCAAGACAGACCATATTAGGCACCTGCAGATGGTGCTACTAAAACTCCGAGAACACTCCTTCTTCGCCAAATTCAGTAAGTGTAAGTTTTGGTTAGAAGAAGTTGGATTCTTGAGCCACACAATAAACAAGAAAGGGGTAGTAGTGGATCAAGCCAAGATCCAGGCAGTGCAAAATTGGCCACCGCTCAACAGCGGCAGATATATGAAGTTTCCTTGGTCTTGACGAATATTATAGGAAGTTCGTAAAAGGCTTCTCCAAGATTGCTTTACCCATAACTGCCCTCACCAGAAAGGATGTTACGTTTCAATGGGCACCGGAATGCGAGACCACGTTCGTCAAATTGAAGAAGCGGTTGACTTCTACACCAATCCTTATGATCTCCGTAGGGACCGAGGGATTCCAGATCTACATTGATGCCTCCCTGAAGGGGTTGGGAGCTGTCCTGATGCAGCATGGCAAGGTGGTGGCCTACGCATCTCGCCAATTGAAGCCGCACGAATTAAATTACGCAGCTCATGATCTAGAGTTGGGCGTTGTCGTCTTCGCCCTAAAAATCTGGAGGCATTACTTATATAGAATAAGATGTGAGATCTTCTCCGACCATGAAAACCTCAAGTACATCTTAACTCAGAAAGAGTTGAATCTTCGGCAGCGCCGATGGTAAGAATTCCCGTGCGACTATGATTTTGCTCTCCAATATCACCCCGAAAAAGCTAATAGAGTCGTTGACGCTTTGAGCCGCCAGCCTTCGATAGCTGGGAGTTGGATGGAGCAAATCCCTGAGAAGTTGTTCCAGTCTTTAATAGACTTGGAAATTACCCTGGTTGCCCGAAGAGATCTATAGGAATACAATGCTCAGCTGTATTCGATGGAGATTCAATGCAACATCAGAGATCGGATACGAGAAGCTTAGAAGATCGACCCAGAGGTGGTTCTGATCATTCTATCTCTGCAAGATAGAGCACAGGAGGGTTATAATCTGCACGATGTGATTCTACAATTCAAGCATCGCATATTTGTTCCCTCTACTGGGGGAATTCGCGAAGAAATTCTGCAATAAGCCCACCAGTAAAGATAACTTATTCATCCTAGTGTGGTCAAGATATATGTGGACCTGTGCAGGACCATTTATTGGTCTGGGATGAAAAGAGACGTCACTAACTTCGTGGCCTAGTGTCAGACATGTCAGAAGGTTAAAGCTGAATGTCGCAGCGTAGGAGGCATGTTGCAGCCCCTGCCAATACCAGAATGGAAATTTGAAGATATCTCCATGGACTTTGTCCATGGCCTACGTCGATCCCGTGCCGGAAACGACTCTATTTGGGTGGTCGTAGACAGACTTACCAAGGTAGTGCGATTCATTCCAAATCGACAGGGTGACAGAGTTGACATTTTGGCCAGAATGTTTCTAGAGCAGGTAGTTCGGTTCCACGGAGTGCCAAAGTCTATCATATCAGATCGTGACAGGCGTTTCACATCTAAGGAGTTGAGGAGGGTGCAGGCATACTTAGGGACCAAGTTGGCCTTTATCACCGTCTTCCACACACAGACAGATGAACATACAGAAAAGACAAACCGGACGATGGTGGATCTACTTCGACTATGCATAATAGAACATAAAGAGTCATGTGAACAGTTGTTACCTCTAGTTGAGTTTTCTTACAATAACAGCTACCAGGCTAACATTAAGATGGCCCCGTACGAGGCATTGTATGGGAGGCGTTGCCGAACCCCGTTGACTTGGGCTCAGGAAGAGGACCCAGAAACCTTGGGAGTGGCTTACATTGATGACACTACGACATCGATACGGTTAATCCAGGAACAGATGTGGGAGGCGCAGAGCTGCCAGGCCAAGTATTATGACGCACTACACCGACCGGTGGAGTTAAGCATGGGAGAAATGGTGTTTTTTTTAAAATCAAGCCCGTGCATGGTGTCTCCCGGCTAAGGAAGCAGAAAAAGTTAGATCCCCGCTACCTGGGCCCTTATCAGGTGATAGAACGTGTTGGCCTTGTTGCCTACCGATTAGCCCTGCCCCCAGAACTGGGAAATCTCCATGATGTGTTTCATATCTCCTTCTTGAGACGAGTTCTCCGGCAGCCAGAGCAGCATCTACCTACACCACCAGTGCAATTGCGGTCTGATAGATCCGTCCAGCTCGAACTAATCAGGATCGTAGATCTTAAAGTAAAGAAACTACGTAACAAGACCATCCCAATGGTCAAGATATTATGGTCAAATCATGGACAAGATGAGTACACTCGGGAACTAGAGGCGCTCGTTCGTGAAAAGCACCCAGAGCTCTTTCCCCAGGTATGTTACACTTTTGCCCCCTACTTCGAGCAAATTTTCGGGGACGAAAATTCTTTTATTTTTATTTGATTGTAACATCTCAACTTTTATTGGGCCACATGAACCCTAGTAGGCCCAATAAAATTAACCCGAACCCCTACCCGTGACCCGGTCGAAGGTAACCATAGGCAGAAAATAGAGCTAGAGAACTCCGATTTGAGTTCCGTCAGTCGATATGAGTGGGTCGGAACTCGTTCCGTTGAACCCCGAGGCCATGTGGTGGATGTAACAATTCCTCGTAAAACACCACAAGAGTCAGCCTTTGGATATCGGCCTAGAGAACTCTGATTTGAGTTCCGTCAGTTTCTGTGGCCTCGTATAGTCGATAAGAGTGCATCGAAACTCGTCGCATCGCGATTCAGGATCTAACGACAGATATAGACATTTTGACCATTTTAGCGCGCCACGATGCACAGATTTTGGACTTTTACCAAACAAACTCTGATTTAACCCCGGTCAGTGGCGTTGGATTCGTATAGTCAATACAAAGTCAATGGAATTGGTTCCGGTTAGTTTCGATAATGGGTGGTCAAACCGTGGTCAAATCAAGCTCAGTTGTGCACCGAAACGCGTGCACACACCAATTGTGATCCAACACCCCAACTTTGATCCAACCCCAATGACTTAGACCTATTTTGACTTTGACCCCCCATGAGTTGACCCACCAGGGTTGACTTTGGCCAAACCCTCCTTTTTCCCCATTTTTGGTAATTTCACCTAAGGAAGAGGCCACCCCCTCTCCATGGGAAAATAATACATTGCCCCCTTACCCATATGGGCCACAAGTTAACAAGATAGGAGGGAGTGGGCCCAAGTAGTGGCCCACCAACATTTTCCCCCACTCCCCTCTCTTTTTCCCTCCCCCACTTAAAAAGCCCAAGCCCATAAGGGGCCCAACCCCATTTCCCATATGAGGGAAATACTTTGAGCCTCCAGCTATCCTTGGACAACTGGAGGGTGGAGATTAATCTCTCCCTAAGGAGGGATTAATTCCACATTGGGTAGGGAGGAGATCCCCTCCCCTCCAAGCCTATATAAAGTCGCCCTCCCCCTGATAATCTCCTCACAAACTCAAAGAGCAACTCCCCCACCCCTCGCCAAGCTTTGTTGGAGCTCAGGTCGTCGGAAAAGGGCAAGCTCGAGCTCCACCACCGCCACCTTGATGGCTAACCAAGCCGGCCCCTCTCAAGCCCCTCCTCCACAGGTAGAAACTTCTCCACTCCCCCTTCCCCTTCTTCTGTACGTCCTGTATGGGACCTCCGGCGGCCGGAGCGCCGTCGACATCACCCAACCCATGCTCCAGGTCGGGTGGTGGCCGCAGGAAAGCTGTCCGCTCTCCGCGTCGGGGTGGCGCTGGAAAAGGGTTGACCAACCAGGATGACATTTCCCGATGGGGGGAAGCCGGGGTGCCGTCGGAAAACGCCGCTCCGGCGGCACCCAAGAGGCGGAGCATTTGCTCTGTTTTGCCTCCGGCGACGGCCGGCGGCAGTTAGTCGTCGGACCACCGCCGGAGAAGAGCCCCGCCCCCAGCACGCCGGCCGAGGGTGGTTACGGGGCCGGGCTCAATGCCGGAGAGGAGGGGTGGTGCGGTGGCGGCGAAGAGCTCTGCTCGATGTTTCGTCGAGTTCGGCTTGACGACTTTCGTCGAGCTCCGCTCGACGACTACCCGCCTCAACATCAACGCCCCCACAGCAGATCCACGACCGATCCACTGTGTAACGCCCCAAAAGTTGTGTGCGAGTCGGTCGCGAAAAAAAAGAGTTTTTGGTGCCTGTAGGGGTACACGGCCTAGGACACGGGCGTGTCCAAGGCCGTGTCTGGCTGGTGATTTTTTTGGCCGTTTTCAACCCGAGAAGGACACGGCCAGAAACACGGCCGGATGACACGGGCGTGTCATCCGACACGGGCGTGTGCCAACCTGTGTCCCTACCCGTTTCCTGATGGGTCGTGTCCGTTGTCGTGGCGGTTATGCGTGACACGCCCACGAACACGGGCGTGTCGAGAAACCCGACACGGGCGTGTCAGGTCAGACACGGGCGTGTCTTGGCCCGTGTGCGTTTCTCAGTTCGACGATCGTGCCTGGATCGAGGCACACGGCCATGGACACGGCCGTGTGCCAAGCCGTGTGCGGCCCAGGTCTGGGGATTTTTGTGCAGATCCGAGCCGTTCGTTTCCTTTAATTTAGATCTGACGGCCCAGATGAAATTCTGCTCTGTTAAGGCCGGGAATAGGGGGTTATTTCCTCATTTTCTCTCCAAAGTTCTCCTTTTCCAAAGTGAGAGAGAAGAGGAAGAAGAAGGAGGTTTCCGGCCGCCGGCGGAGCATCGGAGCATCGTTTCGAAATCGGAGAGCGGATCCGTGGAGGGAAGGTCATTGCGAAGAGTTCTAACCGCGTAGTTTTTCCATGGCGCCAAAACGGACTACAAGTGTAACGATTCTCAACTTGAGCGCTTGAAGCTCTTTCTTTCTGCATAGGGAATCCCGCTCCCACGAGTATGCGGTGAGTGCGTGGTGTTCCTTGGGGTTGATGGGAATAGTCCCCCTTGTGTTGCATATAGAGCCCGGAATCATAAGTACGGGCATAGGCATTGTGTGTGAAGCCTACCCGGACATGTTTTGTCTGGATCGGTGATGTTGCATTTGATGTGGTTTTGCCGGAGAAGACTCCGTGCTTTGGATTTTTCGGGTTTCTACGCGGTAGATTGCAGCAGGGATCCTTGGAGGTTAGCTTCAAGGCGCACCCGGAAAATTGAGCGGAAACGTGTTCTGCTAACTTGGTGGTCTGGGAACCAGCCTTGATCATAACTGGGTTATGAGATTGTTTTGGAAAATTTGGGATCCGAGAGAAGCTTGGCCCGCGCAAAGGACTTAAATTGGACATGCGGCGTGAGCAACGGGCAAGTGGAATTGGACCTAGGCTATGTGGTTCGGTGCGAGAGACCCGAAGACGGGGACTGGCCGTTGGCATAGTCGGAGCCTTAGACGGTGGTCAGAAAGGCTAAATGCTCACATGTTGTTGCCATCCTGGGGGTGGTGGTGAATGCACTGATGGGTCAGGGTTCACCATGAATGTGCCCTGAGTGCACAGGGTGTTTGGCCATGCGAGCCTACACCTGTGGCGAATTATAATTGCGCTATATATATTGTTGGGCTAATGTTATGCAGGGAAAGAGCACCGCCGTCCCGAGTCAGGGGCGGGGTCGTTATAATTTGGTCTGCTTTTAGCTGACCGTTGCTTTATTTGCCACCGTGCGGTGGTATGTGCTTGCAGGTGCTGCGGAGCCGAGCGCCAAATAGCGGGCTGGAGCCCATGTTGCTGTGCTGGCCCTAGAAGGCCGTAGAATAACTGTTTTTTATATTTATCATGTGTGGCCGGCCTGCGAGCCGATGTATGTAAAACACTCTTTATTAAGTGAACATTTGTAAGGTCATAAGGCCATGTACCCGTTTCTGTGTATTTGGGGTTTCATTCCTTTTGTTGTAGCTGTGGATATTCATATTGATGGATTTAATTTTGGGTTCCTTCAACTTTAAAATCTTCCGCTAGAATGCTCTGTGACTAGGACGAGTAGTCTTATTCGGTTGGTTTGATTATTCACTTAGTATCCCTTCCGACTGTCTGTGGTATATGGCGTCGGGTTCCAGCTGGACCTTCTGTTATATGTCATGCGACAGATGGGGGTGTTACAATTTGGTATCAGACTTCTGGTTACGATCAGGCTTAAATGAATTCGTGGGAGAATTCTTTTAAGGGGTGGTGAGCACATGTGTGCGTCATCGTTATAACATCAAAAAGAACCCATGAATGTCCACTTAGGAATGAAAAATACACTTGTTTGGTGGAACCTGAGTGTTCCAATGATTGCTTTTAGCAATTTGTTTGTTGTCTAATCGTGTCTTTGCTAATTTAGGCAGCTGGGAGCGGTGCTGGTCAGTCAGAGCGTCCGCAATCAGCGGAAAGTAGTGCATCAAGGGACGTACCTGCTACACCTCCTTCAGCAGAAACCATCAGGATGGTGGCTGAAGCCGTGTTCGCAATGATAAATGCCCAACCTGCAGGGCAAATGCATCGCGCACCTCCTGCGAGTGAGCAAGAACCGGTTTGGGCGGCAGAGCCGAGAGTGGTGGAACGCGCAGCAGTTGAGTTAGTAGAGCCGAGGAGAACTACGGAGAGGCAGCTAAAGCATGTGATGGGCTTTAATCCTCCGAGGTTTAATGGGGTTGGAACGCCAACTCAAGCTGAGGACTGGTTCTCTTCCATAAAGAGGGTGTTGACGGCCACATTGACTGAGGAGTGGCAGAAGACCACCATAGTGTCTTTTCTTTTGGAGGGTGAAGCGAGGCTTTGGTGGGACGAGATGGAGTTTCATCTTCTAGTGGGAAGGCAACTTGTGGATGTGCCGATGGAGGAATTTTCAAGATTGTTCCTAGCCAGATTTGTACCTTCTGCTCAGAAGTTGGAGATGGAGAATCAATTTCTTGGATTGTCTCAGGGATCCAGAAGCGTGGACGAATATCTGCATGAGTTCACACGGTTGGGTCGTTATGCTGGTGCTATGTTTTCAGAAGAAGAGAGGAAGACCAACCGATTCTATGAGGGTCTTCACGGCGATTTACAGTTACTCCTTGCTGGGCCTAAGGCGCAGGGCTTCCTAGCCTTGGTCAATTCAGCCTGATCGTTAGAAAAGGTTGCGAAGAAAGTTCAAGAGAAGAAGGACCCAGGAGAAAGGAAGACCGAGTTCAAGGTGCCAAGTAACAAGACAGGTTTCCGCAGATGGAACAAGAAGCGGAGGACTTCGAACTCAGCCCCTTCGGCTGATGCATCGGGGGCAACTACAAGTCGAGTCCCCGGAGCTTGCTACAACTGCGGGAAGACGGGGCATTTTGCTCGGGAGTGTTGGAGCGGACGTTCAAAGTCCGAGAGGAGGCCTGGAGCGACTTATGAGGAGAAAGGGAAGGCGGTGGAGTCAACCGCGTCCCATCATGCTCCAGCTCAGCCTAGAGTCTACAACCTTGGTCTGCAGGAGGCCATTAAGCAAGCGGATGTGGTGACAGGTATGAGTTAAATTACAGTGGTTTAACTTTTATAGTTGTTACCTTCGTATTTGTTAGCTTACGTTTGTTAATGCTAGGCTTTGTGTTAATCTTTGGGTTTCTGGCGAGAGCCCTTTTTGATACGGGAGCATCACATTCCTTCTCGTTTGAAAAGTTTATATCGCACATCGGAGTTCCGTTCTCGATGGCAGAAAACAAGTTGGATGTGTTGTTGCCTAATGGGTGCTCAATGCGTGCGGATAGGGTTTGTGTTGTGAAGATTCGGATTGAAGACTGGGAGTTTGATTTGCGAGTGTTGGTTCTACCATTGGTGGAGTTCGACGTAATCTTCGGTATGGATTGGATCTCGGAGCAGAGTGCATGCATTGATTGCAACCGTAAAGAAGTCAAGTTGGGTCTGGACACTGATCGGGAGACTACTTTTGCGGGCATGAAGTGAAAGTCCACCTAGTGTCGGCTATGTGCACCTATGGGGGGGGAATAGGTGACGTGTGGTTCTTTTGCGGAATTCACAGATGTACCTGCACAATAAAAGCAACAAACACAGAACACAGAATACACAGCAAATTTATAGTGGTTCCCCGACTTGGGTACATCCACTTTCCCCCTTCGACCTATCTCCCCAACAAGGGACGACTCGGTCACTTCTCCAACGGGATTGAAATCCAATCCCTTCACTAACGGAAGGAGCCCTTCCACACGTGAGAGTCAACACTCCCACAAATCGGGTTGCACCCAACCCTTACACCGCGGAACAAAAGTTCCTTTACAATAAAATAAAAGTAGAATGTACACGTGATACAAACTTCTCTTGGAGACACCGGTGTTCCTCTTTGGTCGACGACGTGTTCTTGAAGTCGATGAAGAGTCTACGACCTTGGTCTTGCTTGGAGAAGATCTCCCCGGAACCGGCGGCGGCACACGAGCGGCGGCTAGCTTCGGGATCGGCGGCTACGAAGAAGAGCAGCTGCTGAACTTGGAGATCCAAACTTCGTTGCGAAGCAAGCTCGGTCTACCAACGGTCACACGAGGATCGGTCGTCTCGATCGATTCGGATGGGAAGTGTTTCCGATCAACAAATCGAGAGACAAGGGATCTCTGGATAGACGCGTGAGACTCGAGCCTTGCTAAGCTACTGTCGCCGGAGATAGGGAAGAAGATCTATCGGTGGCGACGGACTTGCGCGAGCGGCGACGGAGGCGGCGGAAGGATTTCGCGATTTTAGGGTTTCCGTGAGCTCGCGTATTTTTCTGTGTTTTTTTTTACTGTTCAAGATACCCAGGTATTTATACTGTAGCTACCCCCAATAAGACCGTTTGTGGGACCCACAGAGATAGTCCCCAAATCCCGGTCCAGATTTTAAACAGCGGCAGAATCCGGTTCAGGGAATAAGCTGAGAAAACGCCAAGTCAAAATCGGCGAGAATCGCAGACGATTCTCGACGAATCGGCGAGAATCACCAAGTGATTCTCGACGATTCGTCGAGAGTCGTTTGTGATTCTCGTCGAATCTCTTGTCGATTCTCAACGAATTGGACTTTGTGTTCATGGGCTGCTTGACCACTGGTTCGGCGGGAATTACAAGTGATTCTCGCCGAATCTTACTTGGCACCATTTTGAGATGGCCAGAAGAAGTCGGCGAGAATCACTAATGATTCTCGTCGATTCGGCGAGAATCACCAAGTGATTCTCGCCGATTCGGCGAGAATCACTTGGTGATTCTCGTCGAATTTGCCTTGGACGATTTCTCGTCTTCCACCTAGGAGCTGCTCCTTGACCCTCCATGCTCCTTGTCTTCTCTTGCATATGAGCGGCCCTGTGCTTGAAAATAAGTGCACTCCAATAGAGAGAGTACACGTAGGCCAACACACTGATCTGCTCAACGAGGGATTACGTCGTGCAGACCCGTGTATATTGACCTACTGCACCCTGACATTGGTGTGCACTTAGCGTGGAAAAACTACAAGCACAACTAGAAAAGGTTTATCAAATACATAGTCTATTCACCTTAGCTTGTCCAGGAGCTTCGTCAAATCAGGTACATTGTGGATACAATACCCAACAATCTCCCCCTATTTGAAGAAGCCTAAACCCTACAAGCTAAGGGGAATGGAGCGAATGAAAGTGAAAGCAAATGAAATTCATAAACTTAACATTGGGTGTGGTTATCCCTTACCAATACCGCTTTCTTGGAAGCAAGCTGGAGCCACACCTTAGCCTTGACCCCGAGAGGGTAATCTCCCCCTTTTCGGCTTCTACAAAGCGGGGTCTGTAGCGATTGACTTTTTGCTCCCCCTCAGTTCTTGCAGCTGTACGCACGCGGAGTTCCTTGCTCCCCCTCGGTTCTTGCACTAGCCTGGAGCTTCTGGAGTCTTCACTCCTCATAGTTGAGCATTCCCAATTCAGTCTTGAAAAGATTGAACTTGGCCTCGTCTAGGGGCTTTGTGAATATATCAGCAATCTGCTTGTCCGTGGGGACATAACAGAGAGAGATATCCTTGTTCTCCACGTGCTCCCGAATGAAGTGGTAGCGTACTTCAATATGCTTCGTCCGGCTGTGCGACACCGGATTGTTGGCAATGGCAATTGCACTGGAGGAGTCGCAGTACATTGGAACTTCCTTGAACTGAAGGTTGTAGTCGGCCAACTGATTTCTGATCCAAAGAAGTTGTGCGCAACAGCTTCCTGCCGAGATATACTCTGACTCTGCAGTGGAGGTTGCAACGCAATTTTGTTTCTTGCTGTTCCATGAGATAAGCCTCCTGCCGAGGAATTGACACGTCCCGGAGGTGCTTTTCCTGTCATCCCTGCTCCCTGCAAAATCAGCATCTGAAAAGCCTATTAGCTCGACATCATTGTTCCTCGGGTACCACAAGCCAAGATTAGGAGTACCTTTAAGGTATCTTAGAATTCGCTTTGCAGCGACATAGTGAGATTCCTTAGTGTTCACCTGATATCGGGCACATACACATGTGGAGAACATAATATCTGGTCTACTGGCAGTAAGGTAGAGCAGGGATCCAATGATGCTTCTGTATTTAGTTTCATCGAAAGGTTTACCTTTCTCATCCTTATCCAGAGACATGGTGGATCCCATTGGAGTCCTCATAGAGGTTGCACTCTCCATACCGAATTTCTTAAGGAGTTCATTTGTGAACTTCGTCTGAGAGATGAAGATTCCATCCTCAGACTGTTTCACTTGAAGGCCTAAGAAATACTTGAGCTCTCCCATACTGCTCATTTCAAACTTTCCTTGCATAAGTTTGGAAAACTTTTTGCAAAGATTGTTGTCCGTTGAGCCGAATATTATGTCATCGACATAGATTTGCACCAGCAAAATCTTGCCTTTGACTTCCCTGAGAAACAATTTTTTATCTATTTTGCCTCTGGAGAACTTGTTCTCAAGAAGAAAACTAGATAAAGTCTCATACCAAGCTCGGGAGCTTGTTTCAACCCATATAAGGCCTTATTGAGAAAATAAACGTGATTGGGATAAGTAGGATCGACAAAACCTGGGGGTTGAGCGACGTATACTTCCTCTTTCAGTTCTCCGTTCAGGAATGCCGATTTTACATCCATTTGGTAGACAGTGAATCCTTTGTGTGAAGCATATGCCAGGAACAACCGGATTGCCTCGAGCCTTGCGACTGGTGCGAAGGTTTGGTCGAAGTCAATCCCTTCCTCCTGTCTGTAGCCTTGAGCCACCAGCCTGGCCTTGTTCTTTATGATGACACCACGTTCATCCAGCTTGTTTCTGAAAATCCACTTCGTGCCAATGACATTCTGCTTGTATGGTCTGGGAACCAGCGTCCAAACCTTGCATCGTTCGAATTGATGTAGTTCCTCTTGCATGGCCAGAATCCATGCCGCATCTTTGTTCGCCTCATCGAACTTCTTTGGCTCAACCTGAGACAGGAAGCTGAGATGCAGTACTTCGTTAGTTGTACCTCTTCGAGTTCTGACGCCTACACGAGGATCTCCGATGATCTGTTCTCTAGGATGATCCCTCGCGTGACGGAGCTCTAGAAGTCTGGCGTCGGGAGCTTCAGCTACTTCTTGTGCTTCTCGTTCTTCTAAAAGATTTGTTCCATCTTGATCTTCAACATTTTCAGATGACGTGGAGGTGGAAACTTTGACGTACTTGGGTGCGTCATCTTTAGGGGTCTCATCCAGATTCAGCTGGTCAAGTCTAACACCTGCATCTTCAAGAATACAACTGGAAGAATTGCTGTTAAGCAAGCTTCCTTCATCAAATACAACATTTATTGATTCTTCTACCACTAAGGTTTTCTTATTGAAGACCCTATATGCCCGACTATGGGAACTATATCCCATGAATATGCCTTCGAAGCATTTTTCACCGAATTTAGTACGCGGATACTTCCCATTATTTAGTACATAGCATCTGCAACCAAAGATCCTTAAGTAGGACATGGTTGGTTTCCTGCCTTTCAGTAGCTCGTAGGGCGTCTTACGATGATGTTTGTTGATCAACGCTCGGTTTTGTACATGACATGCCGTATTGACACCCTCTGCCCAGAAGTATTCCGGGAGAGAAGCATCTTTCAACATAGTCGTGCAGGCCTCAATGAGAGTTCTATTTCTCCTCTCCGCAACTCCATTTTGCTGAGGAGTGCGCGGGGAGGAAAACTCATGAAAGATACCATGTTCTTCACAAAATTCTGTCATAGCACCAGATTCGAATTCTGTTCCATGGTCACTTCGGATTTTGACCACGGAGCAGTTAAATTCGTTCTGAACCTGCTTGACAAAATTAGTGAAGATGTCAAAAGTATCTGACTTTCGTTTTAAAAAGAACACCCATGTAAACCGTGAGTGATCATCAACTATCACTAGCGTATATGACTTGCCTCCCAAGCTATGAACTTGCATTGGGCCAAACAAGTCCATATGTAGCAGGTAAAGACATCGGGAAGAGTCTTTGTCTGCAATGCTCCTAAAGGTAGCCCGGGTCTGTTTGCCCATCTGACATGCATGACAGGGGCTATCCTTGATGCACTTGATACTGGGAGCATCTCTTACTAAATTCTTAGAAAATAGCATACTAATTGTCTTATAATTAATATGTGCCAATCTCTTGTGCCACTGTTCACAAAGAGAAGCACTGCCTGTTGCCACAAGGCATACGGGGGTAGATGAATCTATACTAAGAAAATCTAAGCAGAAGATATTTCTGCTCCTAATGCCTGATAATACCGTCTCAGAGGAGGTACGTGAAATTATCAGACATTTATCCTTGCAGAACTTAACGTCATAACCTTTATCACATAACTGACTTACACTGATCAGGTTATGGTTTAACCCTTCAACATAAGCCACGTCGGTGATAGAGATTATACCGTTGGAAATCATACCATAACCTCTGGTGACTCCTCGATCTGACCCTCCAAAGATGACTTTGGGTCCATTCTCGACTGGAGTGTAATCACGCAGCAGGCTTCTTGTCCCGGTCATATGCCGGGAGCATCCACTGTCCAAATACCAGATTGGCGTTTTGGTGGCCTTTGGACATTCCTGCAAAACAAAATTAATTTGCCTTAGGAACCCAATCGAACTTGGGTCCTAGATTCCTGGTTAGCACACTCCCCCTCGGTTGGTTAACCCTACGAGTGGTCGGTCTCGCATTGTTAACATGGGGAGTCTCGTAGTTCCTTGGATTAAACCAGCAATCCACGGCAAAGTGACCGACTTTGCCACAGCACCAACAGTCGAACCTGTTGTATCTCTTCCGAGGCTCCTGCCTTACCCTGGGAACAGCGGGTACAGCTGGGGCCTTGGATCTGGAGGTGGAGGCCTCATGGTGATGGCAGTCACATGACGTTGTCACCTTCTGAATAACAGGCTTGACTTTTGGCGCCTGCTTTCCATTATGGCCGCTAGAGAACGGACCATAACTTCCTATGTGGATCTCCTCATAAGGTGCCTTGAAGGCACTCTCCCCAAAGTTCCGGGGAAGTTCCAACCTTCATACCGGCTCTTAGGCTTTGCAACCGAGGGCCGGAAATGATGCCCATATGTTGACTCAAAGTCATGTTGGTTGCAAGGAAAGCCAGGCTTTCTGAATGCAACAGGACTAAGAGGAGCCTTCCCCTTTTCATCAGCAGAGGCCTTCTTGGCGGCCTTATTCTTCCTCTGATTCTTGTTTCTCCGAGATGAAGAACCAGATGCCCCAACATGCCCCAAGCCAGCTCCTTTGGCCTGAGCAGAGAAGGTGTCAACGACTGGAAGCACTGTTTTAGGCATAGAGAAGCTCTGTACGATCTTCCTTTCTGCCGCAAGTAGTTCTTCCAATCTGTTGACTTCCTCCTGCTTGAGATCAAGGAGCTTCAAAGACTCTGAGTGCTTTGAAGTTAGGTCAATGTGCTCCTGTCTGAGAGAGATCAAGCTAGTGACCTCTTCCCTTAGGGATACACACTCACCCTTAAGGAATTTTACTTCCTTCTTCTCCGCCTTCAGTCTCTTGCGGCACTCGTCAAAAGTGTTGAGCAGAAGCTCATACTTGTCGAGGAGCTCAGCTTCACGGGCCGAAGGGCCATCCTCAGGTTCATCATCCTGAGACTCAGGATCAGAGTCGGAATCGGAAAGAGGGGTGTGAGTTTTTACCTTCCCAGTGAATGGGGGGCATTCTCCTTCTGAGTCCGATCGACCCACCAGCCCGAAGTAGGCTTCTTCATCATCACTGGAGTCTGAAGAATCAGACTCACTTAGTGTCTTTGGCCTTCTGGCGATATAGCTCCGCTCCTTCTTCTTATCTCTGGAGGATATGAGCTCCTCTCCTTTCCCTTTATCTCTTTTGCTTTGATGGCAGTCGGCCACAACGTGACCTGGCTTATTGCATCCAAAGCAAATAATATCAGAAGAACGGTGTTTGTTAGGTTTAGATGCATACCTGTCAGAAGAGTAGTTTTTCTTCTGATGTCTGGAAGAGGAGCCGTCTCTCTTTCTTTGATTCCTCATCTTGAGGAATTTCTTGAACTCTCGAGTGATGAGGGAGAAATCCTCTTCCGACAGTTCTGAGCTGGAGGAGCATGGATCGGAGTCCTCCTCTTCTTCCTTATTTCTAGCACGGTAGGACACCGCACCCTTCCCTTTTCTGGAGTGACTGGCTTTTAGGGCCACAGTCTTTTCTTTTGCAGCAGCCTTCTCTGCTTCTTCCTCTGCCTTCCTGGTGTTCAGCTGAAGTTCATAGGACATCAGCTTCCCGAACAGGATTTGAGGATCAGTTTCTGCTAGTCTGCCAAATTCTCTGATGGCGCAGATCTTTGTGTCCCATTCCTTAGTCAGGGACCTAAGGAATTTGTCATTGAGTTCACCATTGGTGAACACTCTTCCATAGCCCTTGAGGGCGTTGACAATCTTCAGGAAGTTCTCGTATGTGACTCCGATCTCTTCCTTAGGCCCTTGCCGGAAAGCCTCATACTTCTGGTTCAGGAGGGATCTCCGATCATCCCTTACTTCATCTGTGCCCTCCATCAGAATGATCAGACACTGCCATATCTCCTGAGCTGTCTTGCAGTTGCTGAAGTTTTGCATCATCGAGTCATCAACTGCACTGACCAGGATGTTTCTAGCCTTCATGTCAAGGCCCACTAGAACCATCTCATCCTTGTCCATTTCAGAGAGTGTTTTCGGCACTTTCTTGGTGGGATCAATGGTGGAGGCCTTAGTGGGGACATAAGGTCCCTCCAGCACGATCATGAACAGTCGAGGGTCCACTGCTTCCATGTAGAACCTGATTCTTTCCTTCCAGATAGGAAAGTTGAGTCTGTTGCATACTGGGATTTTGCCGGAGTACTTGAGTCCGTCCATGGTAGATGTATGTCTCCTTGTTGACACTAGTGGCAGGATTCACCTCAAGGTGTTAGCCTTTTTGTTGAGGAACCTGCCTCTGATACCACTTGAAAGTCCACCTAGTGTCGGCTATGTGCACCTATGGGGGGGAATAGGTGACGTGTGGTTCTTTTGCGGAATTCACAGATGTACCTGCACAATAAAAGCAACAAACACAGAACACAGAATACACAGCAAATTTATAGTGGTTCCCCGACTTGGGTACATCCACTTTCCCCCTTCGACCTATCTCCCCAACAAGGGACGACTCGGTCACTTCTCCAACGGGATTGAAATCCAATCCCTTCACTAACGGAAGGAGCCCTTCCACACGTGAGAGTCAACACTCCCACAAATCGGGTTGCACCCAACCCTTACACCGCGGAACAAAAGTTCCTTTACAATAAAATAAAAGTAGAATGTACACGTGATACAAACTTCTCTTGGAGACACCGGTGTTCCTCTTTGGTCGACGACGTGTTCTTGAAGTCGATGAAGAGTCTACGACCTTGGTCTTGCTTGGAGAAGATCTCCCCGGAACCGGCGGCGGCACACGAGCGGCGGCTAGCTTCGGGATCGGCGGCTACGAAGAAGAGCAGCTGCTGAACTTGGAGATCCAAACTTCGTTGCGAAGCAAGCTCGGTCTACCAACGGTCACACGAGGATCGGTCGTCTCGATCGATTCGGATGGGAAGTGTTTCCGATCAACAAATCGAGAGACAAGGGATCTCTGGATAGACGCGTGAGACTCGAGCCTTGCTAAGCTACTGTCGCCGGAGATAGGGAAGAAGATCTATCGGTGGCGACGGACTTGCGCGAGCGGCGACGGAGGCGGCGGAAGGATTTCGCGATTTTAGGGTTTCCGTGAGCTCGCGTATTTTTCTGTGTTTTTTTTTACTGTTCAAGATACCCAGGTATTTATACTGTAGCTACCCCCAATAAGACCGTTTGTGGGACCCACAGAGATAGTCCCCAAATCCCGGTCCAGATTTTAAACAGCGGCAGAATCCGGTTCAGGGAATAAGCTGAGAAAACGCCAAGTCAAAATCGGCGAGAATCGCAGACGATTCTCGACGAATCGGCGAGAATCACCAAGTGATTCTCGACGATTCGTCGAGAGTCGTTTGTGATTCTCGTCGAATCTCTTGTCGATTCTCAATGAATTGGACTTTGTGTTCATGGGCTGCTTGACCACTGGTTCGGCGGGAATTACAAGTGATTCTCGCCGAATCTTACTTGGCACCATTTTGAGATGGCCAGAAGAAGTCGGCGAGAATCACTGATGATTCTCGTCGATTCGGCGAGAATCACCAAGTGATTCTCGCCGATTCGGCGAGAATCACTTGGTGATTCTCGTCGAATTTGCCTTGGACGATTTCTCGTCTTCCACCTAGGAGCTGCTCCTTGACCCTCCATGCTCCTTGTCTTCTCTTGCATATGAGCGGCCCTGTGCTTGAAAATAAGTGCACTCCAATAGAGAGAGTACACGTAGGCCAACACACTGATCTGCTCAACGAGGGATTACGTCGTGCAGACCCGTGTATATTGACCTACTGCACCCTGACATTGGTGTGCACTTAGCGTGGAAAAACTACAAGCACAACTAGAAAAGGTTTATCAAATACATAGTCTATTCACCTTAGCTTGTCCAGGAGCTTCGTCAAATCAGGTACATTGTGGATACAATACCCAACATGAAGGGGTCAGGGAAAGTTCTGGTGTCAGCCCTTCAGATGTTCAAGGCAGTTCGGTCTGGGGCAGAACTATATGTCACTCTAGTGCAGACTTCGACGCCTAAGCCTAGTTTGGACAGCATCCCAGTTGTGTCCGAATATCCTGATGTGTTTCCAGATGATCTCCCAGGAGCCCCTCCTCAGCGGGAGATAGACTTTACTATAGAGCTGGTACCGGGTGCCAAACCGGTGTCACGCTCTCCCTATCGGATAGCCCCAAGAGAAATGGCAGAGTTGAAGGTGCAACTTCAAGAGTTGCTAGAGCAAGGTTATGTGCGTCCAAGTTCGTCGCCTTGGAGCGCACCAGTTCTCTTTGTTAAGAAGAAAGATGGGAGCTTGCGGCTTTGTATCGATTATCGGGAATTGAACAAACTTACGGAGAAGAACAAATATCCGATCCCGAGGATTGACGATCTATTTGATCAGCTGGTTGGATCAACTGTATATTCGAAGTTAGATTTGAAGTCCGGTTACTATCAGTTGAGGATAAGGGAGAGCGACATCCCAAAGACAGCATTCAGTATGCGGTTTGGGCATTACGAGTTCACGGTTATGTCGTTTGGGTTGACGAATGCGCCATCCGTGTTTATGGATCTGATGAATAGGACGTTCAGAGAATACCTGGATCAGTTTGTGATAGTATTTATTGATGATATTCTGGTGTATTCACGGTGCGAGCAGGATCACTACAAGCATTTACACATGGTGTTGGAGACATTGAGGAAAAGTCAGTTGTATGCAAAGTTCTCCAAGTGTGAATTCTGGTTGTCCTCGATAGCGTTCCTTGGTCATGTTGTCAGTGGAGAAGGAATAGATGTGGATCCGGCGAAGATAGTGGCGATACGGGAGTGGCCTACTTTGACTACAGTGGCAGAGGTCCGGAGTTTTCTGGGGCTTGCTGGCTACTACAAGCGCTTCGTAGAGAACTTCTCGCGGATAGCACTACCACTCACGACGTTGACAAGAAAGGATCAGAAGTTTGTGTGGTCTCCGGAGTGCGATCAGGCTTTTGAAGAATTGAAGAGGCGATTGACCACGGCGCCCATTTTATGTTCGCCAAGTGGAACCGAAGGGTTCGAGATCTATAGTGATGCTTCGGGCAGTGGTTTGGGCTGTGTTCTGCTACAGCATGAGAGAGTGATAGCTTATGGTTCACGACAACTGAAGGTTCATGAGAGGAATTATCCGGTCCACGACTTAGAGTTAGCGGCCGTGATATTTGCTCTTAAGCTTTGGAGGCACTATCTGTACGGTGTGAAGGTCGATATTTACACCGATCATAAGAGTTTGAAGTACCTATTGGACCAAAAGGATTTGAACATGAGGCAGAGGAGGTGGATGGAGTTCTTAGGGGACTACACCTTCAAGATACACTATGTGCCTGGGAAGGGAAATGCAGTGGCGGATGCATTGAGTCGTAAGATTCCCGCACAAGCCAATTGGTTATCAGTACATGATGAGAGATTGGTCCAAGAGTTGGAGGCATTGGAGATATCTTGCGTCGATAAGCAGTCTAGTGCCGAGGCGAAACTGTTTTGGACAGAGGTGCAGTGTGGTCTAGCGGATAGAGTTCGGCGGGCTTTGGTTCTGGATGGCAGCATGAAGCAAATCTTGGATGAAGCTTTGGATGGGTCAAATTCCCAGTTTGTGGTTGAAGATGGGTTGCTAAGGAAGGACAGTCGTCTATGCGTTCCTAGTGCGGATAATATTCGGGAGGAGTTGATGTATGAGGCTCATCATACTAAGTACTCAATCCACCCGGGAAGCACTAAGATGTATAGAGACATGAAGAAATTATTCTGGTGGCCGGGTTTGAAGAAGGATGTGGCACTTTATGTGGCCAAGTGTCGTACTTGTGCATTAGTGAAGGCGGAATGCCAGAAGCCCGGAGGTTTCTTGAAACCCCCTCCTATCCCAGAATGGAAGTTTGACGACATATCTATGGATTTTGTGCACGGTTTGCCGAAGTCGCAGAAGGGAAACGACGCCATTTGGGTGGTCGTTGATAGATTGACAAAAGTGTCGCACTTTATCCCAGTGAGAAAGGAGGATCCAGTGGAAAAGTTAGCCAAACTCTACGTGGATAATATTGTACGATTGCATGGTGTGCCTAGAAGTATTGTTAGTGATCGAGATGGACGCTTCACGTCAAATGACTGGAGGTTGGTGCATGGTCTGTTGGGTACTAAGCTAAAGTTCAGCACAGCCTTTCACCCGCAGACAGATGGCCAAACCGAGAGAGTCAACAGGACTATGGAGGACATGCTTCGCATGTGCGTCCTAGACTTCGGGAAGAATTGGGAGGATCACCTGTACATGGTGGAGTTTGCTTACAACAACAGCTTTCAGGCAAGCATTGGAATGGCGCCTTTCGAAGCCTTGTACGGGAGGAAGTGTCGTACGCCGTTGTCTTGGTTGGAGGCAGGCGAATCAAAGTTGTATAAACGTCAAGCGGTGGAAGATGCCACTTCAATGATACAGACAATTCAGTAAAGGCTGAAGATTGCTCAGGATAGACAGTCAAAGTATTACAATGCCAAACATAGAAATGTGGAGTTCAACGTTGGCGACATGGTATATTTGAAGATCAAGCCATTCAAGGGTGTATCGCGGGTTCGACGCTTGAAGAAGCTGAGTCCGAGATACCTTGGACCATTTGAAATCCTGGAGCGTGTTGACGAGGTGGCGTATAGATTAAAGCTGTCGACGGAGTTGAGTGGGCTGCATGACGTATTCCACGTATCGGTGTTGCGTAAGGCAGTGCAAGAGTCTTCGCAGATCGTTACGGACAATCAGGTACCGGTTGATTATGAGTTAACAACAAGGGTCAAGCCAGTGCGAATTGAAGATGTTGCAGTCAAACGACTCCGCAACAAGGAGGTCCGAATGGTTAAAGTCCGTTGGTATAATTGCGGACGTGAGGAGCCTTCTTGGGAGCGAGAGCAAGCTATGTTGGAGGAATACCCCGAGTTATTCCACTCAGGTATCATTTAGCTTTCGTGTACCTTTGCTTAATTTCGGGACGAAATTCCTTAAGTGGGGGAGATTTGTAACGCCCCGAAAGTTGTGTGCGAGTCGGTCGCGAAAAAAAAAGAGTTTTTGGTGCCTGTAGGGGTACACGGCCTAGGACATGGGCGTGTCCAAGGCCGTGTCTGGCTGGTGATTTTTTTGGCCGTTTTCAACCCGAGAAGGACACGGCCAGAAACACGGGCGTGTCATCCGACACGGGCGTGTGTCAACCCGTGTCCCTACCCGTGTCCTGATGGGTCGTGTCCATTGTCGTGGCGGTTATGCGTGACACGCCCACGAACACGGGCGTGTCGAGGAACCCGACACGGGCGTGTCAGGTCAGACACGGGCGTGTCTTGGCCCGTGTGCGTTTCTCAGTTCGACGATCGTGCCTGGATCGAGGCACACGGCCATGTACACGGCCGTGTGCCAAGCCGTGTGCGGCCCAGGTCTGGGGAATTTTGTGCAGATCCGAGCCGATCGTTTCCTTTAATTTAGATCCGACGGCCCAGATGAAATTCTGCTCTGTTAAGGCCGGGAATAGGGGGTTATTTCCTCATTTTCTCTCCAAAGTTCTCCTTTTCCAAAGTGAGAGAGAAGAGGAAGAAGAAGGAGGTTTCCGGCCCCCGTCGGAGCATCGGAGCACCATTTCGAAATCGGAGAGCGGATCCGTGGAGGGAAGGTCATTGCGAAGAGTTCTAACCGCGTAGTTTTTCCATGGCGCCAAAACGGACTACAAGTGTAACGATTCTCAACTTGAGCGCTTGAAGCTCTTTCTTTCTGCATAGGGAATCCCGCTCCCGCGAGTATGCGGTGAGTGCGTGGTGTTCCTTGGGGTTGACGGGAATAGTCCCCCTTGTGTTGCATATAGAGCCCGGAATCGTAAGTACGGGCATAGGCATTGTGTGTGAAGCCTACCCGGACATGTTTTGTCTGGATCGGTGATGTTGCATTTGATGTGGTTTTGCCGGAGAAGACTCCGTGCTTTGGATTTTTCGGGTTTCTACGCGGTAGATTGCAGCAGGGATCCTTGGAGGTTAGCTTCAAGGCGCACCCGAAAAATTGAGCGGAAACGTGTTCTGCTAACTTGGCGGTCTGGGAACCAGCCTTGATCATAACTGGGTTATGAGATTGTTTTGGAAAATTTGGGATCCGAGAGAAGCTTGGCCCGCGCAAAGGACTTAAATTGGACATGCGGCGTGAGCAACGGGCAAGTGGAATTGGACCTAGGATATGTGGTTCGGTGCGAGAGACCCGAAGACGGGGACTGGCCGTTGGCATAGTCGGAGCCTTAGACGGTGGTCAGAAAGGCTAAATGCTCACATGTTGTTTCCATCCTGGGGGTGGTGGTGAATGCACTGATGGGTCAGGGTTCACCATGAATGTGCCCTGAGTGCACGGGGTGTTTGGCCGTACGAGCCTACACCTGTGGCGAATTATAATTGCTCTATATATATTGTTGGGCTAATGTTATGCAGGGAAAGAGCACCGCCGTCCCGAGTCCGGGGCGGGGTCGTTATAATTTGGTCGGCTTTTAGCTGACCGTTGCTTTATTTGCCACCGTGCGGTGGTATGTGCTTGCAGGTGCTGCGGAGCCGAGCGCCAAATAGCGGGCTGCAGCCCATGTTGCTGTGCTGGCCCTAGAAGGTCGTAGAATAACTATTTTTTTTATATTTATCATGTGTGGCCGGCCTGCGAGCCGATGTATGTAAAACACTCTTTATTAAGTGAACATTTGTAAGGCCATAAGGCCATGTACCCGTTTCTGTGTATTTGGGGTTTCATTCCTTTTGTTGTAGCTGTGGACATTCATATTGATGGATTTAATTTTGGGTTCCTTCAACTTTAAAATCTTCCGCTAGAATGCTCTGTGACTAGGACGAGTAGTCTTATTCGGTTGGTTTGATTATTCACTTAGTATCCCTTCCGACTGTCTGTGGTATATGGCGTCGGGTTCCAGCTGGACCTTCTGTTATATGCCATGCGACAGATGTGGGTGTTACACAATGTGGGGTCAGAAGGATGATTTTTGAGGTCTGGCTCGATTTCAGCCACATGATATCTCTTGATTTGCTATCAGCGGACCAAATTAACATATAGACTTGAGAAATTTCCTGAGCCATTTCTAGGCCTCTATGGGTAAAGTGATCAACATAAAAAATATTCCCCATACCAAGGGCTTTCCCTACAAAACTTTTGAGGATTTTTGAAATTGATTTGGTATTTCTAAAAGTCCAAATGAAAATTATTTGGCTAAATTAAAGTCTCAAAACTCTTCGAAAAATTATGAAAATTTCTATAGGCTCATTATAGACCCCCTTAGAGGTTGTATGAAAATTAGGGGACTTGGGGATCAAAATTGAATTTTCCTAAGTTCCTTGGAGCCTAGGGCTGCGATTGGAATTTATTACGCTCATTTTCCTGGAAAGTGAAAATTGAAGCGTGCGACCCCCCTTTCTAATTTGAATAATAAATTCAAATGCTCTTATCAACAAAAGTGGCTGATGCAAGTGAATAAGCTCCGGCTGTTCCGAGATTTCGAGAAAACGTTAAGCACCTCGACCCTCAGGTAATTTGGGGCACGCTCAGAAGATAAGAGTACGAGTTAGTAAGCTGCAAAATTATCCCCGATGAATAATAAGGGTGTAACTCCTAATAAGCCTCTAATCCAATTAAGCCGTGATTTAAAAAAAGAGCGCAACCAAATTACTATCAGATCTTAATAATTGGTGTAACCCAGACAAGCTTTATTAAAAACGGAAATATAAATGAATACACCTCCTGAGAACGGAGAAGGAACTGTGAATGCCTCCTCAGAACTGAGAAGGAACTGAAAATACCTCCTGAGAATGGAGATGGAACTGAAGCCTCAAGAATGGAGTGACTGGACTACTAACCATTTTTGTTATGATTATTCCAGTCTTGCACTTGTCCAGTTCATTTATTTTATTTCAGTACTTTCATTTCAGTACTACTCCAGTTTCGTACTGGTCATGTTCAATTCAGTACTTTCAATTCAGTTCTACTCCATTTTCGTACTGGTCAAGTTCAATTCAGTACTTTCAATTCAGTTCTACTCTAGTTTCATACTGGTCAAGTTCAATTCAGTTCTACTCCAGTTTCTTACTAGTCAAGTGCAATTCAGTACTTCCATTTCAGTACTACTCCAATCTCATACTGGTCATATTTCATTTAGCACTTAGATTATGCAACATTTGTTATCAGCAGTTTTAATTACCGCATTTACATTACTGCAATTTACTATTATAAGCACAGGTTTTGCTCTGACTAGCAGTTATCTGTTAAGATCGAGCCTTAGTTGGGGATAACCGGAGTTGAGATGTTACTCTGGGTTTAGCCTCAAATAAGTGCTCTCACGCTCCTTGTATAAAGTTGAGCTGAGTGACGCCGCCCAAAGTTTGAAGTATAAGAGGGCAGACCACCGCAGACTCGGTAGGTGTTAGCAATATTTATTGAATGATTTCTTATAAATTGATTGCGATGAAACAGTGGCGGGTCAGTCCCTTCAGTAGACCATTTGTACCGGTGCGGGAAGGCCAACGACTCAAGGAGGCAGGGAGATAGCTACCACGGGTGTCCGTCCATTATATTTTCCCCGTCAGGTTTTCCTCCATTGGTCAGCCAAAAATAACGAATCACCAGATGTCGCTCACATCCAGGAGTACACAGAGATCTACGTTGGGGCCTGGGGCTGTGCGGTACGACCACCCCCCAGAAGTGGCAGGACTGGCCACTGTCACTGACGACCACATTGGTGAGGCCCGCGGGGCTCGCTACCCTACTGGAACAAAAGCGGCCCATCCTATGTCGACACAAGGTTGTGTGCGCAGCTGTGAATGCTTGTGGTATGTGCGCGGTTGTGAATGTCTGCGGTATGTGCGCGGCTGTGAATGCCTGTGGTATGTGTGCGGCTGTGAATGCCTGTGGTATGTGCGCGGCTGTGAATGCATGTCGTACGTGCGCGGCTGTGAAAACCTGCGGTATGTGCGCGGCTGTGAATGCATGTCGTATGTGCGCGACTGTGAATGCCTGCGACAGGGTACAAGTTGTGAACACCTGATGTGTTGATATGCTAGTGGAGCTTTAATTAACAACTGATATGCATTGCTGCTGCTTTTTCAGTTATACTATGTTGCGCATCTTTATAATTGCTCCTAGCCTATATATAAAGTGTTGAACTAACTCCCCCTTGCTTCGGCTATCTACTTTTGATTGGGTGGGTGTGTACTCATCCCCATGATATGGATCCGGGGAGGAGATTTGTTTTCACTTAGCTCTGTGACTAACATTTATTTAAATTACCATGCACAGGAAATGGAGTAGCATACTGACCCGCTGCCGTAAGAGATTGCGCCAGCAGATAAAACTACACGAGCAGAAGCACCCCCAACATCTTCAGAGTTTCGAGACGTGAGTACCGACGAGATGATTAGGGAGAGTGAGTGAGGAGTTATATGCAGTGCATGTACAGCCTACGGGCTTATATATATACATAGGCTACGACCATATACTCATGTAAAAGTGTATATATATATATATATATATATATATATATATATATATATATATATATATATATATATATATATATATATATATATATATATATATATATATAGTATTGGTTTCCTGTTAATGCTTCTGCTTATCTCTGATGTATTGTGAATGTTATGATTCTAGCAAAGCAAGGCGGCTACCTAGTGTTTGGATAAGGTGGGTCGCTACCCCTAAGGAGCACTGGGCGGACGTCTCGGGCAGTAAGATTCCCTCCAGCCCGATCTGGGGTAAAGGTTGGGGGGTCTTACACGCACATCGCAAGGGCACTTTAGTACAAGTCATAGGCATCATCATCCTTCCCGTCACTCTTGAAGAGGAACCCGAGCAGGCCACCAACAATGTACAGTTTCTAGTCATCCAAGCCGATTGTGATCACATTGCGATACTACAACAATCACTCCTGGACATCTTCCAAACCCGCTCCCGTCGCTTTTTTCCCTGAACTATAAAATAATTTTTTACTCTGTCATTGTTCCCCGATCAACTACTCTACAAGCCACAAGCCTGAACTTGTGAAAACTATTATATATATAAAAATATAGCATCCCTTTTTATTAATGTCCAACTAGTTTAAGGTATGACTAAGCCGCGAGCAATTCTCGTGCGAACTAAGCCGCAGGCGACCCCGTGCAAACTAAGCCACGGGCGACCCCCGTACGAACTAAGCCGCGGGCGATCCCCGTGCGAACTAAGCCGCGGGTGATCCCCGTGTGAACTAAGCCGCGGACGATCCCCGTGCGAACTAAGCCGCGGGCGATCCCCGTGCGAACTAAGATGCGGGCGATCCCCGTGTGAACTAAGTCCCGGGTGATCCCCGTGCGAACTAAGCCGTGGGTGATCCCCGTGTGAACTAAGCCGTGGGTGATCCCCGTGCGAGCTAATCCGCATGTGATCCCCGTGCGAGCTAAGCCGCGGGCGATCCCCGTGCGAACTAAGTCGTCGGTGATCCCCGTGCGAACTAAACCGCGGGCGATCCCCGTACGAACTAAGTCGCGGGCGATCCCCATGTGAACTAAGCCGCGGGTGATCCCTGTGTGAACTAAGCCTCGGGCGATCCCCGTGCGAACTAAGTCGCGGGCGATTGTTGGGTACATTGGTTTAAATGTACCTGATTTGAAGAAGCCTCACCCAACTCAATGATATACATCAAAATGTATTTGATGCATTTTGAGTTACTTGTGCAGGTTAAGTATTTGCAGGAATAAAGCAAAAAGTTTCTAAGTCCATGTGTCGACACCCAGAGGGAAAGTGTCGACACTTAAGAAGACTTGTGTCGACACCCAAACAAGCAGTGTCGACACTTGGAGTCATTGTGTCGACACCAGGGATGCTGAGTCGACACCAGACAGAAAGTGTCGACACAAGGAGCTGTGTCGACACTCAATGAAGAAAAGCCAGTAAAGCTGTGTCGACACTTAACAGTTGTGTCGACACCCAGTGAAGCAGTGTCTACATCAGAAAGTGTCGACACTTGGAGCTGTGTCGACACTCAGCAAAAGCTAGCAGAGACTAAGTACAAGTGTCGACACCCAGAACAATGTGTCGACACTCAACAGAAGAGTCAACACTGGAAGTAAGTGTCGACACCAAGAACAATGTGTCGACACTTAGCTGAAGACTCAACACTTGAAGAAAGTGTCGACACAAGGAGCTGTGTCGACACTTAGCAAAGAACAGCAAAGTTCAAGAATATTCTAAGTGTAAGTGTCGACACTAAGGGAATGTGTCGACACTCAGCTAGAGTCTCGACTGAAGATGTAAGTGTCGACACCCAAAGCAATGTGTCGACACTCAACAAGTATCAACATGAAGATGTGTCGACACCAAGAAGCAGTGTCGACACTTGACAGATACAACACATGAAGATGTGTCGACACAAAGGTGTTGTGTCGACACTTAGAAGAATTCAGCAAAATTCTGAAGAACAAGTACTTGTGTCGACACTCAATTTCAGTGTCGACACATGAAGAAGAAGCAGTGTCGAGATAAAGAATCAACAACACAAGGAGTTGTGTCGACACCATGTAGACTAGTGTCGACACTTAGACAACATGTGTCGACACTTGGTCTATAAGTGTCGACACTTAAAGACAGAAAGTCTCGACACTTACAGACAGTTACAGTTATTTCAAGAACTGACTGGATGACTTGACAGCTGTCATTCCAGCCGATCTACAGCACCTGTCAGAGTTGTCAGAATTCAGTTATGTACCGGACCAGCCGTTACCATGAAAAAGGCCTATAAATAGGCCTATGTTGTCTACAGAAGTGATTGATCAACAAGTTGTTGAAGAGATTGAACACAAGTCCAAGTTCAGATTTAAAGAAGATCTAGCTATCAAGTGAAGATCTAAGAAGTTGGAGAGAGTGAGCTCCATCCAAGAAATCAGCCATTGGAACTAGGCTGAGAAGAAGGGTTCAGATTTATTCTGGATCTTAAGAAATAGAGATCAAGGATCAACTGCAGAAGGAGTCAGTCTTATTGAGTTCTACTTTCAAGAAGCTTTGAAGAAAGCTAAGTCAGATTGATTCCAGCTGAGTTCTTCCAAGAACTCATCAAGAAACTCACAACTCCCCTCTATTGTCTTTGGGTTGCTGAGTTAACAATTGTTATATACATTTGATCTTGTAGGATCCTTTGGATCTGAGTTTTTGTAAGCCTGTAATTATAAAGGCTGAGTGTAGGGCTTGAGAGCCTGAGTGTAGGAGATTGAAATCTCTGAGTGTAGGCCTTGGTGGCTGAGTGTAGGCCTAGGTGGCTGAGTGTAGGCCTTTGTGGTTGAGTGTAGGCTTTGTGGAAAAGCTGAGTTGTAGGGCCTTGGGCCTGAGGTGTAAGAACCAGTTTGGATTCTGAGATAGTGAAGGAGTTTGGCCGAATCTAGTACACTGCTAGATAGGCGAAGGGGGAAAGTGGATGTACCCAAAGCTTGGGGAACCACTATAAAACTCTGTGTCTACTGTGTGATTGTTGTTTGGCTATAATTGTTGCATATGTGCTGTGATATAGTAGATAGATTTCTGTGATATTATCTGATTGCTGCCATAAAAGTTAAAAAGATTCAAGTCACCTATTCACCCCCCCCCCCCTCTATGTGATTAGGTACAATATCTTTCAAGTGGTATCAGAGGGAGGTTCCTCAAAAAGGACTAACAGTCTGAGGAGATCCTGATTGGCAATTTCAGTCTAAGTCAAATTACAGATTCAAGAAAATCAAGAACCATGGGTTCCACAGACAATCACAAGGAATTGGGATCCATGAAATTACCTATATGTAGGAAAGAGATTTTTGGGATCTGGAAGGAAAGGGTAAGGCTGTTTATGGAAGCCTCAGACCCTAGGATTTATATCACAGTCAAAGAGGGGTCATATGTGCCCATGAAGATATCAGTTCTAGATGCAAATCAGAGAACCCCAAAGGATTTCTCTGAAATGACAAAGAATGAGATTGTCCTAGCCACCATGGACAAAAGGGCTCAAAACATTATAGTGAGTGTCATAGATGATGCAACTTTTCAGAATCCTATACACTGTAAGACATCCAAAGAGATGTGGGATACCCTTATTGTGTATATGGAAGGATCTGAAGAAGTTAGACAAGACAGAAAATTCTTGCTAAATCAAGAGTATGAAAGTTTTAGACAAGGAAAGGGTGATAGCATAACGGAGTGCTATAAGAAGTTTTACAGGATAGTGATTGAACTCATGTCTTATGGAAGAGAGTTCAGTAATTATGAACTAAATGACAAGTTCCTAAGGTCCCTAACTAAAGATTGGGACACCAAGATCTGTGCCATTAGAGAAATGGCTAAGTTGGGAGAAATTCCTCCACCTACACTGTTTGGCAAATTGTTGTCATATGAAATGCAGTTGACAGTGAGGAAAGAGGAGGAGAAATCAACAAGAAATGAACATAAGGAAAGAACAGTAGCTTTCAAGACAGAAGCCACCAGAAAGTGCAGAGGTAAGTCACCAACTCCACCTCCAAAGGTTGCTGAATCAGAGTCAGATGAGTCTGTCAGCACAAAGTCTGAAAGCAGTGAAAGTGATGAAGACTTTGCTACCTTCACAAGACATTTTCAGAAGTTCTTGAAGAAGAAACAGTGGAGGTCAAGGCCTTCTACTTCACAGGGAAAAGAAGACTTATATCAGAATAAAAAGGCTTCAAAGAAGGACAGGAAGAGGACTAAATCTAGCAAGACAACTGTTTCAAAAATAGTGTGCTATTGCTGCAACAGACAAGGCCATGTTGTTGCAGATTGTCCAAAAAAGAGAAAGGAGTCTGGTGACAGGAAGAAGACTCATTTCAAAGGCAAGAAAGAGAAGTCTTTTGTTGTCAAGAAGGAGAATACTCTCTCAGATATTTCTTCTTCAGAAACTGAGTCAGATGCTGAGGCATACCTAGGGCTGTTTGCTGAAGAAGAAGAAGAAGAATTCATGCAGATTATGGATTCTATATATGAGCAAGAAGACTGTCAGTGCCAAGGACTGATGGCATTGACTGACAATGACAAAATCCTGGAGCAGCCATGACCCAGTAAGGTACAAAGTTTAACTTTAAGTTCAGTTTCTTGTTACAGTACAGAATCAGATTCATCATCATCAAATGATGAGAGTGTATCTAAGTCTGATGAAGATATTCATCAGCTGATAGATGAATATAAAGTACTGTTGCAAGCTTATAAGAAGAGCAAATCCCTAGCCAAAAGTCAGGCAAAGGAAATTGCTGATCTCAAAGCTGCTGCAACAGATTCTGAGAAGTTATTTGATCAAAAGCTTAATGAGATAGCCAGGCTGAAGCACATAACAGTGATTCAGATGGATACTATATCATTTAAAAATGATCAAATCAAGAGTCTGGAGATTAATCTTCAGAAGGAGAGAGAGCTTGTTGCTAGGTTTTCCAAATCTAAGTCAGTGTTACCCATAATTGATGAATTTGTTCATCACAAAGGTAAAGCTGGACTGGGCTTTATTAAACCTGCAAGGACTGTCCAGTCCAAGTCCAAGGGCAAAGCCCCAACATTCAACAAGTCAGCTGTAGATAAGACAACAAAGACAGTACCTAAGCAAAGGTACAATAAGTTTGAATGTTGGTGTTGTGGCAAAGTTGGTCATTTTGCAATGGATTGTTGGCACAATGCTAGTGCCAAAGTTTGTAGCAAACTGCCTATTGGAAAACCAGTAGGTAGCTTTGTCAAGTTGCAAACTAACAAGTACCAAGGACCCAAGAATTTTTTGGGTTCTAAGGTTCATTAATCTGTTTTGCAGGTGAGTCCAAGTGGTCATGCCCCAACATGGTACTTGGACAGTGGATGTTCCAGACATATGACTGGAACTAGAGGATTACTAAGGGACTACATTCCAATAAAAGATGGTCCTAAAGTCACCTTTGGTGGTTCTGAAAAAGGAATCATCAAAGGATTTGGTAACATTTCTAGTAACTTGGTTACCATTACTCAAGTGGCTTATGTTAAAGGGTTGAAACACAACCTAATAAGTATAAGTCAATTAAGTGATGTAGGGTATGACATCTCATTTGTTAAAAATGTTTGTCATATCATGAGGTCAACTGATCAAGAGATTATTTTGACAGGTTATAGGAAGAGGAATGTCTATTGCTTAGACATTATGGTTGAGAACAATGGTTCTCCAGTGTATCTTGTAGCTGATGAGACAGTCTCTCATTGTGTCAAATGGCACAAGAGGCTAGCTCATTTTAACTACAAGACAATTGGCAAACTCTTTAGCAAAGAGTTAGTGAGGAATGGTCCTCAAGTTAAGTGTGTTAAAGATGGTATTTGCTCAGCTTGTCAAAAGGGCAAGCAGACTAGATCCATCTTTAGAAGCATAGAAAACAAAGATGCTGTGAGGTGTTTATACCTCTTGCATATGGATCTCTTTGGTCCAATGCCAGTTCACATCTTAGGTAGGAAGGTCTATACCTTTGTAGTTGTAGATGACTACTCAAGGTTTTCCTGGGTGTTCTTCTTAAGACAGAAATCTGAAACACCTAGTGTCTTCCATAGCTTTGTCAAGCAAATTCAGAATGAACTAGACAGTACAGTGGTCAAGATTAGAAGTGACCATGGTTCTGAATTTCAGTCTGATAGCATGACAAAACTATGTGAAGAATTTGGGATATTTCAAGAGTTTTCTTCACCTAGAACACCTCAGCAAAATGGCATTGCTGAGAGGAAGAATAGGACCTTGATTGAGGTTGGTAGGACCCTATTAAGTGATACATCACTACCAGAATATTTCTGGGCTGAAGCAGTCAATACTGCATGTCATGTTATTAATAGGGCTACCATAACTAAAGGCCTCAACAAGACCCCCTATGAGATTGTGAAAGGCAGGAAACCAAACCTATCCTACTTCAGGATCTTTGGTTGTAAGTGCTTCATACTTAATAATGGAAAGTCTTACTTAACTAAGTTTACTGCCAAGTCCCAAGAGGGAATTTTTGTTGGGTACAGCAACAATAGTAAGGCTTATAAAGTCTACAACTTGTCTACACAAGTTGTAGAAGAATCTGTACATGTAGTATTTGATGAGACTAAACTTATTAATAATGAGTTGTCTAGTAGTGTATGCAGCCCCACAGGTTTAACAAAGAAGATGGACAAGCTTACTATAGAAGAAGTACCTACTGCAAGATAGCAAGTAGAAGACAGTGGCTGTTGTTCAGGGGGAGAACTACATGTACCTATTGCTGATGAAGTTCAAGGAGTACAGCATGATGGAGATGCTGAAGAGGTTCAACCAGAAGTCAGGATGCCTCCAGTCAATAGGCATCTTAGAGATCATCCAGTAGAGCAGATTATTGGAGATCCAAGACAAGGAGTACAAACAAGGAGCAGAAACCTGAATGCAGCAATCTACTCCAGTTTTCTATCTCAAGTTGAACCTAAGAAGTTTGAAGAAGCCATACAAGATCCACAATGGACTGAAGCAATGCAAGAAGAGCTTAATCAGTTCAAGAGGTGCAAGGTCTGGGAACTAGTTCCTAAACCTAAAGACCACAATATAATAGGAACCAAGTGGATCTACAGGTATAAGATGGATGAACAAGGGGTCATCATTAAGAATAAAGCAAGACTGGTTGCTAAAGGATATAGGCAAGAAGAAGGTATTGACTTTGATCAAACCTTTGCTCCAGTAGCCAGACTGGAAGTCATAAGGATGTTTCTTGCTTATGCAACCTATCAAGGATTCAAAGTTTACCAAATGGATGTCAAGTCAGCATTTCTAAATGGTAATCTTAAAGAAGAAGTCTATGTGGAACAGCCCTCAGGTTTTGTTGATTCAACTCTACCTAATCATGTCTATAGACTTAGGAAAGCTTTATATAGGTTAAAGCAAGCCCCTAGGGCTTGGTATGAAACCCTATCTAGTTTCCTCATTGAGAACAAGTTCTCAAGGGGGAAAATAGATAAGACTCTATTCATTAGGGAATCTAGAGGCAAAGTAATACTAGTCCAAATATATGTAGATGACATTATATTTGGGCCTACTGAAAGCAGCATTTGCAAAAAGTTTGCAAAACTTATGCAAGGTCAATTTGAGATGAGTAGTATGGGAGAGCTGAAGTTTTTCTTGGGTCTCCAAGTTAAACAGACTGAGAGTGGTTTATCCATTTGTCAGTCTAAGTTCACCCTAGAACTCATAAGGAAGTATGGTATGGATTCATCCAGTACCATGAAGACTCCTATGGGGTCAAGTATGTCTCTTAGCAAGGATGATGCAGGGAAACCTGTAGATGAAACCTTGTATAGAGGGATAGTTGGCTCCCTATTATACTTAACTGCAAGTAGACCAGATATCATGTATGCTACATGTGTCTGTGCTAGATATCAAGCCTGCCCTAAAGAGTCTCATTTGACTGCAGTCAAAAGAATATTGAGATATCTAAAGGGCACTCCCTATCTAGGCCTCTGGTACCCTAGGAATGGGGATTTTGTTCTAACAGGTTATTCAGATGCAGACTTTGCAGGATGCAAAGAAGATAGAAAAAGCACTACTGGAACCTGTCAATTCCTAGGAGGAAGACTAATTTCATGGAGTAGCAAAAAGCAAACAAGTGTGGCTATCTCCACTGCAGAGTCAGAGTATGTGGCTGCAGGAAGTTGTTGTGCTCAACTTCTATGGATACAACATCAGCTTGAGGACTATGGATTTCAGGTAAGTAGAACTCCACTCTTTTGTGATTCTACAAGTGTTATTTCAATAGCTAATAACCATGTATCCCATAGTAGAACAAAACATATTGAAATTAAATATCATTTTCTTAGGGAGCATGTAGAAAGAGAAGATATTTTACTTGAATATGTTAAAACAGATGAACAACTAGCTGATATGTATACTAAGCCTCTTGAAGAAGCTAAGTTCAATAGATTTAAAATTGAACTAGGAATGATAAACTTAGAGTAAGTTTACAGAATTGAAATTGGCTAAGTAAAAAGGTGTCGACACACAGAAATCTATGTGTCGACACAGAAAGTAAGTGTCGACACTTCAGGAAAAAGGTGTCGACACATCTAGGAAGTTGGTGTCGACACTTCTGAATATTAGTGTCGACACATGTCAAGTAGGTGTCGACACATCCAAAGTGGTGTCGACACTTAAGTTTTACTCAGAATTCTCTAAGTAAAGTCTCGACTATGTGTCGAGTTATGTGGTGTCGACACATAAACAAGTGTCGACACATAAAATCTGTTGACTAAACTTGTGTCGACACATATGTGTCGAGACATTATAAGTCAGTGTCAACACTTATTGCCAGTGTCGACACAATTTAAGTTAGCTGTCCCGCCTGTTCATCTTCAAAATTAGAAAGGTATAAATAGGGTTTTGCCTTAGTTTGTCGACACACTTTCAAAGTTTCGAGACCAAACTTCTGTGTCGACACCTCTCTTCTCTCAAGACAAATTCTACAAACCCTAATGGCGCCAAAGCTTGAGGAGAATGTCAACGAAGGATACGAGCTGGTGCGCGGTGCTTTCGATGATGCTGATCAAGAAATCCAGACTGTCGTAACCCTAGTAGCCGATTCAGGGTTAGAATTTCTGGTGTCTGAACCTACTAAAATCTGGAAGAAAGAGGTACTAGAATTCCTCAATGGAGCTAAGATAGATGAAACTGGATTCAAGATCAAATCCAGGGTTCATGGTGAGAAGGTGAAAGTTTCACCTAAGAGCTTGAGGAAGATTCTACAGCTACCAAGAATTAAAGAGGAAGATGAGGTTACAGCTACAAAGACCAGGGAAGCTCTAACCTGGTGTGGACTGGATCCTAAGATGAAGCTTGGATCAGTGTTTCTCAGGAAGGGAATGAACAATCAAGGGAAATTCCTCTCAGAGATTGTTGGCAAAGTCATACTCAGCAAGCCAGGAGGGCATGACAGAGTGTCTGCCCATATGTTTAGTATAATGACAAGGATAATCTTCACTCTAAAAACTGACTGGTCTATGGTAGTTTATGAGAAGATTAAAGAAAGCTTGAAGAAGACCAACCTGGGCAGGATTTTAAGTCTTTACCTTGCTGGTGTAATACCTGAAGTTATGAGTACAGCTGCTGGAAGCAAAATAAATCATATGAGAAAGATGGACATGAGGTTGTTCTCTAGATGGGACAGGGTGTTGACTAAGGAGATGCCAACCCCTGAGAAGATAGTTTCTGAGAAGGAGATTCCATTAAAGAAGAAAAGGAAAATTGCCCTAGTGGCTCAAGAGTCCACTAGCAGCTCAGACAGTGAAGAACAAGTTGTCTTCACTCCAGATGAAAATGAGGAAGAGCCTGCTGTGAAATCTCATGCTCCTCAAGATGATGCTGAGATCTAGGGGGAGCTACCTCAAGCTATCCCCATACACAAGGATCAAAGCCAGGGGGAGCTACCAGTTGTAGATGAACCCACTACACTGGAAAGTGAACAAGCAACCAGCATTATCCTAGAGGTAATCACTGAACTCAATACTTTAGAATTTCTTATGGACGATACTGATTTGTCTGATGTTCATCAGCAAACTCAGCTGGATAACCAAGTCCCAGATGCTGTCTTGGAAGACACATCTGTTGCAGCTCCACTAGTTCCTGATTCAGTGGTTGAAAAGCCAAGAATTTCTCCTGCCAATTCTCCACAAGAGTATACCATGGAAGATCTTTTCTTAAATCTCGATCAACCAAACTTTGAAAAAGAAACTACTGCTGCTGAAGGAGATAATGTTGCTGCTGAGGGGGAGCAAGTGCACATTCATGAAGACCCTGCCAGGAAATAAACTAAGAAGGCACCAGATGTGCAAACTGAGAGGCCCCCAAGCCCTAAGGAGAGGGTTGACATTGCCAGCTCCTCAGCATCTGAAGATGAGGAGGCTACCAGGGCTAATAAGCAGAAACTTTATGTATTCAAAAGAAGGAGTCAAAGTTATAAGAAGGCTCTACAATCTATTGCACCACAGCCTATAGTTCAGCAAACACCATCAGTTGATTATAGTGCTTTAATGGTGGCAATGCAAATTAAACTGGATGAGCACAGGCAGGCAATAGAGAAGTATGTGGATGAAGGTCGGAAATCATTGCAATTTGATCTGGCCCAGGATATTAAATCCATAAGATCTGAGATGAATCTTAACAAGAAGGATGTTGAAACCGGAACCCAGCTTCCTGTGGAGCTCGCCCTTGGGGAAGGGGGTGGTCTCGCGCCTACTTTGTTGCTGCAAGAAAAAACGACGAAAGCAAGGAGAAACAGACCCAAGGGCTCGGCAGGGAGGTCCCACCACAAACCCGGAAGATCTCAGAGCGCTTCCCCTCCTTAGCCTGAAGCCGAGCTAAGGTACCCTCAGAAAGCACTTAAAGATTTTGGGGAGAAGAGCGCCGGAAAAAACCTGCTTTCTGGGGTACCCCTTGGGTCCTATTTATAGTTTTTGAAATCCGGACTGCCAATAACCAAAATAACTGACCTGAAATTACCAGGAAACCCTTGGCTGGGCCTGCCAACAGCCAAACTCCGCTGTTTTGAAGGGCTATGGGCAGACCAGCAGGGGTAAAATAGTAAAAAGTACCTCTGACCCCCAGGCGAGCTGGGAGCTCTGGCCACCTCGGCGTGCTCTGCTCGCACGCTGCTGCCGAACTCCACTGCGAGGGTGCGAGTTGCAGCCCGCTCGGCAAATGCCGAGCTCGGGGTCGCCGATCGATGATCTCTGGCTGGCGGATGCCGAGCTCGGGCTCGCCCCTGTTGATGCCGAGCTCGCCTGCTGCTGCCGAGCTCCCCTGTGACCTTGCTCGCCGGACACGGGGTTGTACACAATCCCCGCTCTTTTCGAGCTTGGCACTAGCTCGGAAAGAATCATCCAACCCGAAGTGTGCGGCGAGCTCTGCCTGGCGAGTTGGAGGGAATCTTCTGGTGGGGGCCACCTGAGGCTATATATATGCACCTGCTCTGCTGCCTGGCTCTTGTCATTCCCTCTGTTGCCTTGCCAAGATGCCCCTCCCTAAGGAGATTCAAGAGCGCATAGACCGGGCCCGCCAGGCCTCCGTGGCTCGCGTCGCCGCGCTGACGGCGGTCCCCGCGAAAGTTCCTCAAATCGACCCCGCCGAGCCGAGCTCCAAGAGGACAAAACCGTTCCCCGAGGCTGCCGAGCCCATCTTCCACGACCTGAGGGCCACTCTGGCTCGCGAGACCGGCTCTTCTACTCGAACTATTCTGGAAAATGAAAGGGAGGTCATTGTAGTTGGCGACGACCAGGACGGCCAACCAGATGGCGAGGGCACCACCCCGCGGGTCTCCACACCGTAAGGCGAGACCGCGCTCGCCACTTCGCGATTCTCGGCACCGGATAGCCATCCCCGGGATCCGCCGCTCCTCTTCGGGATCCTGCCTGTGACCTCGCAGAGGCCGACCTCGCCACCGGGCTCCCCTCCTCAGCAAACTGACGAGGCCGCCGGGAGAGGTCGGGCGTCCATTCCCACCCCAGCGTTCGAGCTCATTTCACCGGGGGTTCGCGGCCCAGGTCGCGGGAAGGACCTGAGGTTTGTCCCTCCTCGCATCTCCCTTGAACCGCCAAGCTCTTCAGGTCAGCCTCGCTCACCCCTGTTCTTCGCAAGCTTTTGCTCTGCTGACATTGGCCTTTACAGCTCTTCCCAGTCAATCGGCTGCCGAGGAGTCTTCGCGGGCAGCCCACCACTCTCCCCTCCCATCTCCGAGCTCGCTGGACTCTTACCTGGGTCCGGAGGTGGATCAAGGCGAGCTGATGAGGAGGGAGGTCAAGCTCCTTAAGAAGCTGGTGTGTGGACTGCGCGAGGTGCAGGGGGTCAACGAGACGCTGCAGCGCGACTACGCTCGTCTTGCTGAGGAGGTGCGCCTCGGCCGAGCTCGCGAGTTGATGTCTCCCTCCCGACTCCTGGATGAGATAGATGACGGTCTCTTGGTTGCACAAAGGAATTCCGGAAGGATCCGCGAGTTACTTCGCGCGCGGCAGCTTGGGGGGGCAGGGATCGCGAGGCCGGGGTGGGTGAGTTTTGCGGGCTCCCCTGCCGAGCCGACCGTCGCTCGCGTCCCGATGCCCTCCCTGTTCGCGCGCCTCCTTTTCTGTTCTGAACTTTCCCCTTCTGTGATGAACAACTCTTAGAACATTCTTAATTATGTTATTTAAATAAAAAGCCGTAATGTTTGACTTAGCCTGTTGGGATGCGCCGGAAGTCGGCGAGCTGGGGTGGCGAGCTGGGGTGGCGAGCTGGGGTGGCGAGCTGCGCCGATGTGACAGCCTGCCTCAGATTCCTTTCCTATAAATAGCCCCCCAACTCACCTACCCTCGTACTATCTTTATTGCTTTGCTTCCCTTCCTTGCTTTTTTCCTTCTTCTGCTCGCGCAGCGCTTCGCTTCTTCCCTGCGATCATGGGCAAGACCAACCCGGACGCTGATGGCCGCTCCAAATGCGCGCAGCACTTTGCGGATTACTGCTTCTTCGACGGCCACACTAGCGAGGAGGAGCTCGCAGAGTTCAAGGCCATGTATGTGCCGCCGGGCTTTGAGGCGCGCAGGCCGGGGCCGGGCGAGGCTATCAACACGTTCTACGAGAACGAGCTCGCATTCCCCATCTCGCACTTTGAGGTGGGGCTGCGACTTCCCTTGTGGCCGGAGATCCGGCAGATCCTGAAATACTACGGGGCCGTCCCCGCGCAGCTGAACTCAAACGCCATCGCCATGATGGTGGCGTTCGCGAGCTACCCCCGGCGGGAGAGGATCGAGTTCAACCTGACAGTGTTCAGGAAACTCTTCTCCTATAAGGCGACGACGGACGGGGTCGCCTACTTCGGCGGCTCCTTGATCAAAGTTCGCGAGATCGCGAACAAGCACCACACCTGGATGACCAAGATCGCCTTCATCAAGGGCGATCTCGGCAACATCCCCTACTCGCCGCAACATAAAAGCGAGGAGGTGTACCGCCCGCCGGCCGTGTCCGGCAACGACGCCGAGCTCCACAAATTTTTCCTTCACAAAGATTTCGAGGTCGCCTTCTTGCGGAGGGGCCTCGACGCGCTCCCCCCGGTTCTGCCCAGCGAAGGTATGCTCTCCTCATCTTGCCGAGCTCCGCTACTCGCGATCTCGACACATCATCATATCTGAATTTTCTAACCTTTCCAAGTATTTTCCTGCAGGGGAGCGGATAATCCCCGCGAACCCGCCTTTTGCGGACCCGGGGCTTGATACCGACCCCCTTGCTCGCGAGAGGGCGGCGGCGGCGGCGTGCCGAGATGAGGCGGCCCTCTCGCAGCCCTCTTCCAGTAAGAGGCGATCTGGGGACGCGGGGTCGAACCCGCCCTCCGGCCCCAGTCAGATGAAAAAGATGCGGAGGGCCCTGCTGGCTCCGCGGGGGCAACAACAACAACAACAACCCAGCCCCAAGTACATCAGCTCGTCGGAGACTCCTCTCGACGCGTCACCGGGGAGCCCGCTGAAGGAGACGACCAGCAAGGGCCGAAATGGCGGCAAGGGTCCTTCCACCTCGGCTGCGATCTCCCCTCCTCCCTCGGCGAAGAGGGCTGCCCGCGAGCGCGCACCGCCGAAGCAGCACCCCCTCTTCAACTTCGGCGGGCGCTGGAAGGATTCCGCAGGCGAGCCCATGCTGCAGTGGGACGAGCTCGCTCATCGAGTCTCCATTTCCACTCTGCACCCGTCCTGGCATGACCGCGAGCCCGCCACCGGTCACGCCTACGCCCTCGGCTTCGGCCTCTATGGCCTGGAAGATGCCGAGGCGTACAAGAGGTCGACCCTCCGGCAGCTCGGCCATGAGGGCCTGCAGTCTCACCTGCGGACTCTGGAGCTGCACCACATGCTGGCGCGCCGCAGTTTCGCCATCAGCCACCAGCTCGAAAAGGCCGAGCAGGCTCGCGACCTCGCCAAGGAGCAGGTCGTCGATCAGGCGAGGCGGCTCGGCATCGTGGATAGTCTTCTCGCCCAGACTGCTGGCGGGCTGGTAAGTGTTACGCACCGCTCTCTTTTACTTAGAAAGCTTTGTGCTGCTACTAAACGGGCTTCTCTCCAGGACGCCAAGGCGGCGGGCGAGCTCCAGGCTCGCAACGCTGAGCTGGGGGAGGAGGTCAGCCGGCTGCGCGCGCAACTGGCCGCGGACGCCGACGCTGCTGGCGAGCTCCATGCTCGCAACGCCGAGCTAGGGGAGGAGAACGGCCGCCTGCGCACGCGCCTTGGCGAGATGGAGGGCGCGAACGCGAAGCTGAAGGGGGAGAACCAGCACCTTCTCGGCGAGGTGCGTCGCCAGGCGGAGATCTTCTTCCCATCGCACGACATCGACCCCACGCTCCCCTACAAGAGCCCGTGCATCTTCGGCGAGGCCGACCTCGTCAAGAGACTGCGGATCAACTCAATCCAGACCGCCGAGTGCACCCTCGCAATGATGAAGGACTCCATGGTGCTGGTGGAAGGATGCGGGGAGATCTCTGCTCGGGACCTGATGCCGAGTCTGTTTCCGGCGACGCCACCCAGCGAGAAGGAAGACAGCCTGGATGCCATATTCGGGAAGAGCTTCCAGGATGCTTCGGGCGACGGCGAGGACCAGTCCGGCGGAGGGGGCGGGGCCAGCTGATAGCCTTGTATTTCCTTTTCTTTTCTGTTTCTATTTTGTCTACTCGCCGAGGCGAGCTCAATGTAATCTTTTTAAATAATTGTAAACAATGAATGTATGCGAGTTTTGATCATACCAGTGTCATTTACTTCCTTACTATGCGAGTAGCTCTGAATGTATGCGAGTTTTTCCTCCCACGACCTCGTAGAGACAGGTTCCGCGAGTAGAGTGATTATGAGAGCGCGGACGCGAGCGAGACGCGCTTGGGGTGTCCGCTGAGCCCCCGAACGATTTCGCGGCGAGTTGCTCTCCGCCCTTTTCACGCCACTATTACTCGCACGCGGCCTCCACCCTTCTATCCGCCTACACTTTACTCGCATGCGATCCATCCAGGTTGAGCCCGAAAATGGGAGAAAAGTTTCCAAGTCCAATGGCTAAAGGGGGAGAGGCCCCCCGGTCCTGCTTGCTCATCCTTGGCGAGCCCCGGGCTTGCACCCCGCTCGCTGATGCCGAGCCGGGGTTGGCGGGTGCGCACTCGCTCTTGCCGAGTCCCCCAGCCTGGCTTGCTAGCTAGATCCTATCGAGCTGGGCTTGCCGAGCCCGAGCTCCCTCCTGGCAGAACCTTTCTCTCCCTTTGTTCCTCGGCACCGAGGCCTTGACCCATACCTGATGACTTCGAGGCCGACACCATCGATTGACCTCTGGCTCCGTCAGCTAGGTAAGAGCCCGACAGCGGGATCCGCTCGAGGCTAAGGATGACACCGAGTGACTTCCCGCCCTGCCAGCTAGGTGAGAGCCTGACAGCGGTATCTGCTTGGGGTCCAAAACTACCACCATCGAGTGACTTCCAGCCCTGTCAGCTAGGTGAGAGCCTGACAGCGGGATCTGCTCGAGGCCAGGGATGACACCGAGTGACTTCCAGCCCTGTCAGCTAGGTGAGAGCCTGACAGCGGGATCTGCTCGGGGTCCAAAACTACCACCATCGAGTGACTTCCAGCCCTGTCAGCTAGGTGAGAGCCTGACAGCGGGATCTGCTCGAGGCCAGGGATGACACCGAGTGACTTCCAGCCCTGTCAGCTAGGTGAGAGCCTGACAGCGGGATCTGCTCGGGGTCCAATACTACCACCATCGAGTGACTTCCAGCCCTGTCAGCTAGGTGAGAGCATGACAGCGGGATCTGCTCGAGGCCAGGGATGACACCGAGTGACTTCCAGCCCTGTCAGCTAGGTGAGATCCTGACAGCAGGATCTGCTCGGGGTCCAATACTACCACCATCGAGTGACTTCCAGCCCTATCAGCTAGGTGAGAGCCTGACAGCGGGATCTGCTCGAGGCCAGGGATGACACCGAGTGACTTCCAGCCCTGTCAGCTAGGTGAGAGCCTGACAGCGGGATCTGCTCGGGGTCCAAAACACATCACATCCTATCATGCAGGCTAGTTACAACATTGTCAGAGGACTTGAGAAAATTTATCACAATCAAAGTGCTGCTTACATGTTTCAAGGGAAAAATCGTTTGAGGTCGTCACCGCTCCAGGTGAGACTCAAGGTCTCTCCCTCTACATTTTGGAGTCGGTAGCCCCCTGACCCCAAGGCTACCTTTACAATGAATGGTCCCTCCCAGCTGGGATTGAGCTTCCCTACGGATGCTGACCTCCCTGCCGCATCCACTTTCTTCAGCACCAAGTCCCCTTCCACGAACTGCTTGACCCTGACGTTCTTGTCAAAGTACTTGGCCATTCTTCTTTTTACCTCCTCCTGCCGGATAGCGGAAAGGTCTCTCACCTCTTCCACCATGTCAAGGGAAAGCCTTAGTTCCTCCTCATTCTCTGCTTGCCATTCCTCACGGCCTTCTTTTGTTGCCACGACTCGCGGCGTTTGGACTTCGAATTCAATGGGGAGCACGGCCTCGCACCTGTGGGAGAGTTTGAAGGGGGTCTCTCCTGTAGCTGTGTTGGGGGTGGTTCTCAGGGCCCAAAGAACCGTGGGAAGCTGCTCCACCCAACTCCCCTTCAGGTTTTCCACCTTCTTTTTGAGGAGGTTGACGATGATCTTGTTTGCGGCCTCCACCTGCCCGTTACTCCTGGGGTGATGGACCGAGGCGAACCTGAGATCGATCCCCAGCTGTTCGCAGAAGCTGGTGAACTCGGCACTGGCGAACTGGGGCCCATTGTCTGTGACGATGGCCTGGGGCAGCCCGTGGCGACAGATGATCTCCCCCCAAACAAAGTTCCTTATCACCTGGGAGGTCACCTTGGCCAATGCCTTCACCTCCATCCACTTTGAGAAGTAGTCTATCATCACCAGGAGGAACCTTCTCTGGCTGCTGCCTTGGGGGAACGGCCCAACCAAATCCATTCCCCAAATTGCGAAGGGCCATGGGGCCGTGATACTTCGGAGCCGTTGGGCCAGCTGCAGTTGGAGAGGGGCAAACAGTTGGCACTTGTGACATCTCCTTGCGAACTCTGCCGCATCTCGGCCCATGGTGGGCCAGAAATAACCTTGCCTGATTATTCTCCCTTCCAGGGTCCGACTCCCGGAGTGACTTCCACATTCCCCGGAGTGGACCTCCTCCAAGATCCTTCACACTTCTCCCCCGGTTACGCAGCAGGCCAGCATCCCTGAGAGGGTCTTTTTGTATAGCTGCCCGTCCTGGAGGAGGTAGTATGCTGACTTGTGCCTCAGCTTCTTCTTGTCCACCCCCCTCCGGATACTCTCCCGTGGAGAGAAAAACAATCACTTGATCCATCCATGAAGCTTGCTGATCGATTTCCATGAGCTCTCCTTCTTCGATGGAGGGGCGAAACAGGTCGGTGACGGTGCCCCCCACTGGGGGACCATGCTTAGCCAATTGATCGGCTTGTTCATTCTCTTCCCTGGGCACGTGTCGGATGGTGAAAGTCTGAAAAGTTCCAATGACCTCCTTTACCTTGGCCAAGTACGATCGCAGGGTGGGCTCCCTTGCCTCAAATTCCCCGTTAATCTGAGAAGCCACCACCATGGAATCAGTGAGGACCTCCACATCCGAAACCCCCAGCTCCCTGGCCAGACGCAGCCCATCTATCACGGCCTCGTACTCGGCCTGGTTGTTGGTAATGGGAAAGTGCACCACCACCGTTTGCTCAATTCGAGTCCCCTGAGGGCTTTCCAGGATCACCCCCACTCCAAGGGAATGCCTCCCTGAGGCTCCATCCACCTTCACCCTCCAAGGAGCCGGTCGGGTAAGGTCTTCCTCCGCTACCTCCACTACATAGTCGGCTAGGAAGTCGGCCATCACCTGAGCCTTGATCGAGAGCCGCGGAATGAAGGAGACGTCGAACTCACTCAGCTCCACTGACCACTTAGTCAACCTGCCTGAATGCTCCACCCCCTCGAAGATGTTGCGGAGGGGATGGTCGGTCACCACTCGGATTGAGTGTGCCTGGAAGTAAGGTCGCAGCCTCCGAGCCGAGATGATTAGTGCGAATGCAAGCTTCTCCAAGATCGGATATCAGAGCTCGGCCTTTCTCAGGACTCGGCTGACGTAATAAATAGGGAGCTGTCTCTTCCCTTCTTCGCGAACCAAGACGGAGCTCAAGGCCTCTGCCCCGACCCCGAGATAAAGGAACAGGTCCTCCCCCTCCTTCGGCCCTTGGAGCAGCGGGGCCTGTGCCAACTGCATCTTGAGGGCCTGGAACGCCTCCTCGCATTCCTTGGTCCATTCAAACCTCTGACCACCTCTTAGCGTCTTGAAGAAGGGAGAGCACCTCTCCCCTGCCCGAGAAAGGAAGCGACTCAGCCCCGCTAGCCTCCATGTCAACCGTTGGACCTCCTTTGCATTCTGTGGAGGCCCCAGCTCCAGGATAGCCTTAACCTTGTCTGGATTCGGCTCGACCCCCGCGAGGGTGAGTAGATGCCCTAAGAACTTTCCTCGGCTGGCCCCGAAGACACACTTGAGGGGATTCAACCGCATTTTGTATCTGCGCAGAGTGGCGAAGGTTTCCTCCAGGTCCCGGAGGTGGGCGTCCACATCCCGGCTTTTGATCATGAGGTCGTCCACGTACACCTCCAAGTTCCTTCCCCTTTTCTCCTTGAAGACCATGTCCATCATCTTCTGATATGTAGCCCCAGCATTTTTCAGCCCAAAGGGCATCATCTTGTAGCAGTAACAGCCGTCCCCTGTGATGAATGAGACATCCTTAACGTCCGGGGGGTGCATCCTGATCTGATGGTAACCTGAAAAAGCATCCAAAAAACTCATTACAGAAAAACCGACGGCTGAGTCAACCAGCGCGTCGATCTGAGGCAAGGGGTAACAATCCTTGGGACAAGCTTTATTAAGTAAGGAAAAGTCGATACACATCCTCCATCGGCCATCCCCTTTTTTAACCATAACCACGTTGGAGACCCAGCCGGGGTATTGAATCTCAGACATGAAGCCTGCCTTGAGGAGTTTCGCCACCTCCTCCCGGATGGGTTCCGCCAGCTTGTCTGCCGTGGATCTTTTCTTCTGCTGAACGGGGCGTGTTCCCGGGTCCAGGTTGAGGCGGTGGCAAGCCACATCCGCGTCAACCCCCGGCATCTCCGCGGCGTTCCAGGCGAAGATGTCCACGTTCTTCTGGATGCATTCCAGCATCCTGCCTTGGTCTTCCGGGGTCAGCCCTCCGCTGACGCGAACTTTCTCCACCCTTCCTCCCCGGGTGAGCACCTCCAGCTCCACCACTTCCTCTGCCGCCTCCAGCCTGGGCCGCTCCCCCCATCCTTCTGCGTCCCCTTCCTCCGGAACCGGGGCCTCTATCTCCATCTCTCCCCCCACGGCTCCTACCTCGGCCACCTCCTCCAGATCTCCTCCTGCCGCCTTCTTCGCGCAGTCCTCCACTCCCAGCTCTTCCCCTCCTGCTTCCTGCTCGACCTCTTCCATCCTCCATCCCATCTCCTCGGCGCCCTCCTGCCAAGAGATGGTGTTCACCGCAGTGACGTAACATTCCCGCGCCACCTTTGGGTCTCCCCTAACCCGGACCTGCACCCCTCAGCGTTGAACTTCAAACACTGGTGGTAAGACGAGGGGACGCAGCGGAAGGCGCTGATGAGAGGCCTCCAGAAGATGGCGCTGTAGCTGCTGGGGGCGTCCACGATGACGAATTTGCAGTTTCGGGACTGCCCCCCCCCCCCCCCCCAAGGTGACATGGAGTCCAACTCCTCCCTCTACTTCCTTTCTTTCTCCTGAAAATCCGAACAGGGGGCCATCTGAGGCCAGCACCCTCTTTGCCTCCACCTTCATCGCGTCGAATGCCTTTTTGAAGACGACGTTGAAGGAGCTCCCGTTGTCTACGAGGATCCGAGAGACGGTGAAGTTTTCGATGGCCGCCTTGATGACCAGCGCATCACAGAACGGATCCTCGTGGTCTGGCAGATCACTCCTGGAGAAGGTGATTCTCTCCTCCGGTGGCGGGGTTTGGGATGTAGAGGCGACGCTCCGCCGGTACATGGTGTGGAGGCTTGCCTTGCGGGAAGCCTCGATCCCCACTCCCCCGTGGATCACCCCGATCCCTCCTCGGGTCCCCACATCCACCCGGTCTTCACACCGGTCCTCCTCCGCCCGAGGTAGGACCTCCTCGATCCTCACTTCCTGCCGCACCTCCTGCTGCTGCTGCTGCCGCTCCCTGTTCCCTCTCATCTCCAAGAATTCCGGGCACGTGGCTGTTGCGTGCCCCTCTTCTTGATGGAAGTCGCAATAGGGCAGCTCCACCCTAATCTCCCTCCTTCTTCTCCTCCATACTCCTCTCCTGGCCCCCAAGGCTATTGTCATGGCTTCCTCTTGATCGGGGAGTCGGGGCCTCTGGCCCTGCCTCCAGCCTGGGGGGTGGAATTGGTCTTGCCTCCCCTGGTAGTGACCCCTTCCGAAGTTCCCCCTCTGTGGCCCCTGCCCCTGCCACTCAGGCCTCCAACCCAGCCGACGGTCGGGCTCCTGACGCCCCCACCCCGGCTGCTGCGGCCCTTGGAGCTGCCTCTGCTCCCTCTGCCTCGGTTCCCCTCTTCTCTCCTCCTGACCTCTTCCTCCCTTCGACTCCCTCTCCTCCTCTGTGGCCCACCTGGCCAACTTCCTTGCAAACTCTGGGTTTGACGCCTCCCCGTCAACCTCTCTCGCCGCCCTTTCCATCAACTCCTCATAAGAGAGGGGAGGAACTCTTTTCAGCTCCATTCGGAAGAAGCCCTGCTGCAGGCCCAGGGTAAAGGCCATCATCAGACTATGGTCCGGCATCTCCTGGACCTGAGTAACCTCCTCCTGAAATCGGTCCACGTAGCTTCCCAACGTCTCGTTCACCCCCTGCTTGATGTGAAACAGGGACTCGGACTCCTTCTTCCTCTTTTTCGAAGTAGTGAACCTTAGCATGAATCCTCGGCGCAGGTCCTCGAAGCAGTAGATGGAGCTGGCCGGTAGCTGGTGGAACCACTCTCTCGCCTTTTCCCGGAGGGTGATGGCGAAGAGCCGGCACTTGAATCCGTCCGACATCTGACGGATGGAGACCACGTCCTCGAACCATTGGACATGCTGGACCGGGTCTCCCTTCCCAGTGTAATAGGACATCTCGGGCTCCCTGAACCCATCTGGCACTGGAGCTGAAGAGACCAGCTCGCTGAAAGGGCTCCCTCCCCCTACTGGACGAGCTGGCGAGTCTCGCGAGCCCAGCTCGCCGAAGCGACCTCGGCCTGCCGAGCCGGGGAAGAGCTCGCACCCGGGGAGCTCGCACCCTCGGCCTTCCTCAGCCACTTCCTTCCCAGCTCGCCTGCCGGGAGCGTCCTCGCCCAATGAGGGGGCGGCCGCGATCTGGTTTGCCGGAGTCGAGCACTCGGCCCGCGTGCCGAGTGCGAACTTGACCGGATTCAGCACCTCATTTCTAAAGTCTTCGAACATTCCCACCGTTGCGAGAGGCGGGGGGGGGGGGGCGGCGAGCTCGGCCTGTCTGATCCTTGTCCCGTCATCGAGCTCGCGGAAACTTTTCTGCGCTGACCACTATCCACGCTCACCGCACCAAAATGTTGAAACCGGAACCCGGCTTCCTGTGGAGCTCGCCCTTGGGGAAGGGGGTGGTCTCGCGCCTACTTTGTTGCTGCAAGAAAAACGATGAAAGCAAGGAGAAACAGACCCAAGGGCTCGGCAGGGAGGTCCCACCACAAACCCGGAAGATCTCAGAGCGCTTCCCCTCCTTAGCCTGAAGCCGAGCTAAGGTACCCTCAGAAAGCACTTAAAGATTTTGGGGAGAAGAGCGCCGGAAAAAACCTGCTTTCTGGGGTACCCCTTGGGTCCTATTTATAGTTTTTGAAATCCGGACTGCCAATAACCAAAATAACTGACCTGAAATTACCAGGAAACCCTTGGCTGGGCCTGCCAATAGCCAAACTCCGCTGTTTTGAAGGGCTATGGGCAGACCAGCAGGGGTAAAACAGTAAAAAGTACCTCTGACCCCCAGGCGAGCTGGGAGCTCTGGCCACCTCGGCGTGCTCTGCTCGCACGCTGCTGCCGAACTCCACTGCGAGGGTGCGAGTTGCAGCCCGCTCGGTGAATGCCGAGCTCGGGGTCGCCGATCGACGATCTCTGGCTGGCGGATGCCGAGCTCGGGCTCGCCCCTGTTGATGCCGAGCTCGCCTGCTGCTGCCAAGCTCCCCTGTGACCTTGCTCGCCGGACACGGGGTTGTACAAAGGAGATGACAGACTGTTTCCACAAGGGTGGAAATGCAGTAGTGTACTTAGCTACACCCCAAGAAAAGATAAAAGCTCAAGTTGATGACATAGCCCTGAAGCAAGGATATGTACTTGAAAATCAACTCAGAATGAATGATAATTTGACAGCATCTCATAATGCTATTGTCACAGAACTGAAGAACATAGCTGCTAGACCTTCTACCTCTACTGCTACTGTTAAAGCTGAATTTGACAAAGTATTCCAGGAAGAAATCTCTGCTGTTAAGACTGCCATTCAAGAATCTCAGAAGATCCTCTCTGAAAAACTCCAAAGGTTAAGACCTTTCTACAGGGATGGAGTTAATTATCTCAATGCTCAAGTGAGATTTCAAAAAGATGACTTAAGGGATCATATTGAACGAGAAGTCATAAAGGGGGAGAGAGTGTTAGTCAAGGCAAGCTCTGATCATGCAAAGTGGATATCCAATTCCATCAGAGCTACACTGGGTTATCCTCCTCTTTGTGATGATGATAATGTGGCAGAATCTGGAATTCATCATGCCTATCTAGGAGGGGAGCAAGCTGAAGTGGCTCAAGTTATCTACCCTCCTCCAGATTTTGACATGATCCATGCTGACATACAGTCCATGTATAGCCCACCTGGGGGTAAGGACAATGTCATAATTGAGAAAGTTGTTCAGCCTGTCTCTGAAGCTTTACAGGAAGCCATCTTGAAGGAGCAAGGTGAAGAGGAAACCAGATTGTCTAAGAAGAGGTTTAGGGAACAAGCTGAACAAAGACCAGATTTTGAGCAATGGAGCCCTACCTCAAGAAATATCATTTTGACTGCCTGGAAAGCTGCCAAAGATAACATTCAAGACAGGAACAAATGATTTTCTGAAACTGAATGGAGGAAACATGAATCAAGACAGGAGGCAATAGTTCAATACAGAAGGAAGGCCAAGATGGGAAAGCTTCCTCCTACTGCTCAGGAGCCTAGCAAGTACTTTCCAAAGCCATACCATTACTTTGAAAGACAAAAGATCAAAGCAGAAGAGCTTAAGAAGAAAGACTTGAAAGGCAAGAAGTCTGCTGATGCTGAAGTTGTTGATGCTCCTGTTCAAGCTAAAGTTCAAGTTGGCAAAGGAATAGTGATTAAGGAGCCAGAACTGAAATAGAATTAGAATTTTCTTGAAGTTTACTTTGTAATCTTTTTGATGTAAAACATTTTGTGAACTTCTGAAAATGAATATGACAGATATTAGAACAATGTGTTATATGTTAAATCTATTTCATATTTGTTCTGTGATGATGTCTATGTCTATTTCATATTTGTTCTGTGATGATATATTTGTATACATGTGTGATTAATACATGTTTATGTTTACCCTGCTGTATATAATTCTGCTTTTCATCATTTTGTAATTTAATTATGAATGGTGTATATCATTGACTAAGGGTTATGACTTCTTAAAATAGGGGGAGATTGTTGGGTACATTGGTTTAAATGTACCTGATTTGAAGAAGCCTCACCCAACTCAATGATATACATCAAAATGTATTTGATGTATTTTGAGTTACTTGTGCAGGTTAAGTATTTGCAGGAATAAAGCAAAAAGTTTCTAAGTCCATGTGTCGACACCCAGAGGGAAAGTGTCGACACTTAAGAAGACTTGTGTCGACACCCAGACAAGCAGTGTCGACACTTGGAGTCATTGTGTCGACACCAGGGATGCTGAGTCGACACCAGACAGAAAGTGTCGACACAAGGAGCTGTGTCGACACTCAATGAAGAAAAGCCAGTAAAGCTGTGTCGACACTTAACAGTTGTGTCGACACCCAGTGAAGCAGTGTCTACATCAGAAAGTGTCGACACTTGGAGCTGTGTCGACACTCAGCAAAAGCTAGCAGATACTAAGTACAAGTGTCGACACCCAGAACAATGTGTCGACACTCAACATAAGAGTCAACACTGGAAGTAAGTGTCGACACCAAGAACAATGTGTCGACACTTAGCTGAAGACTCAACACTTGAAGAAAGTGTCGACACAAGGAGCTGTGTCGACACTTAGGAAAGAACAGCAAAGTTCAAGAATATTCTAAGTGTAAGTGTCGACACTAAGAGAATGTGTCGACACTCAGCCAGAGTCTCGACTGAAGATGTAAGTGTCGACATCCAAAGCAATGTGTCGACACTCAACAAGTATCAACATGAAGATGTGTCGACACCAAGAAGCAGTGTCGACACTTGACAGATACAACACATGAAGATGTGTCAACACAAAGGTGTTGTGTCGACACTTAGAAGAATTCAGCAAAATTTTGAAGAACAAGTACTTGTGTCGACACTCAATTTCAGTGTCGACACATGAAAAAGAAGCAGTGTCGAGATAAAGAATCAACAACATAAGGAGTTGTGTCGACACCTTGTAGACTAGTGTCGACACTTAGACAACATGTGTCGACACTTGGTCTATAAGTGTCGACACTTAAAGACAGAAAGTCTCAACACTTACAGACAGTTAGAGTTATTTCAAGAACTGACTGGATGACTTGACAGCTGCCATTCCAGCCGGTCTACAGCACCTGTCAGAGTTGTCAGAATTCAGTTATGGACCGGACCAGCCGGTTACCATGAAGAACGCCTATAAATAGGCCTATGCTGTCTACAGAAGTGATTGATCAACAAGTTGTTGAAGAGATTGAACACAAGTCCAAGTTCAGATTTAAAGAAGATCTAGCTATCAAGTGAATATCTAAGAAGTTGGAAAGAGAGAGCTCCATCCAAGAAATCAGCCATTGGAACTAGGCTGAGAAGAAGGGTTTAGATTTATTCTGGATCTTAAGAAACAGAGATCAAGGATCAACTGCAGAAGGAGTCGGTCTTATTGAGTTCTACTTTCAAGAAGCTTTGAAGAAAGCTAAGTCAGATTGATTCCAGCTGAGTTCTTCCAAGAACTCATCAAGAAACTCACAACTCCCCTCTCTTGTCTTTGGGTTGCTGAGTTAACAATTGTTATATACATTTGATCTTGTAGGATCCTTTGGATCTGAGTTTTTGTAAGCCTGTAATTATAAAGGCTGAGTGTAGGGCTTGAGAGCCTGAGTGTAGGAGATTGAAATCTCTGAGTGTAGGCCTTGGTGGCTGAGTGTAGGCCTTTGTGGCTGAGTGTAGGCTTTGTGGAAAAGCTGAGTTGTAGGGCCTTGGGCCTGAGGTGTAAGAACCAGTTTGAGTTCTGAGATAGTGAAGGAGTTTGGCCGAATCTAGTACACTGCTAGATAGGCAAAGGGGGAAAGTGGATGTACCCAAAGCTTGGGGAACCACTATAAAACTCTGTGTCTACTGTGTGATTGTTGTTTGGCTGTGATTGTTGCATATGTGCTGTGATATAGTAGATAGATTTCTGTGATATTATCTGATTGCTGCCATAAAAGTTAAAAAGATTCAAGTCACCTATTCACCCCCCCCCCTCTAGGTGATTAGGTACAATATCTTTCAGCGATCCCCGTGCGAACTAAGTCGTGAGTGATCCTTGTGTGAAAGGTAAGACCGCGCATGCGGTTTGAATATAAAAGCTATTCACCGAACCTTCCTTTCTACGCCAGGGCGTCGTCAAGGTCTGCCCCCTCACGACCAAGACGCAAGTGATCATGGTACAAACTAAGCCGAGAGCGATCCTCGTGCGAACTAAGCCGCGAGCGATCCTCATGCGAAAGGTAAGACTGCGCATGCGGTTTGAATACAAAAGCTATTCACCGAACCCATCTTTCTACGCTAGAACGTCGTTAGGGTCTGCCCCCCTCACGACCAAGCTGCGAGTGATCCTCGTACAAACTAAGTCGCAAGCGATCCTCGTGCGAGCTAAGCCGTGAGCGATCCTCGTGCGAATTAAGTCGTGGGCGATCCCCATGCGATCTAAGCCGCGAGTGATCCTCTTGCGAACTAAGCCGCGAGCGATCCTTTTACGAACTAAGTTACTAACCAACTACATGCACAATTATAGCCCCAGCAAAGCAACAATACGAGCCAAACAGTGCTCAGGCAAGAGAAAGGACACAGTCCTCATTACAACAACATACAAGTACATGCGCAAACGCGCCAGTAAAAAACCGTCAAACAACAACGACCCACTGAAAAAGCAAAAATGCAAACACACACTAATACAAGAAAACAGCGCCACTACACGTCAGCTGCATCAACATCAGAGCCCTTGTCACCAGATATATCATCAAAGTTAAGGCCAGATACATCGCATCTCAAGCTCCTGCCAACAATACGAAAAGCCTTCGAGACTCCATGCCTAATGGCCAACTCTCGAATGTATTCCATCTGAGGCTCCACCTCCTTGCTCCAGATCCCCTCGCGAACCTCTTCACTGATCAAGCACTGATCCTGCATACAATCCAAAGAATCCATATACTCCGCCAGGCCAGTAGCCTTCAACTCCGACACACGGCTATTGGAAGACAACACCCCCACTTGGGCATTTGCCGCACCAAGCTCCGTCTCCAAACGAGAAGTCTCCTCTTGAACACACTTCAGTATTTGCGTAGTCCTCTCCACCAGAGACTTCTCAACTTCTAGGGAAGCCCGAGTCTCCTCCAACTCTGCCTTTATCTCCAATCCAATCCGGCAAAATCGAGAAACATCCCAGTCATGATCATCCTTCAAAGCGACAAGAGAACCCGTTGTGGCTTGAAATTTCTCCAGAAGGGCCAGATATCCATCCTTCAAGCTCACATAATGATCATTCTAGGTAATGACAATCTGAATCTGGGCCTCAATCTGCAAAAAAAGAAGGGCGAAGAAAAGTTAACACAATATAACAATAAAGAAGAGCCAAAAATGATCGAGCTCACTTACCACTTAGTCATCGCCTTTAAAGAAGAAGATAGCCTTGGAGCCGCTGCGTCCGCGGGGAAAGACTGTATGTGTGTGGGGGGGCAGACGAGCCAAGCACATATACCTCGGTAGGCGAACCACCATGGCCACCAAAAGGAGAGTCATCACTTGGAGAAGACAAATATGGCGTCGAGCTACCGCCACCTCGAGAAATTACAACGGTCTTCCGTTTCCGGCTACAACCCAAAGACGTCTCAGCGGTCCGCCCAGAGACTGAAGAAATGTCACACCGCAACAAGCGTTTCTCTTCCATGAACGAAGAAATGCAGAACAGACAGTTCTCCAACTCACGAGGCTCTAAAAATCCAAGTACTGGAGAGAACTACCGCTCCTTTCCCTTTTGGCGACGACAACGGTCAGACAACGCGTTCCACAGCTCCGACAAGCCCCAAGAATTCCTGACATAACCAAACAAAGTATTTCCGTGACGGCGATACGTCCGAATTTCAAAATCAAGCTAAATATTGTGGCTGCAAATCTTCACCCACTCGCCACCATCAGAGCGAACATCGCATCAGTCTAGGAAGCAATCCAAAGAAAGTTTCTCGCCATGCTCACGAAAGAAGGCAACCAACCCCATGAGGGGTACCACTCCCAAGGGAGCAAACTGGGAAATCAGAACGCCGTAGAACTTCAGAATCCCGACCACTTCCTCACACACGGGAAGCAAAATCTGATCTCATGGTAGTCTCGCGGATCGTCAACCAACCACGAGGAGGATTTTGCACCCTCTGCTCAGCACGCGGTATCCTCACTTCAAAGTTAGCAGGAAGGCCGAACCTCCTCCTCCAAATTACAACATGATACTCGGTAAGAGAAGAGCGAAGACGCATCGGCCGAGCAGTATGTTTCGAGCCCTCTCACAAAGAATAAAAATTTAGGCTAAAAGGTCTGGTCAAAAATCATCCACTATCGTCATGCACAAAAACGTCTGTGAAACACCCAAATACATACACGTGCCCCGACACACACGGAAAGCCCCCGCACAAACGTCCGCACATGGCCACAAACATACCTGCAAGCCTGCACGCACGCGCACAGGCACGCACAACGGGATGTATGCGGTCAGGCCCCCACGCGGCGTGGCCCGCACACGGCCAGGCGCGCGCCCGCATGCGGGATCGGGCGCGTGCACGCGCTCGCCCGCGTGCGGGATCGGGAGCACGCATGAGTGCGCCCGTGCGCACCCTCGCGCGCGATCGGGTAGCCCCTCGTGCCTCGCGCACACGGTATGGCACGTGCCTGCATGCCCCACCAGTTGTGCACGCTCCAACGCGTGTGCTTTCGACCGTACCTCCGCGGGTATGCCTACGCGCTCCCTTGCACAGGTCCACACATGCATGCTCATGCACGCCCATGTGCGACCCCGCGCACCATCACGACTACGGGAGCAATAACTTCCTCCCCCAGGCACGGTCATCACCTCTCCTATGCCATAATATATGCTAACACTTTTTACCCTAGTTTGCAGGGCACAACCAATCGCCGGCGCAAGTCCGGCACCATTGGCCATTGTCGCTGCCATAAAAAGGAGCAGAGGAAGATCCTTATTTTTCTCCGTCCGAAGTGGTCTCGTGCAGCACGGATCTGAGGGGCATTTGTTGGGGATGAACCCCGTTTTATAGGTAATAGGTGTGCACATAGCCACGCCTCCATGATCTCCACCCAAAAGGAGAGGGATCATGGATTTGACCGTACACGCGATCACCGCACCTGATCCCTCGTGTTCCAATCCCACTATACATGATGGGGGAACCACCACACCTCACCAGCGGCGGGCGGCCGACCTCCTCCCGGACGCCGGCTGCCCGCCCCCGTTCACCGCACCGCCGGGCCGGTGCGGCCAAGGGGGGCGGCCTCCCGGGCCACCCCCTCCATAGCCGCCAGAGCGCCCAAGGGGGCGGCCGCCCGGGCCGCCCCCGGCTCGGCCGCCGGAGCGGCCGCCCGGGCCTCCCTCTCGCTCGGCCGCCAGCACGACCGAGGAGGGCAACCGCCCGAGCCACCCCCATTCTCGGTCGCCCACGCGGCTAAGGAGGGCGGCCGACTGGGCCGCCCCCATCCTTGGCCGCCGGTGGCAAAAGGGGCGGTCGCCGGTGGCAAAAGGGGCGGCCGCCCGGGCCGCCCCCTCCCTCAGCCGCCAGCGGCGTCCTAGGAGAGTGGCCGCTCATCCCCGACCGCCGTCAGCGGCCCTCCCCTCGCCGGCGAACTTTGCGGCAAGTTCGCCGGCCGGCTGCGGAGGCCCGTTCCCGCCATCCGATCAAGGGGAGTGTCCTCGGTCGTTCGATTCGCGCGTAACCACCAACTAACCACCGGGTTAGTGGGGGGAATTTAATTAGTATTTTATTATTTTATTTACGGCAGTCTGCAAACAACGAGATGCGCGTATTTAAAACTATAGTAAAAACATTTATGAAACTGGTTACGGTGTGCGGATAGCCGCATAACCACCGTAACCACCTCCCAGAGCCATTAAAAGGAGCTCCAGGCCTCCTCATTTCTCATCTTTTCTCTTCGGAGTCTTCTTCTTACTCAGGTCGAAGCTCTGCCAATTTCCTCCTACGAGCCGCCTACGACGCACCTTCGAACCACCTCCGAGCCACACCTGAGCCACAAGCTGGTCAAGTCACAACCGCCGGGCAAAGCTAAATCATCCAAGTCCCAAGCGGCTCCAACAACTGTAAGACCAAGTGTTCCGCCTCCCATCCAGAATCAGTAAGTTGCTATCCGAATACCACCAGCACGAAGCGCAATCTGTAACAACTCCCGGCGCGACGGCCTGTCGTCCGCCGCGTGCAAAGTGTTCTCTCACCCCATAATTATAACGAGAGGTGGCATGTCACCCTCGACTTCACGAACCAGCTGTAACCTGCAAAAAATAGTGGATTTTGAACGGCACAGATTCGGTCACGTGGTTTTTACCCAGTCGAGGGGTTTTTCTTATGATTCAAAAACTAATTGAAATCAGAACTTGTTACAATGTTTTTCACTATCTAAGAAGAAAACGCCTCTTGTTTTAAATAGCAAAAGGAGGAAAGGAGGACCCCACAATGGTCCGAAAAAGGAAACAGTAAAAAAGGAAACTAACTACAATAAACGGAAACGATAATAGCACCCCTCAAGTTGGAATATGAATATTTCGTAGGCCGAACTTGAAAAATAAAGCATGAAATGAGGAGGGGTGCAAAGCCTTTGTGAAGAAGTCAGCAAGTTGAGCTGAAGAAGATACAAACAACAAACAAATGAGCCCATGTGCAATCTTTTCTCGCACTACATGGCAATCCAAATCAATGTGTTTAGTTCTTTCATGGAAGGTAGGATTATGAGCCAAATAGATTACTGATTGACTATCACAGTAAATATTTGCGGGTGCGGAGGAAACAATATTCAAATCTGTTAAGAGATAATGAATTCATTGAATTTCACAAGTAAGAGAAGCAAGAGCTATGTATTCAGCTTCACACAAAGAGCGTGAAACGGTGGTTTGTTTCTTAGATTTCCAGGAAACAAGTGAAGATCTAATGAAAACACAATACCCTGTAACAGAACGTCTAGAATCAATGCAACAAGCCCAGTCTGAATTTGCAAACCCAGAAACATTCAATTCAGAGGAACTGGGAAAGAATAATCCTGTGGCAGGAGCCCATTTGAGACACCAGAGAACTCTAATAGCGGCTGCATAATGAGCTTGCATTGGATTGGAGACAAATTGACTAAGTTGTTGGACAACAAAGCTAATGTCAAGACATGTAGTAGTGAGCTACAATAGTCTTCCAATGATCTCGCGATATAAGGAGGGATCAGTGTACGGGTCTCCTTGAATGGCTTGAAGTTTAAGAGATGGATCCATAGGGGTAGAAGCTGGTTTTGCAACAAGTAAGATACTATCAGCTAGCAATTCTAAAACATATTTGCGCTGATTAACAATAATCCCTTCTGTTGTTCTAGAGATTTCCAGTCCCAAGAAAAATCTTAATTTGCCCAAATCCTTGATTTTGAATTGTTGATGTAGAAATTGTTTGACAAATTGAAACTCTATGCTACAATCCTCAGCTAGAATTATGTCTTCTACATAGACTAATATGGTCGTGAATGTAAAATCAGTAGACTTTAGGAATAGAGAATGATCAGCCACAGATTGGCGGCATCCTAGCATTTTTAAAGCAATAGAAAGCTTGGAGTACCAATTTTTACTAGCTTGCTTTAGTCCATAAATGGACTTCCTCAGTTTACAAACAGGGTTCGCCATGGCAAATGGATATCCTGGAGGTAGATCCATATAAACTTTTTCATGGAGATCATCATGTATAAAGGCATTATTAACATCCAGTTGTTCTAAATGTCATCCCTTAACAACAATAATAGTAAGTAACACTCAGATAGTGGTCATTTTGGCAACTGGAGAGTAAGTTTCAAAATAATCAACCCATTCCATTTGATTAAACCCTTTGGCAACTAAACGAGCTTTATGTCTCTCAATAGAACCATCGGATAGATATTTTGTTTTGTAAACACATTTACACCCTATGGATTTCTTGCCAACTGGAAGGGAGACCACCTGCCAGGTTTTGTTTTGCTCAAGGGCAGAGATTTTAGCAGTCATAGCTTTGTTCCAGCAATCTAATTTTGAAGCTTGTGCAAAGGTTGTTGGATCAGTTGTGGTGCAAATGTTCAGACAAAATTTTTTATATTGTGGCGAGCAACGATCATAAGTAAGAACATGCGATAGAGCATAAGCAGGTTCATTAATTTTGAAAATGTGATTGGAAGAGTTGGTCAGAAGACTGCAGTGATAGTCCTGGAGATATTTGGGTTTCTGGTGCAATCGATTGGACCGCCAAATGGGTAAAATTTCAGAAGAAGTTGGAACAGAAGTAGTAGTAGATGAAGACATTGGCATTAAAGAAGAATCAATATAAGAAGTGAGGTATGTATTATGTTTTGAAACCGAGACATCATTCAGATGAGGAGAACTAGGAGTTTCTGCATTAATAGAATAACTGGGAAGAGGTATTTTTTTTTGAAGAAAACAAGGAATCCAACAGCATCTGGGAATTTGAATTTGATAAAAGGGAAATGTATTCCCATAAAAGACTACATTGCGGGATAGAAAGGTTTCTTTGGAAATAAGGTCATAAAGGAGGTATCCTTTTGTGCCTCATTTATATCCTAGGAACACAGTTTTACGAGCCCTGGGTGAAAATTTGTGTCGATTAGCCGAGCAGTATTAGCATAAGCCAAACAACCAAAAACTCTAAGATGTTCATAAGAAGGTATGGATTTGTAAAGAAACTCAAATGGTGTTCGATTTTGAAGTAAAGGAGTGGGAATTCTGTTTATAAGATGTATGGAATGGTTGAGAGCATAACACCAAAGTTGGGGAGGAAGTTTGGCTTGAAAACAAAGTGTCAGAGCAACATTCATGATATGTTGGTGTTTGCGTTCAACAATACCGTTTTGTTGAGGTGTCTCCACACAGGTAGTTTAATGTATGATTCCCTTACTTTGATAGAATTCATGCATGTCAAACTCTAAACCGTTATCAGTCCTAATTGTTTTAAGTCTAGAGGAGAATTGAGTTTCAACAAATGCAATGAAATCTTTTATGTGTTGTCTGGTTTCACCTTTAACTTTCATCAAAATCAGTCAGGTGAATCGGGAGAAATCATCTACAATGGTCAAAAAATATCGATAACCATGAATGGAAGATGTAGAGTAAGGTCCCCATATATCAACATGAATCAAATCAAAAATCTTATAAGAAACTGAATTGCTAGAAGTAAATGACAATTTCTTTTGTCTAGCATAATGACAAACAACACAAGGAGGAAAAATGAAATTGGAAATTGTTGACAAATGTTTAGACAAAAGTTTAAAAGTGGAAAATGAAACATGACCAAATCTATTATGCAAAATCTCAAGGGAAAATGTAGCAACAGAAGTGCTAAAACTGCAGGTAACAGGAGCTGTTTGGGATTGCATGATGAAGAGGCCACCTTGTTGCTTAGCTGAACCAATCGTCTTATTGGTGAGAATCTATTTGATAGAACAAAAATTGTTGTAAAAAACTAGAAAATATGGAAGAGTCTGCATGAGTTTAGTGACAGAAATTAAATTCACATGAAAACATGCAACATATTGGACATTCAAAAGAGTGAGTGATAAGGTGAGAATAACATGTCCAGAAATATGGGATCCATCGACAAAGCAATATATATGGGACGGATATGATGGTAAGTCCTAAAATTGGCAAGGGTGTTTGTTATGTGATCAGTAGCTCCTGTATCGATAAGCCGTTGAAAATTGTGTCTACCTGGAGTAGGGAGATCAGATTTCGGAGAATTGTTGTGAGTAATGTTGGTGGCAGAAATGCTGAAATTGGGTTGAACCGGATTGCTAAAACTGACTTTGTTCTGTTGAAGGAGTGCAAGAATGTTGTTGTATTGCTCTGTGGTAAAGAGATTGTTGGAAAGAGAATTGTTTTGAACTGATTCATTCAAAAACTCTCCAGTGAGCAACTTATTGATACTCTTGTCAACTCTGTTCCTGTATCCAGGAGGAAAACCATGTAGAAAGTAGCAGGATTCAACAGTGTGATTTGTTTTATCACAGTTGGTACAAAGTCTGTTTTCACGCCCATTGTCAGAGTAATTCTTGCGTCCCCGTCCCCGTCCTCGAGCAAAAGTGGGTTTGGGATTCCAATTGGTCGAAGCAGGAACTTTATTCACATTTGCCGCAAAGATTTGCAGATCGGATGATGAAGGTAAAACTGAATTGAATTGTCTTTCTTGTTGTAGAATCAGAGAAAGGGCTTTGTTCACAATAGGCAGAGGATCAAGAAGCATGATCTGGGAACGAACGGTGGAATATCTTTCGTTGAGACCTTTCAGAAATCGAATCAAATAATCTTGATCGCGATACGTCTGTATCCGTTGAACAGCCCCACAAGAACAAGGTATGTAGCATTGACAAGATGGCAAGGGTTTGAACATCTCCAATTCGTCCATAATCCCTTTAATTTTGTAAAATATTCAGAGACAGAGGACTCACCTTGTTGCTGTCGGTAAATGTCTTCTTGAAGATCAGAAATATGAAAAATATCACTCTGGGAATAACGATCCCTGGGATCTTTCCAAACATCAAAGACGTTGTCGATCCAGAGAATGGATTGTAAAATGTTATCGATGATAGATTTATGGATCCATGAAAGAACCATGGTATTACACCGTACCCAGGATGAGTATAAAGGATATGTATGAAGAGGTGGTTGAATACTGCCATCAACAGATCGAAGCTTGTTCTTCGAAAGCAGAGCGACCTTCATGGCTTGAGCCCAGGAATGATAATTTCGGCCATCGAGACGAGGAGAAACTAAGACCCACAAGAGATTTTCCGTGACGGAGAGATAAAAAGTGATGGGTTACACCACCATTTATAGGGAAAAGTTCCCACATGATCTTCAAAAATGGGATATCATGGGGTTGACTAGTCAACCCCACCTCCCATAAACTCACCATAATGAGAGAAACATGGGGGGTGAGGCCCACTCACTCTCCCCACTAAGGAAAACTGCCCCCCTTTGGGGGGGGGGGGGGGGGGGGGGGGGTAACCGCCGGCCGACGCTGCCGTGCGATCACCGGCAAGGCCGCAGCCCGTCGCCGACCAGGCCACCGCCGCGGCCGCCGGCCAGGCCACGGCCGGGCAGGCCGCCGGCCAGGCCACGGTCGGGCAGGCCACGGCCGCCGGGTAGGTCGCCGCCGGCCAGGCCGCGCCCGCCAGCCAGCCCGCCACCGGCCAGTTCGCGGCCAGCCGGGCCGCAACCCGCCAATCCGTCGCCGCGGCCGCCGGCCAGGCCACGGCTGGCCAGGCCGCAGTTGCCGGGCAGGTCGTCGCCTGCCAGGACGCGGCTGGCCAGGCCGCCGCCTGCCTGGCGGTGGCGGCCGGCCAGACCGCCTCCAGCCAGGTCGCGGCCGCCGGCCAGGACGCGACCGCCGACCAGGCCACCGCCGGCCTGGACGCGGCTGCCGGCCTGGCCGCAGTCCAGGCCATCCTCTGGTCGGCCGCCACCGATGCACGGCCGCCCCACCGCCGTCGGCGACTTACCTGCCGTCCGATCACGGTGGGCTCTCCTCACCGTCCAATCCGGTGGGTAACCACGCACTAACCCACTACATTAGTGGTGGGGCCCGTCATGATCCTCTCCAGGAGGCTATAAAAGGAGACACATGGTCTCCTCATAATTCACTTTTTGGGCTCTGTCGGACTCCTCCCTCGGATCATCCTCTAGCCACCACGAGCCACCAGCGCGCTACCAGCAGGAAAACGCCAAAGTCCCGGAGAGAGCGGAAGGAGGAAGACGACCCCTGCCAGCAGGCGCACGCCGAGGCCGCGCTCCAAGCTTCAGAACACCAGTGTCATCTCCCGAATTCCAGTGTCTGAGTCGCTCCCGCGGCGCAGCCTGTTGCCCGCTGAGAGCTGTAGTCTTTCTCTCTCCCCCCAAGTTGTAACGAGAGCGGCCTGTCGCCCCGATTCTCCAAACACGTTGTAATCGCAAGCAGCTAGTGGACTTTGACCGGCACAGATCCGTTCACGTGATTTTTTACCCGGTTGAGGGGTTTTTCCACGTCATCACATCCTGAGAGTCAATCTTTCATTTTCTCTGACTGTGTGCACGCTCGACCGCCCCGCAAGCTAAGGCGGTCCAATTGAATCCGGTTCGACTGGGACATCGAGTTAGCCCGCAACAAAAAGGATTCACTGGGTTAGTAAGAAAATCAGAAAAATCCGTACTCAGATTTGCAAAGAAAGCCATGGAATATAAAGATTGAGGAAGAAGATGGTAGGGAAAAGAAACATGATCAGGATTTTTTTTTGTTCTGATACCATCTTATGATTCAAAAACTAATTGGAATCAGAACTTGTTACAATGTTTTTCACTATCCAAGAAGCAAACACCTTTTGTTTTAAATAGCAAAAGGAGGGAAGGAGAACCCCACAATGGCCCGAAAAAGGAAACAGTAAAAAAAGCAAGCTAACTATAATAAAAGGGAACAATAATAGTTTTTCCATGTTAAAACTGTTTGTGTACAATCAACATACTAATTTGACTGTGTGCGCGCTCGACCGTCCCGAGAGGTAAGACGGTCCAAAAATTCCGGTCCGACCGGGACGTCAAGTTGATCCGCAACAATAATATAATACAATATTAATTACATTGCCTCCAGGATTAAAACGTGCAAGTTGATGGTGCGCGCGTGACCATTATAATACAATATATTTGGCAGTTAGTGAGAGATATCCGGCCATTAACGAGCCTTTTTACCTATCATTATTTATTATTATTATTATTATTATTATTATTATTATTATTGAAAAAAATCAGTGCATATAAATTATCGTAGTAAAAACGTGAAATCTGAATAGATAAAAGCAGTGATGAACGTTAAAACTGTGAACTATTCGAAAAACAGATGTATTTTACTATTTTAGAGAGAGAGAGAGAGAGTAATTAATGAAAAAGAATCAAAAATCAGGATACAAGAACATCACTTTGAGCTAAAACAAAATCAGCAGTAGAATAATATTAATAATAACAATAACAGTAAAAATTTAAAAAGGAAAGAAAATTATGCTTCTACACTCTCTTTTATGAAAATTACATGTTCATTGGACTAACTTTTCTAGCTTAATATTTTTGAAAGACAAAATAAATCAAGATGAGCTTGTGAAATCAAATTGATCGAGCGGGAATTGATTAACGTATTTCTAAGCATTTTTCAAACTCGCACATAATAGAAATGGTTGCATAAAGACTATGAGCACAGAGCCCTTTCACATGGAAAATTCAAACAAGGAATAATCACAACTTACACGCTAGGCCGAAAGTCCTCCAATAAACTCAAAGATGACTCCAGCAATGGGAAGCAAGTCATGTGGGCAATGACCGTGATATTAGTCTTCCTTAGATAATTTTGGTTTAGGTCATATAGGCGATTGATATGGCGCAGCTAACTATGAGCTGAGTTTGTATTATTGGAGATGTCAATGGATTGTATTATTAGAGTTGAATATGCCGAGAGTACATTGAAGATAAGGGTCTTTCACCAGTACCTTCACCTGTAAGCCTACAAAATTACACAAAGCAAAAAAATACCCTACGGGGAGGGGACAGGGGAGGCTATTTTTGAGCATGTAGAGAGGTGGAACCTATGAAGATAGTTGTGATAGAAGTTTTATTAGAGACAATGAAGTAGCTATTATAAGTGGTATGAGTGAGGTGTACGTTCAGAGGGAGATAATTGTAACATACATAATATTATAGCAGCAAACTTCGTCATGTGTCTAGTTTAATAAGCATCTTTGTCTACGAGACTTAAACGTCGAACCACATTTTCCAATTGAAAGGAAAAATTAATACGTAAATTGTAGACGCCCTCCAATAGTATAAATACAGTTACATGAATTGTAGAACTCTATGAATAAATAATATTATATATCTACAACATCTCTATGAAGAACTCACCCACATTTTTTTCTTCTAAACAATAGTAAGGCACTCAAAAAAGTTGGGTTCTATAGATTTCTCTCATGCCTCTCCTCTACATGTAGAACCTCTATACCATCTCATTCTGATCTCTCTCTTTAGCCATGTATGTATAACCATATATAAATATTGAATTTATTAATGTTTATAGATCATTTTACATATGCTAAGATGTACTGGGTAGGTGGCATGTGTAGCTTAATTTAGGATGAGAGCTGAGTGCATGATTCAAGGCAGCAATTACCGTGGCGCCCTCCCGAAACAACATGTCATACAAAACACGAATGAATCGGGAGAGCTCCTCTTCGTCATCCTCGTTGAAGGGTACAGTTTTTTCCGCATCGCTGTCCTCCCAGTCGCTTGCAGGACTGGATGGTTCTGTTTCACCGTCCTCGCCTTCCTCGTCCCCAATCACAAACTTGCCATTTTCAAAGTCGCCGTACTCTCCGGCGCCATTTAGGGCCACGGATTCAGCGTTGGGCGGTTCTAACGAGGATGCGATCACGGCTTTTGCTCCCATGTCGAGGAAAGCCTTCACCAAGCTCGGAGTAGGGCCGCACTTGCCGGTGCATATTATGATTCTATCTCTCCAGGATCCAACCTACAATTTGCGGGGAAAAAAAATAAAGTTTTATATTTCGATAAAAAAAAAGATTTCTATTCTTCCTAGAGAACTTTGTCATGAGAATGTAGAAGCCAGGGAATGCACAGAGATCTCTTTAATAAATTATCTGTATTACTGAAATACGAAAAGAGAGACTATCTCCAACCATGAGCTAGCACAAATTTGGGTATCCGAAACCAATAATAAGCCAACAGGTGTCGGTTATTTCCTCACGCTTAACCCACACTGGCACAAATTTGGATATCTGGAACCAATAATAAGCTGACAAGTGTCTGCTATTCCCACTCCCGGGATCAATAAAGCAGAACAATAAAACAGAAAATTGTGGCTTATCTTTATGTGTTTTCTTTCCAATGTTTCATTTTCTTGTCTTCCCGCAGGATTGAGAAAAAGGGGAAGCGGCAGTTCATCTCAACACTTCCACATGGAAAAAGAGTTTATAACTTTCGTATTATACTCGTGATTGTTACTGCAATGAAAAAAAAACTAGAGCTTCATATCACATTTCATTTGTTATAAGTTTTGTTTATTTGTATTTCCCTGCAAAGAGAATGGATATTATGGTTTTTGGACAAAAGACTCGTCAGTTAATGACATTTTTTTAATATGGACTACCAATTTGTATAACAAATATGATCATTTTGCTTTTGCTTTACTGTCATGGTGTCATTTTGTTACGCCCCTGAACATGGCACGATTCTCGGGGTGTCATTATGCCCGCAGGCGGAAGGAAGACACGGGAGGCAACGGGGCTGAACCAACCGGTTCAGCCCCCACTCTCTAGACCGGTGGTTGGGGGCTGAACCATTGGTTCAGCCCCATTCGGGAGGGGCCGACCGGCCCCTCTTGGCCCCGGGAGTATTTATACCCGGGGCTCTTTGGTTGGAGGCATGCAATTATTCTCTCAGGTATTCTCTCATTTTGCTTTCGCTTTACTGTCATGGTGTCATTTTGTTATGCCCCTGAACGTGGCACGGTTCTCGGGGCGTCATTATGCCCGCAGGCGGAAGGAAGACACAGCAGGCAGCGGGGTTGAACCAACCGGTTCAGCCCCCACTCTCTAGACCGGCGGTTTGGGGGCTGAACCGTTGGTTCAGCCCCATTCGGGAGGGTCCGACCGGCCCCTCTTGGCCCCGGGAGTATTTATACCCGGGGCTCTTTGGTTGGAGGCATGCAATTATTCTCTCAGGTATTCTCCTCTCTCCCTCTCCTAACCCTAGTTCCTCCCCCCTCTTCTTCTTTAGTTCCTCCTTCCCCCTTCTTAGTTCCTAACAAATTATGTATAATGGCCTGAAGAATTCACAAAATCGCATATCTCGTGAAATCTAGTGAAATCTAATAAAGAATCCATACATAGCTGGCGCTGGTTTACAGACTAAATCACTGCCAACTCCCTATAGAAAAAAGCATTTGATCAATCTTATATTTTCTCATTTTATTCCACCTGTCATGTTATCCAGAGCATTTGTCACATGGCACATTAAGTAACAATTCAATTATGTTGGAGTATTTTAGTTTTTATCCCTACCATCTGTCTGTTCTCTTCAGAAAAGTAAATTTTGAATCTGACACTCATAAATGTATATTTCCAAAGCTTTCTTTTTCATCATCATTCTTAGCCCACCAATTTAGGTTTAACAACTTTTACCACTATAAAATCTCTGATAATCAACAATGTTACAAAAGCAAGATATCGCAGCAAGCAGACGGCTTTTAAAAAAATCAGCAATGAATTTAACAGCTAGTACCAAACTTACCATCCAGCGAATATCTTCAGATGTCAAATGAATAGCAGGAAGGGTCCTACGAAACATGTATGCTCCAATTTCTTGGTTATCCTCCAACACCTTCAACATATGAAAACAGTTGGCTATACTACAATTAGATGAATGTACTAAAGCAGGACAATGCATACTTGCGTTTGACGGCCAATGTAACGATGAAGAATACCACCAACTTCAAATTGCCGCCAGTGTGCTACCAACTCTGATATAGAAAAAATCTTCGATAGGGAATACAAATCCTTTCTTTTGCGAACTCGCATCGTGATTGATAGGCTCAGCTTAACACTCCGAAGAAATTTATCTGCTAGCTCTCCAGGTTCAGCCACCACAAACACATCATTCTGCCAACTATTTTAAGAAAATGCTAGTCAGTGGATAATCAGTCTACGATATACAACACCAAATTCAGCAGTAAAAGAAAATAATAACCTTAGGATTAACCCTGTGGAATCATTTTGCAGAGCTAAATGAATAATTCCAACTTGGGGTAAATTCTGCAGCTTCTCATTTAAAGAAAGAACATTAATGGAAGGCTGTCTGGAAGGTAGTGGGGATGTAGGTGATATCGCCTTCCCAGTGGGATGACCGTCCAAACTAAGAGGTGGTACCAAATCAATCCGACTCATTCTCTGGGGGCCAGCTTCAGGACTATATACAAGTGGACTTGATGGGAAGCTTCCTGTAAGCAATGGTGATGTGAAGGGAGTAGTAAATGTAGTTGTTGGCTTAGAAAAACCAGATGACCTGTGTGTCAGAGAAAGTTTAATGCCAATCCGAATGCAGAATGCCTCAAGTGCCCGTGCATGGTTAATCACTTTTCCAGAATCAGGATTATATGATGACTCTACAAGAAGGACCATCCGCCTCCACCCTAACTGAGGGCTGTCATTATCAAGCACTGAAAAAGAACATAAATGTTTTCCTCGATCAATTACCACTTGTTTTTATAAGGAAAAGACAGAAGTGCAAAATTACTATAAAAAGGCAACAATATGGAAAACAAAGACAATGCATACCAGCATTTGAATGTTTTGAGTTGGATAAATGGTGATTCTTCAACTTCTCAGCCATTTTTTCCTCATCTGCATATCTTGAAAGAAGGCATTCAAATAGCCTCCCAAAAGCCTGGCTGCTTTTCTGGATATACTCAGAGGTTGCAGCTTCTAACTTAAGCCATATAGCAGGGTCAGTCTCATCTAGCTCCATACCACATCGTTCATCGACTGTGAACACAAGACATTAAGCCTTTTAAATACAGTTTGTATGATACTGAAATCAGAATAAAGGTTTGTTTCATTAATGCTAAATTTTCTCATATAAAGCCAACATGTTGAGGCCTTGAACTAGACAAGGAAGAAAATGGGGTAGACTGATGCTATTAGCTCAGAACACCACAAGCAACTTTACCTGGATTGAACCGGAAATACTGCATGTCGGGAAGCAAAGGCATCAATGTATCCATTGTTTCCTCCACCCGCTCAACTGAGCATGCACTCTCAATCAACACCTGTCCTGTATCCAGGTAACGCCACCCGCCTTTCCGAACCTAAAGTTGTCATAAATGATTTAAAATGTTCTGAAAAAAATGAACTTTTGTTCATGCTACAAAAAATCATTATTTCAGTATTAACAAGATTATAAAGCAGTGTGAAATTTCCATTTCCAGGGCTCCATATAGTCAGAGCAAGCCAACTACGAAAGAATATCAGTTGCTTACTTTGATTGGAACTGAACAACATCCAATAGAAACTAGACAATCAATCCGAGTATCAGGCCATAAGAGTTGTGCCTCTCTTATTGCAAAAATTGTAGGATTATTTGCCACAATAGCTCCATCTTGCCAGCGATTCACATCTGAAAGAGAATGAACAAAGACATTCTTCTTTTAGCAGCTCACTGCAGTGATAAAAACTAATATGTGCGGGAAAAAAAACCAATGGGGACATTAAAGAGATTTGGAATTAAATACCATCTGAGAAGTCATCAAGATAATATGGAGCAGCAGAAGATGCCCTTATTGCTTCCCATATCCGGTGCTTGCAACTACCCATGAAGGCGCAGCGACGACTGCCATGCTGACCAACAGGAACTGCTCCGGTACCCCAGGCTGCAGGGATTTCAGCCATCCCTGAGGGCAACTCTGGGGTGCCAACAGGATACTGAAATGAAAAATCATCAACTATTATCACTACATTACCAGCGAAACAAAGAATAAATTTACTTCCTTATTGTTATGCTGCACAAATCAAGTTTCTAGGCCGAAAAGCAAAAAAAAATAAGTGAAAAAAGTTAGTAGGTATATACACCCAAGATTTGCTCTCTCGCGCTCATATATGTATGTATATATATACACAAAGAGAAAAGAAATCAACTAATTATTATTATGTTCATTTGACTCATATTTAATGAATATGTAAATCACATCACTTTTCTTTAATATTTTGTATTTGTTTTATGATGTATAAAAATATAAATAGTTTATAAATAAATTGTAAACATGTTTTAATTAATTACACATAAAAAATAAAATGAATAATAGAATAGACTTGCATATGCATCGGCACTATAGTACAACTTTGGTCATTGTTCCTAGTTTTTTATTAGGTAAGACAGGGGGGAGCAACGATAGGGCTACTGCAAATGTTGGGGGCGCACGAAGGGTCTTTGTGCATGGCTACTTGTATATAAATATATTTAAACATATATATAGGGTTATTTACTCGCACCTCCCCTCGAAGTTTGCGTAATTACAGGTGCACCCCCTGGAAAATTTACTTCAAGGGGCTACTTTTATGCATGGATGTTGTGAAATGTAAACATTGAGGGGAGGTTTTTGTAATTTCAAAAGTTAGAGGGGTGCAAGCTGTAATTATGCAAACTTCAAGGGGAGGTCCCGGTAAATAACCCTATATATATAGATATATCTCTACCAAATATCACTATACATATTTTCAAAGTCACACCACCATTTTAATATCATCCATCCGATTATCTCAACTTCAAGTCATAGTCGTCCGATATTAAGAGAGAGTGGAGAGAAGGGGAGAGAATATTCATAGGTCTCTTAAAGCTATGAGAGAGAGAGGGAGAGAGTGACAACAGGGGGAGGGGGACAGCGGGGAGAGAGAAAGAAAGAGAGGGAGAACGTGGGCAGGAGAAAGAGAGAGGGGGAGGAAGTGGGGAGAGAGATAGAGCGGTGGGGCCCATGGCAATGATGAAAAAGAAAGAGAGGGAGCGGGTGGGGGGACAACGGGGAGAGAGAGAGACAAAAAGAGAGAGGGAGAACATGGGCATGAGAAAGAGAGAGAGGGAGGGGGAGGAAGTGGGGAGAGAAATAGAGTGGTGGGGCCCACGACAATGATGTAAAAAGAAAGAGAAAGAAAGAAAGAGGGAGGGTGAGCAACCTCTTTAATGAAGAAAGAGAGAGGGAGAGAGGAGAGAAGACGGTGCACGGTGTTTCCCTTGATGTTTTGCGTGAGTAGGAGAGGGGGGGGGAAGAGAGAGAAGAGAGGGGGAGAGAGGCGTGTGGGGGAAGAGAAGGGGGGGGAGAGAAATGATTTTAAATATCCTACACTCCTATAGCTTTTTGCCTTTTTATGTTTTAAATGGTGAGTAGGAGAGAGGGGGAAAGAGAGAAGTGTGCGGAGGGAGTGGGAGAGAGAAACAATAAAAAAACAAGAGAGAATTTAAATTGATTTTTTATAAATAGCTCAAATGCGGGCACAGGCGCTCGAATGCGGGCGCAACCCGCATGGAAGCGGGCGCAACCCGCATGGAAGCGGGCGCAACCCGCCTGGAAGCGGGCGCAACCCGCCTGGAAGCGGGCGCAATCCGCCTTGATGAGGGCGCAGCCCGCAACAACGCATTGAGCACGGGCTCCGGAGCCCGTGCTCAAGATGCTAGTATATATACATATATATGTATATATAATATCGGATGTCGGACATATCGTATTGTTGTTTGTATAAATATATATATATACAAGTGACAGGCACGGACCTTCGGCCCTCGGAAGTCGGCGGGGTGCGACAATCGGCGGGGTGCGACATTCGTCGGAGACATTTTAAAATATCGGGGGTGCGACATTTTGCATATATGTAAATGGGGACGAATTTTCGTGGGCGGCGACATTTGTGTGGGCGATACTAACTATTTATATGTCGTGGGGAAAAATAATATAACAAATAGATAAAAAATGAGTCATTTGTCGTGGGGGCGACATGAAATAAATTTAAATAGTATCGTAGGAGAAAAAATGATTATTGTCAGTGACAGGCGCGGGCCTCCGGCCCTCGTGCCCCGCGCGAATACAAAATGCGGCGGCGGGCTTCTCCCGCGCCCGGCGGGCTTCGCCCGCCCCCGGCTGGCTACATTGCAATATGATTTATAGTATATTTTATTTTGATATAATAAGTTTATTGCAAATTAAAAAAATAAAGTATACTTGATTTATTATAAGTTTTTTCAAACTTATAAATTTATATAGTAATATGAGAGACAATTGACAGCTGATAGGTGTAATGTAGAGCACTTAAATATTTTCCATGATGTTTTTATAATATGAAATTACAAAATTGTGAAACAATTATACAAAATTAATTATAAGAATAAAACTGTTAAAAATCAGCTTTAATCGATTTAAACATACATAATATAGTATTCATAATTTAAATATATATGTTTTTTTGCAAATATAACATAAAAAAAATAGCGGGTGATATATTTAATGAGAGTCAACTGTCGGCTGATATATCGGAAAAGTGTATCGACATGTCGACCTATATTTTACAAAAGGACATAATCCATTTTTTTGAAAATTATGCCTCATAATTGTCCTGCTATCATGTCGGGAGACATGTCGGACATGTCGGGAGACATTTAAAACGATGGTGCAATATACATATAGTATACCTTATTTTCAAATGTATTTGAATATTTCTTGATATGTAATATCTATAGTCTTAAAATAAAAAGATTGAGGGTATTTTATTTATGAATGTTATATATATGCACCATATAGTAAGTATATTCCTTTATAGTAATATATATATATATGTATATATATATATATGTATATGTATACCTTGAAATACTTGTTTGTCCACCACCAGGAAACCCTAGTGGATATTATACCCCTCGAGTCTAGGGGGGAAACCAATCCCCCCCCCCCATAGGGGTTGAACCCGTCTGATTCAGCCCCCAACCGTCTTCTTGTTTTAATTAGGGAGAACTAAACTGGATGGTTCAACCCCGCTTGATGCCACATTCATCCTCCTCCTCTGGTATTGTTGTCCCGCAAACCGACCGTTATGAGAATTCATAACATTCTCATCCCTTCAAGAACCAGCTTGTCCCCAAGGTGGAATACCAGATATAGTTCCTGAAACTCGAGCATATCGACCAAGGTGTTGTGTGTTGTAGATAAATTCTTCTATTTGACAAGAATCTCCTGACGGTATTCCGGGCCGCATTTCTTCCACTTGATGAGCAACACCACCTCAGGGAGTGGTCACATTTCTCCCTGGTTGGTTGCTTCCAGGAGGGTAGAGCCCACTTGATTTGTTTCCCGATTTTCTTCTTTAACAAGGAGACAAGGAATGTGGGATGAATACGCGAGCCAGCGGGAAGATCCAAGGTGTAAGCAACGGGCGCAACCCGCTGCGTGATTTTGAAGGGACCATAATAGCAAGGAGCCAACTTCTGATTAGTCCTCCAGGATACTGAGGTTTGTCTGTAGGGCTGGAGTTTTAAGAAGACTTCATCATCGATTGCAAATTAACGTTCGGACCGGTGTTTATATGCCTATATCTTCATCCTATTTTTGGCGGTAAGGAGGTTTTCACGTAATATGGCAAGGGTACGGTCGCGGTCGCACAACTCATGATCAACAGTCGGTAGCATCGTTCCCCCTGGCTTATATGTGCCCAAACTCTGGGCAGAGCGCCCATAGAAAATTTCAACTGGAGTAAACTTACTGGTCGTGTGGTAGGAGGTAATGTAGCAATACTTTGCCCAGTGCAACCATCGCGTCCATATGTGGGGCTCGTCCATAACGAAGCACCGTAAGTATGTCTCAACTCCCCGATTGAGTACCTTGGTCTGACCGTCTGTTTGTGGATGATTTGCAATGCTCATACATAGGCGAGTACCTTGTTGCCTGAAGAGTTCCTTCCAAAAGTTGCTCACAAAGATTGGATCCCGATCAAAGATGATGGCCCGTGGGATTCCGTGAAGTCTGACTATCTCTTGCACGAACAAGTTCGTTACTGATTCACCAGTGTAACGGATGGCTCAGGGCCAGGAAGTGCTCGTACTTAGGATAACTTATCCATCACTACCAAAATAAATATCTTCCCTTGGAACTTCGGCAGCCAGCCGATGAATTCCAAATAAATTGTGTCCCAAATATGTCGTGGTATCTCCAAAGGAGTGAGAAGGCCCGTCGGCGAGGTGGTTTCGTATTTCTGACGATGACAAATGTCTCATTGCTGCATAAACCGCAGGACATCCCATCGTTTGCCCTTCCAAAAAACATTGACTCTAACCCGCTGTAAGGTATGTAGAAAACTCTTGCATGTCCCCCCACTGGTGAAGAGTGGAACTCTTGCAACATAGTGTCCTTCCATGGCGACGACGAGGGTATGACCACCCAATCGTGAAAGTATAAGTGCCCGTTTTTGCAGTCGAACCCCGGGGAAAGCATCTTGTCCCTGCCGAAGTGCCTCTACGAAAAAACGCGGCTCAGGGTCATGTAGGACCTCCTTTTGTATGTCATCCAAAGCGTCGATCAACGGACCTGAGATGTGTTGAAGTTTCCCCTTTGGTATGCGGGATAGTGCGTCAGCCACAACATTCTCCTTACCCCGCCTATAGACTGTCTCGTAGTCGTAGCCAAGCAACCTCGTTGCCCATTTTTGTTGTAGAGGAGAGGCCACCCGTTGCTCCAAAAAATATTTCAAACTCTGGTGATTGGTCCGGACCTTAAAGTGTCTGCCCAAAAGGTAGGGCCGCAACAAGGTCACGATGTGTATGATGGCCAACATTTCCTTCTCGTAAGTCAACAAGCCCAACGTCCGTGGTTCCAACGCCTTGCTGAAAAACGCTACCAGTCGGCCTTCTTGCATGAGAACGGCCCTGATCCCTACGCTTGAAGCATCGGTCTCCAGTATGAATTCCTTGGTAAAATTGGAGGAGAGCAAGCACTAGTGTCGTTGTCATGGCCGACTTGAGATCTTGGAATGCAGCTTCCGCTTCTTCTTGCTAGCAAAAGGCATCTTAATGTAGCAGCTGGGTCAATGGTCGAGTTATCTTCCCATAATCTTTCACAAATTGTCGGTAGTAGCCCGTCAACCCGAGGAAACCCCGGAGAGCACGGACAGTGCGCGTCCAAGGCCACGTTTGCATGCTCTCCACCTTCTTGGGGTCGGCCTTTACTCCTTGTACAAAGACAATATGGCCCAGATATTCCACCTCTTCTTGACCAAATGAACATTTGGAGGGCTTGGCATAGAACGGATGTTGTCGGAGTATCACGAGCAAGTGTTCCACATGTTGGAGATGCTCTTCCCAGTTGGCACTGTAGATTAGAATGTTATACAAAAATTAATACAGACCTGCAAAGGAGGGGCGGAAGATCTAGTTCATCACTGCCTGAAATGTCGAGGGTGTGTTGGAGAGTCCGAACGGCATCATGACGAACTCGTAGTGACCATCATGTGTCTGGAAAGTTGTTTTGAAAATATCCTCGTCCTTCATCCTGATTTGGTGGTACCCCAAACGCAAATCCAACTTAGTGAACAGGTGTGCTCCGAGCAGTTCGTCCATGAGTTCCTCGATCATGGGGATAGGGAACTTGTCTTTGATTGTAGAGTTGTTCAGATCGATGTAGTCAACACAAAATCTCCACGACCCGTCCTTTCACTTCACCAGGATGATGGGTGAGGAAAATGAACTGGTGCTGGGCCAAATGATCTATGCGGCTAGCATCTCCTTCACTCTCTGTTCTATCTCGTTTTCTATATGTACGGGTAACGGTAGGGTCGAATGTTGGTCGGCTCAGTCCCTTCCTTCAGGCTGATCTGGTGATCTCGGAATCATTGAGGAGGTAACGATTGGGGTTCCTGGAAGACATCAAGGTACTGGAGAAGTAGTGGCTTCATCTGCTCTGGGACTTCTTGCGTGAGCGTAGCTTGATGCACGACCTCCATAATCATAGTCATGCCGCTCTCTTGTTCCCAGAGTCTCTCTAAGCAGCGAAGGGAGATCTCTTTCACCGGTGAGGTTCTGATCCCGTACAGACAATACTCTCTTTCATCCTAAGCAAACTCCATGGTCAAGCTATCCCAACTGTCGCAACCATTGGACCCCCAAAACCATATCTGACCCCCGGATGGGCAACAAATAGACATCCATCATGCAGGTGTATCCTTGCACCTGAACCCCACTCCCTTAAGCACCCTTTCGCACTGCAGCTTATTTTTGTTTGTCACCATGAAATGAAAGTAGTATCCTTTGTGAACTCTTACCTAAGCTTATGTGCCACAACGGGATTGATGAAGTTATGATTACTCCCGCCGTCAACCAAAATAGTCACCATATGTTGGTCTGTTCATCCTGCAATCCGCATAGTGAGCAGTGTGGAGCCTCCCTCCATAGCATGGATAGATACCCCGAACTCGGGTATATCTGGAATGTGTTATGGTTTCCCTCCTTCATCTGGCATCTCGTCTTCCTCCCGTAGCATGTATACCTGGATCATCTGACATTTGTGGCCAGGGGTGAATTTCTCATCATAGTTGAAGCACAATCACTTCTTCTTCCTTGTCTGTAGCCTCTGACCATGTCAATTTCTTCACAGTCGCCCTCCCAGTAGCTCCTTGATCTTTCTACATGTCTGGGGGATTCGTAGAGTTCTTTGTATTCCCCCATCTGTACTTTTGTCGGTTGAATCACTTCTCTTGAATTCGGACCAAGCTGATAAATGGGTCAAACTGCGCGACATGTAGGCATACACCTCATCCTTAATGTGTTCATTCCATCACCGACCCTTTCTTCCTCGATTTTTGAAGAAGAGCCTCAAAATCTTCGTACTCCAGTGGTCCAAAGCGGGCTGTTAATCCATCAACTAATTTGTGTCATGGCACATGTTCCCGTCCTCGAAGGAACCGCTGGGTCCACTGGAATGCATCCTCCTCAAGGTGAAAAGACAATAACTTCACCCACTGCTCTTTTGATATCTCCTAATGGTTGTAGAAAAACTCCTCCTTCTGGACCCATTCCAATGCGTCTCCTCATTTGACGTTGCTCGTCTGATCATCACTTCTGAACCCCTGATTGACGTTGCTCGTCTGATTGTTGTCGTCGCTGCTACCCGTGGGAAATTCGTTCGGGTCTTCGTTTCCCGTCGTTGGCGACAGAATCAAGATCGGGATCCCGCTAGCTTCTTCGATCGTGATATACATTCCCTTGATATTTTGAGTCAACAAACTCTTGATCTCGTCCATGCGCGCATCCATCTGTTCTTCTAATCGCTTCTTTGATGCCCTCAACTTTTATTCGATGGCAACCACCGTGTCTAACAACCCAGTGTAGTTCTCTTCTAGGGTTGCTAGTCGATTGGATTCGTCCTGGGAGCGGGTCACCATGGTGGAGAATCGGAAAACCTCTGATACCAAATGATAGGAACGAGAAGAAAGATTTGTGAGAGAAATGAGAAATCTAGGGTTTGAGAGAGGGAGGAGAAAATACCTTGGAATACTTGTCTGTCCACCCAACAAACTCTTGATCTCGTCCATGCGCGCATCCATCTGTTCTTCTAATCGCTTCTTTCATGCCCTCAACTTTTATTCGGTGGCAACCACCGTGTCTAACAACCCGGTGTAGTTCTGTTCTAGGGTTGCTAGTCGATTGGATTCGTCTTGGGAGCGGGTCACCATGGTGGAAAATCAGAAAACCTCTGATACCAAATGATAGGAACGAGAAGAGAGATTTGTGAGAGAAATGAGAAATCTAGGGTTTGAGAGAGGGAGGAGAAAATACCTTGGAATACTCTATGGGTTATTATACCCCTCGGGTCCAGGGGGTCCCTCCTAGGGGCTGAACCAGTCAGTTCAGCCCCCCACCGCCTTTTGTTTTAATTAGGGAGGGCTGAATCAGATGGTTCAACCCCGCTTGATGTCGCATCCTTCTGCCGTCTCTAGTATTGTTGTCCGACGAACCGGCCGTTATAAGGATTCATAACACATGCGTGCATATATATATATATATATATATATATATATATATATATGTATGTGTGCCCGACACGGGGCTCCGCCCCTACGGCGATACGCGACAGTACCCGGTCAGCAACGGCCCCCGCCCGGATCGAGCTCTCGGGGCGGCCTTCGGTCGCATTCAGGCGGCTTCGCCCGCCTCCGCACGGGCTTCGCCCGTGCTTTATACATTTGCGGGCAGCGTCCGCATTACGTATACATATGAGTACTCAAAATGACCGCAAAAATATATAAATCATTATTACAATTTTTATTTTGCAAAAAAAATATACGAATTCACCTAAAAATATTATTTTTTTTCTCTCTGATCCTCTCTCTCCCCCCCCCCACTCTCTCACTTTCTCTCTCTCTCTCTTCAATGTGATTATAAATTCCACTGCCTCCCCTCTCAGCCCCTTTCCCTCTCTCTCTCTCTTTCTTTCCTCTTTCCCTTTCTTAGCTTTAGGATACCTATACAAAACATCAATGGTGGATGAATATTGAAGAAAAATCTGATGGTTGATATTATTTTAATGAAATTTTATTTCATCACATTCATATATCTTTATATATGGTAAAGATACATATAATATATATATATATATATGTATGTATGTGTGTGTTGTTATATAAAAGAGGCAAAAATTAATTTTTAATCTCTTAACAAAAAAAGTGGAGAATGTTCAAGGAAACTGGGTGACCAACTTCCTTCTATTCTTTGGGCCCTCAGACCCCCCCCCCCCCCCCCAACCCCTAACATTTTTACCGAAGATACAACCTTCAAATTGTCATATGGATCCAAGATACTCATCCCAGTATATTTTGAATTAATGAGTTTGATGTCTTCTATCAGAAGGAGGAGAAAATGAACAAAGGTGAATAAGGAAGACATGAGGTGCAACCTGGATCTCATCGAAGAATTAAGAGACTTGGCGATCACTAGGCAAGAGGAAGTCAAGCGAAGAATGACAATATTTTGACAAATACGTTCTGGTAAAACAATTTGCAGCTAGAGACTTGGTCATTGTAGAGAAAGCTTCAAACCTTGTATATCCTTCTTGAATTAATAATTACAAATATGAATACATTTATATAGGGGAAGAAGGAAGAGAGAAATCCTAATCCAAGATGTGGGAATAATACAAATAGAGAGAGAGAGAGAGAAGAGGGAAGAATGGGCCCCTAGATGAGCCTTAAAGTAGGCGACAACATTTTCTAACACTCACCCGCAAGCTGGAGCGTACAAGTCGTAGGCCCCAAGCTTGGATAAAAACTGTTATTTTCCAGTTTTGTATAGAGGCCGGGAGAGAGCTTTAGTCAGGATGTCAGCAACTTGGCTTGCAGCAGGAACATGCTCTAAATTTATCTTCTTTGCTTGTACCTTTTCTCGGATGAAGTGACAGTCAACTTCAATATGCTTTGTGCGTTCGTGAAATACAGGATTCTTGGCAATATGGATTGCCGCTTGACTGTCACAAAATAGGGTCGCTGGCGATGAGAGACGAACACTCAAGTCTCTCAGAAGGCTCTCAAGCCAAGTCAACTCGGACACAATCCATAGCGCGGTACTCAGCTTCAGCAGAAGAGCGAGCAACCACATTCTGTTTCTTGCTACGCCAGGTTATGAGATGTCCACCGAAGTAGGTACAAAAACCTGTGTGGAACGTCTATCATCAATGGACCCGACATATTCAGCGTCAGAGTAAGCGACAAGGGATAAAGAAGTGGATGGCTTGTACACAAGCCCTTGTCCTGGAGCGTTCTTGAGATACCGAAAAATGCGCTCGACAGCTTGAAGATGAGATGTCCTCGGGGCATGCATAAATCGACTCACAACTCCAACGGCAAAGGAGATGTCTGGTCGAGTAACTGTAAGGTAGATCAGTTTCCCAACCAGGCGTCTGTAGTATTCCGGATTCGTAAGCAGCTCATCGGAGTCAGAGCTATGAGCCGATAGCCTGTGATTCGCGTCCATTGGAGTATCCGTAGGTTTGCATCCTGAATAGTCAGCATCATGAAGAAGATCCATACAATACTTCCTTTGGGATAATACAAGACCATCAGGCTGTCGTGCAACATCAAGCCCGAGAAAATACCGTAGGTTACCAAGATCTTTGGTCTGAAAGGCGGAGTTCAACTGATGTTTGGTATGTTGTATCTCTGTAGTATTGTCGCCAGTAATGAGAATATCGTCAACATAGACAAGTAAAATCATTGTTCCGGTGGGCCGATGTCGAGTGAAGAGAGAGAAGTCAGCCGAGCTCCTATTGAAGCCAATATTGCGGACTACCGTGCTGAATTTGTCAAACCAAGCCCGCGGGGATTGTTTGAGACCATAAATAGATTTCCGAAGATGACAAACCCGAGACTCCCCCGTGGTCTCAAACCCGGGAGGTTGATGCATATAAACAGTCTCCTGAAGATCACCATTGAGGAAGGCGTTCTTAACATCCAGCTGATAAAGAAGTCAATGACGGTGAACAACCAAGGATAGAAGAACTCGGACAGTGTTCATTTTGGCCACTGGGGAGAACGTTTCCTCATAATCAAGGCCTTGTTGCTGAGTAAAACCCCGGGCCACAAGGCGGGCCTTGAGACGCTCAACGGTGTCATCCGCCGCATGTTTAATAACAAAGAGTCATTTGCAGCTAACACAAGATTGACCTGCAGGAAGAGGAACCAGATCCCAAGTGCGGTTGGCCCAGAGAGCCCGCATTTCATCTTCCATGGCCGCCCGCCATCCGGGGTGGTGAAGAGCCTCCTGTACAGAAGTAGGAGTGGAGGTAGAGGATAAAGAGAGAGCACTCTGACGGAGTTCCGGAGAGAGGCGGTGAAGAGAGACAAAGTTGGCCATCGAGTGGGCAGTGGAAGCAGTTGTCGGATCCGCAGGTTGCAAAGCATCATGAGAGTGGGGCAGCTCTCGTAGGGTAGTAGACGAGGGAGGACGTCGAGTGTACACACGAATGACTGGTGGTGTAGGTGGTTTAGGTGGGATGGGTGGGGAAGGTAGATGTGGGATGGTGGAAGTGACGGGGATAACAGGTCGCGGGAGAGGTGGCGGAAGAGGGTCAGTAGATGGAGAGTAGTATGGCTGATGTTCGAGGAAGGTGACATCAGCAGAAGTAACCACCTTGCGGTCCGTGGGAGAAAAACAAATGTAGCCCTTCTGAGTGCGAGAATAGCCCACAAACATATATTTAGTGGCACGGGGAGCAAGTTTGTCAGTGGACGGACCAAGATGATGAACAAAACACACACAACCAAACGCGCGTGGGGTGATGGAGAATGTAGGGTGGGAGGGAAAAAAGAGATTGTAGGGAACCGCAAAATTGAGGATAGATGAGGGCAGGCGGTTAATAAGAGTGCAAGCGGTTGAAACCGCAAAATTCCAATATTGTTTTGGAACATTCATCTGAAGCATAAGGGAGCGGGTGACCTCGAGCAGGTGTCGATTCTTGCGTTCAGCAACGCCATTTTGTTGGGGGGTATAGACACAGGAGGTCTGATGGATGACCCCAAACTCTGCACAGAGGTGAGAGAAGGTATGACTGGTGTATTCGCGGGCATTATCGGTGCGGAGGGTTTTAATAGTTGTGGAGAACAGGTTGCGAGTTTCAATAAAGAAGGTACGAAATACACCGGGTAATTCAGAGCGGTCACGAAGGAGGTACAGTCAGGTCACCCGAGAGTAGTCATCGACAAATGTGACAAAGTAGCGGAATCCAAAAACACTTGTAATTTTGTAAGGGCCCCAAATATCGGAGTGAACAAGATCAAAGGGAGCAGGACGCCGAGAAGGATGTGGTGAGAACGTAGAGCGATGATGTTTCCCATAGATACAGGACTCACACGTGAACTCGTGGAAGGACACGTCGGGGAGTGATTTTTTGAGGATGTTGAGAGGAGCATGACCCAGACGTCGGTGCCAGTCAATGGAGCTGATAGACGTCAGCACCGTTGGAGGAGACAGGTTAAGGATATAGAGACCATTTGACAGATGTTTTTCCAATGATGGTTTGCGTCTTGCGATCCTGCACAACACATGAGTTTTTAGAAGAAAAAATAACCTTGAGCACAATCGAGGTCAGCAGTGAGTCGGCCAATAGAGAGAAGGTTGAACGGAGAGCCCGAAACATGAAGAGCAGAGTGAAGAGTAATGGAGGGAGTGAGGCGAATATCTGTAGCACCAGAGACGGGAAGAGTGTCCCCACTAGCAACAGTAATGAACTGGGGATGCACGGAGGGCAAATATTGCGGTGGTTTCTATGATGTAATGTGGTGAGAGGCCCCGGAATTCAAAATCCAGGATGAGCTATGAGCAAGGCAGGAAGTACCATCATCGGAAACAGACACCACAGAGCCCGGAGGACAGCCGATCATGTTGCAAGGAGTAGTCCGCAGCAGACACGGTGACAACGCACCAGCGGCAAGAACCGGCCACGACCAGCGCAGGAAGAATAGAGGTCGCAGCGGCTAGAAACAGAGGTCGCAGCGGATAGGAGAAGATCGCAACAGAAGCAAACACCTGGCGACAGTGAGAAGGAACAATCCGCGCGGTTACACCAGCGATTCGGAAGATCGCGACCCAAATGCGGAAAGAAAGGAGCAGTCCGCACGGTCTAGGTGAACACAGAAGCGGTCAAAGCACAGGAAGCAGTCCGCAGTGGACAGGAGCAGTCCGCAAGAAGAGAGGGAGAGGCCGGCGGATAAGAGCAATCCGCAAGAGAGGATAGCCAGCGCGACTAGAGCAGAGACCGCTCGGTCAAGGTGTGAACAACACAAGCGGCTGGAGGAGGCCGCGACCACAGGCGAAGCGGATGGGGAGAAGAAGTCCGCAGCTGCAGGGACAAGTCGCGCGGACAGAGAGGAGAAGAGCAGGAGACCGCGACCAAGATGCGGGTGAGAAATGAGCAGCCTGCACGGTCAGGCGGATCACAGCAGCGAACTGAGGAAGCAAACCGTGAGTATAGAGACAAGCGGATAGACAAAAGCCGGCGAGCTGGAGTAGGTCGCACGCAAGGCAGTCCGCGGACAGGCAGGAGTGGAGAGCAAAGCGGTGGTCAGAAGACAGGCCGCGGCGAGTAGGAAGTCCGCAGCAGACAGAAAAGAAGGTGGCCCCACAGATTATGGAGGAGGAAAGGCTATAAAAAGCAAATCCATAGGATAAGGCCAGTAACAGGAGGTAGCGGAAAAGAAGCGGACTCAGAGGAGCAAGCCGCAGAGGCAAGCGGATAGAGACGGACAGCTCGCGACAGGCAGGTCGCAGCAAGTTAGAACAAGCCGTAAGAGAAGCAGGTCGCAACGAGCTGTAAGCCGCAGCAAGCAGGAACAAGCCGCGAGAGAGGCAGCGGTCTGGAGGAGAGGTAGGGAGAGGTGGACCCAACGAGAGAGAGAGGGGGGAGGCTATAAGAAGCCGGAGGGGAGGGGTGGAACCCCGGAGAAGAAGAGGAAGCAGACGAAGGGGAACGGAGCGGGCAGGGAGTCAGGCCGCAGGAGTCCGAGCGGTCAGCGGACAGGAGGACAGGCCGCTCAAGGAGAATCGGTTAAGAAGGGGAAGCCGCTCAAGGAGAACCTGCCTCTGATACCATGTAGAGAAAGCTCCAAACCTTGTATATCCTTCTTGAATTAATAATTACAAGTATGAATACATTTATATAGGGGAAGAAGGAAGAGAGAAATCCCAATCCAAGATGTGAGACTAATACAAATAGAGAGAGAGAGAGAGAGAAGAGGGAAGAATGGGTCCCTAGATGGGCCTTAAAGTAGGCTTTTCTAACAGTTATAAAGAATGTAGATGTTATAAGGAGTATGGCCCCAATTGGGAAACTTAATCTCAATTGCGTAGGACCATTCATCAAAAAATAAGCTCTGAAGAATGGAAGTTATCATTTACAAGCTTATGACGGCGACAACATTTCCTACATTTGGAGCGGGGATGACTTAAAAAGTTATTTTCCATAGTTTTTGTATAGGTCCCCGTACACTTAAGAGTCTCTTGAGCTTTTCATTTTCTGTAACGAATGTAAGATAACATAAATAACTACAACAACGATCCACTTTAGTCAACATCAATCATTGCAAAGATCCTCGAACAATTAGATGTATCTAACACCATGTTTTGTATCCATTTTCTTAAGTCTACTAAACACTCTTCAACAATATTTGAACATCTTTGAATTGAGATGGATGCGTCGCAACTCCCACAAAGATCACATCTCGCTAGAATTGTTCACAGTTACGCAATGGCTAACCTGATCCAATCTCTCACAGTGCTCTTTAGGTGTTCAGATCCCTCGCCGATGTCTGCCGCACCTCGCTAACAGATCAATTATTATAAACTCACCTAAGTTATTAAAGGCGCACCAAGGTGCAAAGAGGTCCTAGAGCCTATGAGCAAGAGGTAGGCTTGCACCTGAGGCACGTGAGGTGCAAAAATGAAAAAAAAAATACAGTTTACTAAATACAAAAAACACATAAAATAAATCTATCACCATACGAACACACAAGAATTGCTTTCAACATAACTCCAAAGACTACATTTATATTGTGCTTTACAAATATTTACTAATATAGATGCAAGTGTTGCAGCTTGCTGCAATCATATAGAATTTACATTGGTCTTCTTCATCAGTGGAGTTCACTTCGTGATAAAATTGAAGAACTAGATATGACTGCAAATTTGTTTTGTGATGAAACATTGATTGGTGCACAATGAATGTTATGGATTCATACTCATATTAGGGTATATTTGTAATTAGATGGTAATTAAGTCATGCTTAGAGATTTGCATTGTGTATGAAGGCTATAAGTAAGCTTAATGAATTATAATTGAATATAATCCATTGATCGCACTGAGTGAAGGTTTGGGGGCAGCGCCCCCAAAGCATTTTCTGAGCAGATTTAATTATGTAATTTCACCAAGTCTCTTAACCTAATTCATCTTTCTCTACCCACAATTTACTCTCTTCTCTTGTATTTTTAGAACATGTATGTTCCAGATGATAACAACACTCAAGCCTTTATCCCACTATAGTGGGGTCGGCTATAGGATCCTTTGTTGCCATTGTGCCCTATCTTTTGTCCATAATCTCACTAATGCCTAAGTATATCATGTCTTTCCTTATAGTTTCATTCCAAGTCTTTATTGGTCTACCCCTCCCTCGTTTAACATGCCAAGTGACTAGACTCTCACAACGCCTAACAGGTGCCTCTAATGCTCTCCTTTGTACGTGTCCAAACCATCTTAAACGAGTTTCTCGAATCTTCTCTGCAATTGGTGCTACTCCTGTCATATCCATGATACTTTCATTCCTAATTTTATCCAATCTCGTGTGTCCACATATCCACCTAAGCATTCTCATCTCCACAACTCTCATTTTTTGCTCATGTACATAATTCACTGCCCAACACTCAGAACCATAGAGCATTGCGGGTCTAATTGCAGTACGGTAAAACTTGCCCTTAAGTTTTAGTGGTACTTTACGATCACATAAGATCCCTGACACGCCTCTCCACTTTAACCAACCCACTTGGATTCTGTGTCACATCTTTATCAATACTACATCTTTTTGAACTATCGATCCAAGATATTTAAAACACTCACAACGGGAAATATCTTGATTTGCCAACTTAATAACGAAGTCATCTCTCCTTCTTGTACTGCTAAATTTAAGTTCCATATACTCCGTCTTTGCCCCGCTCAACCTAAAACCCTTCTTTTCTAAAGTATCTCGCCAAGATTCAAGTTTTGCGTTTACACCCTCGCGCTTCTCATCAACCAAAACGATATCATCCGCAAACAATAAACACCAAGGTATTGCTTGTTGGATATGTCTGGTGAGCTCATCTAAGATAAGGGTAAAGAGATAAGGGCTTAAAGCTGAACCTTGATGTAAGCCAACAGTGATAGGGAATTCTTGGGTTAATCCTCCAGATGTCCTCACACTTGTCGCTGAATTTGTATACATATCTTTGATTATGTCAATATATGATACATTTACACATTTCTTTTCTAAGACTCTCCATAAGATCTCTCTTGGAACTTTATCATAAGCCTTCTCAAAATCAATAAACAGCATATGCAAATCTTGCTTTCTTTCTCGATAGTTGTCAATGAGTCTCCTCAAGAGATGTATAGCTTTCATGGTCGACCTCCCTGGCATGAATCCAAATTGATTCTCCGAGATGTTAGTTCCAGATGATAAATATATAAATTAAATAAATGTAACTTCCATCACTTGATGGTAGATACATATAAAAAATCATGTAATCTAAGCCTAATATCATGTTTTCCCCACATCCAAAAACAAATTCATTATTCATGTTGAAGAAAAGGCCTTGAAAGGCCCAAGCGTGTTTGGGAGCCGGTAAGGCGCGCACCGAGGCGCGCCTAAGCTCCCTGGAGCACCTAGTCCGCCTCTGCTTTGCAGAGGAGAGGCCCGATGCACCCAGCGCCTCAAGTGCGTGCCTTAATAACATAGAAACCCACTACCATTACACTCGCTAGAAATGTTTGCAACTTGTATATCCGGCCTGCTGATTTCTCAGAGTTGATCGATCAGTTTTGTCGTGCATCAACAAAGATATCGCCGACACTAAGAAACCTTTATGAGGATAAGTGAAACAATCCCAGAGATGAATCCGGCAAGGGAAAGGCCGACAGTGGTGAGGGAGAAGAAAGGAGGAGGGATCAAGAGAAAAGGCTAGTAGGGAGCAACCCTAAATCTCATACAACCAAAAGATAATCCAAAAAGGGTACACCCCCCACCCCCTATAGGAGCGGGGTGTGAATAGTGATAGGCGATGCAAAAAGTAAAGTGTACACACAACATAATTATAACATAACAGAATGCAAATAAAAAAAATCATATCGGTGGCCCATCTTCGATTTCTCCTCCTCCAGACGGACCTGTCGTCATTTTACTCCGCATGTAGACCCGTCACAACATCTCGTCGACGTGCGCGTCCATAACAATACCACAGTCTGGAAAATGTGTCTTGTCCTCAAGGCAGTAGTTAGCGAACCGGTCGTGAAAGTCATCCTGAAGAAGCCATGTAACATCAGAGTCTGGGCGATTAGCCTAGGCGACCAGGATTTCCTCTGAAGTGGGGTCTCCCGGCAGAAGGCAGCGGCAAGTATCTTGGTCGGGTAATACAGTGCCTCGTCGGCGAGATCGACGTCGGCCGGAATGTGGTATGTGGTGGCGTGGTTTCCCACTGCGCGACGTAGCTGAGAAACGTGGAAGATCGGGTGTATGCGGCTCTCGGCGGGGAGGCGGAGGCGGTAGACGATCGCACCGATACACGCTAGTATCTCGAAGGGGCCAAAGAACCGGGGGGCTAGCTACGGGCAGGGCCTGCGGGTCACGAATAGTTGGCGGTATATGTGTAATTTGATGAACACCCTCTCACCCACCTGGAAGGAAAGGTCGTGTTGCTTCCTGTTCGCAAAGGAGGACATCTTCTGTTGGCCCGTAAGAGGTGATGCTTCAGGTGGTCCAGGATGGTGTCACGATCCTGCAGAGCAGTGGCAAAACTCTCGACCTGGTACTCTCCCGGCAGATGGAGGAGAATGGAGGCCAGTGGCCAGCCATAGACAACGTCGAAGGGGGTGGTACCTGCAGCGTGATGGTAGGCGGTGTTGTAGGAGTATTCGGCCCAACAGAGCCACTTGGCCCATCCACGGGACTGCTCCCCCACAAAACAGTAGGGTACGTCTCCAAGCAGCGGTTGAGGACCTCAGACTAGCCATCCGTCTATGAGTGAAACGCGATGCTCATGCAGAGGCGAGTACCATGTAGTCGAAAAAGTATTGTCCAGAAGGTGCTCAAGAAAAGAGGATCAAGATCGCTCGCGATCGACCGCAAAAACCCATGAAGGCGCACGATGTCACTGATGAAGCTGTTCGCGACTGTGGCGACGGTGTAGGGGTGACCAAGGGGAATAAAATGGCCATATTTGGATAGTTTGTCCACCACAACAAAGATACAGTCGAACCCCTGGGAGCGTGGTAGGCGAGTAATGAAGTCCATGGACACGTCCTTCCAAACCCGGTCCAAAATTGGAAGAGGCTGAGGAGGCTGGCTGGAAATGCCGCCTTGTACTTGTCCTTCTGGCAGACAACGTGGGAGGCCACGAAGGCCTTGAACTTTCAGAACATATGGGGCCAATAAAGAGAGGACACTAAATGACGGTAAGTACGGAAGGCCTCGGAACGCGGCGAGGAGACAGAGAATGTTTGGTGAAGAGGTAACTAGAGCAAGACGGCCCTTGAAGAACAGAGGGCCCCCCTACAAGCGAGTATGGTTGATGGGCGGTGGCATCCGCGATGAGCGTCATCCGAATTCCCGATAAAATGGGGTCTGCCTCAACCTCGTGCTAGATGGTTGTTGCGCCTTCCCACACTGACCGAGAGATAGCCATGAGCTATGTCGACTGGCTCTGACGAGAGAGGGCATCGACCGCTCAGTTTTCCCTCCCCGGGCAGGAACTCGATGGTGAAATCATAGCCCAGGAGTTTGGCCACTCACACTTGCAGGACGGGCGTTGCGATCTTCTGCTGGAGGAGATAGCAGAGGTTGTGGTGGTCGGTGCGGACCACGAAGGGGAGGCCCAGCAGATATGGGCGCCAATGTTGAACGGTGAGAAAGAGGACCATGAGCTCGTTCTCATATGCGGAGCGGCTACGGACGATGCTAAAGAGCGCGACTGAAGTAGACTATCGGTCGGCAGGGCTGCATGAGGATGGCTCCAACCCCGAATCCCGAAGCATCACACTCCACTAGAAACAACAGAGAGAAATCGGGCATGGCCAGCACCGGCCCGCGGACTAGGGCCTCCTGAAAAGCGGCAAAAGCTGCGGCGGCGGCGGCGGCCGTCCACTAAAAAGGGCCCTCCTCTGACTTCTTCAGAAGCTGCGTGAGGGGGAGAGCTAGAGCCCCGTACCCCTGGATGAAGCTGCAATAGTATCTCGTCAAGCCGATGAATCCCCAGACGTCTCGCAGGGATGTATGATTCGGCCAATGAAGGACCGTCGCAATCTTCTCCTCGTCCATGGCGACCCCCTAGCTAAGATGGGGTGGCCGAGGTAGCTCACCTCTGACGCCACAAAGGAACACTTCTTCGGGTGGAGCTTGAGGTGATGGCGTCGAACGGTGGTCAAAGTGAGGCGGACGTGATAAAGGTGATCCTGCCAAGAAGAACTGTATACCAAAATGTCAACAAAAAAATGAGAACGTGTCGACGAAGTACCGCCCGGAAAATGTCGTTCATCGTTGCCTGGAAGGTGGTCGGTGCATTGGTCAGGCCGAAGGGCATTACCAAGAACTTGTAGTGGTCGTCGTGCGTTTGGAAGGCAGTCTTGGTGATATCCTCGGGCCACACCCGGATCTGGTGATAGCCTGCTCTGAGGTCCAACTTGGTGAAGAATATGGTGTCGTGGAGCCCTTTCAGGAGCTCCTGAATAACTAGGATCGGGTACCTGTCCGGAATGGTGGCCTTGCCGAGCTCCCAGTAGTCCAAGTAAAACCGTCAGCTACCACCCTTTCGGACCAAAAGGACCGGGCTGGAGAAAGGGCTCGCACTGGGGTGGATGAGACCAGCCGCTCGATCTCTTCCTTCTGTACATGGTCGCAGTGATAAGGGCGTACCGACACCACCGCAGTACCGGGCTGGAGGGGAATGACGTGATCAGTCGGGCGAGCCAGAGGGAGGTCGGTCGGGGTCTCAAAGATGTCGTCGAACACGGCTAATAACACTTGAAGGTCGGTCGGGAGTGAATGAGGCGACAGTGCTGGAGCGGAGAGCGGCCAAAGACATGCGGAAAAATCGACGTTGGCGGTCTGCTGGATTGCAAGTGCGGAGACCGGAGAGCGACGCAGAGCAGAGTCGCTCACAAAGAGGCATGTTTGGCCCACCTGAAGGAACTGTAGTCATACTCTCCCAGTTGACCCGTACTTCGCCTAGCGTGCGGAGCCAAGCCACTCCCAGAATGACATCAATACCGCTGAGGCCGAAGGCGTAGAAGTTCACGGTCACCAAGCGGGACCCCACCGTCAGGGAGAGAGCGGTGCAACACTCGTGGGCCAGCTAGCGACGCTCATTGCCCAGACAGACTGTAAAGTCAGGAGAGGGAACAGAGGGAAGGTGAAGTTGGTGTGCTAACTGGGCTGAGAGGAAGTTGTGGCTCGCACCACGGTCTACTATGACCACAATGGGACGATTACACAACGTGCCCGCCAACTTCATGTTCTGAGGCCCCGAAATGCCGTCCACTGAAAAAACAAGGCAGCTCCAAGCGGTGGAATGCAGGTGAGGCGGTGTCCACCGCATCGTCTCCCTAGGATAGCTCGAGAGCCTCGAAGTCCTCCAAGGTGACCTCTGGGCTGAAATCATCGATGATGGTGCGGAACTCCTTGATGAAGCACACGTGCGTTGGGGAGTAGGGCCGACGGTATCGGAAAAACAGGCCCTTGTTGTGGCAGTCGTTGTAGGTACTGTTAGAGATGCGTTGGGGAACCACAGGTCGGCCGGGTCGGTCCCCCCTAGGGGGAGGTCGCTGCGGGGTTGTCGAAGAAGGTGGGCGTCAGGGCGGCCAAGGCAGGTGGTGATTGGCTGCAGGCGCAGGCTCCCTAGAGGCGAGGTTGGTCTCCACCAGACGCGACATGTCAAGGGCGTCAGAGACCGTGCAGGGCTGGTGCGTGCGAAGGCGAGAGCGGATATGGGGCCATATCCCCTGCATGAAGAAGCTTGAGTAATGGTTGAGTGGCAATTCGGGAACGTGAGTAACCAAGGCTACAAACTCGTCAATATAGTCATCCAACTCGGCTGTCTGATGGACGCCGCATAGTCGCTCGATAGTGGAAGAACCAGAGTAGCGGTTGTCGTACCATCAAATCATCTCCTGCTTGAGCTCAGGACAGGAGAGACACTGGTTGGAATGGTGGAGTCATCGGGCCCAGTGGAGGGTTGAGCCGTCCAAGCCAACCACAGCAGCAGGCACCTTGTCGTGCTCATGTGCATAGTTGAGGTTGAAATATTGCTCCGCTTTAGCGATCCACCCCATCGGGTCAACGCCGACAAAAGAGGGAATATCGAGGGAGAGGGTGGACCGACCATGAATGGCTGAAGGAGGATGTCCGGAGGGAATGGGCGACGGCCCGGCGCCAAGGAGAGAGACGTCGTTCACGGGCGAGCCGGAGCCGGACATGGCGGAAACGGCGGTGGCACGCCTGGAGGGAGTCAATCATGGAGTGGAAGGCGAGGAAGGAGGAAACAAGTTGATCTTGCGCCTCAACGCGACATCTAAGGGCATCAGAGGTGGTATCCAGAGCGGGGTCACCGGAGGAGCGAGTAGTGGGAGTCATGGGGATGGAGACGTCAGATGACGGCCGCAAAAGGGAGAATCTGGTTGAGATCGGCAAAACCCGAGGGTCGGTGGCCTTCTAGTGTCAAAACGGGCTCAAAAATCGCGGCTTTGTGGACGCCCAGGAGGTGGGAGCGTCAGAAGGACCCCGGCGCAGACGCCAGGGTAGATCGTCAGTTATGATGATGGACGCGACGAAGCGGGGGATCTGCAAGCGGCAAACACGCAGAAAAAGGAACCGCGCGCTACAAGCCTACAACGATGCGCAAAAGAAGTCGCAGGCGAAATCGGCAGAAACGGAAGTCGCGGTTCTCAATCTCGATCACCGGTGACTTGGAGGCAGGTGGTGAGGAAATTCAGACCAAATTGATATGATTCCGAAGAGGAATCCGACAAGGGAAGGGCTGGCGGTGGTGAGGGAGAAAAAATGAGGAGGGATCAAGAGGAAAGGCTAGGGAGCAACCCTAAATACCATACATCCAAAAGATAATCCAAAAATGGTACAACACCACTCTTTATAGGAGAGGAGTGCAAATAGCGACAGACGATGCAAAAAGTAAAGCGTACGCATAACATAATAATGATATAACATAATGCAAATAAAAATAATCATGTCGGTGGCCCGTCTTTGATCTCTCCTCCTCTAGATGGACCCGTCGTCGTCTTCCTCCGCGTGGACACCCGTCATGACGTCTCGTCGACGTGCGCATCTGTAACAATAAGTCATGTATAGATGCATTCTGCCCAACTGAATTTATCCTTTTCGAGGACAAGCTCTATAAAGATGTCTTATTCCTAATTAGATTTTTGTCTATAGGGCCCTAAAGATCCCTTTAGACAAGCTCGAGCTTGAGCATTTAGTTTTATGTTCTCAGGGGAATCACAGGTATTCTGTTCCCCAAGGCAGTTAGTACTTTTGGATACTCTCACAGACACCATTCAACATTCTGTGTTATTTTATGATTATTGGATGGTTATCAGCATTTCATAGAGGTTTTGCAGATAATATATCGATCTCAATGAATTATTTTCCAACAGTAATGAATTATTTGGAGGTCTCACAGATATTGATGCGATTACGGCAAGTTCGTCGGTCGTACAAATAATATAAAACAAGGAGTTACTGTAACACCCCTTCCCAGTATTACAGAAATCAGCCGTCCGGCCGGGTCAGCGATGTAAAGAAAACTAGGAAGCAGTATTAAAACTAGCAGCAGCAGGTAATAAAACCCCAAACTAAACAGATTTAATACTTACAGCGGAAGTAAAAAATTAACTAAGGTTAACCACATACCTGATGTCTGGATTCACAGAGCCACTAAACAAGAATGAGACTGCATTAACTGAAAATCTGAACTATCAAATAAGTCTGATACAACATATATGTAATATCAATGGGTTACACTGTCCATAACTACAAGTACATGCTGAAATGGATTAAACTGAAAATAGTAAAAGTACTACACTCGGACACCACCATGACGTTCATCCTAGACGAAGTTTCCCACCTGGGTCACCTGAAAAACATTGCCCATGAAGGGTCAGAGTAAAGAAAAACAATTCCCCTTAGTGACACTAAAATAGATTTACATATGAATGCATGCATGTCTTTAAAACTAGTCTCGTGCACTGAAAACATTTCATGATATATGGTATGCATGCTTATCTTATACTTACTGGTGAACACTATAATTCTATACTCATGACTTTCCATTCATTTACTCAAGTCCTGACGTTCACTAACTAGCGTACTGTCTCACGTCAAGTCTATACTTGAGTTCTAGGTGGCTTCTAGCCTACACGTTTACTGGGAAGGCTCTAGGAAGAGTAGCTCCTAACGCGCAAAATCTGAAACTGACGACCCGAGACCATCTGACGAACTCAATTGTTCTAGTGCCACGCGGACACGGTCTCGAATCTGCTAACTGTCTCAAAGGGGAGTCAACTCCCAAGACTGTAACTCATAGGATACCATATGCCCTATGAGGATGGTAGTGCGCCTCTACCAAGCACTAAAAGACTGGTGTGCTACTGACCTTTTTGGTCTGACGCTACTCTGCATGGGATATCTTTTCTGGTGTACTACTGAGCGACCCTTGACTTTCTCGTGGTCGACGTGAAGGGACTTTCGCACCCTTAGTTGGACAATATCCAAACTTACGTGTACATGTGAAGGTTCGTACTTAACTAACTGTTCACGACTTAACTAACGTGGTTATGGAACAAGACGTTATCACACGCGTTTCCACAATTTTTTTCCTACTGTCACACTTCTCTATGCATGCTCACGATGTTGTACAAAACCTACTTATGCGTTTAAAATACAATTACTTGATATGTCTAACCAAGAGGAATTAGAATTTCCTTACCGTGGTATTGCGACGCTCGTATACTCGACGCGGCGACATATTCTCTTCCAAAAGCAAACCCTACTGCTGGGGACCTTTAGAATGTTGCCTCGACCCCACCAAAGTCCTGCAAATTCAAGGCAGTCCTAATTATCGCACTTTCCCCTTAGGGTTAATCTTTTGAAAAAAATTCTAAAATGCTAGAGTCGTCCAAAACTAACTGCTAACATAGTATATTACCTTCACGTGGGAGGGATTGAAGTTTCCAAAGCGCCCAACTCCAATTTCGCGGTGGAAACCGTGCTCCAAAACCTAATTAGGGCACAAAGAAGAAAACCTAGGTTATACTAACTCCGAAATCGAAGGATTTCCGTGAGGAAATGGAGAAAAGGAAGAAATAAACTCACCGAAACCGAAAAATTCCAAGTTCCACCGATTAGGGTTGAACCCGGCACTTCCACGGCCAAGGAAGGAAAAGGAATGTCTACCGGTGCTCGTAGAGGAGGGAGGAGTGGTCGGAGATGGGTTCTGGAGAGGGATCGGACGGCGGAGGAGTTCGCGGGATGCGCCGGCTTCGTCTGTCGCTGCGTGCGGGATGCGGAAACAGGGAACAGTTCGGCTGCGGTTCCCGTGAGTAAAATGGGGTTGTGCGGGATTAATCACTGTCTTCCGGTTTTATATGTTAACTGTATGAGAGAGGGGGAAATTCCTATTGGCACCCCAAGTTTATTTCCTTATACAAAAACTTCATTCTCACTGCGCGTCACAAAAAAAAACGCGTCACGCACTAAAATTAACGCACTTTACGAACTAACGGTCACCATCAAAAGGAAAAGTGACATTATACCTTGCCAACGCGCCGCCTCGATCAAAATTCGTCGCGACTTACCCCTACAAATCAAATAATTTTTCGCGTCAAAACTCGGATGTTACAAATCTCCCCTCCTAACAAAAATTTTCGTCCTCGAAAATTGTAATCATACCTGAATCGAAGAGAAAAGAATAGTCTGCATTGCTTTTAAGTTCATCCTCACGCTCCCAAGTATACTCTGTCCTGCCACAGTTCATCCAAAGGACTTTGACCATGCGAATCTCTCTATTTCTGAGCTTCTGCATCCTTGAATCCACTATTCTGACTGGTCTAACCCCAATACTAAGATCTGTCTCTATTGGTGCTTTCTCGGTACTTATGATCTGACTGGAATCTCTGACTGCTCTCCTCAGATAAGAAACGTGGAATACATCATGTACATCACTCATTTCCTCAGGTAAGGTCAATCTGTAAGCAACCTCACCAATTCTTTCCAGCACCTCAAAAGGACCAACGAATCTGGGGCTCAGCTTTTTCATCCGCCTTATTCTAGAAACTCCTCTGACTGGTCTGACCTTCAGATAAACGTAGTCTCCAACACTGAACTCTATTGATCTGTGCTTCTGATCATGGTACTTGGCCTGGCGGTCCTGAGCTGTCTTCATACGCTCCTGAATAAGCTTGATCCTATCAGTGGTCTTATCAATCCATGACTCCCTGATTGTGGATCTCTCTTCACTTTCAGCCCAACATAACGGTGTCCGACAACGTCTGCCATAGAGGGCCTCAAACGGTGTCATCCCAATACTTGTCTGAAAACTGTTGTTGTAGGAGAATTCCACTAGTGTAACATATTTCTCTCACTTTCCTCCAAAATCCAAAATGCACATCCGTAGCAAATCCTCCAAAGTCCTATTAGTGCGCTCAGTCTGTCCATCTGTCTGGGGATGGAATGCGGTGCTGAAATGTAACCTGGTACCCAACCGCTCCTGTACGTGACGCCACTCCATGGAGGTGAATCTGCCGTCTCGGTCTGAAACTATAGTCCTGGGAACACCGTGAAGTCGAACCATCTCATCCAAATATAACTGTGCCAGCTTCGGACCTTGATCCGTCTTCCTACGAGGAATGAAATGGGCGACCTTAGAAAGTCGATCAACTATAACCCACAAGTAATCATTCTCACTCTGCGATCTCGGCAAACCATGAATGAAATCCATGGATATATCTTCGAATGTCCACTCAGGAATGGGAAGTGGCTGCAACTTGCCTCCAGGCCTTTGGCACTCGGCCTTAACCAACTTGCACGTCTCACACTTCCCTACGTAATCTGCAACATCTCTCTTCAAGCCTGGCCACCAGACTAACTTCTTGAGATCTGCATACATCTTCGTGCTACCCGAATGTATAAAATATCTGGAATTGTGTGTCCTCAAATAAAATATCCTCGCGAAGGTGACTAACATCGGGGATACACACCCTGCCATCAATCAACAATAAATCATCCTGAATAATGAATCCCTCCTTCTGTCCTGACTGCACTGAGCTCCAAATCTCTGCCATCTTTGGATCCAACGGTAGAGCTGTCCTGATTCTGTCCTTGATATCGCAGGTAATCTCCATCCAATTCAACCTTGCAGAACCAAAACTACTGCGTGGCACAACGGTAATATCCAGTCTCTCCAGCTCTCGCACTAACTCCTCCTGCTGAGTGAGGAGAAAGAAACATGAACCTCTACGGCTAAGGGCATCAGCTACAACGTTCGCCTTTCCTGGATGGTACTGAATGTCTACGTCGTAGTCTGATAGAAACTTTAACCATCTGCGCTGCCTCAAATTAAGCTCTCGCTGATCAAAGATATACTTGAGGCTTTTATGATCAGTGAAGATCTTACAACGAACATCATAGAGATAGTGTCTCCAAATCTTCAGAGCATGTATGACTGCTGCAAGCTCCAAGTCATGCACTGGATAGTTCCTCACATGAACCTTTAATTGTCTCGAGGCATAGGCTACGACCTTTCCATGCTGCATGAGAACACATCTCAAACCCTGACCTGATGCATCGCTGTAGATCTGAAACCCGTCAGGCCCTGATGGTAAACTCAAAATCGGTGCGGTCATCAACCTGTTCTTCAAGTCCCCAAAAGCCAACTCACACTCAACTGTCCAATCCAAGCCCTTACCCTTCCTGGTGAGGGAAGTCAGTGGTAAGGCTATCTTCGAAAAATCTCTGATGAATCTCTTGTAGTAACCAGCAAGACCCAAAAAGCTGCGAACCTCTGAAACTGTCGTCGGCCATGGCCAACTCTTAATGGCCTTTATCTTCTTCGATTCAACACTAACTCCTTTCTGACTGATGATGTGGCCTAAGAATGCAATCTCTGAAAGCCAAAACTCGCACTTTGAAAACTTGGCAAACAACTGATTCTTTCTGAGTGTGCTCAAAACGATTCTGAGGTGTGTTGCATGATCTTCTGCACTCTTAGAGAACACCAAGATGTCATCTATAAAGACGATGACAAAACGATCCAAGTACTCCTGAAATACCCTGTTCATCAGGTCCATAAATACTGAAGGAGCATTGGTCAGCCCAAACGGCATGACCACGAACTCGAAGTGTCCATATCTAGTGCTGAAAGCCGTCTTCTGAATATCCAAATCACGAATCTTTAATTGGTGATAGCCTGACCTCAGATCTAACTTAGAGAAAGTGTTCGATCCCACCAACTGGTCGAACAAATCATCAATCCTGGGAATCGGGTACTTGTTCTTTATTGTTAGCTTGTTCAACTCACGGTAGTCTATGCACAGTCTCAGACTACCATCCTTCTTCTTAACAAAAAGCACTGGAGCACTGCATGGTGAAGTGCTGGGGCGTATAAACCCCAAATCAAGTAACTCCTGCAACTGACTCTTCAACTCTGCTAGTTCCCTTGGAGCCATCCGATAGGGAGATTTGGCTACCGGTGTAGCCTCAGGCTGCAAGTCTATCGGGAACTCAATCTCTCTATCTGGAGGGGCACCAGGGAGCTCTTCCGGAAAAACATCGGGGAACTCCTGCACCACTGGTACCTCTGACAAGTCAGCCTTATTCTCTGCATTCATCAGTACTACGAAGGTTTCACAACCCTTACTGATGCACCTTCTCGCTTGGACTGCAGATATAATCATTTTCACTACTCCCTTCAAGCCCTGAAAAGAAAAAGAAGTCTGATTGGGGCCATCAAACTGTATCTGCTTCGCCCTACAGTCAATCCTGGCGTTGACTGCCGAAAGCCAGTCCATTCCAAAAATCAGGTCGAATCCTGCAATAGGTAGCTGCAAAGCTTCCACAATAATCTCGGTGTCACCAAACTGCACCGGTACCCTGCACCTATCTCTGGTCTGCAGAAGGGATCCTTTCGGCATCATAACCTCCAGCGCTACAGTCTCTGAGAATGCTTCTAAATTCAACTTACGCACTAGAGATTCTGCGATAAACGAGTGCGAGGCACCCGTATCAAACAGAATCTTAGAGGGTAAATTACGAATCATAAGGATGCCTACATGAATGATTTTCAAAAATAAAAGAGTGTCACTACGGAAGATTAAAATAAACTTATCAGGCAAAGTAAACACTTACCTGTCACTACATCCTCCTGCTCCTTAGTCTCCTGTTGACCAAGCCCATAAGCTCTGGGCTGCACCAAATCTCGACCCTGCTGTGGTCTTCCATCAGTAATCATCAACGCTTTGCCCTTATCTGCTCTGCTAGGGCCACCAATCTCATACTTCGACTGCAGCAACAAAATACATTTGTCATCTACCGAAAATTTATAAATGTACAAAATACATCAAGGTTGATTACCTGATTCGAACCACCTTCCTGACAGAAACGAGCAATGTGTCCAGGCTGACGACACTTGTAACACACGCCCGCACTGGCCAAACACTCTCCTGGATGGCGACGCTGACACTTGGGACAAAGGGGATAGTCCCTGCTCCTGTCACCAGATTGACCATACTTCCTCGCATCAGGCTTCTGCTTCTTGTTCCAGTTCTTCCCCTGATCATTCCTGCTCTGCTGCGACTGATGCGAATCCTGAGATCGCTTTGCACGGAAATTACTTCGCTTTTGAACCTTCTGCTGGTCAGCCTCCAGCCTGCGAGCCGTATCCACTAAGCTCATGTAATCAGCATTGACCATAGTCATCAGCGGCTGTCTCAATGAGTCACGTAAGCCATCCACAAAGCGGCTGCACTTCTCAGTCTGGTCTCCCTGCATTACGCCCGCATATCGAGCCAGATGGGTACGCTCTCGCTCGTACTCAGCAACAGTCTTGTCCCCCTGGAAAAGCCTAAGGTATCTCTCCTGTAGACTTCGTCGTGCGGGAGGAAGCACGAAACAACTCGCAAGGGCTCTAGAAAATTCGCCCCATGTAAACATGTCTGGCGTAGGACCTAGCCAAAAACATAATCATACTATTTAAAAAGAGAACATATCTCTTCCAAAAAAAATATTAAAAGAATTTTTCATAACCATTTACCTGCGGGATCATCCGTCCGGTACTTGTCCCACCAGACCTTTGCCTCACCTCGGAGGAGGAAAACTGCCAGAGGAACCTTCTTATTCTCTGGGCACTCAAAAACATCCAGCAGATCTCTGGTGTTTGCTACCCAATCATCTGTATCCATCGGGGTCTCATCCCCACTGTAGTTTGAAGGCTGAAGTTCTCTAAAATTCCTCAAATAACGCTCCAGGGTCATCTCCACGGGTGCTGGGGCAGGAGCTGGTGCAGGGGCTGGTACGTGCACTGGAACTGGAAACCCTGCAGCCAGTCCTCTCTGGAACTCCATCAAGGCAACAGTAACCGCCTTGGCAATCTGAGACGCTATGTCAGTGCCCTCTGAAGCTGCTGGAACTGGAGGTACCTGCGGCACTGCAGCATCTCCCATAGTGGCGTTAGGAACAGGGTCCTGACGTGAAGATTCACCTGGTTCACTTACTCGAGTAGCCTGATAGAACATATAAAAGAAATCTGGTTATCTATCAAGCATCTGCTAAAACTGGCTTGACAACTATATTCGTACTCCTACGAAAACTAAGTCTTAAACGCAACTTAAAATACTCTACTAACATGAGTTTACTCTTACACAGTCTTATGGCTCTGTGAAAACCTTCTAGGGTCCAGGGATCCTAAACCTCCCTCTGATACCAATTTGTAACACTCCTTCCCAGTATTACAGAAATCAGCCGTCCGGCCGGGTCAGCGATGTAAAGAAAACTAGGAAGCAGTATTAAAACTAGCAGCAGCAGGTAATAAAAGCCCAAACTAAACAGATTTAATACTTACAGCGGAAGTAAAATTTAACTAAGGTTAACCACATACCTGATGTCTGGATTCACAGAGCCACTAAACAAGAATGAGACTGCATTAACTGAAAATCTGAACTATCAAATAAGTCTGATACAACATATATGTAATATCAATGGGTTACACTGTCCACAACTACAAGTACATGCTGAAATGGATTAAACTGAAAATAGTAAAAGTACTACACTCGGACACCACCATGACGTTCATCCTAGACGAAGTTTCCCACCTGGGTCACCTGAAAAACATTGCCCACGAAGGGTCAGAGTAAAGAAAAACAATTCCCCTTAGTGACACTAAAATAGATTTACATATGAATGCATGCATGTCTTTAAAACTAGTCTCGTGCACTGAAAACATTTCATGATATATGGTATGCATGCTTATCCTATACTTACTGGTGAACACTATAATTCTATACTCATGACTTTCCATTCATTTACTCAAGTCCTGACGTTCACTAACTAGTGTACTGTCTCACGTCAAGTCTATACTTGAGTTCTAGGTGGCTTCTAGCCTACACGTTTACTGGGAAGGCTCTAGGCAGAGTAGCTCCTAACGCGCAAAATCTGAAACTGACGACCCGAGACCATCTGACGAACTCAATTGTTCTAGTGCCACGCGGACACGGTCTCGAATCTGCTAACTGTCTCAAAGGGGAGTCAACTCCCAAGACTGTAACTCATAGGATACCATATGCCCTATGAGGATGGTAGTGCGCCTCTACCAAGCACTAAAAGACTGGTGTGCTACTGACCTTTTTGGTCTGACGCTACTCTGCATGGGATATCTTTTCTGGTGTACTACTGAGCGACCCTTGACTTTCTCGTGGTCGACGTGAAGGGACTTTCGCACCCTTAGTTGGACAATATCCAAACTTACGTGTACATGTGAAGGTTCGTACTTAACTAACTGTTCACGACTTAACTAACGTGGTTATGGAACAAGACGTTATCACACGCGTTTCCACAATTTTTTCCTACTGTCACACTTCTCTATGCATGCTCACGATGTTGTACAAAACCTACTTATGCGTTTAAAATACAATTACTTGATATGTCTAACCAAGAGGAATTAGAATTTCCTTACCGTGGTATTGCGACGCTCGTATACTCGACGCGGCGACATATTCTCTTCCAAAAGCAAACCCTACTGCTGGGGACCTTTAGAATGTTGCCCCGACCCCACCAAAGTCCTGCAAATTCAAGGCAGTCCTAATTATCGCACTTTCCCCTTAGGGTTAATCTTTTGAAAAAAATTCTAAAATGCTAGAGTCGTCCAAAACTAACTGCTAACATAGTATATTACCTTCACGTGGGAGGGATTGAAGTTTCCAAAGCGCCCAACTCCAATTTCGCGGTGGAAACCGTGCTCCAAAACCTAATTAGGGCACAAAGAAGAAAACTTAGGTTATACTAACTCCGAAATCGAAGGATTTCCGTGAGGAAATGGAGAAAAGGAAGAAATAAACTCACCGAAACCGAAAAATTCCAAGTTCCACCGATTAGGGTTGAACCCGGCACTTCCACGGCCAAGGAAGGAAAAGGAATGTCTACCGGTGCTCGTGGAGGAGGGAGGAGTGGTCGGAGATGGGTTCTGGAGAGGGATCGGACGGCGGAGGAGTTCGCGGGATGCGCCGGCTTCGTCTGTCGCTGCGTGCGGGATGCGGAAACAGGGAACAGTTCGGTTGCGGTTCCCGTGAGTAAAATGGGGTTGTGCGGGATTAATCACTGTCTTCCGGTTTTATATGTTAACCGTATGAGAGAGGGGGAAATTCCTATTGGCACCCCAAGTTTATTTCCTTATACAAAAACTTCATTCTCACTGCGCGTCACAAAAAAAAACGCGTCACGCACTAAAATTAACGCACTTTACGAACTAACGGTCACCATCAAAAGGAAAAGTGACATTATACCTTGCCAACGCGCCGCCTCGATCAAAATTCGTCGCGACTTACCCCTACAAATCAAATAATTTTTCGCGTCAAAACTCGGATGTTACAGTTACCCCCGAGTATCAATCTCATGTGAAACACGATGGGGTGAAATAATCTTTTGAGACGAGACTTGAGATAGAAGTCTTTAATCGGTGTTTTATGGTTGTTTTAATTTGTGGAAAATAAAAAGAAAAACTATATTAACTATGTGGGTCATCGGCACCGCTTCGCTCCTTCACAGGTCGCCTTCCTCTGCTTCGCACATAAACACAATCACAACCACAAGCTCATCCAAACAACCAATAAGGAATCACAACAATAAGAACACTATCTCATTCCAAACCATCCACAATATAAAATATATCGATGAACATCTATACCCAATAGTCATGATGTGTAGATGTTTTAGAGTTTATCTCAATACAGATACAAACATTTCAAAAGAGAGGGGAGAGATATAAATTACCACTCCTTGATACAGAGGTGATGAGAGACTTTGTCGTAGAGTGGGAAGGAGATCATTTGGTTGTCAATCTGAGCCCTTCACACCTTCATCGGTTACGTCCCGGGTAGAAGAATCGTTGTCACCAACTCCCAATGTGCCCGTTTTCTCCGTGGTTTGTCCACCTCAACATCAAGTACTCCGTACTAGAGCTCCAATGACACCTTGCAAATCCACTTCTTCCCTCTTGAAGTGCATGGGAAGGGTGGAGAACTAGGAACAAAACCCTAGCCTTGGAGATGAAAATGAGAAAGAACGACGCTCCCCGGCTGTTTGATCCGTCTGAAATAGCAAACAACTAATATAAAGAAAACAGGGTGCACAGGAGTGCGGTGCAAAGCGCACACGCGTGCGCCAGATCAACGGGAAGAGAAAGAAATGGGCGCCAAATCGCGCACGCGTGTTTACACGCATGCGCACAAGCGTGCAAAAATAACGCACGCCCAAATTCAGATCACACAAATCTGCGCTGGAAGCACAAAATGACCACGCACCGGCATTTGTATGTGCACGCAAGGCCATGCAAAAATACCACACGCCCAAATTCAGATCCGCAGATTTCATCCAATCCAAGGGGAAAGAGGCGTACGAGCGTGTGAAAATTCCGCACGGGCATGTGTGAGGTAATTTTGACATAACCACCCCCGAATTACACGAAAAGTCCACGGCTATATAAGACATTCATCCATACAGTCCAGAAATACAAATAGATATAATAGGAGCATTCATCATGCATTTTTAACACAAAAATGGATGAAAACCTAAGAATCACACGGTGCAAATACTATATGAAATGCATGATATCGAATCTGTGAGGTTGCTCGTGTTGCGTAAGGGTAGCGGACGGCGGGGCAGTGGATGTGGCAGGGCGGTGGCTGTGGCAGGGCGGTGGTTGTGGCAGGGCCGCCGACGTGAGTGGACCTACGAGCCAAACAAGGGTGCTCTGTCGCCGGTGACAGTGTCAATCGGTACTTATCCTCATTGGTGTCGCCATGTTTTAAATATCGGATGTCGGACACATATCAGATTGTGTTTTTAAATGTCGGATGTCGGAAGTCGGAGACATGTCGGGGATATTTTAAAATATCGGATTTCCATATATTATAAAAAAAAATTTTATTTAATGTATACTAACTATAATTATATTTATAAAAATAGAAAAATAATATAACAAATAGATAAAAAATGAGTCATTTATATTATGAAATAAATTTAAATACTATCTAAAAAAAATATTATTAACAAATACAAAATGATATGTTGTAAAATATATTTAATACTATACACTAATTTTATTTTGATAACAATATGTTTATTTCAAATTTAAAAGATTTAAAATTAAAAATACTTAATTTAATATAAGTTTTTTCAAACTTATAAATTTATATAAAAATATGAAACAATCACCTAATAAATGCATTAAATATTTTCATATTTTTTATAATATGAAATTAAAAATTTGTGAAAGAATTATACAAAATTGTTTGTAAAAATAAAACGTTAAAAAATTGAAATAATAAGTTTAATCGATTTAAACATACATAATATAGTATCCATATGTGATTTAAATATATGATATTTGTCTGCAAATATAATATAAAATAAAATAGCGGGAGATCTATTTAAAAGTCGTGTCGGCTGATATATCGGAAAAGATCGGACATGTCGGCCGATATTTTACAAAAGGACATAATCTATTATTTTGAGAAAAACATATCGTTTTACTCTAAAAAATGACATGTCGGAAGACATGTCGGACATGTCGGAGGACATTTAAAACAATGGGTGTCGCCATGTAGCAGTTGGCGGCCCAAAGAGGAGGACGACGACAGAGAGCATGGGAGTAGGGTAGGATCGTATGGAGATGGGAAGAAGGCAAACAACTTGACAGTCGGTTAAAAGAAGCTTGGAGCAGGAGGAAAGCATACACCCCTTTCTCGACGAACCCAATGTGTGAATCCCTGGAGTTCGTCATCCGACTGGAGAGGAAGGTCGGGAAGCAGATCCGAGAAGGGTGCCAGTGCTGAAAGCGGTGAGCGGTTGGCATTGTCGGGTGGCCGCTCCGGAAGCCTGAGCGGACCAAGTCGCAGGGGCCTGCAAACTGGGCGGAGGCGGTGGAGTAGTGTGGTTGGTTGTACGAGGCTTCAGGATGTCAAATCGTCGGAGCTCCTGCACGGAGGCCTCCAGGGAAACTAAGGAGGCAAACTGTTGGTCGAGGTGACGGTCAATGGAGGTGAGGTTGTTGGTCGAAGTGGCACTAGGGAGGGGATCGCTCGGCGGCGGTCCGAATGCAAGTTGGGCCAATGGCATCGGAATTGGTGTGGCGGAGAAGGTGGACAAAATCTTGGCGGCTTCGAACAAGCAGACGGGGGCGGCAGGTCGGACCATTGTTACAAAGTTGAAACTTATGTGGTTGCAAGCGAGGGAATGAACACAGACAGATTGCATTAACAAAAATGAACACCTAATACAATTCGGAAAAAGCTCTGGCCAAGCTCAACGAGGCTAGGTCCTTCAAGAGCCTTCTCTCTAATGAGAGCTCAAAATAACTAGAACATCCAAAATGCCACCACACATAAACACCTCTTTCTTATATAGATGAGAAGGCAACCATACATGAAAAATATAAATTAATTTAAAAAATTAATTAATCTAATTAATATTAATTAACATTCATTAATTAATATCAACCAATTAATAAATACAAATCAATTAGAAAGGAAATAATCAATGTGGCTTCCAAATACGCCATCTAGTGGTCCCAACGAGGGGGGACTTGTAAGGTCAAAAGTGTGCACATAGCAGGATGTCGGAGGATGACCGAAGGTGAGAATGACGACGTCGAAGATACAATAGAGTCAGAACCATGCCTGCATAAGCGGGGTTTGCTCAAGAGAGAAAGAGAGAGAGCTTCCAAGATCTCATAAAGGGACAAGGAATTAGATTTCTTCATTTAATACCCATACAAGACCCCAAGTCCCCTAAATAGAAGTTGCAATGACGTAAGCGTAAATAAAGACATCATAATAAAACCTAATAAACCTAAGACACAGACTCAACATTAGATACAAAAAAACATTAATAACTAAAGATGCATCATCATCACTAGGACCGAAGCCCGTAACATCTCTCTTGCCTTCATATCAAGCTTGCCCTCAAGCTCGAACTAGGCTTGCACAACTTGATCGTATCCCTTTTGATTTCCCGCCAGAACAAATCCAGATATTATGTTGTTGTAGTGGAGGTAGCATCCAGCGACAGGACGTCAACGCACCCCCTGATAGCAGAGAAGATGGTGAGGAGCGGGAGGAACAAGGTGACTGACAACAGCGGACAGTTGAAGGAGACAGTAGCACGGGCGAAAAAAGAATTATGAAGATCAAAAGTGAAAGCGTCGACTTGAGGACGGTCAGTGGGAGAAATGGAGCCAGAGGGGGCAGCAGAAGGGGCAGCAGAGTAGGAGGCTCTAGTAGAGGATGTGATGTGGCCGGATGGGTTGGCAGAGCAGGTGCGGGCATAACCGTTGGGGGTGGAGGGGCCAACATAGGAAATTGTGGTTTGAGAACCACTGGCGACGATGGTGGTGTGACACAAACGGTGGAGCTTCTGCAGTCGGGGTGGGGAGGGGGGGTTGCAACTGCGCTAGAGGAATCAGTAGTAGGGAAGACAAAATTGGCGTCGGGAGGTGGCCTGTGGGGGTTTGCCAGAGGTAGGGGCTGCAATGGCGCGACTGGCGGTCTCGAAGGACTTGTCGGAAGTGGTCCTTTGACAAGTGCGTCGAAACGTTGAAAAATGGAGCCTAGTAAATCTCGCACGGCGGCACTAAGCTTAACGTCCATCATAATTAGGTGATTAAATAATTAATTCATTAAAGAATTAATTTAAAAAATCAATTAATTGGAGAGGGCATGCGGGCTTGCTAGAGCGTGTGGTTGTCTGGGTTTTGGAGGACCTCGAGGAAGGAGGGGGCGCTGGTATGCGGGGGGCTCGAGAAGGACACATTGTAGGTTGGTTCGACAGAGGTCAGCAAGGCGCGCGTGGCTCGAGAAGAACAGAACGACAGGTGTTTCAAGGGCAGAAGGCCCGGGACTCAAAAAACGGTCTTCCTCGTGCGAGCAGCGAGGATGAAACATGCAAGTGACGGAACAAGAGGCGTTGATGGGGACGACGGGATGATGATAGAAGGAATCAGAGCGACGAGCGCTGCTGCTTCCATGGAAATCTTCATCGAGGGCGACATGGATCGTGGAGGTGTTGGAGACGGCGGATACAAGGAACGGAAGCGACGGGAGGTGCGGTCTCTGGAAGGTGTGCTTGCTAGGAGCGTCGTAATCTAAGCGGATCGTGGAGGTGCTAGAGATGGAGGATGCAAGGAACGGACGCGTCAGGCGGTGCGGTCTCTGGAAGGTGTGCTTGCTGGGCGCGTCGTAATCTACGCAGGACGTCGTCGACGCAGGAAAACGATGATGCAGAGCCTTACTGGAAGCGTCGTATTGCTGTTCTGGGGCGTCCACGACTGCTTCTGGGCTCGACTGGAGCGAGTCCTAGTCCTTGAAAGACGTAGAAATAATCTGGTATTTGATGAAGATGGCATAGGGCTCGTCGGCTGGATCGAAATGTAGCGGCCTCAGAGAGCGTCGGCAGAAGAGGACCACAAAGCGCTGATACCAAGATGTTATGGGCCTAGCCCACAACACTGATAGATATGTCGGAGGATGACCGGAGACGAGGATGATGACGGCGAGGATACAACAAAGCTAGAACTGTGACTGCCTAAGCAAGGCTTGCTCAAGAGAGAGAGAGCTTCCAAGATCTAATAAAGGAGACAAGGAATTAGATTTATTCATTTGATACCCATACAAGACCCCAAGGGTATCTTAAATATAAGTTACAATAACGTAAGCATAAATAAAGACATCATAATAAAAACTAATGAACCTAAGACATGGGCTCAACACAAGATACATAAAAACGGTAATAACAAAAAATGCATCATGATCGCTAGGCCCGAAGCCCAGAACACAAGCATCTCTTTTATGCACGTGCAAACCAATACAATCATGATGTTAACTCATTTATACATCTTATGTGCTAATATGAGAAGGCTAAACAAGTTACAATTTCAAAACAACGAGGCTATTGAAATCGGGGATAAACATTGTTTAGTGGCAACATATAAAGCAAGACATTTCAGTGGCAAGAGTTTCATTTTGAATAGCATGTGATTTATCAAATCAAAGTTCCAAGTCTTAGATGTCTGAGAATCTTACTGCTGACAGTGGTATTAAAATTTTAATTAAGTACCTTTTTTTGTTCAGATATAATGAACTAAATCCAAACAAAACACCCCATGTCAGAATTACTAATATGAATCAATTCGCTCTTTCTTTTTTTACCAACAAATAGATTTTAAGTATTTAGCACAAACACCGCTTTGATTAGAAATTAATTGGTGGGATATGAGCCTTTCATGTGGTTTAACTGATCAACAGGATTATAAAGTTACATGTCATACTGATTTCATAGAGATTAGGTAATACTGTTAATACCATGCATTATAACCAGAACTCATGAATTCAGAAAAGAATGAATCGTCCTGAGAAATCATATGGAAGATACGAAGGGCATATTCAGTGCATAAAGTTACTTCAAGTGCAGGATTTAGGAAACGATTGATGTACATTGGTACGAACTGGGGCGGTGGGTGTTCGGTCGTTTACGGGAAGAGAGAGGGGAGAGAGAAGAGGAAGAGAGGAAGAGGGCTATGGTTAAGAGAAACAGGAGGGAAAATCATACATTCATCCAAGATAAAGAAATACAAGGTCCGCATGTCCTCTTATAGCGGCGATGAGCGAATACAAAAAGAAAATACTTAAAATAGGAAACACTGGAAATAGGAAATACTGAAAATACTAAAAGCGCATCGAGCAAACATAGCAACATATTTAATATCAAATATCCTCTGTGGCCTCGGTGGGCCCCTGCGATACACGCGCCCGCGCGTATAGACTTGTCATGGTGGCTCGTCGTCGTGTAGTTCTGTAACAATGTCGCCGTATGGAAAATGTGTTTTGTCCTCAAGGCAGTAGTCAGGAAACTGGCGGCGGAAATCATCCCGGCCACGTCGCGTCCGAGTCGGGGCGACCGGTCCAAGCCACAAGAATTTCCTCTGATGTATGGTCCCCGGGAATGCGGTATCAGCGATCGAGGATCGAGGCGGGGTAGTAGGGCGCCTCTCCAGAAAGGTCAAGATCGTCCGGAAGCTGATCTGTGGTGGCGTGCTCGCCTACTGCGCGTCGTAGCTGCGAGACATGGAAGACCAGGTGGATGCGACTTCCGCTTGGGAGGCGAAGGCGGTAAGCGACCGCCCCTATGCGGGCGAGGACCTCAAATGACCCGAAGAATCGGGGGGTCAATTTCGGGCATGGTCGGCGGGCCACCAAAAGTTGATGGTAGGGGTGGAGTATAATGAAAACCTTCTTTCCTACTTCGAAGGAGAGGTCCCAATGTTTCTTCTTGGCGAAGGAGACCATCTTCTGTTAGGCTCATCGGAGGTGGTGCTTCAGGTGATCCAGAATGACGTCCCTGTCGTGAAGAGCGGCGGCCAGGCTCTCCACATGGCATTCCCCTGGAAGGTGGCGGACAATGGATGGAGGGGGTCGGCCATAGACGGCCTCGAACAGAGTAGTGTCGGTCGCTTGGTGGTGGGCGGTGTTGTAAGAGTACTCGGCCCACCGAGCCACTTGGCCCAGCTACGCGGCTTCTCCCCCACAAAACAGCGGAGGTATGTTTCCAAGCACCGGTTGAGGACCTCTGAATGGTCGTCGGTCTGTGGGTGGTACGTCGTACTCATGCGAAGACCGGTGCCCTGCAAGCGGAACAGTGTAGTCCAGAAGGTACTCAAGAAGAGCAGATCGCGGTCGCTTACAATCATCTGGGGAAACTCGTGGAGGCGCACGACCCCCAGGATAAAGATGTAGGCGACTGTGGATGCAGTGTATGGGTGGCAGAGGGGAATGAAATGAGCATACTTTTGATAGCCGGTCCACCACGACCAAGATGTAGTTGTCTCTCTGCAATTAGGGAAGTCGTGTGATGAAGTCAATGGCGACGTCGTACCAAATACGGTCGGGAATCGGAAGGGGCTGAAGTAGATCACCCGAAAATATGGTTTCGTACTTGGCCTTCTGGCAGATGAGGCAGGCGGACACGAAGGCCTTGACCTGTCAGAACATGTGGGGCCAATAAAGTGAGGCTTCCAGCCGTCAATACGTCGGTAAGCACTAGCGTGCCCCCCACCCCCCGTCGGGGAAGCATGGAACTTGGCCAACAACAACGGAATCCTAGGGGAGGAGGGGGCGAGCACGAGGCGGCCCTTAAGAGTAGGCGTTCGTCAACCAAGGAGTAAGGTGGGCGAACTGTGGCGTCCGTAAGGAGTGTTGTCCTGATCCCATTGAGTGTCGGTCGGCTTCTACCTCCCGTTGAAGGGCCTCTGCATCCTCCCAGACCGGGCGGGATATGGTTGCAAGTATGGGGTTGCGAGAGAGGGCGTCGGCCGCGCGGTTTGCCTTCCCTGGTCGGAACTGGATGCTGAAGTCGTAGCCAGTATCTTGGCCACCCACACCTGTTGGGCGGGCGAAGAAATCTTCTGTTGCAGGAGGTAGCGGAGGCTATGGTGGTCGGTGCGGACTACAAATCGTCGTCCCAGGAGGTAGGGCCACTAGTGTTGTACTGCTAGGACAAGGCCCATGGGCTCGTTCATGTAAGCTGTGCGGCTGCAGATGGTATCAGAGAACGTGCGGCTGAAATAAGGCACGGGGCGGCCGACCTACATAAATACAGCCCCCCACGCCGACGCCCGACTCGTCGCACTCCACGAGAAAGGGTTGGGAGAAGCCCGACATGACTAACACCGGGACGCGAACCAAGGCTTGCTGGAGAGCGACAAAAGCGGCGGAGGCCTCCTCCGACCACTCGAAGTGACCCTCGGTCGACTTCTTTAGGAGCTGGGTGAGGAGTCGAGCCAGCGTGTCGTACCCCAGGATGAACCGTCGGTAGTACCCTGTCAGGCCCAGGAACTCGCGAACATTGCAGAGAGATGATGGGGCTGGCCACTGGAGGACCGCCTCGATCTTGTCGCCATCCATCGCAACACCTGCAGCGGAAATGGTGTATCCCAAGTAGCACACCTCCGGGACCCCAAATGAGCACTTTGTCGAGCGGACCTTAAGGTGATGATGTCGGAGAGTAGCCAACGTCTAGCGGACGTGCTGAAGGTGCTCCTGCCAAGAAGAATGTAGACCAAGATATCATCAAAAAACAAGTACATGCTAGCGGAGTACCGGGCGGAAAATGTCGTTCATCGTGGCCTGAAAGGTGGTTAGCGCGTTGGTCAGGCCGAATGACATAACCAGGAACTCGTAGTGGCCATCATGGGTCCGGAAGGCCGTCTTGGCGACGTCAGGAGGCCGGACGCGAATCTAATGGTGGCCCGCACGGAGGTCCAACTTGGTGAATACGATGGCGTCATGGAGCTCATCCAGAAGCTCTTGAATCACCGAAATCGGGCACTGGTCTGGAATTGTGGCTTTGTTGAGCTCTCGAAAGTCCACGCAGAAGCGTCAGCTGTCATCCTTCTTTATGACCAGGAGGACCAGGCTGAAGAAGGGGCTTGCACTGGGGCGAATGAGGCCCCCCATCAGCATGTCGTGTACGAGCCTCTCGATCTCGTCCTTCTGCACGTGCCCATAGCGATGCGGACGGACTGAAACTGCCGACACGATGGGCTGAAGAGGAATGGCATGATCGTGTGTCCATGCTGGCGACAAACTGGACGACGTCGTGAAGAGGTCTGTAAACTCAGACAGTAGGTCCTGCAGGGCCGGTGGTGGTGCTGGGGCTGGTGGCACAACGTTGAGATAGACCAGAGCCACGTCGAGAAATTGACGTCTATCATCCTATGAAGCATGCGTAAGGAGACGGGGCAGCGGAGTAGGGCGGCATCCCCCACCAGGCAGCATCACGGCCGTCCTGGAGGAAACGCATCGTCATAGTCCTCCAGTTGACTAGCACGTCGCCCAACGTGCAGTGCTAGGCCACTCCTAGGATGGTGTCGATCCCGCCAAGGCCGAAAACGTAGAAATCCATCGTCATCGAGTAAGGGCCCACTGAAAGCGAGACGGATGGGCAACAACCTTGGATCAAGCGTCGGCGGCCATCACCCAAATTGATCGTGAAGTTTGGCGAAGACTCCATTGGAAGGTGGAGTCGTTGGGCCAGATGAGAAGAGAGGAAATTATGGCTCGCTCAGCTGTTCACCATGATGACAATGTGGCGGTCGCCCAGCTTGCCCGCCAATTTCATGGTTTGCGTCCCGGAAATGCCGCCCATGGAATAACACGGAAGCTCCAAATGGTGAAGGGCCGCGTCAGCAGTGCCCTCGGTGGTGTCCTCCTCAGTGATTTCGAGGTCATCAAAATCTGTCAAAGTGATCTCTGGATCGAAGTCGTTGATGATGCCACGAAACCCCTTGACCGCGCAAACGTGGGTCGGGGAGTAGGGTTGCTGGCAGCGGGAACACAGCCCTTTGCGTTGGAGGTCGTCAAAATCGCGGGTGGAGATCCGTTGGGGGGGGGATCGGCCTAGCCGAGCGGCTGGAGGTGCACGAGGGACTTGTGGTTCTGGAGTAGCGGTCTGCAACGGCTTGCCCCCCGGCGGGTGTCTGCCTAGAGGTTGCAGGGCTCGAGGAGACAAATCCGCGTCCACGAGGCGGGCCATGTCGAGGGCATCGGACACTGTCCGCGGGTGATGAGTGCGGAGCTGGGAGCAGATGTGGGGCAGAAGGTCTTGCATGAAGAAGTCGAGGTAGTGATCTGGTGGTAAGCTTGGAACATGGGTGACGAGGGCCACAAACTCATCGATGTAGTCATCCAGCGCACCAGTTTGGCGTGCCCCGCACAGTCGTTCGACGACGGAGCCGGAAAAACGGTTATTGTAGCGGCGGATCATCTCCTGCTTGATCTCCGACCAAGAGATGGTCGGGTCGGACTACCAGAGCCATCAGGCCCAATGTAAGGCGGAGTCGTCGAGCCCCACGGCGGCAGTAGAGACCTTGTCCTGCTCGAGGGTGTGGTGGAGATCAAAGTACTGTTCCGCCTTGGCAATCCACCCAATCGGGTCCACCCCGATGAAGGTGGGAAGGCCCAACGCAAGGGATGGACGGCCAAGGGTAAAAGGGAGGGCGGAGTCACCGATGTGGTCGAGTGGTGCCGCCCCGAGGAACCGTTGGTGGCCAGTGGCCAGACACGCGAAACCGCTGGCGGAAAAAGCAGTGAAAGGTTGTAGAGCATCGAGCTTGGCGTAGATAGCGAGTAGGGAGGCCTGCATGGAGGCCACGATGGACTTCTGGGTGCTAACACGACGTAGGAGGACATCGCCGGCGTCCTCCGATGGGGCCTCGGCGGTGGATTGGGTGTTCGACGCCATGACAACAACGGTAGGGCTGCGGCGGCGTTGGGTCTGCAGCGCTAGAGGTGCGGCGGCAGGGCTGCAGCTGCTGGTGTGTGGTGCGGCACGGACGGGATGCAGCGCTGGGGTGCGGCGCCGGAGGAGGCGGCAACGGCGGTGCGGCGCAGCAGGAGGTGGTGCAGGCCGTGCGGCGCAGCTGGATGCGGGATGCACGACTGGAGGAGGGGGCGGAGCTGGGGACTCCGGCGGCCTTCGGCGGCGGGAGGAAAGGGCATGTCTGACCACTTTGGTACGAATCGGGGCGGTGGGTGTTCGGTCGGTTACGGGAAGAGAGGGGAGAGAGAAGAGGGCGAGAGGAAGACGGTTAGGGTTAAGATCAAGAGGAGGGAAAATCATACATTCATCCAAGATAAAGAAATACAAGGTTTGTGTGTCCTCTTATAGTGGCACGGAGCGAATACAAAAAAAATACTGGAAATAGGAAACACTGGAAATAGGAAATACTGGAAATAGGAAATACTGGAAATACTAAAAGCGCATTGAGCAAACATAGCAACATGTTAAATATCAAATATCCTTTGCGGCCTCGGTGAGCCCATGTGATAGACGCGCCCGGCGCGTGTAGACTTGCCATGGTGGCTCGTCATCGTGTAGTTCCGTAACATACATGACCTTACACTAAACATTAGACCTAAACCCTACCCACAAAATCAGGGGTAAAGTCATGCGCATCAACCATTGCCCAAAACTATAAGTGCAAGATATGGGAAATGATTGGTATACTGATATACATAACCATACCCTGATTGCAGAAGTTTTTTTATGCGAATTAAATCAGACAACAACCCAATGGAGAAAACCTAACCAGTACTGTAGACATGCCCTTGAAATATAAGTGCTAAAACAAGGTATGCAAACATTGCAATATGTGCAGCAGTGGATGCACCTGATAATTTCGGAATATAAATGGTTGAGCTGGCGCTACACTGACAAGAGTTGATACAACAAAAACCTTTGGGATCTTCTTCACAGCAGAATCTATTAGGAGATCACCTTCCTCATCTGCACAAATCTCTTTAAGCAACCTTTCAAACTGATCTGCACTATGCTGCAAGGAAAGTGAAGGCATTTAGACTAGCGACTCTAGGCATATAATATACACAAATATGTGCATATTTATATAAAAATCTGTTGAGAAACCTCAAAACTTGTATGTATTGCTTGTGTAAGTAAATACAAGGAGAGAATACAAATATATAGGAGGAAGAGAGAGAATGAATCCTATACAAGATGTGGGACTAAAGAGGAGAACAAAAATGGGCCTAAAAGATGGGCCCAATACATGGGCTATTCTAACACTCCCCCGCAAGCTGTAGCGTACAAATTGTATGCACCAAGCTTGGACAAACATTGATAGAAGAGTGCCTTGGGAAGAGCCTTTGCGAGGACATCCGCAACTTGTTCAGTCCCTGGGGCATGCTTTAGATCGAGCTTCTTCATTTGAACTTTTTCCCGAATGAAGTGACAATCGACTTCAATGTGCTTCGTTCTTTCGTGGAAGACAGGGTTCTTGGCGATATGTATAGCCGCTTGGCTGTCGCAAAGGAGAACAGCCGGAGATGGTAATTTTACACCCAGATCAATGAGAAGACTCTCAAGCCACGTCAGTTCCGATACAACAGATGTCATTGCCCGGTATTCTGCCTCAGCTGATGATCGAGCAACGAGCGCTTGTTTCTTGTTTCGCCATGTAACCAAATGTCCTCCAAAGTATGTGCAAAAGTCACTAGTAGATCGCCGGTCATCAAGAGAACCAGCATAATCAACATCTGAGCATGCCACCAAAGTTGGAGCAGAAGAAGAGATCTGGTAAACAAGTCCTTGACCCGGGGCTGTTTTAAGGTACCTGAGAATACGTTCAACGGCCTGAAGATGAGATCTTCGAGAGAGTGCATGTATCGACTGACAAGACCACAGCAAAAGAAATATCTGGTCTGGTAACCGTGAGATATATCAATTTTACAACGAGTCGACGATAATATTCAAGATTCTGGAGAAGTAGATCTGAGTCAGATGCCTGGGCGCACAACTTGTGGTTTACATCCATAGGGGTATCACTTGGCTTACAACCTGAATGACCAGCATCATGAAGAAGGTCAAGACAGTACTTTCGTTGAGATAGAGTAAGCCCGTCCGGTCGTCTGGCAACCTCAAGACCCAAGAAATATCTTAGAGGTCCCGGATTCTTTGTCTAAAAGATGGAGTTTAGATGTTCTTTGACTGCTTGTATCCCTTGTGAGTCATCTCCTGTAATGATGATATCGTCAACGTAAACTAACAGAAGGATCGTCCTTGTTGGTCGGTGACGAGTAAACAACGAGAAGTCGGTCGAGCTTCGAGTAAAACCGATATCTCTTAGGACCTTACTGAATTTTTCAAACCATGCCCGTGGAGATTGTTTGAGACCATAGAGAGCCTTTAGAAGGCGACAGACATGAGACTCCCCCGTGGTCTCAAACCCGGATGGTTGTTACATGTAGACCGTCTCCTGGAGATCCCCATTTAAGAAAGCATTCTTGATATCCAGCTGAAATAGGGGCCACTGGCGATGAACAGTGACAGAGATGAGGACGCGAACGGTATTGAGCTTGGCGACCAGAGAGAAAATTTCCTCATAGTCAAGTCTCTGTTGCTGGGTGAAACCACGAGCCACGAGACGAGCCTTTAGACGGTCAATGGTCCCATCATCAGCATGTTTGATGACAAAGACCCACTTACACCCAACCGGTTGCTGACCGTGAGGAAGGGGCACGACGGTCCATGTCTGGTTAGCCCATAGAGCAGACATTTCTTCCTCCATGGCGGCCCGCCAGCCTGGATGTTGAAGCACCTCCTGCACAGAGTTAGGAACAGCAACCGAAGAGAGAGGTAGCAAATGTGTGCATAAGGGAGATAGGCGATGAAGAGAGACGTAGTTTGTCAGAGGATGAGCAGTGGAAGGCGGTACCTGATCAGCAGGACGCGGAGTATCCGTGGTAGAGCGCGTCTGCAGAGGGGCAACAGAACTGGGAGGGCGACGAGTGTAGACACGGACAACGGGTGGTTTGGAGGGAGCAGGAGCCGGTGCAGGAGAGACCGACGAAGGTGGTGTAGTAGCGGGTATAACTGGGCGTGAGATAGACGGCGGGTGAGGAGTTGGGGGTAGATCAGCGGGTAAAGAAGCAGGAAAAAAGGTTGTTCTTCCCGGAAGGTAACGTCAGCAAAAACGGAGATCTTTCGAGTAGCTGAAGAGTAACACACATAGCGCTTCTGGATGCGCGAATAGCCGACAAAGATATGTGGAGCCGCCCGGGGATCCAACTTTTCCGAGGAGGGCCCCAGACGGTGGACATAGCAGATGCTGCCAAAGACACGAGGCGGGAGAGGAAAAGCCGGGGTGGAGGGAAACAAGAGGCTAAACGGAGTAGCATAGTTGAGGACGGAGGAAGGGAGACGGTTGATGAGAAAGCAGGCAGTCGAGACCGCAAAGTTCCAATAAGGCTTGAGAACATGCATTTGAAGCATGAGGGAGCGGGCAACATCTAGTAAGTGGCGGTTCTTCTTTTCGGCAACACCGTTTTGCTGGGGCGTGTAAGCACAGGAGGTTTGATGAAGGATCCCGAATTCAGAACATAAAGCGGTAAATGCGTGTCTGGTGTACTCACGAGCATTGTCGGTGCGGAGTATTTTGAGTGTGGTGTGGAATTGTGTACGGGTCTCGAGGACAAATGCCCGAAAAACCCGTGGAAGCTCGGAGCGATCACGAAGTAAGTAGAGCCACGTAGTGCGAGAGTGATCATCAATAAATGTGATAAAATAGCGAAATCCAGAAATACTGGTAATCTTAAAAGGGTCACATACATCAGAATGTACTAAATCAAAGGGAGCAGCGCTCCGAGTACAATGCGAAGGAAAAGAAGAACGTGGCTGTTTGCCGAGGATACAAGAGTCACACTGAAACGGAGTAAAAGAGATATCTGGAAGAGCCCGCTGGAGGACTGGCAGAGGGGCATGCCCAAGTGAACGATGTCATGCAGTGGAAGAGACTGAAGACAGAATGGTGGGAGATTCGTCGAGAAGGTAGAGCTTGTTCCGCAGCTGGCCTTTACCAATGGTAGTCCGCGCCCGCCGATCCTGTATAACGGAACAATCAAGATCACTCGTAAGACGTCCAACAGAGAGTAAATTAAATGGTGAACTCGGAACATGAAGAGCCGAGCGAAGGGAGATGGACGGGTTGAGAGAAAGATCTGTCGAGCCGGAGACGGGAACTATCGCCCCATTGGCCACAGTGATAGACTTCGGATAAGGAGAATCCGAGTACTGGGCAGGCCGTCGCGAAGTAATGTGATGAGTGGCACCAGAGTCCACAATCCAGCCCAGGCTGGTGGAGAGACAAGCAGTACCTGGGTTGGAGACGGAGGCGACAGAGGCGACGGAGGCAGATGGTGGGTTGAGCATGCCCTGGAGATGCTGGAGCTGAAGACGGACGGTCTCGTGATCAGGAGGACTGGCGTCAGTAACAACAGAGGCCGTCGGACGAGTAGGATAACCAATTTTCCTGTAGCAGATCGCCTCCAGATGACCATCTTTCCAACAGAAAGAACACTTCGGCCGACCCCGGCCACCACGGCCACGGCCCCGAGAGACCGAACATCCCCCCGAGCAGGAGGAGGGGATGGTAGGAGCGGAGGGGTCTGCTGTAGAAGGGTCAGGGGAGAAGGAGCAGAAGTATCCGGAGGAGGTGATACACGAAGAATCATGGAGCATACATCAGAGAAAGATAGTGTGGTGGGAGCAGCCAGGACCTGAGCACGAATGCTCTGAAGGTGAGATGGAAGACGGGCCATGATGATGGCAATGCATGCGGCTTCCTTCTGAGCGCGCTGAGCAGCATGATCATTGGTGGACGGCTGATGCTGGATCCAGGCTTCCGCAAGAGTTTTAGCCCGGGCGACAAAGGAAGTCATATCCGAAGCCCCGACAGTGTCGAGAGCAAAGAGGTCAGTGAGGATGTCATACAGATGCTGAAGACTGTCGCGGCCTGAGATAAGGAATGCAACTCATCCCACATAGCCTTGGAGGTGTCGTGGTACATAGCCATCTGATAAGGCTCACCATCCAATGAATTCAGGATCCAAGTCTGAACGAGACCATCATTGCGGAGCCAATCATCGGTAAGAGGAGACGGAGGTGCCTGAGTAAGGTGAGGCAGAAGACCCTTGGCATGAAGAACCCGTCTAACGGAGTGCACCCAAGGGATAAAATTTTTCTTGCCAGAAAGAGATATGGTAGTGATCCGTAGCTCGTCACGGACTTCAGCAGAGCAAACCGGGCAATCTAAAGGACAAGCCGGGCAGTCAATAGGCGGAGTGGCCGCCGAGCCAGTGGAGGTACCCGAAGAACCCATAGAGGCAGACCGCAAAAACAGATCACCGAGGGAGACCGCTGCGAGAAGAGCAGGAGGTCGCACGGCAAGGCCGCAGCGGGAAGTCAGGAGGAGACCGCGACCAAAGAAAAAGCGGGAAGGCACCAGTCCGCACGGTCACACCGGACACCAGCGATTAGCAAATCGCGACCAAAATGTGGACAGAGAGGAGTCCGCACGGTCTAGGTGAACACAGCAGCGGTCAGAGCACATGAAGCAGCGAGGAAAAAAACGAGTCCGCAGCGGACAGGAGCAGTCCGCAAGAGAGAGACTGCGGCGGACAGGAGCAGTCCGCAGGAGAGAGGAGCAGGCCGCAAGAGAGAGGAGGCCGCGGCGGACAGGAGCAGTCCGCAGAAGAGAGGAGCAGGCCGCAAGAGAGAGGAGGCCGCAGCGGACAGGAGCAGGCCGCAGCGGAGAGACGCCCACGGCGGTTAGGATAGAGGAGCTCGAGCCCGCAGCGGACAGGAGCAGTCCGCAAGAGACGGCGGATAGGGAGTAGCACAGGTAGAGAGAGATATAGAGAGCAGTCCTCAAAAGAGAGGAGCAGTCCGCGAGTAGAGAGGTAGGAGGTCGCAGCGGGAAGGAGAAGTCTGCGAGTAGAGAAGCTCGAGCGGACAGAGAAGAGACCGCGAGGATGAAGAACCCAAGCAGCGAGGAGAGGAGCTCGCAGCGGACAGGAGGAGAGCCCGCAACGGATAAGAGATGTGGGCCCCATGGGTTAGAGCAGAAGATGGCTATAAGAAGCCTGAGGAGGGTGGAACCACGGAGAGAGAGAAGAGAAGCGGATGCAGAGTGGCAGTCCGCAGAAGCCACGCGGATAAGAGAAAACAGACCGCAGGAGACCGAGGCGGACAGAGAGGCAGTCCGCAGAGGAGGGCGGGCTGGGCGGTCAGGGCGGTTTGAAAAATAGGGGAAACCGCAGCTATAGGACCGCAGGCTCTGATACCATGTTGAGAAACCTCAAAACTTGTATGTATTGCTTGTGTAAGTAAATACAAGGAGAGAATACAAATATATAGGAGGAAGAGAGAGAGAATGAATACTATACAAGATGTGGGACTAAAGAGGAGAACAAAAATGGGCCTAAAAGATGGGCCCAATACATGGGCTATTCTAACAAAATCAAATATACATTGCTTAATATTTTATACCTTAGATCCATGGACAACTACTCTAAAACTTTGAGATGAGCTCTTGTAAAGTTGATCCAGCTTCTCCCTCCAACTTGCAGCTTCATTGTCTTTCGGAATAGGGTCAGTAAATACAAGTTTACCTAGGGAACCAAGCACAATTATGTGAAGGCAAAGCACAATATGAAAGAAAAAAAATAACATGAGCTACCATATATGAGTAATTCATATTGATCATCACCTAGTTCTTTGTAAATCTCTTCACATTGATCCAAAGTCATTTGTTTGACTCCAAGGGCAATTGCAAGCATTCCACCAGTAGAAGTGCCACAAATAAGATCAAATAATTCGTGAATACACTTTCCAGTTCCTTGCTCAACTTGCTTAAGAATCTGGACAGTTGCCAAACCCTTCATGCCACCACCATCCATACAAAGAATGCGTAGCCCTTGCTTCCCAACTGGCCTTCCTCTTATTGCTCTTCGCAAACTTTCATTCTCTCCTATTGAGAACAAAGAGAATGAACATCACTGCAAGTTATTCTGAAAGAAATGGACTTCTGTGATTGAGTTATGAAATAGAAAAGACATGCCAAGAATGGCCAAAGCCCGTGCAGCAGCCTTGTTTACGCGTGCCTCAGGTACAATTGTTAGGCGCAGAAGAAATTCACGCAGGCTTTCGGATTGAACTAGCATGCGGCGGTTCTCCAGAGAGAATGCTAAATTGCCAACAACTAATAATGCTAGTCGTTGCACCTAATAATAAAATCCAAACAAAAATATAAGTTATTACTGCCAACTGCTCTTTCCAAATAGCTCAAAATTAACTTGAAGAGATTTTACCTCTGTGTTCTTGTGAGCACAAAGAGTTTTGAGTGATTTCAGTATATCTTTTGTCAACATCTTCTGTGCAACATTATCAGAAGCAAATGCCAAGTTTACCATAACTTGCAAGAGAGACATTAGCTCTTCTGGACCAACTGATTTCAGAGCACACTCGATGGGTTGCATTATATCAGACTTGATCAACTGCATCGCCAACGAAACATCTGAAGCTAGTGACGAAAGAGCTGAGCAAGCTTGTTCAACCTGAAAATGCAATCACCAATATAAATGGTATTATTAGACAAAAAAAGCTAAAATTAATAAATTAAAATAAGAACGTACCACATGGCGATTATCACTGCTTATCATGCTTATAAGCTGTCGTACAGCATTTTCTTCTTTACTAATAGCTAAACCATTATTGTGATCTTGCATGAGTTTTGCTAGTGCAGATGCCAACAAGGGATGATGGCATGAAGAAAACCGGAAAATAAGTGAAAAGAAAGGGCTTAATTTGTGTCTTGATGCACTGAAATAAGAGCCATTATCTGTCTGAAGTAAACCAAAACAAGTTTAAGGTAGGTACAAGAGTTCAGCAGATGATGAAAGATTTCAAGCTAACAAAATTACCTCTATCTGCACATCAACTGTTTTAAGATTTTCAGTTGCCTCAATTCTGATATTGGCAAGAGATAAATGTCGAAGATTGTGCAATGGTAATATTTCTGGAAGGAATTCAAGTGGATTGCCATATAATCTTAGAACTCGTAGCTCAGGCATAGCCCTGCCATTAAACTGAAAAGAAGTTTTAGCTTCATCGGTGCTCTACAATCATAAGCAGAAAGTATGGAAAGTTTTTATAGATAAGTACAAGATCTCTACAAAGCATGCTGATGATAGGATGACCTGAAATCAAGAAGAGGGCGAACAAGCTTGTTGTGCTCAAGTGAAAGTTCAACTAGCATCACACACTGCCTCAGCTCAACTGATAATTAATATATCAAATGTGATAAATGTGCAGATAGAATAGTTCATTCACGTATTAAACTTTAAATTGGGGGGGGGGGGGGGGGGGGGGGGGGGGGGATTCAACAGTAAATCATATTAAGACAAAATAGTGATTTGTGCTTACCAGGTACAGATACCAGTAAATTGTTGTCCACTCTTAGAACTTTCAAGCTTCTCAATTCACCAAGTTCAGGTGGAAGCTGTGTAAGTTTATTGTTATCCAGATAAAGCTTTTCAAGAAGCAAAAGCTTCATCAGCTCTACAGGCAGTACCTGTTAAATCAACATTAGCCAGCTAATTTACTGGTAACTATCATTTAACAAGTTCAAAGCATAAAACGCAATATTAGTGACTTCAGTCGAGATTTTTGTTCGAGAAAAAATATCATGAATAATATTTGCTGTGTAATATGCAAATACACACCATATTTATCTAAGGAGAGGAGAAGATTTTGGAGGAACACACAGATAATACTACAAGATTGCTCTAAAATGGAAGAATAATAAAAAAAGGTATTGTGTAGATATATAGCTTCACCTTATTCTTAACACTGCCCTTCGAGTTGGATATAAGGATTATTCATATCCAACTTATTTACATTATAAAGAAATGGACGCTTATTCCATCCCTGAAGGAGTATGTCCACAGTTTGTTGCTCAGATTATACAACAGTGCCAATCAATTTCTATATATTCGGGCCAATCATGTTGGACCAAATTACACACAATATTGATAAATGCTTTGTTAATACATTAAAGATGAAGTTCTCAAAAACCCAAATAAAATACAAAGCAATATTCATTCACAAACACCTTGAGCCATGTACCTGTGCTCAGCTTTTGCATTTAATTTTCCTACATTTAAAACTTCTTGTATCTCTAAGTGCTAAGATTTGTCTTCAATGAAGGTACAATATCTACTGAGGGAACATCTGTTGGCAGAAGAAACTGCCCAATAAGCACATGTTAAAAACCTCAATTCCAACTCCATTGTAAATTGTAGAGTCAGTATGCACCCCAAAGTCGAGATGATTATGTGGAGAAAACAATATGCCCGTCTCTGAAGTTGTTGACAAATAACAAAGAACTCTAAATGTGAATTCCTGGTGTCATTTTCGAGAAGAGTGCATAAACTAATTGATTACCCTCACTGTATATGCAATATTTGGATAAATGTGAGAAGGATAAATAAGTCATCCCAATAAATGTTGATATCTATAAGCATCCTCAATAAGCTCCCCATCATCCCTTCTAATCAATTAGGGAGTAGATGGGTTTACATCCCACTTATAAAAATCCAAGACATCCGATATATAATTTGTCGGGAGACAAAGATAGATCTTTCTGATCTCAAAACTTCAATCCCGGGAAAATATTGAAGGTATCTTATATCCATGAGATTAACTTCCTTGCAAGATGTTTTGTGAGATATTTTTTGCCATATTACATATATGTTGCCCAACAGAAGGGATGGGATAAGCGCAACACGACACGGTACTGTTAGAAAAGACAAAGTAAAGGCCCGCATAATGGCCCATTTAGTTTCTTCCTCTCTTTATGTATTAGTCACACACCTTGTAAATGAGACTCTTCTCTCTTTCACCTTCCTATATATATGTACTCATACATTGTATTTACGTACAACACACGGATATAATAGGTTCACAGTTTTCCTTCATTAATCTCGTATTTCTCTACATGATATCAAAGCCAGCGATTCCGGACGGTCTCTGATTTTCTAACTGCAACCCTCTCTGCGGTTTCCCATCTGCGACCCGCTTTGCGGTCTCTGCCCTTCTACCCGCAACTCTCTCTGTGGTGTCTTAGTCTTGGGGTTTACTTGCCTCTAACCGCAAGTCTCCTTCCAGTGGAACCACCTCTCCTCCTCTCTCTCCTTTTATACCCTCTCTCCAATCTGCTCCGTGGGACCCACTCTCCTTTTCTCTTCTCTTTCATGCGGCCTCTTCTCCCTAACCGCTCGGCTTCTCCTTTGTCATTGCGGACCTCTCTCCCTAACCGCGCGATCTCCCTCTTGTCTCTTCGTCCTTCTCCCTTGACAGCACAATCTTCTCCTCTTGTCACTGCGATCTTCTCCTCTTCAGACCCATCCGGTCTCTTTCCGCTGCTCCCCGCGGTCTCCCAGCGATCTGCTTATCGTCGCCAACCAGCCGCACCAATTTCTCTATATTCTCGTGTGGGGTGCTTGTTGCGCGGTCTGCTCTTGCCGACTTCTCTTGTCGTGGTTTGCTCTTGCCGCGTGGGTTTCTTATCGTGCAGTCTTGCCGACTTCTCTCATTTCGTGTCGTTCTGGCGCATTTCGTGTTGACTGCCTCCGTCTGCCGCGGTCTCTTCTCAAGTTCGTTGTTATGTCTGATGTGATCTCTTCTTAGTTCGCCTCTCTAACCGACGAGGCCTTGTCGGTTAGCCTCGTCAAACCGCGCCGCTGTGGTCTTTGCTCATTGCTGCCTGGCTTAGCCGTTGTTGATCTTGTCGTCGGTCGAGTGCCAGTCCGCCAGTCCTTAGTTGTTGTTGCATGTTCCTGTCCGCGGTGGTCTGTCCGCTGTGCATTCTTCTCCTAGCCGCTTCGCTTAACTGTCGGTTACTTGGTCATGGATGCCTCCACTGCCACTTCCACTCCTACTGTTGCGGCTGTCACTGTTCCTAAACTTCGTGACGAATTGCGCATAACCACCATCTCACTTACTGGAAATAAGAACTTTGTTGAGTGGGTTGTTCAGTCAAAGGGATTTTTGCATAATTTGACCCAGGATGTCCCCTGTGCCCCTACCGATGACTAGATTCAGAACGATGGTCGTGTTCAAAAATGAATTCGCAACTCCCTTGATGGTGAACCTTACCGCATGATCATGTATCACGAGACGGCCAAGGCGATGTGGGATGAGCTTCACTCTCTTTACTCGGGCAAAGACAGTCTCCAGCACTTGTATGATATCATCACCGATCTTCAGACTCTTGACACCGGTGGTGCTTCTGACTTAACTTCGTTTGTTGCTCAGTCCAAGACACTGGTTGAAGCATGGATTCAGCATCAGCCCCAGCTACGGATCTCACTGCCCAGCGCGCTCAAAAGGAAGTAGTTGGTATTGTCATAATGATGGCTCGTGTCCCACCTCATCTACAGAGTGTTCGGGCTCAGATCCTCTCGTCTGTCACAACTTCCTCATTCTCTGATGGGTGTTCCATACTGCTAAAGATTACACCGCCTCTTGATGATATTGCCTCGCCTTCACCAGCTCTTCTCCAGCACACTTCTGCGTCATTACTACCTCTCCCTCCCCATACCCGTGGAGGACGTTCAGGCTCTCGGGGACGGGGTCGAGGTGGTCGGCCTCGGCCTAAGTGTTCTTTTTGTGGTATGGATGGACATCCTGAGGCGACATGCTACCACAAACATGGTCTTCCTCCTCGCCTGACTGCTTCGGTTGCTGCCCACAGTCCTTCTGCCACTCGTGCTGACTTTGATGAAGTTCGCCTCCAGCTCCAGCAACTTCACGGGATGCTCAGCCACCCATCTGCCTCTCTTGCCTCCATCTCCAATGAAGGTATCGCTTGTCTCTCCACTAGTCTGTGTTGGATAGTGGATTCAGGTGCTACTCACCATATCAACTCGCTAGAGCCACATCAATACTTGGATTTTTCACATCCTAAGTTTATCACTGTGGCCAATGGCGCCACAGTACCTGTCTCCGGCTCTGCTGATATCCTTCTCAACTCCTCTATCTCTCTCTGCTCGGCTCTCATATTCTGGGCTCCCCGTTTAATTTACTTTAAGTTAGTAGCCTCACTGCCGATTTTAATTGTTCTGTCACATTTACCCCTTCTTCTTTTCTGATGCAGGATCGACGGACACGGAGTATCATTGATAAAAGACGACTGCAAAATGGAATCTACCTTCTTGATGTTCCTCCTACAATCCTCTCCTCAGTCTCCTCCGGTGATTGACATCGGCGTCTTGGGCATGCTCCTCTTCCAGTCCTCAAGAAGGCCCTCCCTGATATTTCTCTTCCATCTTTTACCTGTGATTCAGTACTTTGGAAAAACAGTATCGTTCCTCATTTACTCCTCATTGTACTCGGAGCTCTACTCCTTTTGTTTTAGTACATACATGAAATTCACATTTTTCAAAAAACCTAATATAAAGGAAACATTTTCAAATTTTAATTATCTAAATACAAAGGCAAATTAATATGAATATATGTGTGGTATTTACATCATTTTTTTCAATCATTATATCTTATATAGTCTTTAGTGTTGTTGGTGTATATCTTATATATCATATAATAAATAAAAATAAGATTTGTTTGTGTCACAAAATTGAATCATATCAAAAGTCATCAACAAAAGTATGTAATGAATTGACTCATACCACCAATCATCCAACATTTTCTTTTTTCACATGCTTTTGTCCATATAATCATTGCAATATACACAATTTGGTAGTGTTTTCGAGCATACTCGGGTGTATGCAGGAATACCAGATAGTATATGGGAGTATCCAAGATTTTTTTATTATAATTCAAAAAAAAAGTTTCCGAGAGTTTTGAGGATGGATCTTTGAAAAGGTCATTGAAAGTACATGTGCTTCAAATTGTTGTCTGTTGTAATAACTAATAAGCTAATAAAGCCCACCTACATGATTTGATACGTATGCAACTTCAAGAGGAGAGCAAAGTCACCGCCTCGGCACAATGAAGCCCATCATATTCAGGGTTATATGTTTGTATTTGAATATTAATTAACTAGTAAATATTAATTAATGAAAATCAATGATATTAAAGATTGCCTTAGTAAGTACGTCATCTCCTTTTATATGAGGGAAGGTCTGGGAGCTTTTTGGGTATCTTGGAAGCATTGTGTGTCCCTTCATTTTGGAAAGGAAATTTTCTGAAACCGGCCCTTGAGAGTTTGGCGAGAACTTGTTCGAACTGTATCCCATCTGCTATAATTGTTAGTTCAATTTATTTTGTGTTCTTCTCGCACTCGTAGAAATTTCCTATAGGTAACACGATTGATGCATTCACTTCACTCCAATATGCTTAATAACCAGAGTGTGATCGACATGACCCATAATGTAGCTGAAGGAATGCATTATTGAATTGAGGCTTCCAAACAGCCCCAAGGAGATAGCTTTAATCTAAAGAGGACCTAATTTGGCCTGCAAACTTTTCCTTCCGAGTTTTTCTTCCCAGAAGGAATATTCACATAGACATCTGTCAAACCGTAAACAATAATTTCATTAACTTGAAAAATAAAAACCATCTATATATATAGAGGGTAATACATGAGGGAAAAATAAAACAGAAATATTTAATTAGTTCTAGCACTCCCCCTCAAGTTGGGGATGTAATGTTCTTCATACCCAACTTGCTAATAATCGACGCAAATGTTTTTTCACTCAATGTCTTTGTGAGAAAATCCGCAAAGTTGTCTCTCTGAGTGAACAAAAGGGGTACATACAATCTCTTTCATAATATTTTTCTTAATGAAGTGTCGGTCAACTTCAACGTGTTCAGTGCGGTCATGTTGGACAGGGGTTCTGAGCAATGTTGATTGCAGCCTTGTTGTCACAATACAAATTGAAGGGGTCAGTTTCCAATAAACCAATATCATTCAAGTGGGAACGAAGTCACATCCCCTCACATATACCACGAGTCATTGCTCTAAACTCATCCTCCACACTAGAGCGAGCCACTAGATGTTGTTTCTTGCTTCTCCAAGTGACAAGATTAGCCTCAACAAAAGAAAATCTTGTAGTATATCTCCTATCATCAACTGATCCGGCTCAGTCCGCATCAGTAAATATTTCAAATTTTAAGTGTATCACTAGGAGAAAATAGAATTCCCCTACCAGGCGAGATCTTCAAATACCTCAAAATTTTGTGCATAGCATCAAGATGACTGACTTTAGGGGAATGAATATATTGACTTACCACTCCTACTGCAAATGAAATGTCAGGACGGGTATGAGATAGGTAGATCAGTTTACCTACCAACTTCTGATAACCAAAAATATCTTTCATTAACTCCCTGTAATCAAATCCAAGTTTGTGGTTCACTTCAATAGGAGTATCAGCAGGCTTGCAACCACTCATTCATACTTGTTTTAATAAATCAAGGACTTACTTCCGCTGTAAAATATGAATACCATATTTTAATCTTGCCGCCTCAATCCCTAGAAAATATCTTAACTTACCCAAGTCTTTCACTTCAAATTCACTAGCCAGTTTGAGTTTCAGGGCACAAATCCCATCCATGTCATCACTTGTAATAACCATATCATCAACATATACAATCAGGAGAGTCTCCTTCATCTCGTTCCGTCAGATAAATAGAGTGTGATTGACGTGACTTTGGGTATACCCTAATGAGATCATGAATTTGTGAAGTCTCCCAAACCAAGCTCTTAGAGATTGTTTTTATTAGAAAAGCTCATGTAAAAGGCCCATTTAATGGCCTATTTTTCTTCCTCCTTCTTTAGTCCCACATCATGTATAGGATTTATTCTTCTCTCTTCTCTCCTATATATTTGTATTCTCTCCTTGTATTTACATACGGAAATAATACATACAAGCTTTGAGCTCTTTCAACATGGTATCAGAGCCAGGTTGCATCTAGACGCGGACTGCCCCTTCTCTGTCCGCCCGGTCTCCTGCGGACTGCCCCTTCTCTGTCCGCCCGGTCTCCTGCGGACTGCCCCTTCTCTGTCCGCCCGGTCTCCTGCGGACTGCCCCTCTGCTTCTGTCCGCCCGGACTCGTGCGGACTGCCTTCTGCATCCGCTCCGGTCTCGTGCGGACTGCCCTTCTGATTCCGCTCCTCTTCTCTCCCTCCGTGGTTCCACCCTCCCCAGGCTTCTTATAGCCATCTTCTGCTCTGACTCGTGGGGGGCCCACCTCTCTCCATCCGCTCCGGACGATCTTCCTGTCCGCTGCGGGCTCTGCTTGTATCCGCTCGAGCCTCCTTGCTCGCGGACTGCTCCCTCGTGTCCGCTGCGGGCTCCGCTTGTATCCGCTCGAGCCTCTTTGCTCGCGGACTGCTCCCTCTTGTCCGCTGCGGGCTCCGCTTGTATCCGCTCGAGCCTCTTTGCTCGCGGACTGCTCCCTTTCGCTTCTCTCTCTCGCTCGCTGCGAGCTCTGCTTGTATCCGCTCGAGCCTCCTTGCTCGCGGACTGCTCCCTCTAGCTCGCTCCTTTTTTGTCCGCTCGAGCCTCTGCTCGCGGACTCTCTCTCTCCGCCTTCCCTTGCGGACTGCCTCTGTCCGCTGCGGGCTCTGCTTGTATCCGCTGTGCTCCTCTTCCAGCGACCTGCCCATAGTTCGCCGCGACCTCTTGCGGACTGCTCCTGTCCGCTGCTGCGATCTGCCCCAGTTCGCCGCGGCCTCTGTCGCGGACTGCCCCAGTTCGCCGCGACCTCTGACGCGGACTGCTCCTGTTCGCCGCGGCCTCTCTCTACTCGCCGCGGCCTCCAGTCCGCCGCGACCTCCAGCCGCCGCGACAGCCAGACCGCTGCGGGTTGTTCTCTCCGAGCCCTGCTGCTCTTCCGTCGCCATGTCCTCCAGCGACTCCACTACCGCTCAACCCCCTGCCAACCACGTGGCTCCTCTCGAACTCCGGGATGAGCTTCGGATTACTACTATTTCTCTCTCTGGCAAGGCTAATTTCATTCCCTGGGTCCACTCTGTCCGCCGGGTCTTACAGGCCAAGGGCCTTGCCCGTCACCTTACCCAGGGACCACCAACTCCGTCTACTGATGATTGGCTCCGCAATGACGGCCGTGTCCAGACCTGGATCCTGAACTCGGTCGAGGGTGAGCCGTACCAGATGATCATGTATCATGAGACTGCTAAAGCCATGTGGGATGAACTTCATTCGCTGTACTCCGGCAAGGACAGCCTTCAACACCTTTTCGACATCCTCACTGATCTTCAAGCCTTGGATGTTGGCAAAGCTCTAGACATGACCTCCTTCGTGGCCCGTGCTAAAACTCTCACGGAAGCCTGGATTCAGCACCAGCCCGCGACTACTGATCTCGCTGCCCAACGTGCCCAGAAGGAGGCTGTTTGTATTGCTATGATTATGGCTCGCGTCCCGCCCCACCTACATAGTATTCGGGCTCAGGTTCTGGCTTCACCCGCTACCCCTTCTTTCTCTGATGTCTGCTCGATGTTACTTCGCGTACCACCTCCTCCGGAGGCTCCTGCACCACCCTCGCCGGCTCTTCTTCAGCAGGCCCTTCCTCCTTTACTCCCACAACCCTCCTTTCCTCGGGGTGGCCGTACGGGCTCCCGTGGGCGGGGCCGTGGTGGCCGCGGACGGCCCAAGTGCACCTACTGCGGCCGGGATGGCCATACTGAAGCCGTTTGTCACAAGAAACATGGCTACCCCCCTCGCCCGCCTACTGCTGCTGTTACCGATAGCTCACCTCCGACTGGTACGGATCTTGAGGCTCTTCGCCTACAGCTGCAACAACTCCAGGGGCTCCTCAACCCCCCTTCTGCTTCTCATGCCTCCACCTCACATGCAGGTATTGTCTCCACCTCCGCTACAGGTACTGCCTGTCTCTCTTCCAGCTCTCGCTGGATCCTGGACTCGGGAGCCACCCACCACATCACTTCCATGCGGCCGCCCCGGTTCTCTGCTGCTGCTCACCCCCCGTCTATTACTGTGGCCAATGGTGCGCTTGTCCCGGTCTCCGGCTGCGCGGACCTCCTCCTTCCTCCCTCTCTCTCTCTACGCTCCGTTCTTTATGTGCCGGCCTCGCCTTTTAATTTACTCTCTGTTGGTCGTCTTACTACTGATATGAATTGCTTTATCACCTTCACCTCTTCTGGTTTTTTGATACAGGATCAGCAGACGCGGATTACCATTGGTAGGGGTCGGCTGCAGAACGGGCTTTACCTCCTCGATGTCTCTCCCACATCCCTTTCCTCCGTTTCCTCGACTGATTGGCATTGTCGGCTTGGGCATGCCCCTCTACCTATCCTCCAGAATGCGCTTCCAGACATTTCTCTTCCTGCTTTTCAATGTGATTCTTGTATTATTGGCAAACAGCCTCGCTCTTCTTTTCCAGCTAATTGTACTAGGAGCTCAGCTCCCTTTGATTTAATACATTCTGATATTTGGGGCCCCTATAAAGTTCCTAGCATTTCTGGTTATCGTTATTTTATAACATTTATTGATGATTACTCTCGTACTACTTGGTTGTATCTCCTGCATGATCGCTCTGAGCTTCCGCGTGTCTTTCAGGCGTTTGTGTTAGAGACTCGTACGCAATTCTCTACCACCATTAAAACTTTCCGCTCTGATAATGCTCGGGAATACACTAGCCACGAGTTTGCCACTCTCTGCGCAAACTTCGGTATTGTTCACCAGACCTCTTGTCCCTACACCCCTCAACAAAACGGGGTCGCTGAACGCAAGAACCGTCACTTGCTCGATGTGGCTCGCTCTCTCATGCTTCACATGCACGTTCCCAAAGTCTTCTGGAACTTTGCGGTGTCCACAGCCTGTTTTCTTATCAACCGTCTCCCCTCTCCCGTTCTCCACAACGCTACCCCCTTCAGCCTTCTTTTTCCCTCCACACCCGCCTTCCCCCTCACCCCCCGGGTTTTCGGCTGTACCTGCTTTGTCCATAAACTGGGCCCCACTCTTGACAAACTGGATCCCCGTGCGGCCAAACACATTTTTGTCGGCTACTCACGTACCCAAAAGGGCTATGTTTGCTACTCTCCGCTCACCCGGAAGGTCTCTGTTTCGGCTGATGTTACTTTCCGGGAGGAACAACCCTTCTTCCCTCCTCCTTTGCCACCACTTCTCCCACCACCTACTACAACACCCTCCCTTCCCCGGCCGGTGATCCACGTCCACTCACCTCCCACCATCCCTCCGCCTCCTCCCACCATTGACCCTCCTCGACCCCCGGTTATTCGGGTCTATGCTCGTCGCCCTCTTCCTCCCGTTGCTCCTCTGCAGTCGGCTTCGACCTCGGCTTCTCCGTGTTCTGCTGCTCCGGTGTCGGCCTCTACCGCTCATCCAATGGCGGACTATGTTTCTCTCCATCGCCTCTCTTCGCCTCTACAGGCCTTGGCTACTTCGCTCTCCTCGGTCTCTATTCCTACTTCTGTCCAGGACGCTCTTCAACATCCTGGGTGGCGTGCGGCCATGGAAGAAGAGATGGCTGCTCTTTGGGCCAACCAGACTTGGACCCTGGTGCCCCTTCCTCCCGGCCAGAAACCCGTTGGGTGCAAATGGGTTTTTGTCATTAAACATGCTCCTGATGGGACCATTGATCGCCTCAAAGCTCGGTTGGTTGCTCGTGGCTTCACCCAGCAACCAGGGCTGGACTATGACGAGACCTTCTCTCCGGTCGCTAAGCTTAACACGGTCCGCATTCTCCTCTCTGTGGCTGTCCATCGCCAGTGGCCCTTGTTTCAACTCGACGTCAAGAAAGCTTTCCTGAACGGCGACCTTCAGGAAACGGTTTACATGCAACAACCTCCCGGGTTTGAGACCACGGGGGAGTCACGGGTTTGTCATCTTCTCAAATCTCTATATGGTCTCAAACAATCCCCTCGGGCATGGTTCGACAAGTTCAGCAAAGCTCTCCGGGATGTTGGCTTCACTCGCAGCTCGGCTGACTTCTCATTGTTTACTCGTCACCAGGCCACTGGTACGGTTCTCCTGTTGGTATATGTCGACGACATCATTATTACTGGCAGTGACTTGGACGGCATACAGGCCGTTAAGCTACATCTGAGCTCCGTCTTCCAAACTAAAGATCTGGGTCCTCTTCGGTACTTCCTCGGTCTGGAAGTGGCCAGACGGTCAGATGGATTGGTTCTCTCTCAGCGCAAATATTGCCTGGATCTCCTTCATGATGCAGGCTACTCTGGTTGCAAACCTATTAACACTCCCATGGATGCAAATCACAAAATATGTGCTCAGGGCTCAGATTCTGATTCGCTTCTACCAAATCCAGAATATTACCGTCGTCTAGTTGGGAAGCTTATCTACTTAACAGTTACAAGACCTGATATATCTTTCGCTGTGGGACTTGTGAGTCGCTATATGCACTCTCCTCGAAGCTCTCATCTCCAGGCTGTGGAACGCATTCTCAGATATCTTAAGACAGCTCCTGGCCAAGGACTTGTATACAAAACCTCATCCTCCAGTCCTACACTAGTGGCATACTCTGATGTCGACTACGCTGGCTCCCTCGACGATCGACGATCTACTAGCGGGTTTTGTACCTATTTTGGAGGACATCTGATTACTTGGCGAAGCAAGAAACAAGCAGTGGTTGCTCGATCCTCAGCAGAAGCAGAATATCGGGCAATGGCTGCTGTGGTCTCTGAACTCACATGGATTGAGAGTCTCCTTACCGACCTTGGAGTTAAACTACCTTCACCAGCTCTCCTCCTTTGTGACAGTCAAGCTGCCATACATATTGCCAAAAACCCGGTCTTCCATGAAAGAACGAAGCATATTGAGGTAGATTGTCATTTCATCCGAGAGAAAGTCCACATGAAGAAGATCGAGCTCAAGCACGTTCCGGGTACTGAACAGGTTGCTGACATCCTCACCAAAGCTCTTCCTAGTACCCTCTTCTATCAGTGCCTATCCAAGCTTGGCGCATACGACTTGTACGCTCCAGCTTGCGGGGGAGTATTAGAAAAGCCCATGTAAAAGGCCCATTTAATGGCCTATTTTTCTTCCTCCTTCTTTAGTCCCACATCATGTATAGGATTTATTCTTCTCTCTTCTCTCCTATATATTTGTATTCTCTCCTTGTATTTACATACGGAAATAATACATACAAGCTTTGAGCTCTTTCAACAGTTTTAACTCATATAGGGTTTTCTTCAATTTACACACTTTCCCTTCAGATCTTATAGGGACAAGACCTAGAGGCATTGACATATAAACTTTCTCTTCCAACTTGTCGTGAAGGAAAACATTCTTTACATCTAGTTGTTGAAGGTCCCACCCTTTACAGGCGACACAAGATAATAGGATCCGTATTGTATTCATTTTTGCCACGAGAGAAAAAGTCTCTTGTTAGTCAATACAATATGTTTGGGTGTAGGCTCTTGCCACCAATCGTGTTTTGAATCTCTCCACAATACCTTCAGAGTTTTGCTTAACTGTACAAATCCATCGATAACCAACTGTCCTCTTGCCGGGAGGGAGATCGACCAGGTCCTATGTCTGGTTCTTTTCTAGAGCCTGAATTTCCTCCATCATTGCTTTTGTCCATTTGGGATGACCAAGTGTCTCCTGCCATGTACCAGGAACAAACACAGAAAAAAGAGAAGCGACAAAGGCTTTATGAGAAGAGGTTAAAGAGGCATATGACACATAGTTAGATAACAGATGTTGAGTGGATGAGCATATACCTTTTCGGAGGGCAATAGGTAACTCCAGGGATGATGTAGACAAATCCGGTAGCGGCTCTAGTATTATGGGATGTGATTTAGTGTTTAATCTTTTGCTTCTCCAAGTGTACACTTGCAACTCTTTTTCTTTGAGAATATTCTTACTCTCCCCTGAGTGGTAATGTATGGAGGATAAATAGAAAGAGGACGAGTAGGAGCACTCACTTCCAAGTATGAAGACTCCCCCTGAAGTGAGGACTCATAATAAGAGGTACTTTAATGAAAAGTAAGATCCATGGAAACAATAATTTTCCTGCTTGGAGGATGATAGCATTTGTACCTTTTCTGTGTAGGAGAATAACCAATGAACACACAATGAAGAGCACGAGAATCAAGTTTTGTTCCGAGTAATGTTATGAATATGAACAAAATATAAACATCCACATGGGGTACAAGAGTAGCATAAGGGATACAGAGGGTATGCAGAGAAGTGTGATTGTTCAGATGACGGGACGACATACGATTGATGAGGTAAGCCACAGTAAGAAGGGCATCACCCCAATAGTATTTTGGAAGAGACACCGTAAATAACACGAATCGTGTCACTTCAAGAAGAAAGCGATTTTTTCGTTCGACAACACCATTTTGTGCATGAGAATGTACACAAGTGGTTTGATGAACGATGTCGTGATCAGTCAAATAGTTTTCAAATTTGGCACTCATATATTCACGAACATTATCACTACAAAGAATTTTAACGGTGGAACAAAATTGAGTAGAAATCATTTTATGGAATTTTTGGAAAAGAGAGAAAACTTCACTTTTACTATGCATCAAATAAACCCATGTAGTGCGAGAAAAACAATCGATGAACGTAACAAACCAATGATAACCAGAGATCGAAGTAAAAGGGCAAGGGCCTCATATATCGTTATGAATAGTATGAAAAGGTACAACAAAAGGCTTAGACACGTGATTGAAAGAGGCATGCTTATGTTTAGCAAGTTCACAAACATCACACATAAACGTTTTAAACTGGGAAATAACATATGCATAACAAAAATAGAGGGTTGACCCAAGCGACGATGTCAGATAGCCAACTGAGGAAGCTGGTGAACATGAAAAGCCTGAATAACAGCAACATCAAACACGTACAATCTATCACGCATCCTACCAGAGCCAATCACATTCTTCGTTTGCAGGTCCTGAAAGACACAATAAGAAGGAAAGAGTGATGGAGCAGTTCATGGAGTTTGTAATATGACTAACAGATAAGAGGTTTTGAGTAAAAGAAGAGACGTGAAGGGCAGAAGCCAAGGTAAGAGAAGAGCAAATGATAGTCTTTCCATGCAATAGAGGAAAGGGTTTCATCAACAATGCTTACCTTGCCTCTGTCAGACAATAGTGAATAGGAAACAAAACCTAACGATGACCCAGTCATATGATTTGTGGCTCCAGAATCAATGATCCAATGAATGGCAGGCGGTACAGCAGCAGAGTGAGCACTTAGAGTACCTGAATGAGCAAAGGGAGAGGATGACCATAAGTGGGCTCTGAGGATAATCATGCATCATGCGACGGAGAGTGATCATCTCTTCAGTAGAAAAGGCCCCAAGTAGAGACTAGAGACAAAGGCTCTGAGATCTGGCCACATGAGGTACTATCATCAATAAACTCAGTCAGGTGAGCAGAGAGAGGAGAGCTGAAATTGGAGCGGCCACGACCACGTCCACCACGTCCCCCATGAGGAACCATGCCACCTCTCGACGGAGGAAGATCATGTAATTTGAAGCAAGTGTCGCAAGTATGTCAACTCCGACCACAATAATCACACATCAAGTGGTCTTTGTCTGAGAGTTTGGGATTAAAGTCCCGGGGAGTGGTGCCTCCAGAATGATAAGCTACAAGAGCAGAACCACTAGAAAGAACCTCTGAACTCCAAGACTGACGGCAGTCATATTTCTGCTGGACAATACTATAGGTCTCTGACAACGAAGAGGCTGTAATACGGCCAAGGATCTAAACAATAATTTGATCAAAGACTCGGTGTAAACCATGTAAAAACTCAAACACCATGTTCTGATATTCATGAGCACGAACAAGGAGAGCATCAGTAGTGCAGGCAAAGTCGAGGGAGGTAAAATGGTCATACTCTCGATATAGCTGAGTGAACTCCAAATAATAGGCAGACGGTGGTCTATCATCCTGTCGAAGGAGAAAGATCTTCCTTCGTAGCTGAAAGATCTGAGCAGTGTTGCCTTTTCGAGAATAGGTAGATTCAGCACGACTCCAAATATTTGCAGCGGTATCCAAGAATAAGTAATTTCGCGCAATAACCTCTTGTATGGAATTAATCAAGCATGACATAACCAAATAGTTCTTTGATTCCCATTGAGCCTACATAGATGCAGTCTTCCATGACTCCTTAATAGTCTTGTTAACATAACCAAACAAATGACGACTCTTAAGGGCCAAGGTAATAGATCGAGACCATGATAGGTAATTTGGTATATAAAGATGAATCGTGGTAATATGAGACATCGTATGATCATGCCCAACCCTGGTAGATCCAGCGGGTTGTGAGACGCCAGAAGAATCAACCACGTTAGAAATAATGAAATCAGAGAACAAAGAAACGTCGAAAAATTTCTGATTAGGTAAAAAAACATCCTCCAGAAGATCGCTCGAAAAAAGAGCGATGCCAAAAAATATGTCGGACACCAACAATAGGACCGTCTGCGATCCTAGAGCACTAGATCCTTGAGAGTTGAAGTCGAAGGAGGCTTGAAGGAGGAGGTAGAGCCCTTTTCTTGAGAGAAAGCAAAGGGAGAGGAAGATCCCTAGATCAACGACATAGGGAGATCTAGTGGAGCGATTAATTGATCCCCCTGGTAGGAGGTCGAGGAAGGAAAAGCAAAACTTTTCTGAGAAAAATGGGGCACATCAGACGGTTGTCGGAGGAGTGGTCATCTGGGACACCGATCGGCCCGTGCGCCGATCGGCCCGTGCGCCGATCGGCCCGTGCGCCGATCGGCCCGTGCGCCGATCGGCCCGTGCGCCGATCGGCCCGTGCGCCGATCGGCCCGTGCGCCGATCGGCCCGTGCGCCGATCGGCCCGTGCGCCGATCAGCGCACTACGCCGCGCTCAGCACTGTTGAGGGCGTAAGAGGGAAGCGGGGCTGCAGGGAGATAAGGGAGGTGGAGGGAGAGAAGGGAGATGGGAGGCCGATGGCGGGGTTGCTGGGCTGCAGGATCGAGCGGAGGGGAGAGTCGAGTGAGTCGCTAGGGCGTAACAGGGATCGGCTCTGATACAATGTCAAACCGTAAACAATAATTTCATTACCTTGAAAAATAAAAGCCCTCTATATATAGAGGGTAATACATGAGGGAAAAAATAAAACATGAATATTTAATTAGTTCTAACAACATCTTCCAATTAATCCTGATGGAATAAGAAATTCCTGACATTAAATTGTTGAAGATCTCGCCATTTATTTGCAATACATGATAGCAGATTCTAACTGTGTTCATTTTCTCAACAGAAGCAAAAGGTTTTTTTATAATCAAAACCTCGAGTTTGTGCATCCCTAAGTAACCAATGCACGTTGCTTCTTCCCAGTATCTTTTCAAGATTATGTTTCATAATAAAAATGTGTATACACTTGATCCACCCAAGCTTACTTTGTTTTTAAGTGTAAGTTTTAGAAAAGAAGAATAACTGAATTGGGAGAGAGATTCTTTTGTGACTGATTGGGAGGAAGTTGTATGCACTTGAATTTCAAGAGGGTATAAGGGTATACCTTTAGGTTCCTCCTAAAACAAAGGTAGCTGCAATTGTAAATTTTAATTACCCTGAGATAATCCCTTGTTGGGACCCCGCAATAACAAATGGACATTGTGGAGATCTCCACCTTTGACACAACATGTTCCCCTGTTGATTTAACAATTACTCTAAGACCGATGGACTCCCAAGCATTAAAGACCGGTCCCACGCACTTAAGTGGAAACAGAAAGCTCCCCATACAACAATGACAACGCAATGGGCAATGAGGAAGATGCGGGGAGAAAATGTTTAGGGAGGAGGAGGGTGAGTGAGAGATTTTATTTAGAGTAGGACTTAATTTAGAATATAATCTAAATTATTCTTCAATAATGACAATTATAAATAGGCAATTAAATAACAACTTAGGGAAATTTCCTCCCACAAATAGCTTAACAAGTTCCTCCTTTTAGTAGGACAAAATCTCAACATTTTACACAAGTCCCAGGTCATTTAAATTGAAATACAAATTTAAAACAAAAAATAGAAAATTACATCTGAAAAAAATAGCAAAATTACACATTGTATTAGCATTAAGGGAACATCTTCATTTGATCATCAAAAAGTTTGATTTCTTGGATTTGATCTTCTTAATGAAACAGTCATTACCAAGAATTAAAGAATAATAATGGACCTTTTTTATCTCGTCATTTTTAAGGGATTTCACCCATGAGGTTATTATGAATTTCTCATGGGTGAAATCCCTATCGCGAATCACGCGATCCGGTTTGGATGTTTTTAAACCGGATCTGGGTGGCTAGTGTCATTAGATTCGCCACCTTATATGGATTTTATTTTTGGTGAGCACGCCTTTTTAAGAGATAATATATGAATTTTATCTCTAGGTTGTGAACAGAGGTGCACAACCCACTCAGATTCTGCTTGAATTCTGCAGTGACGAACTCAACGGCTTTCCGCAAAGCTTTAATATGCGCATCTAAATCACACTTTTTTAGGAGAATTATTTGAAAACAATTTTGAAAATCGGATCGCGTGATTGGCGATAGAAGCGAATCACAAATCCTCTGATACCAAATTGATGTAAACCGATGCGGGGGTATAGTTTTGAACGATAAAATAATTGCGACCAATTTAAAATAAATGTGGCGTGAGGTAACTTCGCAAGTTTTTTAAACGGTTTAAACAACCTAGACGTAGCTCGTAAACGTAAGACTCCTGCACGTGTGTCAGAACGTTACAAATCTCAATTCCACAGGCATAACATTCAACAGAGTGGTGATGCGAATATGCAAATAACGATAATTAGGAGATACGATTAGTTAGGGCAAGCTCTAATAACCAACTATTCATTTAAAGATTTAAGCATAAAAATTTACTGGAGGATTGAGCTAGGAGAAGCGAGGTATACCCTAGGCGGAGAGGCAGTCGCTGGAGAGATTCCTGGACAACGGTGACGAGACTGGCGGTGGGAAGCCGACAGGGTGCTGGTTGGGAACTGATACCGGTGGGATCTGCTAAAGGGTTCTGTGGGCTAGCTGCAAGTAGGGAGGGAAACCGGCACCGACAGCGACGGCTGGAAAGAACCTCGTCGGAGAGAGTCGATGGCCCGGGAAGCCTCGACGAGCAAAGGAACGGGAGCGACGGTGCTGAACGGTCCTGCTGGTCGAGCAAGGAACGGCTCGGGATCGGCGTTGTCGGCGGTCTTGTCGCGACAGATAGCAGAAGAGGGAGCGGCCGACACTGGACCTGGCAAGAAGGCTCACCGGAGCTGGTCGCCGGAGTCGTGGAGGGAGGGGGAGGCGTCGTTGAAGGCTTCCGTCGGGAGAAAGCCGCGGGGTTAGGGTCGGCATTGGGGAACGACAACAGAGAACAATTTTGTTCTCTGTTCGTTCTATTCCAGCCGCTTAACATGTAAGAACCGAACAAAAACAAACCGAAATAGTTTTAACTGAAACTTTATTATCCGAAAAAGGTATCATTACAAAGGTATGGTCTCCCTTATATAGAATGGAGGAGAGAAGAGAGAATACAAATAAGAGATGTGGGACTAAAAATTTACATGGCACAACCGGACTATACAGACATAAACCGCACAAGCCGCGCGGTTAGGCAGAAGGGCTAACCGCTCGGCTACTACCAGAGAGAGAGATCGTCATGGGAGACCGCTAGACCGCCCGGTCTCCAAGTCGCCAGAGACAACCCGCTAGACCGCTTGGACCTCAGACAGCAACACACAGCAACCAAACCGCTGAAGGGTAACCGCCAAACCGTGCGGCCATCAACCCGCCAAGACAGACCGCCAGACCGCCCGGTCACTAACTTCAACACTCCCCCTCAAGCTGAAGCATATATATCGATCATGCCCAGCTTGTCACAAATATGAAGAAAAGAGATAGATACTGGCTTGGTGAAGATGTCAGTCAACTCTTTATCAGAAGTGACGAAGGGAGTGCAAATTTGTTCTTTCAAAATCTCTTCTCGAATGAAATGACAGTCGACCTCAATGTGATTGGTTCTTTCATGAAAGACTGGATTTTTGGAGATGTATATGGCATCCTTGTTGTCACAAAACATATGTAGAGGATGGTGGTAGACCTCTCCTAAATCCAGCATGAGAGCCCTTAGCCATTTTAACTCACAAGTGGTCGATGTCATACTCTGATACTCTGCTTCAGCACTGGACCTGGAAACAACAGACTGCTTCTTGCTCTTCCAGCTTACCAGATTTCCTCCAACAAAGGTGCAGAAACCGGAGGTAGATTTGCGATCCCCTTTGCCATCAGCGTAACTCGCATCTGAGTATGCTTCAACCCTCAGGTGACCATTCTTCTGAAAGAGTAATCCTTTCTCAGGCGCTGTTTTGACATACTCCAAGATCCTCAAGACGGACTGTAGATGGCACTCCTTAGGAGCTTGCATGAATTGACTCACCTTCCCCACAGCATAGGAAATATCGGGTCTGGTCACTGTGAGATATATGAGTTTACCAACTAGACGTCTGTACCGCGTAGTATCTGAAAGAAGGGGCGAATCATCCGTCCAGGTTTTGTCTTCTCCAATAGTCATGGGGCATCGGGCAGGTTTGGCTCCAGTCAATCCTGCTTCTTTTAAAAAATCTAGAGCATACTTACGCTGGGAGAGGACTAAGGAGTTGGGCTTCCGAGAGATTTCAATCCCCAAAAAGTACTTCGGAGAGCCCATATCTTTCGTGACCAGATGTTGACGAAGATGTCGCTTTGTCAAGGCTACTCATTCCTGATCATCGCCAGTGAGAAGAATATCATCGACGTACACAGCAAGAACCACCAGGCCTGAGGAGGTTTTGCGAATAAATAGCGAGTGATCGGCAGAGCTGCGCACAAAACCAACGGCCGCCACGGTGCCGCTGAACTTGTCAAACCAAGCTCGAGGGCTCTGCTTGAGGCCATAGATTGCCTTCTTCAACCGGCATACTCGGGTCTCCCCCTGAGCAACATACCCAGGAGGTTGCTCCATATAGACGGCCTCCTGAAGATCACCATAAAGGAAGGCATTCTTGACATCCAGCTGCGAAATCGGTCACTCTCGATTGACCTCCACAGAGAGGACTCGGATGGTGCTGAGACGAGCCACCGGAGAGAAAGTGTCAAAGTAATCAACTCCATATGTCTGAGTAAAGCCCTTAGCAACAAGGAGAGCTTTATAACGGTCCACTGTGCCGTCGGGGCCAAATTTGACCACAAAGACCCAGCGACAGCCAACAACATCAGTACCGAAGGGAGGAGGAACAAGAGTCCAGGTACCCCGCTCCGTGAGGGTCGTCATTTCCTCATCCATGGCCAGCTTCCAGTGGGGAATATCAAGGGCCTCCTGATAGGAACGAGGCGTGGCAGTGGCAGAAATAGCCAGCGCAAATGCCCTGCGAGAAGGGGTAAGACGATCATATGAAACAACAGCAGCAAGGGGGTGTAGGGTACATGTCTGCACCCCTTTGCGAAGAGCCACAGGGAGATCCAGGTCGGCGGCCCCCTCGGTATCCGGAGCGTCCGTGGCAGAGAGAGCTGGCCCGGGAGAAGAGAGCGACGGCGGCGGAGAGGATGGAGACGGTGATGGAGAAGTGGGAGAGAGAGTTGGAGCGAGAGGAGGGGACGGAGATGGCGGAGGGGTGGATATCTCGGTAGGAGACGAGGGAACGAAGGGAATAGCAGGAGAATCAGAAGCTGGGGGAAGAGGAGAGGAAGCGGGGGAAAGAGAGGAGGATTCAGCCGAGAAGTAGGAGGCATTCTCGAAGAAGGTAACGTCAGCAGAGACGAACTGCTGACGAAGAACAGGGTTAAAGCAACAGTAGACTTTCTGAGTGGTGGAGTACCCCAGAAAGACACATTTGGTGGAGCGAGGGGATAGCTTGTCCCGGGTGGCAGATGGGGCATGCACAAATGCAGTGCATCCAAAGATTCGGAGAGGGAGAGGAAAAGGCTCCTTGCCCGGATACAGAATGGAGAATGGTGTTCTCCCGTGGAGAACGGTGGATGGTGTTCTCCCGTGGTGTTCTCCCTCTGATACCATGTAAGAACCGAACAAAAACAAACTGAAATGGTTTTAACTGAAACTTTATTATCCGAAAAAGGTATTTATTACAAAGGTATGGCCTCCCTTATATATAATGGAGGAGAGAAAAGAGAATACAAATAAGAGATGTGAGACTAAAAATTTACATGGCACAACCGGACTATACAGACATAAACCGCACAAGTCGCGCGGTTAGGCAGAAGGGCTAACCGCTCGGCTACTACCAGAGAGAGAGAGATCGCCATGGGAGACCGCTAGACCGCCCGGTCTCCAAGTCGCCAGAGACAACCTGCTAAACCGCTTGGACCTCAGACAGCAACACACAGCAACCAAACCGCTGAAGGGTAACCGCCAAACCGTGCGGTCATCAACCCGCCAAGCCAGACCGCCAGACCGTCCGGTCACTAACTTCAACATAACAGTAAGAGGGAGGTTTTTCTTTTATAAGAGCAGGATTAGGGTTTTAATATGATTAAAATGGACTTTGGTGGTGGGCTTTTGGGAGTGGGCTGGTTGGGTTCTTTTAAGTGGGCAAAAGTAAGAGATTTAAAATTAGCGTTCAAGCAGAATGATTTTATAACTTAAATTTTAAATAAAAATAGTTAAATGTCTAAGTTTGCCCTAATTAATCTATCTCCTAAAATATCGGACTTATGCTTTTAGGGTCTCGTTGGCCGGTCACACCAACGAGCCAAACAAAATTTGCGCGACAGCGTGCGCGATACAAAATACACTCAAAGCACTAATAACAAGCGCGTTACAACTCAACGTCACGTAACAACCCAAAATTGCGCAAAAACATGCGCTACATACATAACGACAAGAACAATAAAAAATAAATAAAAGGATGCGCCGCGGGTTGCATCAGCTATTCTTGAAAATGGCAATACTTGTTGAAACTATAGTAATAAACCACTAGTATTGAGATTGAGAGGAGGGGAAAGAGGAGATCTCACCGGGATGCCCTGACAACGTAGTAATGATCATCTTCGCAGCACAGTCACGGTGGATGAACAACAGTAGCAAGATAACAGTGGTTGGGGATGGTACTGGAGAGCAAATAGTGGGGGAAATGGTTCGGATGGGATGAAAAATGGTGGTTGTGCAAGGAGACGTAGGTAGGATTGAAGTCGGTGAACAATGGTTGGTGGGGGTAATGCATAGAAAGTGGGCATTGGGCGTAGGAAGAAACAAACGCACGAGGGCAATGAGAACGGCGGTTGGTGGTGATGTCGACAAGAAGTGTAGATGCAGCGGAGTAAGGGCACGGGAAGTACGCAGGGGCGATCAACTTCAACTTCAAGAAGAGAAGACGTCGGCTTGGAGTAGAGGCAGGGGCGGCAGGCTTCAACTTCACGAGGAGAAGTTGGCGATGGGGCTACGACTGGGGGAGAAGAGGGGTCGGTGTTCACAAGTCTCAAAAACAGGCGCACGAGGAGGAATGTTCTGGTGGTTGGGAATACCGTAGAAGAAATTTAATTTCCTTCTCAATATTCCAACTGAACCACCCTAGGGCATCAAAAGTGGTGTTTATAGGCTTTCCCTCCCTTCTCAAATGACTAGGGTTTTAAATAGTTTAAATTTCAGCAAGCAAAAAAAACACTGTTTCGCTCAGCTCACTCTGTCGAACCATTTAATTCAAGGCCATGTGAGGTGGTCAATTTCACGTGTCGGACCACTAAAGCAAGAGTTTGCATAATAATAGGGAATTAAAACTAGAAGGCTACAACAGAAAATAAAAAATAACATGAAAATAGAAAAATAGAACTAGAGTTCCCTAGACATGGTCACATCAGTTCCCCCGGGGTTGAGGAACTCGACTCCGGCGAAACTGTGTTGATGGCTGCAACTGAGAGATCTAGACGTCGACGTTGCAACCCTTGACACTGATCCAACAACTATCCAGAATGTTCCTTCCCAGCTAGAAGACCAAGTATCGTCGGCAGGCCCCTGCACGAGTCTGGAACTCCCAAATATCAATCACCTGATCAATCTCCTCTGTGGTGGGTGTGAAGGCCGGCTGAAAACCTGCCGTCGCCCCGGCTCCAAGGTAGGTGGTGGTATAAGAATGGTGGGTGGGGATCCATAGAAAGGGCAGAGATCTGCCACATTAAAAATCGGTGATGTGCTGAATTCTAATGACAGATCTAACAAGTAGGCATTTTGGCCCAACCGTTTCCTTACCAATATGGGAGACTCAATTTAAGGTTCCAATCTCCATCATTCCATATACATAAGAGAAATGCAATTATGGTTGATGATCAAAATACCTAATCATCGAGTAAAGATCCAATCGTCGAGCGTCAGACAATGATCAAATACCCAGTCGTCGAGCAAGTATCCAATCGTCCAGGCTGGTCGAAGATCAAGTACCCAGTCATCAAGCAATGAAACCTAGTCATCAAGTAAGAACATGGTATTTGAGTGTCGGTTGACGATCAAGTATCATGTCGTCTAGCAACGGTTGAAGATCGTTGAGCATCGACCTCCTCACGCATTCTCACAAGTCACATCAGGAATACGCTCGACTTCAATGTGAGTCCATAACAACATAGTAAATTAGTGTCAATTGGTCATTAAAGAGTTTTAAAAAAATTTAGGCACCTGATATAGGTAGATATTGTGAAAAATGCTATTTCGCTTTAAATAATTTGGTGTCATTGTTTGCTTCCTCCCAAACCACCATGTTGGGTGGGATAACTGCCATGTAGGCCGACATTTAAAACATTAAGTAAATACATTATGTCTGATGTCATAATATGTTATTCCTTCGATGAATGTCTGTATGATGCACACCACACAAACAAGCTTTGGGTCACTTATGCTTCAGATTTGTTATCATGTTTAATTAAAACTACTACATGAAGAATGTGACAAACTGTACTTAAAGCCATAGAAACGAAATACTCAAAACAAAATTAAGCATAAGCTTACTCCTTAATCCCGCCAGATGTTCTCTCATCTGCTGGAGTCTTCAACAACCAACCACCAAGTGGGTATAAGATACAAAAGTGTGTGATTGTGCACACACAAACAAAGGTTCCAGAATGGATTTTAGAGACTAAGTAGGTATTGCAAGGTAACCTAATGCGCGCACTCCAATTATCCAGATACCAAATGGAAATATAAAAACAACTTCAAAATTGATACGGATACAACCTCCTGGACACGTGTCACGTCTCTCTCTGCTTATGTAACTCTAAAGGACATTATCATAATTTGTATGTCTCACTACCCTATATAAAAGAGTGGTAGTGTCTCCTATTATCCCACTTGGAAATATTAGAGGTGTTACTTGCTCCTAGGTGAGAAAGGCTCTTAGGAAGAATCAGCCCTCAAGAGTTTGGATCGCTTGTCTCAACATTTGTATCCATGTTTTGTGTTTATCTTACAATTTTAGTCCTTGATAGTATCAAACTATCAATTGGCCTGACCTGCCACACACTTAGGGTTCCTTTGTGCATCCTAACTTCATCTCCTTACTTTTTGATTGCTTCTCCCCATCCACTCGACTCTGAATCCACATGTTGTTTACCACGGTTTCCTGCAGCATCTTCGTGTGCATCTTCCTTCAGTTCTCTTGTAACCGCCAACTCGCTCTTCCGCACGACCATGCTGCAAGCCTCGTCGTTTTCCCTTCTTTATGCGGCCCCGATCCAACACGTTGCTCGCTCAATGCAAATCTTCCTCCGCCTCGCGTCTTCTAGACGAGCCTCCTTCCATCCCTGTCCTCCTCTAAAGTGCTTCTTCCCTACACGGACCTCCTCGTGACAATTTTCAGCCCCCACCCACCATTCAACAACATGCCGCATTTCCTGCGCTCCATCGTCTCCCACTGGCACCCCAACGACCTTTGGTCGTTCTTGGGCTCTTCCTTTGTAGTCGTCTGTTGTCACACCCGGTCCACAGTAGCCTCGTCGCTTCTCACTGCTACGCACAGTAGTTGTGTTGCCTATGTTCAACCCCTTCGCATGTTATCTCCCCCCCACACCTTGTTTCATGGCCCGTCTCGATCAATGACCCTCCACGCCAACGAGGACACCTCCGCCACTACCTTTGTGGACACTCATCACTTGAATCAACTCGAAGCACGGCTTGAGGATCTCACGCTCCTCCTTTGAGAGCTCATGGTCATGGCGGTAAACCGCCCACCGACCCCTCCGCCGCCACCATGGCAACCGCTAGGCCCACATAGGGTTTCTCCAACCCCATTACATACATCCACCCGCTCATATCAATCGGATCGAGATCGTTGTGTTCAACGGGAACGACCCCCTCAGTTGGATCACCCGCGCCGAATAATTTTTCAACCTTCAACCCACCCCAGCCAATCAGAAGGTTCCCTTGGACATTATCTATATGAAGGGTTAGACGCTCCATTGGGTGTGTGATGCAGGACGACGCGTAGGGTTTACGCGTTTGTCGGCTTTTTACTAGGAAATCCTAAGTGCATGCGAAGAATAATTAATTTTGTCAATTTTAGAGCGGGCACAGTACTAAAAAAAATTACGCAACTTGGATTTAAAAGCACAAAATAACTTCTTTTAAAAATGAATTTTCTTAATTAAGGTTCGATTTTAAACTCGGGAGCGGAAATTTGCAACTTTCGTTCTGATCCCCTTGTCGTAGCAAAACGGAAATCGTGAACCAAACATACATGAATGCAAGTTGGATTGAGGTCCTACAGACAGTAACACGCATATTGGATAGGTTCAATCCCTTCGTTCAGATGTTCAGACAACTATCGTGTCAACCAAACATACATGAATGCAAGTTGCTTATAAAAGAACGCCCTTCCAATCTACATCAATACACTATGCCTTCGGCCTCTCAAGTTGCAGCTATATTAGTTGGACAAGAAGAAGGGCAACCAACGCAAGAAAGAGATATCATTGTTCAAACGATTGGAGGACACCTTCAGAATGTCCAAGAATACTCTGCCTACTACGACCCACTTCAATATCCTTTGTTGTTACCGTTGGGGACATTTGGCTGGTCTAGCAATTTACAATCAATCACAAACTCAAAAATCACATGTTGTGATTACTATTCATATATGCTTCAGGTAATCACCACTTATTTTACACATTTTTCAGATGTCACGTTTTTACTACTCATGCAATTTTTCTAACTATTTATTGAATTTTCTCAAGATTTGTGCTGCTTCCAATTCGATATTGCTGCGCAGCGGAAGGTTACTACAACAGTATGTGGTCGATAACTATGTAAAAATAGAAACTCAGAAATTGCGGTTTATTAGATCACATCAAAGTGACTTGCGCGCAAAACTATATTCGGGGTTGCAAGATTGTTTCTGTGCGGGTGAAAATACAGCTGGTAGGATAAACTCACTTCGTCTTGACAATATAAGTATGTTGTTTCATTACTAACAAGCACCTTACCGTGTTATTTCAAATTAGGCAACGTCGGAAAAAGAATCATACCACCATCTTCATTTCATGGCAGCCCAAGAGATATGTATCAGCGATATCAAGATGCAATGGCAATTGTTCAGCACAGCGGCAAGCCAGATTTCTTTATAACCATGACATGCAATCCAGGATGGAAGGAGATTAAAGATGAGCTCATGGAAGGACAAGCTCCGTATGACCGTCCAGATCTCCTAACTAGGATATTTCGTTCTAAATACGAGGAGCTCAAAAAAGATATATTCTACAGAGGCGTGTTAGGAAAGGTCGTCGGACATGTTCATGTCATTGAATTTCAAAAAAGGGGGTTACCACATGTTCACATGTTGGTGTTATTGCATCCCACAGACAAATTAACCTCCCCTGACGAATACGATTCAGTTGTACGAGCTGAGATACCTTATAGAGACCAGGAACCTGCATTGTACGAGTCCGTAATAAAATACATGATTCACGGGCCATGCGGACCTTACAAACCAAATGCACAATGTATGAAGAATCGTACATGTGACAAAGGTTTTCCTAAACAGTATGCAGAAGCGACAATACAAGGGAATGATGCTTACCCAGTGTATCGAAGAAGGAATGATAACAGGAATATTACTTTAGGCAGAAATGCAGCTTTCAATGTTGATAATAGATGGGTAGTTCCATATAATCCATGTTTGCTTTTAAAATATGATTGTCATCTAAATGTTGAGATTTGCAGCAGTATCAATAGCATTAAATATTTATACAAGTACGTATATAAAGGACCCGATCATGTCTCTTTTGAGGTCCGTCCTGGTGGTAATCAAGATGAAATAAACAATTATGTTGACGGCAGATGGTTGTGCCCGCCTGAGTCATTATGGAGAACGTTCAAGTTCCAGATGAGTCGAATATATCCATCGGTAGAGCGATTACAAATACATCTATCTAACAAACATCAGATACAATTTTATGGTGAACAGTCAATTTCATCGATATTAATGGATGATCGTAATTCGAAAACAATGTTGACCGAGTTTTTTACTGTTTATTCACAACATAGAGAGCAAAACCTCTATTTGTAGAGAGATTTTCCAAAATATTATCGATGGTTCAAACAAAACAAAATTTGGAGGAAAAGGATCAGGAATCGACGAGTGATTGGCAGAATTTATTCAGTACCCCTTGCTGATAGCGAAAGATACTATTTACACATGCTTCTAAATCACGTACCAGGTCCAAGGTTATTCGATTCACTATTAACTGTCAATAGTACGCACTGCATCACTTTTAAGAATGCTGCACAGAACTATGGTTTGCTTGAGAACGATAACAGTATTCGAGAATGTCTACTTGAGGCTCGAGTATTCAGGATGTCATCCGCTTTGAGAAGACTGTTCGCTACTATATTGATCTTCTGTGAACCAGCCGATGTCAGAAGTATTTGGAATGAAAATTATGCAAGCATGATCGTAGATTATCCAAGTTCTAGCACGACCAACGAGTTCTACATTATGAATAAAGTACTTCATAGGCTCAATGATATTCTGAAGCAAAATAAACGATCTATTACAGAGTTTGATTTACCACCTGTCAATGAATCATTCAATGATTTCAATAACCTATACAGTCTTATAGAAGACGAATTATCAATACCTATTACACGAGATGATCTTAACGCAGTTGTGTTGCTTAATGAAGGTCAGTTATATGCTTATAATGTCATCAGCGAGGCAATAAAGAACAAAGCCCATGAGTGTTTTTTTGTTGATGGACCTGGAGGAACTGGAAAAACATATTTGTACCGTGCAATTCTTGCCACATTTAGGAAAATAGGATGCATCATTATAGCTACAGCTACTTCTGGTATTGCTGCTACCCTTTTACCGGGAGGTCGAACTGCACATTCAAAATTACAAATACCCATTAAATTGGACTACAAATCATTCTGTTCTTTTACAAAACAGTCGGATTTTGCAGAAGTAATCAGACAATCAAAAGTCATAATTTGGGATGAAGCACCCATGGCCGATAGAAAGGCATTCGAGACAGTTGATCGTTCATTACGTGATGTTACTGATGTAGACAAGTCATTCGGCGGGAAAATTATCATTATGGGTGGCGATTTTCGACAGGTACTTCCGGTTGTTGTTAATGGAACAAGAGCACAAATAATCAATGCAAGCATCGTTCAATCACATCTATGGAGTCATGTCAAGATATTAACTCTAACAGAAAATATGCGAGCCAAAAATGATAACAGTTTCTCTGAATATCTCCTCCGAGTTGGAAATGGTTTGGAAATGACCATACAAGACGATATGATTAGAATCCCTGATACAATGGGGATGCCATGGGAATGTGAGAAATCTATTAGAGATTTAATAGATGTGACATTCCCATGTTTAGGGCTGCACGTTGGTGATAAAGATTATATTCGAAACAGAGCTTTATTAACACCGCTCAATGAACATGTGAATATGTTGAACAACACCACTCTACTACAATTACCAGGCGAAGAAGTTGTATACTACTCTTATGATTCTGTCGTTGATGATAGGAGAGGTCTGTATCAACCTGAATTTCTAAATTCATTGACGCCAGGTAACTTACCGCCCCATAAGCTAAAGTTAAAAATCGGAGCTCTTATCATGTTAATCAGAAATATTGATCCAAAGATAGGTCTATGCAATGGAACAAGACTTATTTGTCGCCGGTTTGCGAAAAATGTAATAGAAGCAGAGATTTTAACAGGCCACTTTCAAGGAAACTTGGTTCTCTTACCACGAATACCATTGAAGACAGCTGAAGATATTAGACTGCCATTTCAATTAACGCGCAAACAGTTTCCATTGAGGCTAAGTTTTGCACTGACGATTAATAAATCGCAAGGCCAAACAATTGAAAATGTTGGAATATATCTGTCAAATAATGTGTTCAGTCATGGCCAGTTGCACGTAGCTTTATCGTGAGGTGTGTCCAGTGATAAAACAAAAATTCTGATAAAGAATGGCAAGATAGCTGGTCAAGAAGGCTTTTACACAATGAACGTTGTTTACAAAGAAATATTTGCACAACTTAGACAACAACATGGAACATACCTCCAACGTAGGTCGATTGCTCATTATTTTCACAACACTACAACTATTCCAGTCAACCGTTAAATAATTTTTTTTTTCAGAATAGACGTCGTGATCAGTGTTGATTGTGAAATGACTTCCAATTCGGCAGTAATACGAATTGTATGTAAAACTATCATATTATCATTGTTTTATTGCCCTTTTTGATTGTTTGTAAAATTCTCACCGTATTGTGAGATTTTCGGTAAAATTTGAATATTAACTGCTTTGAAATGTACTGTCTGTTTTCCTCAAGTTTTTAAAATGTTTAGTCAATTTTGATAAATATTTTTTTTGTTTTGCTCGGGAATCCATAGGATGCCCTAATTTAGACCTAATTTTGATCTACTATTTTAATTTGGATCCATACTTCATTTTAAACGCATGCAGATGGCAAACCAAAATCAATCTGAGGCGGCGACGTTATTGCAAAACAGGGGTGTCCCGGTCCAACGTAAGAGCTTCATACTATACGAAGATTAATTTAGTGCATTTTACATAACCTAAATATATATTATATGTTAAATACTGTCGTTTGTTTTCAGCTCTGTCAGCCTCTATAGATAAAAATTGCAATATCACTGCTACCACCGACAACGATTACGAATACTACGATGAAGTTTGCAGAGAGGGTACAGCCAGATGGTCTGATGGTCCGCATGTTAGGGTTGAAGGTTTTAGGCTAATTATCCCAGCGGTGCCAAGGGGCTTGGATGCTAGAGAAGAGTGGAATTTTGTTTTCGATATGATAAGAAGGTAACACATAACAAGAAATATATGTTATGGTTGAAATATTATTTTTTAAAACAGTTAACTAATGATTTATCTTTAAATCTTTGATTGAAACAGAGTCTCTCGAGGCCACTGAATGAAATCTATTGCTGCATAAGGAGCTGCTAATATTTTGAAATGGGTTCTTCTGCGAGATTCAGACGGGTTTTTTGGGGTTTTTGCAGTTTTAATTTTTTGAATACATACTTGGTATCAATGCTGCTATTACGTACATCTCGCGTGCTCCTGGAATTTTTCATTGCAAAATGCTCTTCTGATATTTTGGTTAGGGATTTGTAATCATTGCTGCGAAATGTGTTGTATTTTGAGATATTTTGCATTGTAAGTATGAACTTGGTTCTGAGCTTTTTTCATTGCAAGTACAAGTATGAACTTTGCATGTTACAATCATATTTCTCTGTTGTTACTTCTTAAAATTAATGTTCTTTATCAAAGATCTATGATTGTGAGGTTGAAGTGTTGCGTATAGAAAAAGGACAACGTCATCCCTCCCGAACAATGTCGCCGCCCCCCCGAAAAATGTCGCCGCCCCTGCACAATGTCGCCGCCCCGGCACATTGTCACCGCCCCCAACCAATGTTGCCGCCCATGAAAAATGTTGCCACCCATGAATAATGTCGCCGCCCACGAACAATATCGCCGCCCACGACCAATGTCGCCTCCAACAACAAATGTCGCACTCACGACCAATATCGCAGTCCACGACACCTGCTACCGCCGACGACCTATGTCGTTGCCAAGCGGGCGAAGCCCGCTTGGTTGCGGGCGAAGCCCGCAGCGACGCATCGAGAACGGGCGGAGCCCGTTCGAAGATGCTAGTATATATATAAGTATATATATATATATATTAATTTGTGTATATATATAAATATTTATATACTTTGGTTTTTTTTTAAACAGCCATTGAGCCATATATATATATTAAAAATACCCAAAAAAACACAATTACATAAATTAACACAATGCAACGTTTAGGGCCGATAGTGGTCCGGACAAATGCGACGTCGGGAACTGTTTCATCGACCTGACCTAGGTTGGTCTCCATCAGTGTGTTGGAAGAGGCAGCAGGTTACTAACATGTCTGGGTCCACACTGAAGGAGGAAATCCTCCTCCACTATTATGATGTCCGCCAGATGGGCAATACCTACGAGAGCCTCAGTTCTGTGTGTCAGTTTGACACCGTGGTCAGCAGTCGTACTCTTCCACCCACGTCTATGCTTTCAAAGACTTGTGTGTGCTGGTTGGATCTGAAGACGACAGTCTTGACTTCGGAGACTTGGATCCTATGACGCCCGCGTATGAACCCTATAAACCTCGATCTTAAGGGCAAGATCGTTTTTCAGGAGAGGAGTGTTGATATGGATACGACCTCTTGGACACGCGTCGTGTCTCCCTCTGCTTATATATTCCTAAGGGGCATTAACGAAATTTGTATGTCCCGCTCCACTAAATAAGGGAGTAATAGTGTCTCTTATTATTCAGCTTGGAGATATTGTGGGTTTTATGCTCTCCTAGGTGAGAGAGGATCTTAGTGGGAATCAACGCTCAAAAGTTTGGGTCGAGCTTGTCTCGACATTTGTAATTTTGTTTTGTGTTCAACTTACAATTTGAATCTTTGATAGTGTGCAACTATAAAAAAACTTCTATGTACTTGCGCAAACTTGTGCCAACAACTACAGTACATAACCAGCATAGTAAAACTAAACTGTAATAAAATGATTCAAAGAAGCATCGGTTTGAAGTCTTTAGAGCTTTGTTTGGATCTGGTTTTCAGAAAAGAGGGACGGGAAATGCAAAGCAAAAAAGCTATCGTGATGCTCCGCTCTGTACCGAGAAAGACGCCAAAAAAGTGTTTTCCGTTCTACTAAATTTTTTCGAGAACACAGAACACTGAAAAACGGCATTCAAACGAAGTGTGGACGTCGGTTCCGTGAACACTCCACACTCAAATCGGCAACCAAACAGAGCCAAAATGTAATAAGAAATCAGAATCCAAGAAGCAAATGACTATGAGAAAGAAAACAAGTCCATGTGAATGAAACGGACTAGTAATAAAGTGCTAAAATAATATTTAACAATCTATAACTATTAGGAATTTACTGAAATGATCTTTACTACATATTTATCGTAAAGTACCACTAAAACTTAAGGGCAAGTTTTATCATACTGCAATTAGACATGCGATGCTCTATGGTTCTGAGTGTTGGACAGTGAATTGTGTACATGAGCAAAAAATGGGAGTTGCGGAGATGAGAATGCTTAGATGGATGTGTGGACACACGAGATTGGATAAAATTGTTGGTGTTACCATGATGATCTGGAAGTGGTCAAACAGGTAGTCTCACTGTCAACGCGATATGAGTCTATAGGGTCGCACATAAGAGCATTTGGAGAAGTTGGAGGAATGGATTGTGTTGGTCTTAATCGTATGTGATGAGTGAAGGACCAAACACTTGACTTATTGGAATTCGTCGAGACATCTCGTTGATTCGCCGAGACATCTCGTTGATTCGTCGAGAGCGTCGAGACATCACAGCTGATTCGTCGAGACATCTCGTTGATTCGTCGAGAGCGTCGAGACATCACAGTTGATTCGTCGAGACCTCACAGTTAAGGCATCGAGTTCGACAAGACCTCACAGCTAAGGCGTTGAGTTTGTCGAGACCACACAGCTAAGGCGTCGAGTTCGTCGAGACCACACAGCTAAGGCGTCGAGTTCGTCGAGACCACACAGCTAAGGCGTCGAGTTCGTTGATACCTCACAGCTAAGGCATCGAGTGTGTTGATACATCAGTTGATTTGTCGAGACATCTCGTCGATTCGTCGAGTCATCTCATCTGTACGTCGAGACCTCACAGTTAAGGCATCGAGTTCGACAAGACCTCACAGCTAAGGCGTTGAGTTTGTCGAGACCACACAGCTAAGGCGTCGAGTTCGTCGAGACCACACAGCTAAGGCGTCGAGTTCGTTGATACCTCACAGCTAAGGCATCGAGTGTGTTGATACATCAGTTGATTTGTCGAGACATCTCGTCGATTCGTCGAGTCATCTCATCTGTACGTCGAGTCATCTCTGCTAATGATTCGTCGAGTTAATTCCATTGGTTCTGGGTCTGCGAATAACGACGATTCAAGCATGTTTATACTCCTTGGTATATATCAATTGCCTTAGGGTTTTTCAGTGTGAGATAAGGAGAGACTCGATACTGACGGAAAGTGTTTCCCGAAGTGTGGACGTCGTTTCCTGAAGTTACCTTAGGATTTTGTTGCAATTTTGTGAATGTGCGTCATGGTTAATTGTTAATCATGATTAAATGTTAATCAATTGTTATAAAATCACTTATCCAATATTAAGTATGTGGATGCCTTCCGATGGATAACACTCTTCCTACCTCGATCGATGAAGTGTGAGCTAGTCAAAACAAGGTGCATTAATCTATCTTGGTAAGGGTACGAGCGGATAATTGTGATATCTCACTATCAACATTGTGTCCAACTTAACTGGGTGACCTCAAAGGTTGAGTGTCCAGAGTCATAGGGTTGACAAGCACCATATGATGAATGAGAGTAAAGAGATATTCACCAACCATACAAGAGTTGTATGATAATGCAATTGGCAAGCGTTGTCTACCTAAATAACCACATTATGAGAGAAGCCCAAGCTGACTCATGGTGTTGGTGAAATACGGATCTTGTCCACTAGAGAGTAGCTCGCATAAACTCTTCGAATTGATGTTGAGGGTTATCAATTTGATTAAAATAGTGGGAAAATTTAATTAAAGTCCATTTTAAAATAAAGATATATTTTGAAAAATAATACTAACTTTTTCTTTGCATAAATTCCTTGTAAAATTTCCATGGCAAGTGGATCTCACTCTGTCATGTCCCTCAGAGCTATCCTTAAGAAAGACAAACTGAGCGGGACTAAATATCTGGACTGGTATAGGAACCTGAGAATTTTTCTCAGGCAAGAGCGCAAGCTCTGTCTTGGAAGTAGATCCCCCTGCTGAGCCCACCGCCTCTGCCTCTCGAGCAGATAAAGATGCTTAGAAGAAGTATGGTGACGACTCCTTGGATGTCAAATGTCTCATACTTGTCACCATGAACTCTGAGACTCAGAAGCAACATGAGAACATGAGTTGTAAAGAGATTGACGAGCACCTAAATAAAATATTTCAAGGGCATGCTCGGCAAGAGAGGTTTGACGTTACCAAGGCGTTGTTTTAATGCAAGATGGGAGCTCGAGACTTAGCAGTGACTCACGTACTCAAGATGATTGGGTATATAGAAAACCTTGGAAAATTAGGTTTTCCCTTGGGCCAAGAGTTGCATGTTGATCTGATCCTGCAATCATTGTCGGATAGCTATGAACAATTTGTCTTGAACTACAACATGAATGAGATAAACAAGACACTGTCTGAGCCCCTAGGCATGTTAAGAACTGGTGAGATCAATATGAAGAAGATCAAGTCTGTTAGCCTCATACTGATGGTACATAAAGCCAAAGGCAAAGCTAAGGGGTTCAAGAAGACTAAGGTTGGACATATATCATCTTTTGACCCCAAGACTTCAGCACTGAAGAAGAAGGGCGTGACGAAGGGAAATGTCACCATTGTGACAAGACTGGTCATTGGAGGAGAAATTATCCTTACAATGAAGGTCTGCAGAAGATGAAGGGAGGTATGACTTCCGCTTCAAGTATTTATATTATAGAGACAAACCTTTCTGCTCCTTCTTGGGTATTGGACACCGGATGTGATTCTCACATTTGTACAAATGTGCAGGAACTAGGAATGAGGAGATTGTTAGGTAAAGGAGAGGTGGACTTACGCATTGGAAATGGAGCATGAGTTGTTGTCGCTGCCGTTGGTGTCTACCGTCTTTCTTTGCCCACATGACTTGTAATATAACTAGATAACTGTTATTTTGTTCCTTTCATAACTAGAAACAACGTTAAGTTTGACTTTTGATGAGGCACTCAGTTTTTTTTTTAAAATCGGTTTCATGTTTAGACATGAAAGACTTTTCGTTTATAATTAAGAACAACTGTTGTTCAATTTTTATAAATGATGTTTGTTATGGTGTAACCCAAATGTTTAATGGTTTGTATGTTTTGAACTTAGACCATCTGATCTATAACATAAAAAATATTAAAAGACTAAAAACGAATGACTCAAATCCTATAACATTGTCGTTTGGGTCATATAAATGAGAAACGCATATTCAAGCTTCATAAAGATGGACTACTGGACTCATTTGATTATCAATCATTTGAGAGATGTGAATCCTGTTTATTAGGCAATATGACTAAAGTCCCTTTCACTGGTCATGTTGAGAGGGTTGATGATCTATTGGGTGTAATACATAATGATGTATGCAAATCCATAAGTTCTATGGCTAGAGGTGGGTACTACTACTTCGTTACATTGACTGATGATTTCAGTAGATACGGATATGTGTATCTTATGAAGTACAAATCTGAAAACTTGGAAAAGTTCAAAGAGTTTAAGAGTGAAGTAGAGAACCAGTTCGAAAAAGGGTTAAAGCACTCCGATCAAATCGAGGTGGCGAATACCTAAGTCATGAGTTTTGTGATCATCTAAAAGAGTGTGGTATTGTATCACAATTCACTCCACCTATAACATCACAACATAATGGTGTGTCTGAGAGGACGAATCGTACTCTGTTACACATGTTGCAGTCGATGATGAGCAATGCAGATTTGTCCGTTTCCTTTTGGGATTTTGCTTTAGAGACTGCTGCTTTCACACTAAATCGTGCTCCAACGAAAACGGTTCAAAAGACACCATATGAGATGTGGACTGGGAAGCGTCCTGGTATGTCCATGAAGATTTGGGTTATGAGGCATATGTGCGACGTCAAATGCCTGACAAGCTGGAACTCAAGTCGGATAAGTGTTATTTTGTGGGGTATCCTAGGGAAACCAAAGGGTACTACTTCTACCTGTCGTCTGAGGGCAAAGTGTTTTGACGCAAGAACTGGTGTCTTTTTGGAGAAATAATTTTTATCCAGAAAGACTACAAAAATGGAACTTGAAGAAGTTCAAGAATCACAAACAGTGAATGAACCGGAATTGAAACCTGAGCAAGCACTACAAGTTGTTGTAGCTGGAGAGCCTGCTCAGGAAACACAAATCCTACGTAGATCTGGTAGACCTAGATTTGAGTCTGAGAGATATGGATTTTTCGTGTCTCGAATAGGTAATGTGTTGTTTATGGATCATGATGATGAGTCTGCAACCTACCAAGAGGCTATGAGTGGACCGAACTCCGAGAAGTGGCTTGAGGGCATGAAATCGGAAATGGACTCCATGTATGCAAACCAAGTTTGGACCTTGGTAGAACCACCTGAAGTGGTACGACCCATAAGGTGCAAGTGGGTCTTCAAGAAGAAGACCGACATTGATGAGAATGTACAGACATTCAAAGGGCGATTAGTGACTAAATATTTTAAGCAAATTCATGGTGTTGACTATGATGAAACTTTTTTCCTCATTGTTATGGTAAAGTCTATCAGAATTCTGTTTGTTATTGTTGCGTATTATGACTACGAGATCTGACAGATAGATGTCAAAACAGTTTTCCTAAATGGAAACCTCCTTATGGAAGTGTATATGATGCAACCTAAGGGTTTTGTATCTCTACGTGAAGCCACTAAAATATGCAAGCTGCAGAGATCCATTTATGGATTGAAACAAGCTTCTCGAAGTTGGAATCTTCGTTTTGATGAAAAAATCAAAGAGTTTGGTTTTATTATAAACGAAGATGAGTCTTGTGTTTAACTAGAATAAGTGGGAGCATTGTTGTCTTCCTGATATTGTATGTAGATGACATACTAGTATACTACTGACCGGGAATGACATTCTGACCCTACAAGTTCTTAAGAACAACCTAGGGGACTGCTTTTCTATGAAATACTTAGGCAAAGCGATTTATATACTTGGTATTAAGATCTATAGAGATAGATCGAAAAAGTTATTGGATCTGAACCAAAGTACATACATTAGCGGCCTTCGGATGCACCTCAGCAGGAGCAGAACAAAAATAGTCAAGGAAAAAACTAGAATAAGAAGCAGATGTTTGATGATAAAAAGGTAGTCAAACCGGGACCGGAGTCAAGGATTTCTCATCTACCCTAAGTGTTACTGCCACCATCTGGGTGAGTGTTCGACTACTGCAGGGGTTTGTTATAAGTGTCAACAACCGGGACATATAACCCGCTATTTCCAGGGAACTCCCGTGAACCAGGTAATACAAGATCAACTATGTGTGCATTCTATACCTTCTCCACCTTAGTCTGACAATCATAATTCTTTTCTTGTAGTCAAAATTTGAGGTTGATGGCCCAAGTAGAATGGACAAGGGAAAGGCACCAATGACATCTGACGTGAAGCCAACTCCTCTGATGGTCTTGGCCAGCAGGAAGTCAAAGAGTAGGAAGATGTTGTGACAGGTATGTGTTTGTGATATAGATAACTTAATTTAATCCTCCATAGTGACACTACTAACTACGGAGATTTAAACACACATATGGACAAACTTATGATTCGTAACGTACCCTCCAATATTCTCTTTGACACGGGCGTCTCGCACTTGCTTATAGAAGAATCTCTTGTGCATAGGCTGAACTTAGAAATTCTTCCAGAGTCGGCAATGTTAGAGGTTATGATGCTTAATGGATCCTTCCTGCATAACAGACATAAGTGTAGAATCTCAGTTCAGTACAGAGATTGTTATAGAAGTTTCACTTTTTCCTATTGCGGGATTTGATCTGATAGTGGATATGGACTGGTTATCGGGTGTAAACGCCAAGATATACTGCATGGAAAAGGTGTTATAGTTCGAAGGACCTAAACAAATCGCCTTTACTTCAAGGGCATGAAAGGAGTTTCCAGATTAATTATCTCTTCCATCAAGGCTATCAGATGCATCAATAAGGTTTGTGAAACCTTCTTAGTGTTGATGAATGTTGAAGACAAAGCTAATTTGCTAGAAGTTACCGTGGTTTAGGGATTTTTGAATGTCTTTCCAGAGGAATTGTCTAGTGCCCATCCTACAAGAGAGAATGACGTTCAAATCGATCTTTTACCTGGAGCTGCACTAGGGGCCAAGTCTCCTTACCACATGGCTCCCAAAGAACTTGCGGAGTTGAAGGTTCAGTTGCAGGAGTTGCTCGACTTGGGTTTTAATCGCCTCAGCACTTCGCCTTGGAGTGCGTCAATTTTGTTTGTCAAGACGAAAGATGGTAGTCTGAGGTCGTTCATTGACTGTCGTGAGCTGAACAAGTTGGCAGTTAAGAAAAAGTATCATATCCCTAGGATTGACGACTTCTCTGACCAGCTTGAGAGATCTTGCACGTTCTCCAAATCAGATCTGAAGTCAAGTTACCACTAGTTGAAGATTCGGGATATAAAAATTAATAAAATGGCATTCAGCACTAGATATGGACACTACGAGTTTGTGGTCATGTCGTTCGGGCTGACTAATGCCCCGTTCGCTTTATGGATCTGATGAATAGGGTATTTCGGGAATTCCAAGATCATTTTGTTATCGTTTTCATAGATGACATTCTAGTGTATTTTAGAAGTGTGGAAGATCCTCCACTCACCTCAGGACCATTTTGGATACACTCAAGAAGAATCAGTTGTATGCCAAATTTTTTAAGTGCGAGTGCTGGCTTTCAAAGGATGCATTCTTAGGACACGTTATCAGTCAGAGAGGTCTCTTCGTCGACCCGAAGAAAATAGAAGTAATAAGGGATTGGCTGAGACCGAAGGCAGTTACCAAGATCCGCAGTTTCCTGGGTTTGACAGGGTACTACAGAAGGTTCATTAAGGACTTCTCGAAGATAACATTGTCGTTGACTTCGCTCACCAGGAAAGGTAAAACCTTTAATTGGACAGTTGATTGCGAGTTGGCATTTGAAGAGTTGAAAACCAAACTGATGACCGCCCCGATTTTGAGTTTGTTATTAAAGTCAGATGGGTTTCAGATTTATAGCGACGTCTCGGATCAAGGTTTGGGTTGCGTGCTTATGCAACATGGAAAGGTCATAGTATTCGCCTCCAAACAGTTAAAGGTTCACGAGAAGAATTATCTTATGCATGACTTGTAGTTAGCAGTGATCATCCATGCTTTGAAAATTTGGATACACTACCTCTACGGAGTGCATTGCGAGATTTTCTCGGATCACAAAAGTCTCAAGTATGTTTTTGATCAGCAAGAGCTCAATATGAGGTAGCATAGATAGTTAGAATTTATGTCAGACTATGATGCGAATATTCAGTACCACCAGGGGAAAGCTAACAAGGTAGCTGATGTGTTTAGCCGAAGAGGTTCGAGTTACTCCCTCCTTACTCGGCAAGAGGAGTTGGTGCGAGATTTGGAGAGACTGGAGATCGGTGTTGTTCCGCGCTCCAGTTTTGGTTCTGCAAGTTTAGCTTGGATGGAAATCACATGTGACATCAAAGATAGAATCATAACAGCTTTACCCTTAGATCCGAAAATGGTAGAGATTTGGGATTTGACCCAGGCAGGTCAGAAGGAGAAGTTCAGTATTCAGGAAGGTTTATTGTTGCACGATAGAAGGATGTGCATTCTAGATGTCAGCCACCTCCGAGAGGACATATTATTTGAGGCATATAATACCAGAATTCGATACATCCGGGTAGCACGAATATGTATATAGATTTTAAGAAGATGGTTTGGTGGTCAGGGTGGAAGAGTGATGTTGCAAAGTATGTTGGGAGGTGTGAAACGTGCAAATTAATTAAAGCTGAGTGTCAAAGGCCAGGAGGCAAGTTACAGCTACTACAAATTCCAGAGTGGAACTTTGAGGATATATCAATGGATTTTATCCATGACCTTTCCAGATCATAGAGTGAGAATGATTCTTATGGGTTATACTCGACCGTCTCTCCAAGGTTGGCTACTTCATTCCTAATAAGAAGGCGGATCAGGGTCCAAGATTGGCGCAGTTGTGTGTGGATGGGATTGTTCGATTGCACGGTGTTCCCAAAACTATAGTTTCAGACAGAGATGACAGGTTTACTTCTAAGTAGTAGAGATACGTTCAGAAGTGGTTGGGAACTAAACTACATTTCAGTACCGCTTTTCATCAAATAGGACTATGGACAGATGGGCAGACGAAGCGCACAAATAGGACTATGGAAGATATGTTTCAGATGTGTATTCTAAACTTTGGAGGTAAGTGGGAGAAGTATGTCATTCTTATTGAGTTCTCCTACAATAACAGCTTTCAGACAAGTATTGGGATGACCCCTTTTGAGGATCTGTATGACAGATGATGTCGGACACCGTTGTGTTTGACTGAAAGTAAAGAATGATTTTCCATCAGGGAAGCTTGGATTTACAAGACCACGGATCGAATCAAACTCATCCAGGAGCGCTTGAAAATAGCTCAGGACCGTCAGGTCAAATACTATGACCAGGGGCACAAATCAATGGAATTCAGTGTGAGGGATTTTGTTTATCTGAAGGTCAGAACAGTCAAGGATGTCTCTCGAATCAAACGGATGAAGAAATTTAGTCCAAGGTTTGTTGGTCGGTTTGATTTACTGTAGTGCATTGGTGAGGTTGTTTATAGATTGGTCTTACCTGAAGAAATGAGTGGTCTACATGATGTATTTCACGTCTCCTATCAGAAGAGAGCAATTAGAGACCATAATTAGATAGTCAGTACTGCGAAAGCATCAATTGAATCAAATCTAAGTATCAGTGTCAAACCAATGAGAATAATGGACTCAAGAATTCAAAAGCTCGGGAACAGAGAGATCTGTTTTGTAAAAATCCTTTGAATGAATTGTGGGCGACCGGAGTGTATTTGGGAGCGAGAGGATGAAATTCGGAGCAACCCCGACTATACTTTCTTCTTCGACTCAGGTATGTTGTAATTTTCGTGGACGAAAATTTTATGAGCAGTGGAGATTTGTAACATCCGTAATTTAATACGCAAATGAAATATAATTGCAGGGCCTGATCACGAGCATAATTGACACAGCCAGAGTATGGTCGAGGTAAATTTTATTACGATCGTTGGTTGCGCGCCAATCAATTTAGGCACTGTTTGGCGGAGCGATTTGAGATTTGTGTGCCACTACTTTTTACACTGCCCCGCCAAACAGTCTTCTACCCATCACCAGTGTGAAAAGCCACCGCTCCTTAATTGCAGAAATAGCACGATTTGGAGTCCTTAATTGGACTGCGGGATTCTCCTCCAAATCGTGTTTTTTCTTTCGCAACTCCCTTCCCCGTGCCGGATTTCTTTCGCCAAATCGCGCTGCGGTTTGAGACTCGTTTGCGCTCCAGCTCTTTCTACAGCGATCTAAAGTTCGCATCCTGTCTTCCCAGCTTCAGATCTAAGAACATTAGAGTCCTCGCTCATTTCTTCCGCCCACTCTGGCTTCCTTATGTGTTCCTTTGCGTGAAGAATGTCGCCATTGTTTCTTTGCTAAGTGACACCCCCTGTTCAGATCTATAGTTTTGATTATTCTTTGGTTCAGATTAAAGAGAAAAAATTATGTTTTCAGACCTATAATTTTGATTTTTCTTTGGTTCTAGATTAAAGAGAAAACAATATGTTTTCGGGAACAATTTTTAACAGTGAAGAAGAACTTACTGCATGAGGAAGAAGATGATAAGGGAAGAAATCTCAAATTTAATGGAGAAGTATAAATTCATATTTTGATTACATATTTTATAAAATGCTAGCAGTAGTATAAATTCTTTTTTTATATATTTGGATTGTCTCTAATTTAGAAAAAATGGATTGCACAACGAACAAAGGGTTTGCCAAATAGCTTAAACTTTCAACGCACAATGGATTGTATCGGAGCAAACCATGGTACACATGTTGATACACAAATACCTGTTGAAAATCAAGTGTCGTATATATGTCGTCATTGAAGCCCAACTCAAAAAAATGATATTCAGTTGATATGTATACTAAGTTAATTAAATTTAATTATCTCTAATTTTTAAAAAAATGATATTCAAAACGCACATCTATTTTGTCAAACAACTTAACAACTTTTCTGTTTGAAACATCACTGCAACAGCTTTTCTTCCAAAAAGATTCGCAGATTCTGTCATTACTCTGCAAAACAGCTGATTATTTCACGATTGCTTCTCTAGTCACTGCAGCCGCGCCAAACAAGACTAAATAACAAAGTGTTTGAATTTTATTTGGCGCGTTTTAATATTCTAGCAAAAGCGTAACGCGTAGACTTATCATTTTTTTAAAAGGAAAAAACACCAGTGAATTAAGCCATAAAAGTTTATTTTTTCTTCCCGAAGAAATTCAGTCAAATTTCACTCAATCCCATGTCACGATCTTATAAAGGAATAATCGCAGCCCCCGCGATATTTCCTTACATAGCCAACGCTTAAGTCTCACGCGACGGTTCAAATTGTTAAAAGATCGCATAACCATGTTTTTTCCTTAACAGACAACTGTCGAAACTGTTGCATGCCTTCTTCAGTTCCCTGTCTCCCTCGCCTCCCAGCCAAGCGTCGAAGCTTTGCGCACTTAGGGATTCATCTTTCAGAGGCGTCTGGAGTCGAGGAGTCCCCCCTTTTGTTTGAGGTCGTCAACTCCTCTCCCCGTGTTGTAGGCCTCGATCGACTGTCTGCGCTCTTCCAGAAGCCTTTGACGAGGCTTTTCAGAGGAGTTCAGTGGTCATCCGTCCCATAAGTTTTGCTCTTCACAGGTAAGACGACCCTTTAACAGAAATACCCAGATTTTTGATGTCGATGAAACTCTTTTCCTCCACCTAAGTTCAAAAACTTGTTGGCCCTTGCAGTGAAATTTTGTTTATGTCGTGATCCTTGGCCAAATTCAGCTTTCTCCATGCCGTTCAATCGCTTAGGGCTTTGTCATTTTTGGATTGGAACCTTATTTCTCTAATAACAACCAGATATTTGGGTTCCCTTCTCTTTTTTGCAAACTCTTTCTCTCACAACAAGCGTTTCTTGGATATTAATAGTACCATTGTCCCTTAAGTGGTCATGGATTTTGTTCAAATTATGATATCAAAAATTATAGATCTCTATCCGTTGGGAGATTGTTCTAGCCCTTTATTTTTCCCACGTAGAATTACTCTATTCACTCTTTTGTTAACACTTGAAACATTGTAGTGTTATCATCTAAACCCTTGAAGGTTATTACTAAATTAATTAGGGCTTATGTCATATTACAGAGTTTAAGTGCGGGAGGGCATAAGTTGGAGAAGGAATTGAGTTACCAGATTAATCTAGAGGGGATCATGCCGGCCGTCGCGTCCTGTGTACAAGCGACGCAATACCATGGTAAGAAACTCTTATTCTTTCTGTCTAGACATATTGGATAGCTTGCATACAAACATCCTTTATAATACAGGAAAATTATTTAGTTATAAAGAACTCTGTTTATCATTAGAAAGATGTAACCCAGCAATCATCCAACTAGTATTTGTAGATCGTAGATAATTTATAAATTTCTCAAACAGTTAGACCTCCAGTAATAGTGAAAATTATGGAACATATACACTCGTATATAATTATGAAACAGGAAATACTAATTTTTATGAATATGAATTTTAGTCGAATAACTAATATAACATACTGTCTAAGATATGCAGATAAATTCGTAAGCGGAGTAGCACTAGTTAAAATATGATTTAGTAGACAGGATGAGATCTCCTCTCGTGCTAGATAGAGGCGCGTTATATTACTCATAGACTGTACTGTACCGTATGAGCCTAGATTTTGGGGACACGACACCCTTTTTTTGAAGATTAGTAGATTCGAGTCTGTGTCCGTGAGCTACTAGAACACCTGAGTTCGTTAGTAGGGACTCAGATCATTAGTTTAGATATGAGCATTAGAAGCTACTATGCCTAGAACGTAAAGAATGAGCTCAGGTGGGAATAGTTTTTTTTACTCTCCGGTTGTAGTGTCACTAGAATGAATAGTTTTTCTTACTCTCCAGTTCGATTGACCCGTTTTCGGAAATTTATTTTTCAGTGGTCACATGTGGGAAATTACGCCTAGGATGAGCACGTTTGCAGTTTTTTCTCTTTATAATTTGTTCTTACTCTGTTGTTCATCATTTCAGCATTGTATTGTTTTTCATTCATAAACTCTATGTGATCTCTTTGTTTAAAAGTTTTCTTATACCAGACATTATATAGTATTTCAGATGTATGGTTCACTTTATATATCTAGTTGGTTCTGTGAATTCGGAAATGTTGAGGTACACTTTTACCCATAATTGTATTTTTTACTTCCGCTGTAAGTTTACTTTCGAGACTATTTATATGTCTGCTATGTATCAGTTTTATTACCGTTGCTTAGTTTACTTTATCGTGGGCCCGGTCAAACTGCTGATTTATTGTTAAACTAAGTTGGGGTGTTTCATCTAAAGACTAGAGTAGCAGGTGTATCCGTCAAGTATTTGGTACTTACAGATACCGGATGCGTATTCGGTACGGGTATGTGGCCCTCAAGGAGTATCGGTGCTTCATAGATTCTAAGATGAGTTGTTTTTTGCTTTTTTGTTGTGTCATTGCCCATATGATGTGGAAGAATCAAGAGCCTTCTCTGGTGAGCAATTTAGAATGTAAACACAATTTGTTTCCTCGACCCAGCATCTATTTGCTTTGTAGGAGACAGCGAACCATTTCAACAATGGTTCGATTTCTCCTTTCCCACTTTATTTTGTAATGGTGTATGTGCAGTGGTGAATTACCTTTTATTCCTTGCTTGGTATAAAACTCTAACCCGTTCTCAGAGTTCTAATGTTGAATCTACTCTATTTTTCAACTTTGCTTTTGAAATTAATAAAATTTGCAAAAGTTGCTGACTTCTGGCTGAAGGAAGTATATTTATATATGCCCAGTACAGTCATCCACCAACAGAAAAAAAATATTTTTTGCCAGAGAGGAATGGAGTTACAGTAAGGCCTCGTGGGTTTGCATGTATAAGTTCTATAAAAGATGAGGCACGTCAACTTCCTTGTTTTGGGAATGGTAGTCAAGGCATCTTCCCTACAATAGTCATCCAGAGGTCTGCATGTATAAATTTATATGGGAGATGAGGCATGCCAACTTCCTTGTTTAGGGAATGGTAGTCGATGCATCTTCCCAAGAATACATCCTTGGCAGGTTATTTTTTGGGTGGCCGTGGAAGGCAGTCCTATGACCATTTGCCGATGCTTTTACGCTTGTAAGTATATTAACATGGCCATATCTTGCATGCCAAAGAATTGGAATGTCTGTAGTGTTGCTATAGGTATAAGCTTGAGATAGTTTGCAGTCATTTTCATAGAGAATGTCTTATTTGTAATCATTGGGACTGAGGCCACAAGAGATTGTGCTTCCTTAACAATTATTTGGCGGTGATTGAAGTCAAATACTAGTTTTCTCTTTTTTGCGGAGGTTGCCCAACACTCACAAGGTTGTGACTTGTGAGTAAGGTCTGGAACAAACTGAACATTTTTGATGTATTTGGGCGTGCCCATGTTGAATTCTACCTGAATTGTGACTCGTCCTTTGATCCATTGTGTATTCTCATCTCCTAGAAATATCTCTGACTTTGCAATTCCATCATGTAATGAAACAATTCTCTGTCATTGATTAGAGCAACCACTGTAGACATACCACTCAGCTAATATATTTTGCTCATATTTGGAGGAAAAGTAGAATACCTACTTGATTGTGTCTTCCCCAGTAAAGTATGCATGGCGCAGACGTCTCATTTTTTATTTCCCGAGTATTGTTGACACATGTCTTGATCCCAAGAGGTAACTGGAGAGTCGTGAGTTAGCATGGTATAGCCTTGAAAGATTGAAGCCCACGAGCCTTGGGAAATTAGTTGTGTTTTCATTTTTTATATTTCAAAAAATTGAAGCCTTCACCATCAAAGACTCGAACAGAGGTTGGACTACACTAAAATTGTTGTGACACACTTGTTGATGTCATGGATCAAACTTGTTGCTCTGATGTGATGGAGAAAATAATCGGAGATTTCTTAAGATATAGAAGGAAGAATATATGTGGGATTTGATATTGCTTTTTAGGTGTTCTTCCTTTCACAAGCTCAGCCTTATATAGGTAATATAGCAGTGATAAATGTGTTTTGTAGATTGAAATGGAGTCAACGGTTTTCACATTACATTTAGTTGAAAAATATTTCTGCTTCATATTCTGCATTAGTTTATCATTCTAGATTATTCCAATCTCAACAACACATACCTAAATAACCCATCTTGATTCTAAGATCAACAAGCCATCAATTATGCTGATTTTTCATAGTTTCACTTTGACTTTCTAGAAAACCTACAATAAGAAGTAGATATTTTCAGCTAGCATAGTAATGCAAGATCACCATCCTCACCATTAACCTTATCTCAATGATTTGGGGATCAATTTTATGAAACACGGTGAAATTATTCCTTCTGCAGTTGAGCAAATTCAAGTCATATTGTTTGAGAAATGACAATGAAAAGGATTATTTCAGTATCATATCAGAATTAACCTCCACCAACAAAAACTATAAAAAAACATAAGATATATGCCAAATTCTCCTCTCTTGCTTGAAGAAGAAGAAGTAACCTTTAGTGGAACTCGAGTACTCAGCAAATATTTGATTTTAGTTGATGAGGTAAAAGCAGCTATTACGGCAGAAACACAAATAGAAGAACTGATCATTGCATAACAGTAGCAAACATATGAATATACAAGAGAACGCATAAAGAACCAAATTAAGTGGTTCTAAGCACGCATAAAGATCAACCAACAAAAAAGGAAGATCGCTTACCGACAAGCCGCATCCGCAGAGATCCACAGCTGTGACGCTCCTCCAATGGTCCGCAAATCCGGATAGCCCATCTCTGTCCCCCGACGACGCAAAATTTGACCTCAGAAGCCGGGTGAAAACCCCAACCCCGTCACTTTGCTGGCCCGATCCCGCGGCCTTGTGCATCGTCACCGCCCGCAGCGGCTCCCGCCGCTTCATGACCTTCATCAGCACGCCGATGAGCTCCCCATCTCCTTCCTCTCTACCGGTCTGTTGTATATCAACAAGAACTGTATCCTGAGGTGGCGGGAGCGCGACCATGAGCTGCGATTGGAGGCGAAGGGAGACCTGCTCTTCGTCGTCGGCGGCGGACCACTCGAGTTTGATCCGAAAGCCGAGCTGGTCGGAGGAGGGGTGGGGCTCCGGAGGATGGGAAGTCGGGGAATTCGGAAGTCGATGGTCGGCATTGTCTCCGGAATCGCCGTAGTCGAGAGTAAGGTGGAAGATATCGGAGGCGCGCTTCCATCCTAAGCCCCATGACATGGCTTGGGAGAACTCCAATCAAAACATCTAGTATTAGGGTTTCAATGATCTACAGGGAAGAAGGAGCAGCCGGAGAGAAAGGGAGGGAGGTGGCCGGAGGGGGATTTGGAACTGAGCGTACGGTTCCCTTTCGTTCCGCTTCCACCTCTGCCTGCCCATCTCTATATATAACCTATGTAACATAGTACAGTAATAATATGTTTTAGGAATTGTTACAGGCACCCCTAATTTCGGGAAAATTTTTGCGGACGGGACTCGGACGTAGAAGTAGGAACGGGTGTAAATAACCTGCTCGTGGGCCCCACCATCATTTCAACAGTTTCCCCATTTCAAATTCCCGATTCCGGCGATTCCCGTCTTCCGTTCCCCTTCCGAACTCGCAAAAATTAACCCTAGAACACTGTATCGCATTCTTCATTCACCCGGGTACGCCTCGCTCTGCGCTCGCCTCCTCTAATCTCTGCCGATGCTATAATCTCAGGCGACAGCAACACCCTCAACCGCGGAACCGCAGATTAAATTAAACAGAACACGGAAGGAGAAGATAAAGAAGGTGCGAGGTTCTCTTGTTCAACTGTATTTCAAGTTCGTTTTTTCAAATCCAACTGTATTTCAAGGTCGATAATGTTCAAATCCAACTGTGTTTCAAGTTCAATCTGTCTGAAATCCAACTGTATTTCAAGTTCTGTGTTGTTGAAATCCAACTGTATTTCAAGTTCTGTGTTGTTGAAATTCAACTGTATTTCAATGTATATCTATCTGAAATATAGTTGTATTTCAAGTTATTTGTATTTCTTGTCCAACTGTATTTAATTTAGTTTGTACAACTGGATTTCTTTTGTTGTACTCAGATGCCGGGCAGCAAATATTTGAGTTGTCGTTGCGCAGTCTCGACTTTCGTTGCAAATGCTCGTCCCTTACTAGCTGTGATTTCAGATGATTCGAAGGGTGTTCTACGGGAAGTCAATGTCTTGCCTTTATTCTCTATGCCAGCATTACCACAGAACATTTCTCTATTGTATGTCCTAGTGAAGATGTACAAAAGGGACAAGAGGTGTTTCTTATTAGGAAATCATTACCTAAAGTTAACTGTTAATGAAGTAGCGATGATTCTTGGGCTACCGAACAGGGGTAGGGAATTCCTTTTTTCTAGACTCCCTTTCATGGAGCTTTCTCACAAAGATTTGCTTAATGAAATGCATACTCTTGTAAATGAGGAATGGTCAGAGAATCTCGAGCAGAAACGAGTAAATTTACTCATTAGATATTTTCTAATTGTCTTTTTATTCCCCCTTAAGACCCGCAAGATCCCAAAATGTCTGGGCGTGTTGGATGATGGCGTGGGTGCATTGAGAGATTACAATTGGCCCAAGGTCATTCATGCTTTCTTGCATTTACAGCTAGATTGTCTAAGTCGGGCCAACGCTGTTCGAGAGGCTGACACATGTTTAGGCTACTTTAAAGGCTGCTCGATAGTATTATTGGTAAGAGATGCATTTATATCTGAAAAAAATGATTTACTAATTATAAGTTTTCAACTAAAATGTGTTTTTGTAGGTGTGGTTCTTTGAACACACTAGTGTGCAGCGAGTAGTACATTTTCATGTTCGGCCTCGAATTTGTCGATGGTCAGACAAACTAAGTTACAGTGCGAAGTTCTGTTTGGACTTGCGTAGTGAGCTTATGAAACCAAATCATGTATATTTATTTAATTTGTTTTCTCAATTATACAAAGAGCTTGTCACGCATACTACTTTTTGTCATAACAAGTTCTTTTGCTGGTTGACAGCTCTCAATTTGGAGGGATAAATCATATGTAAACCTCATTAAATGATTTCTGAAAATCACATTTGATTCCTTTTGGGCCATTGAAGGCGAGTAGGGAAGGTAAATACCTCTCTTAGCATTCAAACTGAATCTTTTGAGTAAATATTGAGCGGGAACCTGCTTTACATTTCTATGTATGAATATTCGCAAAACATGCTTGCATTGAATATCTTTGGTTTCAAATCCTCGACAAGAACATTTTGCTTCACCGGTACTCATATTGAGGTTTACGAACCAATTTTTACCATCTTGATCTTCATCACACTGTGCGGTCCCATATAAAATATTATTGTCATCGTACATCGTCTCATTAACTATGCTAACCCCAATAGCACCCTCCATGAAGGATTTCTCAAAAATAGAAAACATCTTCCCGGTATAAACCTTTGAAACTTGCTTAAGTAAGTTGCTACCTTTATATTTCAAACTAACACTCCTCTGTATGCACTTGAAATCTTCATCAAGCTCAGCTGTCCGCCATGTTGACACAAGTTTCTCAAAACCGATGAAACACTCTACAAGAGAGTTTGTTGCTTTCGAACAACCATGCAACCCGTTATTTGCAGATTCACTCCTTTGAGTCGACAAAATGCCGAGATCCAAAACATCCTTGTTGTAGGCAGTGGACCACTTTTGCTTAACTGAATATAAGTCCTTCAACCATCTATTGTCATGTAAGTTTCCTTTCAACATCATCTCATTCCAATACTGTTCAAACTCAAACTCAGAGTCACACTTGCTCATGCATTGATAGAATAAACCTCGCACACCTTTGTCAAGGTTGAAACAATGGACTTTCGAAGGAGCTTTCTTTGAGATGTGCCATTGGCACAATCGATGCCGGCTGGTGGTGAAAACCCGCTCAATAGCCACCGACATAGCCCGATCTTGGTCAGTGAAAATAGTGATGGGTTGTTTACCACCAACGAACTTAAGAAAAGTATCAAAAACCCAACAGAATGAATCAATGGTTTCTTCTGCTATGAAAGTGCAACCGACGCAAATACTTTGTCAATGATTGTTAACAGCAATGAAAGGAGCGCATGCCAAGTTATATTTATTTAGTCTATAGGTAGTATCAAAAATAATAACATCCCCGTAACAATCATAGTCAATCTTAGCACGTCCATCCATCCAAAAAAAATTGGTCAACCGATTTAGCTCATCTGTTTGAACTTCGTACGAGAACATATTATCCTCAAGTTGTCTTGCCTGTAGCATCTTCAGCAAACTAATCGAGTCACCAGATTCAATTAAAGCCTTTTTACTACGATGGACATAATTATAGGCATCAGTTTTACTAAATCCGACATTTTCAATACCTCCAACTTCTTCGGAAAGAAAATTGTACGCATGCACTGTTTTAATACCAGCCCCTGTCATATTTTTTATAAGATCGCCCTGCAAATCTGATACCTTTCTATTTGACCTCAACAAATGTTTCTCTTTCTCCAATGCAAGGGGGTGATTATGCTCCTCCACAAACTTTGAAACAGTCCAATTCTGCCCTTTTGTATCAGTTCTAAAATGACAACAAGCAAGACAACCTGTTCGAGTGTCTAATTTACGATACTTAATTGGTGACGGTTTTGGGTGTTTCTTTCCAGCCTTCGAGCACGTATATTCCCGTACTTTTATAGTTCGGGTGTGTGTCCAGTAAATAATGTGTTACTTACGAACACTAAATCCGGTTTTGTGGGCGTAGTCACAATACAAAGCATAAGCCTCTTCTTCTGACTGGATAACAGGAAAAATATGATATTTACTTGGAATCTGCAGAAAAATATGAAGTTCGATATTAGAATACAGTCGTACTTAAACAATACAGTTGAAGCTCAATATTAAAATACAGTTGTACCTTAAAAATACAGTTGAAGTTCAATATTAGAATACAGTCGTACTTTAAAAATACAGTTGAACTTCAATATTAAAATACAGTTCAAGTTCAATATTAGAATACAGTTGTACTTTAAAAATACAGTTGAAGTTCAATATTAAAATACAGTTGTAATTCAGATGCAGTGCTACCCTAAGAAACAATACATACAGTACAGAGCATACAAAAAAGAATGACATTTTAAGTTTAACATTAAAATACAGTTGTAAGGATGTACATGTACTCGCCGAAAAATTAGGCAACCTAACAGTCCAGGGAACAAGCTTAAAGAAGAACTTGAAGGTCGTTGGAGGTACAACAGTTCATTAAAATACAGTTGTAAAGGAAACTTACATGTTCTTCTTTATACATTTCGCCACTGCAGGCCCCCAAGTCATTACTCCCCTGCTCCATTGATCCCAGATGCAGCGACGGAAGCTTGGCGGCGGGAAATTTTCCGGTCGATGGAGGTAAAAGGTAATGACGGAAGATGAAGATCGATGGAGATTTCTGCAAATTAATTTAGCTTCCGGGAAGAGAAAGGCCGAAAAGACGGTGGGGCCCACGAGCAGGTTATTTACACCCGTTCCTACTTCTACGTCCGAGTCCTGTCCGCAAAATTTTTTCCTAATTTCGTTATAATATATATCATAAATGTTTCTTAAAAATAGTCTTCCTAAAAAATCTAATGGCACGACTATTCTCGCGCGCACTCCCTATCTTCCCCTAACGATATTCTTACATGACGTCATCTTCCATAGTTCCTCCTCTCTTGATGCGGCCACTACCGGAGAACTTCTCCCGGCGACCTTATCCTGGCTCGAAGCTCTCACCGGTGACTTTCTGATAGGAATTGACGCACACAAACTCAAATACAAAAGCAAGAAGATAAAACAATATTAATGCAAACACAATATTTATGTGAAAAATCCTCTCTCATTTTGAATGAGAGAAAAATCACGGGACAGGGCATGAAAAATTCCTATAACAAAACAAGGATTACAATACAAAATTTAGGTTTGCTCAACCTAGAATCCCCAAAATTCGACCGACCAAATCTCCTCACACGCCCTTCACGATGTAAAAATCATTTTAAGAAAATAAATTACCTCAACCTTTCTTCAAGCACTCTGGCAGTGAAGACAAGATAGGACTTCTCCACAGCAAAGACGATAGCACTGGGCTATGAATCTCTCGCTCTTCTCTCCCAAAGAATTCCTCTGGCAACCGACGGCTGTTCTTTCATGAATGGCGACAGACTGGATTTTTCCAGATAACAGACACCAGGAATTAGATTTAGGGTTGCTTTAAACCACTTCTCCCTGTTGGGAAAAATAGCACGATCCCGACCAGGGCACCTGTAGCAGATTTACAAGCAAGACAAATACAAACACAGCAATAATAAAGTGACACAACAATTTTTAATGTGGAAACCCAATCGGGTGAAAACCACGGGACTATCAGCGTCCACCCTTGAAAGCCTCCACTATAAGTCGTGAAAATCACGCACAACAAATTACAGGGCTTTCACCACCGCCACATACACAAGGCACAATTTTCACCACCGATCCACAACGGATCACCACCACCTACACAAGGTACCAGTTCCACAAAGGAATACAAAAATCTCTCCTTGCTGCAAAAGCATAAATCTCTTCTCCCACAACCACACAATGATTGACAAGGGAAAAACAAGCGAGAAAACAAGAAACCATTACCCAACGGATTGAAAAATCCGTTCTGAATGCCGCAAAGGAGAAAGGCTACACAAAGCCCCTTATTCTCCAGAATCCGACGATCCGATCTTCGATACTCTTCTCCAAGATCTTCTCTTGATCTTGCTCCACTTAAATCTCTCTTGGAATGAATGTTTTGGCCTTTGAATTGGCTTCCATTTATAAGCCTAAAAATGCTACCTAACCTCAAAACTGGTGGTAGGTGTTACCTAACACCTAATTTGGTGGTAGGTGCTACCTAATTTGGTGGTAGGTACCACCTAACTCCGAATTGTGCTCATTTCGGCTCGTTTATGGAGCGCTTCTTGACGAACCCTGAGCTCAGGCAGCTCCAACATCGCTCCGGCCTCCAAACATAAACTTGTAACATCACGAGCAGCTACAAGCGTGCCCGATGGTTTTTACCAACTCGTATGGGAACCACACCCTAACAAACTCCCCTTCACATCGAGTCGGGAGAAACCGCCATCCCGGCGATTCTCACACATGTCTCAAACTTTCCTCGGGTCACTACCTTGGTCAGCATGTCCGCCCCATTATCATCGGTGTGAACCTTCAGTAGCTCGAGCTCCTTCTTTTCTACAACATCACGTATCCAATGATACCGTGTGTCGATGTGTTTCGACCTCGAATGGAACATGGAGTTCTTTCCCAAGTGGATGGAACTCTGGCTGTCACACAGCAACATATAACGATTCTGAGTGAAACCAAGTTCTCTGACAAACCTCTTCATCCAGAGCAACTCCTTTTCTGCCTCAGTTACAACAATGAACTCAGCCTCTGTCGTTGACAGTGCCACACACTTCAGCAGTCTCGATGCGCACGAAACTGCTCCCCCTGCAAATAGCATCAGGTACCCGGACGTAGATTTTCTAGAGTCCAGATCTCCGGCCATATCAGCATCAGTATAGCCCAGAAGCTCGGGCTCACTGCCTCCAAATCTCAAACTCAGATCTGTCGTCCCCTGCAGGTACCTCAGAATCCACTTCACCGCACTCCAGTGTTCTTTCCCAGGGTTGGAGAGAAACCTGCTCACAATACCAATAGCATGAGCAATGTCTGGGCGCGTGCACACCATAGCATACATAAGGCTTCCCACTGCAGACGCATAAGACACCTTCTGCATAGCCTCTTTCTCCTCCGGTGTGCTGGGGCACTGATCAGTGGTCAACTTGAAGTGAGCTGCAAGTGGCGTGCTCACCTTCTTCGCCTGATCCATAGAAAAACGTTGCAACACTTTGCGGATATACCGCTCCTGGGATAACCAAAGGAATCTGGTGTCCCTGTCCCTGCGAATATGCATTCCCAGAATAGTCTTCGCGGGACCCAGATCCTTCATCTCAAACTTCGAACTCAACTGCCGCTTCAATTCAGTAATGCGCGCAGTGTTCTTCCCGATGATCAGCATGTCGTCGACATAAAGTAGCAGAATGACGAAGTCTTCAGGAGCACACTGCTTCACAAACACGCAGTGGTCCAGGGTGGTCTTTGTGAAGTCGATCTCCCCCATAAAAGTCTCGAACTTCCGATACCATTGTCGCAGGGCCTGTTTCAACCCGTAAAAACTTTTCTTCAAGCGGCATACATATCCTTCTTTACCCCTGATACAGTAGCCATCAGGCTGCTCCATGTACAGCTCCTCTTCAAGATCGCCATGTAGAAAAGCGGTCTTTACGTCCATTTGCTCCACCTCCAAGTCTAGCCACACAGCGAGGCCTAGCACAACTCGAATGGAGGACATTTTCACTACGGGCGAAAATATCTCATCAAAATCAATGCCCTGTCTCTGTGCAAATCCCTTTACTACCAACCTGGCTTTGTAGCGAGGAGGTTTAAGAGAAGCACCCTCCTTCAACCTGAAGATCCACATGTTCTTCATGGCCTTCTTGCCCTTCGGCAACCGCACCAGGTCATAGGTATGATTTGTCCGCAGCGATTGCATCTCCTCTTGCATCGCTGCCATCCAATGGTTCCTCTCCGCGCTCTCTACTGCTTCAAAATAGCTCTCCGGCTCCCCTGCATCAGTTAGTAGAACAAACTCTGACGCAGAATATCTGGCGGGCGGATGCCTAGCTCGATCTAATCTCCTCAACATAGGCTCAGGAGCTGGTGCAGGCTCCTCTTCTACAACCTCCTCAGCAGCTCCTGGCTCCTCAACATCATCTTCAGCACCCTGTGCTGGAACTGGCTCCACAGTCTCCTCAACGTGGTCATCACTACCAATAGGCAACTCAGCAGAACGTGAGTCACTCCCAGACTCACCTTTTTTCTCCAGATCACCTCCAGTTTGCTCCTCGCAAAACACTGCATCTCGACTCCGCACTAACTTCTTCGCCACTGGATCAAAGAATCTGTATCCGAGCTCACCATTATGACCATAGCCCAAGAAAATGCACTTCCGGGTCTTCGATTCCAACTTCGATCGTTCGTCCTTGGGAATGTGGACGAAGGCTCTGCAGCCAAAGACCCGCAAATGACTATAGGATGGGTCCTTCCCATACCAGACTTGATCTGAAACATCCGCATCCAAAGGATAGCTCGGCGAGAGGTTGATGACATGCGTCGTAGTCAAAAGAGCCTCACCCCAAAACATCTCTGGCAGCTTGGACTCAGAAAGCATGCATCGCACCCTCTCCATCAATGTCTGGTTCATCCTTTCAGCAACACCATTCAGCTGTGGTGTTTTCGGGGGGGGGGGGGGGGGCTTCTCATGACGAATCCCATGATCCTTGTAATACTCATCAAATGGACCCACGTACTCTCCACCGTTGTCAGAACGGATACACAACAGCTTCTTTCCAGATTGGCGTTCCATCTCAGCATGGAACCTTCTGAAGGTCTCAAGTACCTGGTCTTTGGTCTTCAACGGATAGACACAAACCTTCCTCAACCAGTAATCAATAAAGGTCACAAAATACTGAGCTCCCCCTCGCGTTGGGACCTTCATAGGCCCGCAGATGTCTGTGTGTACGAGCTCCAATGGCTCAGATCTCCTGGTGGACTGATGACAATGGAATGAAACCCGATTTTGCTTCCCCGCCATACAGTGCTCACACCTCTCCATGTGATCGGCTGATAGGTCACTGAGTAGCTTCTTCTTCTGTAGGCAGTCCAAGCCCTTCTTGCTAATATGAGCCAGTCTCCTGTGCCACAGGGAAATGGATCCCTCATCTCTCACGGAGTTCGCCTGTGGATATTCAGGCCTCCCCTCCATGTAATAAAGGCCGAACTCCATATAGCCCTTGTCCATAACCAGCGATCCTCGAACTAGCTTCCAGAAATCACCACCAAAGACACTTACATGTCCTTCATCTCCAAGCTTCCCCACGGAAAGTAGGTTGAAACGAATATCGGGCACGTGTCGCACGTCCCGCAAAATCAGCAACACTCCAGTGCTCGTCTTCAGATGCACGTCTTCACGTCCCAGCACCTTGGACGTATTCTCGTTGCCCATTCGTAACACCCCGCATTCATGGGTGGTGTACGTGGCAAATAGCTCCCGATTGTGGGAGACGTGCGCAGAAGCTCCTGAATCTACAATCCATCTCCTGTCGTCACAGGAGAGCGCTGCCGTGATTTCATCACCGACAATGACAACATCGTCCTCATCACTGGAGACAACCGCAGCAGTGTGGCTCTCCTCCTTGGCCTCAGTCGCCACACCCTTCTGCTCATTCTTCCAGGCATAGCAGAACTTCTTGATGTGTCCCTTCTTGTGGCAGAAATGACACTCCACGTTCTGATATCGTGAATGTGACTTCCCTCTGCTCTGGCTTCTTTCCTCCTTCCGTCCTCGACTCTTGATCCTGCCTCTCCCCCTGGATTTCGTAAACAGAACATCAGCTCGTGATGAAGAGCCTGACGTCCTTTGAGACTTCCGTCTCACCTCTTCGTTCAAGATCCCACTCTTGGCGATCTCCATGGTGATAATCCCCTGGGGTGAAGAGTTGATCAGTGCAATCCTGACCATCTCCCAAGAGTCCGGAAGGGACTTCAACAGCCACAGCGTATTGACCTCATCCTCAAATGTCACCTTCATCGTCGTCAACTGAACAATGATTCCTTGGAACTCATTGACATGATCCATGATCGGTGAGCCTTCCCGGTTGCAGAACTCTCCAAGCTTCGTCAGCAAAGCCAGCTTGTTGATGCCAGTGCTCTTGGCATACAACGTTTCCAGAGTTCTCCACAGCTCCTTCGCATCAGTGATGCTAGCCACGTGGTTGTAGACGTTCGGCTCCACAAACCGTCTAATGAAACCACAGAGCTTTTGGTGCTCCACCTGTCATTTAGCCGGATCCATATCCTTCGGCATCTCTTCGAAGATAGGGGCATGCCAGCCCTTGACGTAGATGAGATCCTCCATAAGCAAGTGCCGCTGATGATAATTTGCTCCATTCAACTTGACCATCTGTTCTGAAGTCAATTCCAACTTGCTAAACCAATTGGCCGGACTGACCACAGTTCTCTGAGCGCGACTCTCTCACGATAAGTCACTGAAGAGGATAGCCAGAGGACCAATGGTCGTAAACTACTGCACTCAATGCCAAACCTGAGAATACAATCGCGTCGTCTCGAAATCACAAAAGGTCAGCCCAGTATCGGCCCTGTTCTGACTACTGACCAGCAACCTCGCTCTGATACAACTTATTGAGAAAAATAGCACGATCCCGACCAGGGCACCTGTAGCAGATTTACAAGCAAGACAAATACAAGCACAACAATAATAAATTGACAACAATTTTTAACGTGGAAACCCAATAGGGTGAAAACCACGGGACTATCAACGTCCACCCTTGAAAGCCTCCACTATAAGGCGTGAAAATCACGCACAATAAATTACAAGGTTTTCACCACCGCCACATACACAAGGCACAATTTCCTCCACCGATCCACAACGGATCACCACCACCTACACAAGGTACCAGTTGCACAAAGGAATACAAAAATCTCTCATTGCTGCAAAAGCATAAATCTCTTCTCCCACAACCACACAAGGATTGACAAGGGAAAAAACAAGCGAGAAAACAAGAAACCATTACCCAACGGATTGAAAAATCCGTTCCGAATGTCGTAAAGGAGAAAGGCTACACAAAGCCCCTTCTTCTCCAGAATCCGATGATCCGATCTTCGATACTCTTCTCCAAGATCTTCTCTTGATCTTCCTCCACTCAAATCTCTCTTGTAATGAATGTTTTGGCCTTTGTATTGGCTTCCATTTATTGGCCTAAAAAATGCTACCTAACCCCAAAACTGGTGGTAGGTGTTACCTAACACCTAATTTGGTGGTAGGTGCTACCTAATTTGGTGGTAGGTACCACCAAACTCCGAATTGTGCTCATTTCAGCTCGTTTATGGAGCGCTGCTTGACGAACCCTGAGCCCAGGCAGCTCCAACATCGCTCCGGCCTCCAAACATAAACTTGTAACATCACGAGCAGCTACAAGCGTGCCCGGTGGTTTTTACCGACTCGTATGGGAACCGCACCCTAACACTCCCCTTAAATAGAGTTCGGCATTCCACTTAGACCACGTAGGAGCAACCCTTATAGTCATTGGATGGGTTTGATGAAGATCCAATGGTTAAAACGAAGATTAAACAATCAAAATAGCACAGAATTTCACCTCTGATACTGTCTCGTCGATATGGACCATGTCTCATCGACAATAACCATGTCTCGTCAACATGCTTCAACCCATCTCGTTGACATACTCCTACTTCTCGTCAACATGCACCATCTTGTCTCATCGACAAGCTACTGAGACTTCTCATCGATAAAACCTCATCTAGTCGACATTGTTCTACATATCGTCAACAAGTCTAGTTTCTCGTCGACGTGAACTCTAGCTTCTCGTTGACCTGCACAGCGCTCTTCATCGACACGTATTAAATTTCATTATTGATTTATTTTATTACTTTTAGTTTGTTTTTTGTTTGCTAGGTGTAAGTCTGTTTTGGAGTCTATTTTAACAGTTGCCCCTGACAGTTGTTGCATTTGTACTCCCCCTGTTTGTATGTTAATCTTGTAACCCTTTCTTTCAAAAATAGAAAATGAAATTGTTCTTTCTCTTAACCATTTGTAATATGGTATCAGAGATCTAATCTTCTTCTCTTTGAATGGCTACTCCGAAGTTCGTCGATCCTTCACTAGCCACCAAAATTTCACTCAATGATCCATCAAATCCTTTCTTTCTTCATCCTTCTGACAATCCGGACTTTGTTCTTGTATCTCAAATTTTAAATGGTGATAATTATAGCTCCTGGAGTCGCGCGATGAAGATGGCCTTGATCGGCACAAACGAATTCGGGTTTGTTGATGGATCAATCACACCTCCAGTTGATAATGATTCTTTGTCAATTCTTTCCTGGCAACGAAACAACAACATCATTTCGTCTTAGCTGCTGAATTCGATCTCCAAAGAAATTGTTGCAAGCGTGATCTATGCCTCTTCGATTGCTGACATCTGTTTGGATCTTCAAGAACGTTTTCACAAACGAAATGGTCCTCGGTTATTTTAGTTAAAGCGCGATTTAATGGTTTTAACTCAGGGAAATCTCTCTGTCAATCAGTATTTTACAAAGTTGAAGGCTCTATGGGAAGAACTCAGCGAATACAAATCGTCCTGTGATTGCATCTGTGGTGGATCTCATTCTTTACTTGATTATCATCACATGGAGTATGTTATGAGTTTTCTTATGGGACTTGGCAACAATTTCTCCCAAATTTGTGGGAAAATTTTTCTAATAGATCCCCTTCCCTTTATTAACAAAGTGTTTTCTCTAATTCTTCAAGAAGAAAAGCAGTGTGAGATAGGATTTGTATCTTCTTCAACTGATTCCCCACTTGCTTTTGTTGTTCAACATACTGCTCGACTACCAGATAACAAAACTAAGAACCAGCGCAAAGATAGACGAATTTGTGCTCATTGTGGGATTCTGGGTCATGTTAAGGATAAGTGTTATAAATTGCACGGCTATCCTCCTGGGTATAAGAAACAGTTTCCTGGCTCTAAACCCAATTCAAGCTCCAGCACCATCAATCAAATTACTGCATCTGAAGGTCATGGAATTCAATTTATTCTGCAACAACACCAGCAGATCTTGATGCTTCTTCAAAATCAACCTCCCACCACACGTCACCTGATTCCTAATGATTCTTCTGTTCTTTCTTCATTTGGTTTGATTTTTTCTACAACTGATTTTTCATTATCACTTTCCCCTTCCATTTGGATTCACGATTCTGGAGCAAGTTCTCACTTTACCTTTGATTGTCATATTTTTTCTCTCACAAAGCTGTTAGCAATCGTTATATTACATTACCTTTGATTGTCCGTTTATCTTCAGATTTATTTCTTCGTGATGTTTTATATGTCTCATCATGTCGTTTTAATCTATTTTTTGTTAGTGCTCTTTTAGCCAATCATGATTATTTGGTCACATTTTACCCGGATTGTTTTTCCATTCAGGATGTCAGGCACTGCCGGAAGATTGGCAAAGGTAAGCTTGTTGATGGTCTTTACCTTTTAACTCCCATGGCGTCTGTTTCATCTACAGCCTCTCCTCAGCATCATGCTTTTTCATCTGCTTTAGTTAATACAATTTCTAAATCTTGTAATGTTGTCATTTGGCACAACCGTTTTGGACATTTGTTGGATAAAATTCTGAAACTTTTGAGTTTTATTGTACCTTTTCATTTTCCTAATGATTTCTCTTCACATCAGTGTGATATCTGAACTTGAAGCGTGACTGTGACAAGAGCCAATCCTATCCTCTTGCAAGATTTAAACGTTTGCCCATTACATGTAATAATCACATCTCTCTTTCACCTTTTGATTTATTACATTGCGATATTTGTGGGTCGTTTCATGAGGAAACTTATGATGGTATGCGTTTTTTGTTACCTTGGTTCACGATTGCTCCAGTTATACTTGGGTTTCACTGATTAAATACAAGGCTGATGTTGCCACGGTTATCATATAATTTTTCACCATGATTAAAACCCAGTTTGGTGTTACCATAAAACGGTTTTGTTCCGACAATGCCAAAGAACTTCTTTTAAAAGAGTTTCTACAACAACAAGGCACCATCCATGAATTTTCATGTGTTGAACGTCCTCAACAAAACTCTGTGGTTGAAAGAAAATATCAACATCTTTTGAACACAGCTCGAGCTCTATTTTTTCAATCTCATGTACCTCTTTCTTTTGGGGGATTATGTGTAGGAACTGCAGCCTATTTAATAAATCGTCTACTTACACCCTTGTTTAATGGACAATCTCCCTTTCATGTCCTATATAATTATGCTCTAGATTAAACATTTGGTTGTGTTTGTTATGCTACAACCCTTTAGGCTCATCGTCATAAATTTCAGCCACGATCTATTCATAGAATATTTGTTGGATATTTTACTGGTTATACATGCTACAACTATATTGTTGGGTGTGGTTCCCATCCGAGTAGGTAAAAATCATCGGGCACGCTAGTTGCGGCTTGTAATTTCATTTTTGTGTTTACCACACACACACACACACACAGATATATATATATATATATATATATATATATATATATATATATATATATATATATAGATACGAATTAAGAAAAATCAGACAAAAGGTAGAACCGGGGTAGGTTTTATTTATTTTTCAAGCAGCTGCCCCCTTCATCCTTCCTGTTCGCTGGAGTCAAAACAAGAGAAAACAAGATAGCTTTGACCGTGCAATTAATGGCCTGGTAGCTTGCCCACCTTGGAAAGGCATTAACCGGTTCAGCCATTTATTAAAGGAAGGTATAAATAAAAGGCAGCCTCTCCCCTGCTCGCAGATGTATCAAAAAGGAGCCGCCCCTTGCTCTTCCCATCCTGCTGGAGCCGAAGCAGGTCTGCCATTGCCCTTCCCGTTTGCTGAAACCGCAAGGAGGCCGCCTGCCTCTTGCCGCTTGCTGGAGCCGCAAGCCGCCGCCGTTCGTGATCTGAGTTTGGAAGGGCTTTGTTGTAGCCGCCTTGTTCGTGGCCGTTGGAGGAACGCGTCTTTGACGTTGGGACGGATTTTTCAATCCGTCCGGGTAACGCTTCTCACCTTTCTTGCATTTTCTTCTAGCAACTGTGCTTTTGTGATTGTTGGAGAAGAAGGTTGTGGTGTAAATCCTTTGTGGATTGTGTTTGTGGTTGAGGAGTGGAGATCCTTTGTGGATCGATGGAGGGAAAGCCTGTAATTCGTGCGTGTGTTTTTCACACACTTTTAGTGGAGGCTTTCCGGGTTGGACTCCGATCGTCCCGTGGTTGTTCACCCAATTGGGTTTTCCACGTTAAAATTTCTGTGTGCTTTTATCCTTTTTGGCATTGTGTTTTTGTTTCGATTGCATACCGCTCAACGCGGTCACACAGGTTGCTCGCTCAATTATTAAACAGGTGCTCTGGTCGGGATTGTTCGCTCTCTTTCCCAACAAGTGGTGTCAGAGGGAGGTTCAGTGACAGAGCCGTTTCAGTGACAGGGCAGTTACTGGGCTGACCTTTGGGGTTTCAGGACGAGTCGATCGGGATCTCAGGTGTGCAATTGGGAGTGGTAGTTTACGACCATTGGCCCGCTGGCTATCCTCTCCAGTTGCATACTTTGAGATAGTCGACTCAAAGATCAGTGGTCGGTCTGGCCAGTTGGTAGAGCAGAATGGAGTCCTCATCAGGTTCGGAGCAGATGATAAAGTTGAATGGTGCCAATTATCACCAGTGGCATCTACTGATGGAGGATATGATATATGTGATGGGTTGGCATCCTCCTATCTTTGAGGAGATGTCAAAGGACATGGATCCGGCAAAATGGAAGGTGGAACATCGGAAGCTGTGTGGGTTTATCAGACGGTTCGTGGAGCCGAACGTCCACAACCATGTGGCTAGCATCAACGATGCAAAGGATCTGTGGAATACTCTCGAGACCTTGTATGTCAAGAGCACGGACATCAACAAGTTATATTTGCTGAAGAAGCTTGGAGAGTTCAGATACCGTGAGGGCTCTCCTATTTTGGATCATGTCAACGAGTTCCAGGGCATTATTGATCGTCTGACTGCTATGAAGGTGACATTCGAAGACGAGGTAAATGCATTATGCCTCCTCAAGTCACTTCCAGACTCTTGGGAGATGGTCAGAATTTCTCTGATCAATTCTTCCCCCCAGGGGATTGTTTCCATGGAGATCGCCAAGAGTGGAGTCTTGAATGAGGAGGTAAGACGAAAGTCTCAGGGGACTTCAGGCTCTTCTTTACGAGCTGACGTTCTCTTTACTGAGTCCAGGGGAGAGGAAGGAGTAAGAGCCGAGGAAGGAAGGAGTACAGGAGTCAAAGTAGGGGCAAGTCGAAGTCACGTTATCAGAACGTGGAATGCCACTACTGTCATAAGAAGGGTCACATCAAGAAATTTTACTACTCGTTGAAGAATGATCAGAAGAAGGGGATTGCCACCGAGGGCAAAGATGAGGGTCACACAGCAGCCACCGTCTTGACTGAGGAGGACGACGTTATTATTATTGGCGACGACGTCGCTGCTGCAATTGCGTGTGATGACCGATGCTGGATCGTTGATTCTGGAACTTCTGCGCATGTCTCCCACAACAGGGAGTTATTTGCCACTTACACCACTCATGACTGTGGAGTGTTGAGTATGGGCAATGAGGATACGTTTAATGTACTTGGGCATGGAGACATGCATTTGAAGACGAGCACTAGAGCCCTACAAGTTCTGAGGGATGTACGACATGTGCCAGACATCCGCTTCAATCTGATATCTGTTGGCAGACTTGGAGATGAAGGACACCTGAGTGTCTTTGGAGGAGATTTCTAGAAGCTGATCAGGGGATCACTTGTGATGGCCCGGGGTTATAGAGATTCTAGACTGTACTACATAGATGGGAGACCTGAAGCTGCTCAGGCCAACTCCGTTAGGGATGAGACTTCCACTTCCTTATGGCACAGGAGGCTGACACACATTTGCCAGAAGGGTTTGGGATGCCTGACGAAGAAAAAGCTCATTAGTGATATTTCTGGTGATCATTTGGAGAGGTGTGACCACTGCATGGCTGGGAAACAGAACAGGATTTCATTCCAGAGCCACACGTCCACCAGGAGATCGGAGCCTTTGGAGCTAGTTCATACTGATGTTTGCGGACCTTTGAAGGTCCAGACTAGAGGAGGAGCTTTGTACTTCGTTACTTTCATCGACGATCATTCGAGGAAGTTTGGATCTACGCTATTAAGACCAAAGATCAGGTCCTCGATACTTTCAGGAGATTCCATGCTGAGGTAGAGAGACCGTTTGGGAAGAGGCTGAGATGCATCAGGTCCGACAACGGGGGAGAGTACATTGGTCCATTTGATGAGTACTGCAGGGACCATGACATCAGACATGAGAAGACCCCACCGAAGACGCCGCAGCTGAATGACGTAGCTGAGAGGATGAATCAGACACTGATGGAGAGGATTCGGTGCATGCTATCTGAGTCAAAGCTATCAGGGATGTTCTGGGGCGAGGCTCTTCTTACTACAGCGCATGTCATCAATCTCCCTCCGAGTTCAGCTTTGCAGGAGGATGTCCCTAATAGGGTCTGGTATGGGAAAGACCCCTCTTACAGTCACTTGCGGGTATTTGGCTGCAAAGCCTTTGTGCACGTCCCCTGGGACGAGAGATCAAAGTTGGATCTGAAGTGTATTTTCTTGGGGTACAGCTATAGTGGAGAGTTTGGGTACAGGTTCTTTGATCCAGTTGAGAAGAAGCTTATACGTAGCCATGATGTTGTTTTCTGTGAGGATCAGACTGTTGGTGATCCTAAGGGGACTGTTGAGTCTGAGGTTGATTCTCACACTACTGCAGAGTTACCTATGGTTGGAGTTGATGACACTGAGGAGGCCATTGAGCCTGTGCCAGCACAGGGTACTGATACCCTTCCGGATCATGATATCACCACTGATGGTGAACAAGGAGTTGCTGAGGACATTACTAATGATGTGCCTACCCCGGCACCTGAGCCTGACCTGCGGAGGTCAGATCGGACCATACACCCGTCCGTTAGATATTCTGCATCAAAGTTCATATTGCTGACTGATGCGGGGGAGCCTGAGAGTTATGACGAGGCTGTAGAGAGCACTGAGAAGCGTCAGTGGATGGTTGCTATGCAGGAGGAGATGCAGTTGCTGCAGAAGAACCACACATATGACTTGGTGAGATTGCCTAAGGGCAAGAAGGCCTTGAAGAATCGTTGGATTTTCAGGGTGAAGCAGGGTGATTCCTCCACACCTCCCAGATACAAGGCAAGGCTGGTGGTGAAGGGCTTTGGACAGCGATAGGGTGTTGACTTTGATGAGATCTTCTCGCCTATGGTGAAGATGTCATCTATTCGGGTTGTACTTGGACTTGCTGCGAGGCTTGATTTGGAGATAAAACAGATGGATGTTAAGACCGTCTTTCTGCATAGAGATCTTGAGGAGGAGCTATACATGGAGCAACCTAAGGGTTTCAACGTCAAAGGGAAGGAAGGTTTGGTGTTCCGCTTGCAGAAGAGTCTATATGACCTGAAGCAGGCCCCGCGACAATGGTATAGGAAGTTTGATTCCTTTATGGGGGAGATCGACTTCAGGAGGACCACCCTTGACCACTGCGTGTTCATCAAGCAGTATGCTTCAGAGGACTTCATCATTCTGTTGTTGTACGTGGATGATATGTTGATCGTCGGGAGGAACACTGCTCGCATTGCTGAGTTGAAGCGGCAGTTGAGCTCCACTTTTGAGATGAAGGATCTGGGTGCTACGAAGACCATTTTAGGGATGCACATTCGCAGAGACAGGGGAGCCAGACTACTTTGGTTATCACAAGAGCGGTACAGCCACAAAGTACTGCAGAGGTTTGATATGGATCAGACAAAGAAGGTGAGCGTACCGCTTGCAGCTCACTTCAGGCTTACCGCTGATCAGTGCCCCAGCACACCCGAGGAGATCGAGGCGATGCAGAAGGTTTCGTTTACATCTGCAGTTGGGAGCCTTATGTATGCAATGGTGTGTACACGGCCAGATATTGCGCATGCCGTTGGGACAGTCAGTAGATTTCTCTCCAATCCTGGGAGAGAGCATTGGAGCGCAGTGAAGTGGATACTGAGATACCTGCAGGGGACTTCTGATTTGACGTTGAGATTTGGGGACAGTGAGCCTGAGCTGTTGGGCTACACTGATGTTGACATGGCTGGAGATGTGGATTCCAGGAGATCAACGTCAGGATACATGATTCTGTTTGCAGTGGGAGCTGTCTCGTGGGCATCGAGATTGCAGAAGTGTGTTGCACTATCCACCACGGAGGCTGAGTTTATTGCGGTTACTGAGGCTGGAAAGGAGTTGCTTTGGATGAAGAGGTTCATCAAAGAACTTGGATTCACTCAGGACCGATACACACTCCTGTTTGACAGTCAGAGCGCTATTCACCTGGGGAAGAACCCCACATTTCACTCGAGGTCGAAGCACATCGACACTCGGTATCATTGGATACGAGATGTCCTGGAGCAGAAGGAGCTTGATCTTCAGAAGGTGCACACAGATGATAATGGGGCAGACATGCTGACCAAGACCGTGCCAAGGGGGAAGTTCGAGCAGTGCGTTAGAATCACCGGGATGACGGTTTATTCCGCCTCGATGTGAAGGGGGAGATTTGTTGGGTGTGGTTCCCATCCGAGTCGGTAAAAACCACCGGGCACGCTAGTTGCGGCTCGTAATTTCATTTTCGTGTTTACCACACATATATATATTTATATTTATATATACCAATTAAGAAAAATCAGACAAAAGGTAGAATCGGGGTCGGTTTTATTTATTTTTCAAGCAGCTGCCCCCTTCATCCTTCCTGTTCGCTGGAGTCAAAGCAAGAGAAAACAAGATAACTTTGACCGTGCAATTAATGGCCTGGTAGCTTGCCCACCTTGGAAAGGCATTAACCGGTTCAGCCATTTATTAAAGGAAGGTAGAAATAAAAGGCAGCCTCTCCCCTGCTCGCAGATGTATCAAAAAGGAGCCGCCCCTTGCTCTTCCCATCCTGCTGGAGCCGAAGCAGATCTGCCATTGCTCTTCCCGTTTGCTGAAACCGCAAGGAGGCCGCCTGCCTCTTGCCGCTTGCTGGAGCCGCAAGCCGCCGCCGTTCGTGATCTGAGTTTGGAAGGGCTTTGTTGTAGCCGCCTTGTTCGTGGCCGTTGGAGGAACGTTGTCTTTGACGTTGGGACGGATTTTTCAATCCGTCCGGGTAATGCTTCTCACCTTACTTGCATTTTTTCTAGCAACTGTGCTTTTTTGATTGTTGGAGAAGAAGTTTGTGATGTAAATCCTTTGTGGATTGTGTTTGTGGTTGAGGAATGGAGATCCTTTGTGGATCGGTGGAGGGAAAGCCTGTAATTCGTGTGTGTGTTTTTCACACACTTTTAATGGAGGCTTTCCGGGTTGGACTCCGATCGTCCCGTGGTTTTTCACCCAATTGGGTTTTCCACGTTAAAATTTCTGTGTGCTTTTATCTTTTTTGGCATTGTGTTTTTGTTTCGATTGCATACCGCTCAACACGGTCGCATAGGTTGCTCGCTCAATTATTAAACAGGTGCTCTGGTCGGGATTGTTCGCTCTCTTTCCCAACATATATAACACACAAACAAAGCAATTTCTCATCTCTCGTGATGTCATTTTTCATGAGGATGTTTTTTTCTTTTCATGATACTGCTACTACTTCTACCAACAAATATCCATTTCTGGACTGTCATTTCTCGGCCTCTCCCTGATTCCCTGCAACAGTCCTCGTCATTAACTAATTCACTTGAAGTTGTTGATTCTTCAAATACTCCTACTTCCTTATCTCCTATTCCACTGTTTTCAAACCAAGCAGATCCTGATATTTCAAACGCTCATAACACTGCCCTCAGAAAATATACACGCTCATTCAAGCCACATGTTTATCTTTGTGACTACACTTGCTCCATTTCTCCTTATCCAATACATAATTATCTCTGTTATGACAAATTAACTCCATCTTACAAGCATTTTCTCCTTCAAGTATCCACCACTTTTGAATCTCAATTTTATCATCAAGCTGTCAGAATCCCAGCTTGACGACAAGCAATGCAGGAGGAATTACATGCCATGGAATTAAATAATACTTGGTTCATTGTTTCTTTATCTCCAAATAAAAGATGCATTGGTTGTCGTTGGATCTATCGAGTCAAGTATAAGGCTGATGACAATATTGATCGCTATAAAGCACGGTTGGTTGTCAAGAGCTACTCTCAGTTAGCCGACATTGATTTTTCTGATACATTTTCCCTTGTAGCTAAATTGACTTCAATTCGAGTTTTAATTGGCGTGGCTGCTGCTCAAAATGGCCTATATTACAACAGGACATCAATAATGTTTTCTTGAACTGTGATTTGGAAGAAGAGATGTACATGGCTCTTCCCTTAGGATATCCAATTCAGGGGGAGAATCTGGTTTGTCGACTTCACAAATCTGTTTACGGGCTGCGTCGGGCCTCACGTCAATGGTTTCAGAAGTTTTCCACCACTCTTCTAGCTCATGGATTTTGAAAGTCGAAGAACGATTATTCACTTTTTACCTTTGGATCAGCTGAAAATTTAGTTATGCTGCTAGTCTATGTTGATGATATTGTGCTCACCGACCCAGTTTATCCTCTCTACACAAAATTCTGACTTTGTTACAAACCATTTTTAAATTGAAGACTTTGGGTGATTTAGGCTATTTTTGGGCCTTAGAGGTGTCCAGATCTGCTTCTAACATATCCTTATCTCAACGGAGGTACACTTTGAGCCTTCTTGCTGACACTGGTTTTTTACAATGTGAACCCGCTTCATTGCCTATGGATCCTAATTTGAAACTTCAAGCTCTTAACAGAGAAGCTTTGCCAGACCCATCTGCTTATCGTCGATTGCTTGGCCGCCTTATGTATCTCACAGTTTCGCGTTCAGGCATTTCTTATGCGGTCAGAAACTTAGCCAATTTATGTCCAAACCGTGCACCGACCATCTTCATGTTGTTCATCATCTTCTTCAATATCTCAAGGGAACACCAAGTTAAGGATTGTTTTTCTCATCTAATACTCTTATGCGTCTTATAGCGTATTCAGACGCCTACTGTGGGAATTGCTTAGATACTAGAAGATCAACTACGGGTTTCTGTGTTTTTCTAGGAGATTCTTTAATTTCCTGGAAATCTAAGAAGCAATCTACCATATCCAAATCCTTTACAGAGGCTGAGTATCGTGCTCTCACATCTCTAGCAAGTGAGGTTATTTGGATCTAGAGATTACTAACTCTCTTTGAAGTCTCTCTTCGAACAACAATACTTCTTTGTGACAATCAGTCCACGATTCATTTAGCCTCAAATCCAGCTTTACATGAGAGATCTAAACACATTGATATAGATTATCATTTTGTTTGCCAGCTCGTGCAATCTGGAAGCTTGAAAATTGTTCATATCAAAACCCACTATCAACTAGCGGATGTGTTGACAAAGTTACTTCCCAGACAACATTTTCAGTTTATACTTTCCAAGATGGGCCTCTTGGATGTTTATTCCCCATCTTAAGGGGGACTATTAAACTTCATTATTGATTTATTTTATTACTTTTAGTTTGTTTTTTGTTTGTCATATATAAATCTATTTTGGAGTCTGTTTTGACAGCTGTCCCTGACAGTTGTTGACTCTATGATTCCCCTGTTTATATATTAGTGTACAACCCCGAATTCACAGAGTAGGGTCCCCTCGGGAGGCGCAAGACCAGCTTTGTATTTTTAAGCTTTTGGAGTGGTTTTGCACTCTTGGTGATCAATTTAGGCCTAACCCTTGTAATATACTAATAGGGGGAGGAAAAATCCGCCTCCCCTCCCCTCTTTTTTAGGGGGGCGGCTGCGACAAGTTTGCCGACACCCGCCCCAGCTTGGTAAGTGTGTGATAGGGGCAGTGAGATCGGCTGGCGGGCTGGGTCTCGCCCAGGCGGCCTGCCTGGCGGGCGATACCGGCCGGCGGGATGGGTCTCGCACAGGCGGCCTGCCTGGCGGGCGAGACCGGCAGGCGGCCTGGTCTCGCCCAGGCGGCCTGCCTGGCGGGCGAGACCGGCCGGCGGGCTGGGTCTCGCCCAGGCGGCCTGCCTGGCGGGCGAGACCGGCCGCGGGCTGGGTCTCGCCCAGGCGGCCTGCCTGGCGGCCGAGACCGGCCGGCGGGCTGGGTCTCGCCCAGGCGGCTTGCCTGGCGGGCGAGACCGGCCAGCGGCCTGGTCTCGCCCCCAGCTTTTGGTTCACCCGCGGGGTTTACCCGTTCGCCTCGGGCGTCCGGGGGGGCATGCTTTTACCGTTATACCCCCCAAGGGTGGGATTACCTCTCTGCCCCCGGTGTGGATGTTTCCTATTGGCTCAAGGCCTATTTGTCGTAGGTGTATTTCTGATATTTTGGTCCATGGGATTGGGAAAAGTATAAATAGACTCTTGAGAGTGCCTTGGAGGGCATTGCATCGTAGCCACTTAGATCCCTTTGTTTTCTTCCTCCAAGGCACCTAGCTCAGCATTGGCTAGGGAGGGGGAGATCTCCAAGGTCTTCCGGGTGTGAGCTGGGACCTCCATGTTAGAGTCGAGGGTATGTTCCTAGCTTCTTGATATTTTGGTCTGTGACGTTCTCCTGAGTGTAGTAGGTGTGAGGTCACCCCTTTATAGGGACTCCGAACTCCACGAGAGACCAAGTTTTTGGTTTCAACATTTTGGTGCTGTGAGCGTGGAGAGTGACCAACACAGAAGATCTCGGGAGGGTGTCATGGTTGGAGGTCAAGGCGGTAGTGATGATCTCGGTGAGCTCCCCAACCCAGGACTATTTGTGGGAAGAGAAGAGTTCATGACATCCATCCAAGGCATCATGGAGATGCTGCGAAGTATTGCTACTCGGGGTGGCAGCTCCACTCAAACCCCTCAGGAGCTAGCTCCCCCCCCCTCGATGAGTCGACTCTCAGGGGTCTAGGCGAGGTGACCCCAGCAGGGGGAGAAGGAAGTGTGCTAGGAAGATGACCCGGGAAGGAGAGGATGGGAGATGGAGTCGAGCGAGACCTCACCGGACATGAGTTGTTCTCCAGTCTGGCGAGTGCCAGCCTTCCAGGAGAGCAGGTCGCGCGAGTAGAGGTGGCGAGACCACCCCTTAGGGTGTCACCCTTCAGCGAGCTGATCACCTCAGCTCCCATTCCGAACGGTTCAGAGAGCTCGACATGGCCTACTATACCGGGAAAGATAACCCCGTCCAGTACCTGCAGTGGTTTGAAGACGCCGTCTCCATCAGGCCGATGATGGATGCCTTCAAGTGTCGCCTCTTCGCGATCATGCTGAAGGACAAGGCAAGGGACTGGTTCCACCAACTCCCGCCGAGATCGATATATGGGTTCGAGGACTTGAGCCGGAGCTTTCAGCTTCGCTTTTCCACCTCCAAGAAGAGGAAGAAGAGTCATGAGTCCATCTTCCTAATAAGACAGGGGGCCGAGGAGTCACTGACCCGTTACGTTAACAGGTTCCAAGAGGAGATCCTGGATATCCAAGAGATGTCGGGATATGCCCTCCAGATGACGTTCACGGTGGGGTTGTGCGAGGGGTTCTTCAAGATGACCCTGACCCGAAAGAGCACCCTTTCCTTCGAGGAGCTGATGGAAATGGCTGCAGAAGAGATAACAACTGAGGCAGCCAACTTGGCGTTTGTCAAAAAATTGGCAAGATTGATAGAGACAGAGTCGAAGGAGCAAGGTGGCTCGAGGCATCAAGAGGGGAGAAGGAGAGAAGAGCAGAGAGCTCAGAGGTTTCAGGTACCTCAGGACCAGAGCCAGGTTGGAGGCAGCAGGGAGGACCCGTTCAGGGTCCAGGAAGAGGTCTTGTCCATGATGGGGGGAACTTCCATGGAGGCCAGGGAAGGTTCAACTTCCAGAGGCAAGCCCCTAGGCAGCTCCTACCCCCACCACAGCAAGCCTTGACGATAGACGGAGGGGGAGGAGGCAATGGAAGAGACCGCCGAGCCCGCCGAAGGATGGGAGGAAGAGCGTTGTCATACTGTGACTTCCACCAGTCGGAGGGTCACGCCACGGCTACCTGCCCCGAGTTCTTGGAAGTGAGGGGGGCGAGAGGCCCGTCCCAGCAGCAACCGCCGGTGCAAGTTGAAGAGGTTCCACCCAGAATGGGAGAGGAAGACGTATGTGAGGACCGGGTCGATATCGGACCCCGAGGTAGTATAACAGTGATCCACGGTGGAGTAGGGATCGAAGAAACTCGAAAGGCAAATCTCTATGTAATGTACCGACGGAGCGTCGCTTCGACATCCCAGACCCCGTCCCAGGAGGAGAAGATCACCTTCTCGGTGAAAGACATGCCAGATCATGAAGATCCATTCTGCGATGCGCTGGTCATCCAGGCGGCCATCGAGGGCTACACCGTCTCCCGGATCTTGATTGACAACGGGAGTTCCATCAACGTCGTTTTCAAAAAGGCATTTGACGAGATGAAAGTAGAACCGAGGAGGGTGTTGGCCTCGGACGGACCCCTGTTTGGATTTTTAGGGGACAGGAAGGAGGTAGAAGGTGGAGTAGGACTCCAAGTAAAATTGGGAGGGACTTCAAGGAACTGCAGGTTCGTCATTGTTGACGCTCCAAGCAGCTACAACGTCATCTTCGGAAGACCCCTCATCAGCGCCTTCTATTGTGTGTCGTACTCTTTCCACCAGTGTCTCAAGTTCAGCTCAAGAGGGATCCAGGTCAGAATCAAGGGAGACCCCAGGATGGAAAGGTAGTGCTACATCACGGTCGTTAACACCATCTCTTGGTGGGCCAAGGCGAAGGAGATGGAGAAGGTTATGGAGAGCTTGAGCAGGATGGAAGTGTCCGACGAGAAGGAAGCGGATGACGACCATCATGCCCAGACCCCCTGAAGAAGCCTCACCTTGGTGAAGTATTTTCCTTTTTATTAACTTATAACAAGCTCTACCCCTGACCGGTTGAGTCAAGGGATCATGTAACTCATATTTTCCCCGTTTGAGGATCTTGGACTTGGTAAGGTTTGATTGAGATGCCTAGTCCCTCCCCCCCGAGACGATCCTGTTGTCCAGGCTCTCACTAGCTGGGCAGGGCCGGTGGTACCTCTCGTGGATTCCAAGTCCCTTTTGCTCCGAGACGGTCCCACTGTCCAGGCTCTCACTAGTTGGGAAGGGCTGGTGCTACCTCTCGTGGATGCCAAGTCCCTTTTGCTCCGAGACGGTCCTGCTGTCCAGGCTCTCACTAGCTGGGCAGGGCCGGTGGTACCTCTCGTGGATGCCAGATCCCTTTTGCCCCGAGACGGTCCCGCTGTCCAGGCTCTCACTAGCTGGGCAGGGCCGGTGGTACCTCTCGTGGATGCCAAGTCTCTTTTGCTCCGAGACGGTCCCGCTGTCTAGGCTCTCACTAGCTGGGAAGGGCCGGTAGTACCTCTCGTGGACTCCAAGTCCCTTTTGCTCTGAGACGGTCCCGCTGTACAGGCTCTCACTAGCTGGGCAGGGCCGGTGGTACCTCTCGTGGATGCCAAGTCCCTTTTGCTCCGAGACGGTCCCGCTGTCCAGGATCTCACTAGCTGGGGCAGGGCCGGTGGTACCTCTCGTGGATACCAAGTCCCTTTTGCTCCGAGACGGTCCCGCTGTCCAGGCTCTCACTAGTTGGGCAGGGTCAGTGGTACCTCTCGTGGATGCCAAGTCCATTTTGCTCCGAGACGGTCCCACTGTTCAGGCTTTCACTAGCTGGACAGGGCCAGTGGTACCTCTCGTGGATGTCAGGTCCCTTTTGCTCCGAGACGGTCCCGCTGTCCAGGCTCTCACTAGCTGGGCAAGGTCGGGTGGTACCTCTCGCGGAGGCCACATGTTTTTTACCCTGAGGTCGTCTCGTCACCCAATCTCTCATTAGTTGGCATGACAGGTTGACCCCTCGGGGAGGCCAAATGTTTTTTTTTACCCCGAGGCTGTCTCGTCACCCAGGCTCACATTAGTTGGCAAGACAGCTTGACCACTCGGGGAGGCCAAGTGTTTTTTACCCCGAGGCCGTCTCATCACCCAGGCTCACATTAGCTGGCATGACAGGTTGACACCTCGGGGAGGCCAAATGTTTTTTACCCCGAGGCCGTCTCATCACCCAGGCTCTCATTAGCTGGCATGACAGGTTGACCCCTCGGGGAGGCCAAGTGTTTCTTTACCCCGAGGCCGTCTCGTCACTCATACTCTCATTAGCTGACATAACAGGTTGACCCCTCGGGGAGGCCAAGTGTTTTTTACCCCGAGACCGTCTCGTCACCCAGGTTCTCATTAGCTAGCATGCCAGGTTGACCCTTTGGGGAGGCCAAGTGTTTTTTTTACCCCGAGGCCGTCTCGTCACCCAGGCTCTCATTAGCTGGCATGACAGGTTGACTGGGTCTCGCCCAGGCGGCCTGCTCACTACGACTACTCCTGTAACGACCTAGGGAGGACCCCTAGTGCCGAGGAGGGCCAGGATCCACGAGTGGAGAGGCGAACGAAGCATCAGAGAGAGCCGTATCAGTAAAAGCTGGAGCGGAAAGAGGATCCTTGTGTAGAGGAATAGCTGGTGGGGGTAACTAGGGAGTATCAATGTGGGTCCTGGGATGAGTGGGTATAGGAGGAAGCAGAGAAAGAGAAAGCGACGGAGCAGCGGAGATCGGGGTGGTATGAGGAGTAGTGTGTGTCATGGAGGAGGAGAAGAACATTTCATTTTCAAAAAAGGAGACATGGCGAGAGATGCGGATGCGACGAGTCACTGGGTCATAACAATGATATCCTTTGTGGTACGAACTAAGGCCCATGTGAACTCAACGAGCCTGGCGAGCGGAGAGTTTGTGCGCTCATGAGCTGTGAGGAGAATAAAACAGGTGCACCCAAACGTGCGGAGAGATGCGTAGGTCGGTGGGCGGGAGTACAGTCGTTCATACAGAGTAACTCCAGAGAGGGTCGAGGAGGGAATGATGTTGTTAAGGTGAACAACGCCGAGAACTGCTTTGGCCGAGAAGGAATGAGGAGCAGATGCAGAAATGAGAAGAGCATGGGAAGTTTCTATGATATGGAAATGTTTTCGTTCAGCGACCCCATTTTTTCCGTGGGTGTGCGGGCAAGACTGCTGATGGATGGTGCCATGAGATTGAGTGAGGTCTGTTGTAGATATAAAACTAGGTATAAAGGTATGGCGTTGACAGCAGGGTGGCGTTGAATGTGAGAATGGCTTTGAGAGTAAATATAAGAAAGAAGTATTTGTTTTTACACAACACACGCACAGTACTAATATCTTATATCAAATGTCTATATATAATATTTCAGGAAATATGAAAAGGTGCGGCTGTTTGGCTTTGCTTGGGAAGAGAGCTGCAACTGTTGACATTGCTTTATCTTCACGTCTCTTTCTTCTTCTTCACTTTGATTCATTTGCACTGATTCATTTCATTCTTATCTTCTCAGATATAGTCTGAGAGCTGCTTTGGACTGATTTATCTTTGGCATCTCTTCAGCTTACTTTCAACACCCCTTTTTAAGCTGAGAGATCTTCTACCCCGATGCGGTGGCGCAGTTCTTCAAATCTTGCCCTAGGTAGCGGCTTGGTTAGGAGATCTGCTAGCTGATCATCGGTACCTACATATTCTAAGCTTATTTATCCTTTCTCAACATTTTCTCGAATATGATGGTAGCGTATTTCTATATGCTTACTCTTTTTGTGATATACGGGATTTTTGGCTAATGCGATAGCAGAGGTGCTATCGCATTTGATGATGGTGGGTTTCACCTCTTTCTCTTCCTCTATTTCATTGATAAGTCATTTGAGCCAAATACCTTCAGTGACAGCTAAGCTTAGCGCCATGTACTATGCTTCCGCTGTGCTAAGAGCTACGGTTTGCTGCTTACGGGAGGACCATGAGATTGGATTGCTTCCCTTGAAATAGACAAATCCACTGGTACTTCTTCTATTGTCTATGCATCTGCCCCAATCTGAATCTGAATATCCTATTAGAGTATTTTTCATAATATGTTTATAAAATAATCCATATGTTTTTGTACCTTGGATGTATCGTAGAATGCGTTTGGCTGCTCCCAGATGTTGTTTAGAAGGACTGCTTACAAATCTGGATTGCAGACTCACGACATTCTCTATGTCTGGCCTAGTATTTGTTAAATAGATAAGAGATCCAATGAGACTTCTATAGTTCCCTTCATCTGCTACTTCTTCTCCTCCTTCTTTGGTTAAATTCTCTGAAGTTGACATTGGAGTTGAAACTGGATTGCAATTTTCAAGCTTAAATTTCTGTAAAAGATCATTAGCATATTTTTCTTGGGATAACATGATACCTGCTGGAGATTGCTTTATTTGTATCCCAAGGAAATACTTGAGAAGCCCCAAATCTGTCATCTCATACCTCTTCTTCATCTCCTCCTTGAAGTTTTCTAACTGCTGGATAATATTACCTGTAAGAACTAAGTCATCAACATAAAAGCATATGATTAGCATGTCAGAATTTTCTTTTTTTATGTACAGAGAAGAGTCATTGGCACTACGTTGATAATGTTGCTGGATTAGATATGTATCAATGTTGGAGTGCCATGCTCTCGGGGCTTGTTTCAAGCCATACAATGCCTTTTGTAACTTGTAGACTTTGTGTTCTTCCCCTTCTATTTCATAACCTCTTGGTTGTTTTACATAAACGTCTTCTCTAATCTCCCCATTTAAAAAGGCTGATTTGACATCAAGTTGGTACAGCTTGAGTCTGTTTTGTGCTGCATAAGAAATGATGGCTCGAATGGTTTCTAAACGAGCAACTGGTGCAAAGGTTTCATTAAAATCTATTCCAGGTATTTGGGAATAGCCTTTTGCTACTATACGAGCTTTATACTTGTTGATAGTTCCATCCTCATTCTCTTTTATCTTATAGACCCATTTTAGGCCTATAATTTCTTTGTTGGCAGGAGGTTCTACTAATTTCCATGTTTTATTCTTTTCTACCATATTTATTTCTTCATTCATTGCTGCCCTCCATTCTTGCTTAGTGACTGCCCCTTCAAATGTTGTTGGAGTAGATGCTGTAAGAGCAAATTCACACTCTTGATAAATGTCACTAAGTAGTTTCATTCTTTTGGGTGATGATGATTCTGTACTTGAAGTATCAGAAGTATCTTGATGGATATTCTGAACTTCGTTTGGCTCTATGATAGCTGTTTCAGTTTATTCAACCGCCACTTTTTCATTGGAAAGGATGGAATCAATTGAAAACACTCTTGATGAGAGTTCTTCAGAACCTGATGCCCACTCCCATTTTTCTTCTTCATGAAATAAGACATCCCTTGTTGTTACCACTTTATGTTGGTTTGGTAAAAATATTCTGTACCCTTTAGATTCTTCACTGTAGCCTAGCAAAACACCTTTTTCACTTTTCTTTTCTAACTTTGTTCTTTCGTCACTGTGAATGTATATAAATGCTATGCATCCAAAAGTTCTGAAATGGTTTACTCTTGGTTTTCTATTTGTTAGTGCTTCATGAGGTGTTGTATTGTCCAATGCCCTTGTTGGTGCTCTATTGAGCAGGTATATAGCTGTATTGACAGCCTCTGCCCAAAATTCTATGGGCAGCTATTTTTGAAGTAGCATGGTCTTGGTCATTTCTATTACTGTTCTATTTCTCCTTTCTACCACCCCATTTTGTTGGGGTGATTTACTAACTGTTAATTTCCTCTTGATACCATTGGACATGCAAAACTCCATGAAATCTTTAGAGAAACTCTCCTCCTCTATCTGTTCTTAGCATTTTGATAGGTAAAGAGTATTGTTTTTCTACGAACACCTTAAATTGTTTGAAGTAATCGAAAGCTTGTGACTTATTTGCTAAGAAATAAACTCACATATATCTTGTACAATCATCTACCAAAAGTAGATAGTACCTTTTTTGTCCCAAGGAGAATGATGAGGATGGCCCCCATAGATCTTCATGTATTAACTGTAATGGCTGAGTGCTTCTCCATTCACTAGATGTTGGAAATGGCATTCTGTGTTGCTTCCCATATGCACATTCTTCACAATGTATGAAGGCTCCTTTTGGTATCACTGGTAAACCTTGAACTACATTATTTTGTTGAAGTCTTCTTAAATCTTGAATGTTCAGATGCCCATATCTCTGATGCCAAATGCTAAGAGCACTTTTATTAGTTGATACACATGAAAAAGCTAGCTCTTTTCCTGGTTTTTGTGTGAATGGGAACACTCTATTTTTTGACATATGTATGCTCATTATTAAATTTGCACTAGCATCATATATATCACATTGCTCTTTTGTAAACCTCACTTGATTGCCTTTTTGGATTAACTGCCCTATGCTTAATAAGCTTTGTGCTAGAGTTGGGACATATTGGACATTATCTATATGTCTCAACTCTCCACCGTTTGTTTGGACTATTATAGTTCCTTGTCCCTCGATCTTTTCTGGTTTTCCATTTCCTAGAGCAACTTCTGATTTATGAGTCTCATCTAAGGATGAGAAGTAGTTGATATTTCCTGTCATATGAGTAGAACACCCACTATCAACATACCATGTCTCATTAGTGGACTGTTTTACCCTTTTTCTTGAACCTTCATCATCTTTTGCATAGAATAATTGCTCTATATTGGTTTCAGGAATTCTTACCCCGTGCTGCTTCTCAATAAACCTTGCTTCTTGAGGTTTTTTGTTAAGCCGACAATCTTTGGCCAAATGTGTTGGCCTCTTGCATTTCTTACATTTGTAATATCAGTTCTGTGCATCATGATTTCCTCTATTGCATAGAATGCAATGCATCTGTATTTTGGAGTTTTGAAAATCTGATTTAGAATTTTGTTTATAGTGCTGATTTGGTTGATTTCTATCAGACTTTTTGTAAAACTGTTTACTGTTGCTACTGTTACTGCTATTGATTTTTGTTTGCAAGGCATGTTCCTGTGGGGATTTTTGCCTTTTCATCCTGTCTTCATGTGCTTGTAAGGAGCCCATGAGTGCAGGAATTGATAGAGTGTCCAAATTTTTGGACTCTTCTATGGCAGTAACAATTGGATTAAATGTAGAGGGAAGACTTCTTAGGATTTTTGGAACTACTTTTCTATCTTGTATCTCATCTCCCAAATTTCTAATTTGGTTTATGATATTTGTAGTCCTAGCAAAGAAATCTTGCACACTCTCACTTTCTTTCATTTGAAGAGTATCAAAGTCTCTCCAATATGTTTGTAACTTAATGGTTATTACCTGATTGGTGCCTTTATATTCTGCTTTTAGCAAATCCCAAGCTGCTTTAGCTGATTGGGAAGCCATTATTCTGGGAAATATTGACTTGCTAATTCCTTGTTGTATCAGAAGCAATGTTTTTGCATCTTTTACTTCTGTTTCTGCTGCTGTTTTGCGTGCTGCTGCTGTTGTAAGATCTTCCTCTGCTGGACGTTGATAACCATTCTCTACTATATCCCATATTCCATGTGACTTAAACAGAGTAATCATTTGAACCGCCCAGTATTCATATGATTCTCCTTGGAAAATGGGTACAACACTCGTGGCATAAGTAAATGCCGACATTATGTGTAGTTTTAAAACTTTTGATAGCTCTGATACCACTGTTGTAGATATAAAACTAGGTATAAAGGTATGGCATTGACAGCAGGGTGGCGTTGAATGTGAGAATGGCTTTGAGAGTAAATATAAGAAAGAAGTATTTGTTTTTACACAACACACGCACAGTACTAATATCTTATATCAAATGTCTATATATAATATTTCAGGAAATATGAAAAGGTGCGGCTGTTTGGCTTTGCTTGGGAAGAGAGCCGCAACTGTTGACATTGCTTTATCTTCACGTCTCTTTCTTCTTCTTCACTTCGATTCATTTGCACTGATTCATTTCATTCTTATCTTCTCAGATATAGTCTGAGAGCTGCTTTGGACTGATTTATCTTTGGCATCTCTTCAGCTTACTTTCAACAAGGTCGCGTATGGTGGATGAGAGAAACTCTTGGCCGCAGTCAGAGCGAAAGGTCTTGATCTGAGGCCCGAACCGAGTGTGAAGTATTGCGGCAAACGTGTGATAAACAGTGGGTATTTCAGATCGATACCGAAGAAGATAAACTCAAGAGCAGTGGGAGAAATCATCAATAAAACTGACATAATAAAATATCCAGAGTGGGAAGAAATCGGGGCTGGACCCTAAATATCAGAATGAATTAACTCGAAGGGGGTTGTTGTTTGAGAAACACTGCTTGAAAAGGGTAGAGCAAGATGCTTTGCCAAACGACAGCCCGTACAGACATAGAGGGGGGAAGAGGAGACACAAACCAAAGCTCCGGAATGGATAACACTACGAAGTCGATCATAGGATAGATGACCAAAGCGTCTATGGCACAAGTCGGCATCAGAGGTAACAAAAAGAGCAGAAGCTGAAGAAGATAAGGATGGTGGAGCGTGAAGATACTTTATCTGATACAGGCCACCATTCCTAAGTCTCCGACCAATCCTCCGAGTCGTCCGTGAATCCTGCACAACACAATCAGATGAACAAAATAAAATAGTTAGGTCAAGATCATAAAGAGAGATGACAGAAATAAGGTCATATATAGGCGAGTAGCATGGTGGATGCTCAAAAGGGTAAGGCGACCAGGGTGATCAGAAGTCGGGGTGATCGAGCCAGACTGCAGATTAAGGACAGAACTCACATCAGCAGTGGTGACCTGAAGGTGAGTTGGGGTGGAGGTACAGTTGGTGAGGGTGCTGGAGTCGGGGGTAGGATGGAGGGAGGCCCCAAAGTTAAAAATACCAAGGCGTAGATGTTGGAAACCGGACAACGGTAGTACCAGAGGTAGCTGACGGGTTGTGGGCTGCAGAGAAGCTGGCAGAGGCGGTGGATTTAAGCAGCGGAGACTGAAAGAGTAACTGTTCAAGACGTTGCAGTCGATCTGCAGCAGCGTGTTGCACGATCACAACGGAGCAACCTCGCGCATACCCTGGGCAACACAGCATCTTGTGCACTCCGAATCTGCTTCCCAACGTATCAACCAAAATGTGGTTGCTACCACTAAAATGGTTGCTACCCACCGTCGTAGCAAACCTGCTGACATCTCTGCGCTCAAGAACACGACTTTGCCGATCGAGCAAAAAAGGAAAGGCGAGAATGGTTCTTTGTAATTTCATGGTATTGTGGATGTCAGTGCTCGTCTTATGGTGTCTTGGTCTCAAAGTGGCAGAATTATTCCGTCTGATGCCTGGACTCCGGGTTCTACTAAGCAAATAAACCGAACAGGTTCACTTTTGCGGTTCAGAATTTTTAGTTTTGATCTCCCACATTCGAAAATTTAACACGACAAAATAGAGCGCATCTCGAACGGAGATTTCGGAACGGGCATCGCTCGAAAAAAAATTTCCTCAAAGTGAGACATAAAATAACTCCATATGGTATCGGGATCCAAACCAACCACCCCAACACCTGCCCGATTCAATGCAACTTAAAATTCACACAAGTTTCATAAATTAAATTATATACTAACAAACCAACCCTTATTTCAACCAAATAAACCATTCTTAAAAATAAGATTTTAATTACAAAAAATTCAATCCGAGATTTTAGTTACAAAAATTTCAATCAGCTCTATGTTTCTATTCCATCAGCAGCTTTTTCTTCAGCAACAACTAAACCAAACTTAAAAATGTTATGCGTACCACCCGACGCTTCTTATTATCCTTAAATAAAACAAATGACAGGTACGGAGCTCCCCCCTACCACCAACCGCGACAGTACCTAACCTGCGTTAGTGCACGGGGGGCCCATGCCCTGCGTGACTTTATCTCGGCCACAACATTGTCCGGACGTGACGACGCTCCCGCCGCTTCCACCGTTCGCACACCCCCGAGTGTTATACTCCGATCGCCGCTCATTTTTACGATACGCACGGAGGTTTGCGAGTGACGGAGAGTAAATTTTTTTTATGGCTGGTACAGAGTGTTATCTGTATGAAAACATTTTTTAAAAAATAAAGATAAAACATATAAATTTTAAAACTGAAATTTTAAATGTTTAATTAAGGGTGTTTTTCTCCTTTTTTTTAGTATAGATATACATTAATAAAATATTTTAATAATTATTTTTAATTTAAATTATTGCCGTTATGACTGTACAGACTACAGAACTACTCTAAAAATTAAATTATTTATATAATATTGATCTACTCAACAAAGTGAATATTGAGCACACCTAAAAAAATCAATGAAGTGAACACCACTCAAAATTATTTTTTTTTCCTTGATGGCAGACATCAGCTTTCATCAGGGCATTTTAAAAATGCCTTGCTGAGCAAATGAGGAATTATAGTCTATCACGTTCACAACCACCACCTCCGCGCCAAACAGACTTTTAATTACAAAAGATGTTCGTATTTTACAAAATGATTCATTACAATAAAGCCCATGTAAAGTGAAGTAGTTGCAAACTTTTTTTTAAACTATTTTCATCCCGCAGAATTTTTTTGGTATGTACGCATGTATTTCTGACCGTGCCATGCGGAAACATATATGACCGTCCGATCCTTGATTTCAACTGCGGAGATCATGCGCTAAAATATATGACCATATTTTATCTAATACGATCGTATTAATCAATGATTACACTGCAGTCCAAAAAAAATAGGCGAATGTTATGTGCAAACCTAATTGACTATGGGCAAACCAAAATTTAAAATTAAACACTAAATAATTATTTTATTATTAGGATTTGTTTGGATCCGGGCAAACCACTCCCCACAACCCCTATCCCGATTCCGCCGCTCCCCACCCGGCCTCTCTCCCGATTCCGCCCTACACCCCTTTCTCCCTGCATCGCCCGACGACTGCCTCTCTCCCCGCACACGCCGGCGAGACAACACCGTCACCTTCCCCTCATTCTCCCTCGTTTCTTCGGCAAACACAACAACACGCAGTTCCAGCTGCAGACGAGATCAGCAGCCAAAAGCAATGCCTGAAACCAATTTCTACATCCCGGCGAAGGAAGCTCGGGAGAAACAAAGCCGCGCCGCATCCGCAATCGCAGGGGACTGCAAGGGGGAGAGCCGCCTCTCGCGCTGCCGGGCAAGCAAAGAGCCACTGGTGCTGCTCTTTCGCCCGCGGTGCCGTATCCTTGCCAGGGAACAGCGGTGCCCGGTTCCATTCTCCGCCGGTGCATCGTCATGCTCATATGCTCCGGCGACGGCTCCGACGACCGTGAAGCTAGCTGAGACTCTCGTCACTTGGCACAGGAGCAATATTGCTTTCAGATAGATGAATATTTGGATCAGGAGGCATCTCTGAAGTGTTCGATGCATGAATTTCCTTAGAGGCAGCTACTGCAATTATTGGGGCTTGGGGAGGGGCAGCTAGAGCATCATGAGAAGCATAGGTTCTGAAGATTTTTGAGTGTGAACTGTTGGAGTTACCCGTGGCATTACTGGAGAGTCAAATTCCTCCTTGCAGCGGTTTTGCTAGGTTCCTTCTTACACATACTCGGGCGAAGATTGTTCGTCATTGATTTTGTGAATGCATCTATGTAGAGTGTTTTTTGGCTCTGGTTTCGGCATCTCTAGCAATTAAGAAAGTTTTTATTTTGTTTTGCCATAATAATTTGGTTTGCCCATATAATTTTTTGGTTTGCCATAAAATTGGTTTGCACGTATCCGAAAACGGTTTGCCCATAACAATCGCCAAAAATATTTACCGTTGAAATAAAGATTCTACAGCCAGATTTACTTGCGCAAGAGAAATACGTGCGTATTAGCACTAAAAAATTTCTCCATTTACATAATAACAGTTTAACATTGACCAAACACCCCCAAAAAACGAACAATTTTTGGAAACGGGTCTCGTTCCCAAAAATAGGAACGGGTGTACATAAATCCAACTGTATTTCAATTGTATATCTACCTGAAAAATACAACTATATTATCCAACTGTATTAATTTAATCTATACAACTGGAATACAGTTGGATTTATGTACACTCGTTCCTACTTTTGAGAACGAGACCCGTTCCCAAAAATAATTCCCAAAAAACAATTTTTATAATAGAATCTAATAATTCAACATTTAAACATAGAGGTAACGCAAAAATGTAGTATTTTTCCCCATATTAATATTTGCAATATTTTATTTTTTCTATTTTATCAATTATATTATTTAAATAATAATAAAAAGCCCTGAAACCTTTTGCTTCTGCTGCGGTTCAATGCGCATCACTTGTCAAATCCTAGAACATTAGAACGTCATCTACTGAAAATATGCATATTCGCGAAATTCTATACACATCACAACCTGCATTTACTTCTTCAATTCTGGCATCTTAGATTCCGTTTGGGGAGACTTAAGCTCCGTTTGGGGGGACTTATTTTCACCGTCAAGCGGTACGACCGCATGAATCGGACCTTAATTACAGTCCGATTCATGCGTCGTAACCGCTTGACGGTGAAAATAAGGCTCCGTTGGGGGATTTATTTTCACGGTCAAGCGGTTACAACCGCAAAATCGGACCTTAATTCGCTTGACCGGTGAAAATAAGCCCTCCCAAACGGAGCCTTAGACACGCGAAAACTCTAGGTCTGGGTCACGCCGCTGTTCAAAATTCCACCATTCAGTGGGCTCCACGCAACAATGTTATGCGCACAACATATACCGTGCACAATGGGACCCACTGTATGGTAGAAATTCTGGATTTTCATTGGTCCTGGACGCCAACTGGGACCTGGACCCAAAACTTCTCCTTAGACACGCTCCAGCCATTTGTTCGAAAATAATAGAAGATTAACCCTATAAAGGTTGCACTTGTTTCTACCGCCGACGAACTCCCAAACACTTTTTTTTCACATGAGAATCAATGATATATGTCACTATTTTATAAGATGCTGCATGTTGATTCCCCAAGCTGAGGCGAGCTGCGCCATTAACCGATATGCTCCGTCCGCGTCTTCCCGCGTCTCCATCGTCATCGATGCTTCGTCGAGGTTCAGCAAAATGCCTCTCTTTACCTCTGCCGGAATTCCAAGGAAATCTGCTCCACTTTCCATTACCAGATTCATCAACTGCGAAAGGCAGGAAAGGGAAAAACTAAGGCAAGGACGAACCAGATTTGTTTGCAAACAGAGGCTCCGTTTGGGGGGACTTATTTTCATCGGTCAAGCGGTTACGATCGCATGAACCGAACCTTAAATAACATCCCCCCAACAGAGCCAGAATGCATCAGAAAACAATGGTACTCAGCAATGCATTTTAATGCCGACTTACTAGTAAAAAAAGCACATCTACACATGAACTGGGGGAAGATGGAGGTGGGAACGCCGCTTTCTGTGAACTAGCAATGAATGGTAGTGGAAACAAGATTTTTTGAGAGAGTGCGTTGAAAATAATCTCATATGAGGAAATTAATGTAGTATCATGTATTTATTATGCATCATGACTCTCCGCCTATAACCAATTGGTTTCAAGCTGAATGTATGGGTTCCAACATGGTATCAGAGAAGGCTAAACAAACAACCCACTCATGCGTCACTCAATTGAAAAAAAACAGCCCTATTTATAGATAAAACCTTCAACATTACGAAGAAACTTGGAACAAATTTTAAAAAAAAGCAAACAAATCTGTTCAAATAGGAAATTTCAGAAGTTAAAATTAGACTGATCGTTAGTTGGCTGGTCTTTCTCATAAGAACTGTAGAAAGAGTGGAAAAATAGATAGAAATTTTATTAATCAAAAAATTACTATACAACTTGACTGTACACATATATATAGGAAGAGAGAGAGGAGAAGAATCTCAATACAAGATGTGGGACTAAAATTCCTAGCTAAGTGACTAAATAGGCCTTCACTAATGGGTCTTTACATATTTCCTTCAATACTCCCTCACAAGCTGGAGCGTACAAATCGTAGGCACCAAGCTTGGACAAGAACTGATAGTAAAGAGGTCGTGGTAAGGCCTTGGTGAGGATGTCAGCAACTTGCTGAGCAACGGGAACATTCATTAACTCTATCTTCTTCAACTGAACATTCTACGGAATGAAATGACAATCAACCTCAATGTGTTTCGTCCGCTCATGGAAGACAGGATTCTTGACAATGTGTATGACAACTTGACTGTCACAAAATAAAGTGGCGGGTGAGGAAAACTTGACTACTAAATCATCAAGGAGACCCTCAAGACATGTAAGCTAAGACACAACCATTGTCATTGAACGATACTCGGCTTCAGCAGATGAGCGAGCAACAATGGACTGTTTCTTGCTGCACCATGTAATGAGATGTCCTTCAAAGTAAGTGCAGTATCCACTTGTGGAACGACAATCATCCAAAGAACTAGCATAATCAGCGTCTGAATATGCACTCAAAGATAAGAGAGATAAAAAGGGCTTGTATACAAGTCCTTATCCAGGAACAGTCTTCATGTATCGATGAATGCGCTCGACTGCCTGGAGATGAGAAATACGTGGCTCATGCATGAATCGACTGACAACTCTAACAACAAGTGATATATCAGGTCTAATAGCAGTGAGATATATCAGCTTTCCCACAAGACGACGATAATACTTTGGATTTGGAAGGATCAAATCAGAGTCTGAGGCATGAGCACAGAGTTTGTGATTGATATCCATGGGAGTGTCAGCAGGCTTGCATCCAGAGTAGCCCGCATCATGAAGTAAGTCAAGATAGTACTTTCTTTGAGATAACACAAGCCCGTCAGGTCTCTGAGCGACCTCGAGACCAAGAAAATATCGAAGGCTTCTCAGGTTCATTATTTGAAACACAGTCGCCAGATGTTGTTTGATCATATGTATTCCTGTAATATCGTCTCCTATAATCAAAATATCATCCACATATACCAAGAGAATCGTTGTGCCTGTTGGACAATGACGAGTGAATAAAGAGAATTCGGCTGAACTCCGAGTAAACCCAACAGCATTAACGGTCTCACTGAATTTTTCAAACCATGCCCGAGGAGACTGTTTGAGACCATAAAGTGACTTCTTCAAACAATAGACAAGAGACACCCCCGTGGTCTCAAACCGGGAGGTTGTTGCATATAAACGATCTTCTGCAAATCGTCATTAAGAAAAGCATTTTTACATCCAATTGATGCAACATCTAGTGGCGATGAACAACGAGGGAGATCAAAACACAAACATTATTGAGTTTAGCGATTGGAGAAAAGGTCTCATAATCCAGATCTTGTTGCTCAGTAAAACCACGGGCTACTAGATGAGCTTTCAAACGTTGATCCATCCCATTTGGACCCTGTTTGATGGCAAACACCCACTTACAACCCACGCAAGTCTGTCCAGTAGGAGGGGGGACCAGATCTCAAGTGTGGTTTACCCAAATAGCAGACATTTCTTCGTTCATAGTCGTCCGCCACCCCGAATGTTGGAGAGCCTCTTGCACAGAATTAAGGGTGGTAATAGAGGATAAAGAAAGAGCACTTTGTCGGAATTCCGAAGAGAGGCAGTGTAAGGAGACATAATTCGTCATCAGGTGAGCAGTAAAAACAGTTGCCGGATCTGCAGGCTGCAAAATATCATTGGAGGGGGGCATCTCCCATAGGGTAGTGGACGAAGGAGGACGACGAGTATACACACGAATGAGAGATGGTTTGGGTGGGATTGGTGTGGGAAGGAGAGGTGGGGTGGGTGGGAATTGCGTGGGAAGGAGATGTGGAAGGTTTGAAGTACCAGGGATAGCAGGCCGCGAAAGGAGTGGCGGAAGAGGAGAATCAGCAGGTTGAGAATGATATGACTGGTCTTCGAGAAAGGTGACAGAAGTAATAACCTTGCGATCCTTGGGGGAGAAGCAAACGTAGCCCTTCTAAGTACAGTAGTAACCAACAAACATATATTTATTGACACGTGGAGCAAGCTTGTCAGTGGGCGGACCAAGATTATGAACAAAGCACACACAGCCAAACACGCGAGGGATGATGGAAAAAAGAAATTTGGAGGGAAAAAGAAGATTGAAGGGAACCGTAAAATTGAGAATAGAGGAAGACATGTAGTTAATAAGAGTGCAGACGGTAGAGGCCACAAAATTCCAATATTATTTGGGAACATTCATTTGAATCATAAGAGAGCGGGTGACCTCAAATAGGTGATGATTCTTGTGTTCAGCAACACAATTTTGTTGGGGGGGTATAGGCACGAGGTTTGATGAATGATCCCAAACTCATCACACAGGTTTGCAAGCGTGTGACTAGTGTATTCACGGTCATTGTCGGTACGAAGAGTTTTAATTGCAGTGGAAAACTGGTTGTGAGTTTCAATGATAAAAGTATGAAATACACCAGACAGTTTAGAGCGGTCACAAAAGAGATACAACCACGTCATCCGAGAGTAATCATCTACAAATGTGACAAAGTAACGATATCCAAAAACACTAGCGATTTTGTAGGGTCCCCAAATATCCGAGTGAACTAGATCAAAGGGAGCAGGACTTCGAGTAGGATGTAGTGAGAACGTAGACCGATGATGTTTTCCATAAATACATGACTCACACGTGAAATCTTGGAGGGAAACATCAGGAAGAGATTTTCGGAGTATGTTTAGAGGAGCGTGACCAAGATGTTGATGTCATTCAACAGAGCTAATAGAGGACAACACTGTCGGAGGAGAGGGATCAAGGATGTAGAGACCATTCGACAGATGCCCTTTTTCCAATGATGGACTGCGTCTTGCGATCCTGCACAACACACGAGTTGGAAGAGAATGTTACGTAGCAATCAAGATCTGTAGTGAGACGAACAATAGAGAGAAGGTTGAAAGGAGAGCCCGGAACGTGAAGAGCTGAGCGAAGAGTGATGGAGGGAGTAATGTGAATATCTGCTGAGCCAGAAACGGGAATGGTATCCCCACTAGCAACAATAATGAACTTGGGATGCACAGAGTCCAAGTATTGTTGTGGTTTTCGTGAGGTAATATGGTGTGAGGCCCCTGAATCCAAAATCCAGGATGAGCTATGAGCAAGACAGAAGGTGTCGCCATCTGAAATAGAAACCACAAAGCTCGGAGAACGACCGATCATCCACTGAAGTTGCCTGAGTTGGGAGCGCAAGGCATCAGGTCAGTTTGAATGATGTCTGGAGGGGACTGAGCAGCCATTGGGAAAGAGCCAAACAAAACTGCAGGAGACCGAGCGGCTTGAGCAGTGGCCATAAGAGACCAGCGACAAGAGAGAACAAGTTGCGGCAAGAGACGGCAGCTCTGCCTCAAGCAGACCAGAGGATATAAAGAGGCAGACTAATGCCTGCGGACAGAGCAGACCGGCGAACAGGTGAACTCCGAGAGCGGATAACAGGACAGAATAGCAAGTCGCACGGATAAGAGAACCCAAGAAGCGACCTGAACAAAGAGACAAACCGCAATTTGAAGAGGGCGGCAACAAGAGGGCGCAAGGAGAGGCAAGCAACAGCAGGGGAACAACGAACAATGCCCAGGAGCGGCAGACCGCAGCAAGCAGACTAGCGGTATAAGCAACACGGGTTGTCCGCAGAGGCAAAGCAGATAGCCTGCGCGAGCAACGAGCACGGCAGAGCAAGAGCACTAGCCACAACGGTTTGTGCGTCAATCAATGTTGGCGACCAAAGAAGTCGCGTTGGTCTGATGACTTGAGAGGCGGCAGACACGCGAGGCAAGAAAGGCAGCTAGGAGAGCTTGCTCCAAGAGCAGCAACCCGCGGGAATAGAAGAGGCCGCAAAAAATAAAGCAAGTCGTAGTGAAGAGGAAGCCGCAACAGAAGCAACACGAGGACAACTCAAGAGGGAAGAGAAGACCGCAGCGGACTGAGGCAAAACACAACGGACTAAGGGTAATCGAGAAGCTTTGCAGCTAGGCTAGAAAAGCTAGCGGATAGGAAAATGAACTGGGGCCAGCGGTCAGTTAAGAGTAGACCGCGAGCTGTCCATGGGAGAAAGCAGACGGAAAGAGAAGAAGAGACTGCAAAGCGTGCGGCGAGAAGAGAAGAGGAGGGCCCCACAGGTCAAAAAAACAAAGGGTATAAAAGCCGATGGGGCGGGGGTGGGGGAAGAAGAAAAGTAGAAGCCACGAGAGAGAGAAAAGAGGCAGTTAGAACAAACACAGACCGCTGATCTCTACAGGTTGAGAGGAGTAGGCGAGCGGTCAGGAAAAAAACTGCTAACTGAAAATGGCGAACATCGGGAAGATACGAAAGAAGAGGAGGCTAGCTCGCCGAGGCTCCAGTGGATAGAAAAGAGGCAACCCGCTAAAGTGAGAAAACAAGGAGGGTGCGGTTAGACAAGTTCTAACCGTCCAGAGGGAAGGAGAACAAGCGGTTAGAAAAGAACTAGCCGCCCAGAAGGATCTTTGGCTCTGATACCATGTAGAAAGAGTGAAAAAATAGGTAGAAATTTTATTAATCCAAAAATTACTATACAACTTGAGAGTGTACACATATATATAGGAAGAGAGAGAGAGGAGAAGAATCCCAATACAAGATGTGGGACTAAACTTCCTAACTAAGTGACTAAATGAGCCTTCACTAATGGGCCGTTACAAGAACTAAACCTCAAGCCGGAAACTTCATATAAACTAGATGACTGGAGAAACCACAAATCACTTGCCATCCAGCCATGCATTGTTGAAAAAATAACTGTTTGTGGCCGCAACTACCCAAATGCTACCTACATTCATAACCGCCAACTGTTTTCCTAAATAGAGGCCTAGCAGTAAACACACCCAAATAATTTGCAGGCTGTGATACTAGAAACTATTTCTAGCCTGAATGAACCGAGCAATTAAAACTGAAAGATAGCCTAAACCTGACCTAAATATTCTACCAAGTCAAGTTTGGTTTACAAATACGATCGTACTAGAACTAACTGAAGTTTGACCCAAAAAACAAAACCAACCGCACATTTGGTTCTGGCATCGTCAATAACATCACAAGCACCATCACATTTTCTTGCAATCTTCTCCTCAACAATCAGGGTTGACCCAAGATATTTATTTAGCATGTTTAGTTAAAGGCACCAACATACTGTAAAAAACCCTACCTGTAATAAATTCACCTCACTTTAGATAAGGATGAAGAACAGTATAATTTATGTGCAAAAATAAATTATATTTATTGTTTGTAATTTAGGTAAAACCAAAAAGGCTGAAGAACAGTACAATTTCTGTGCAAAAATAAATAATACTTATTTTTAATAATAAATTAACAATAGTGATGTTTCAAGATGACAATTCAGATTTGAAAATTTACACATGTTATCAGTTCTCTTAAATTCTGATCATCATATTAGGCAGTTTCCTTACAAGTCTCCTTTTTCATTATTTCAATTTTGAAGTCTGAGAATAAAACCTATCAGGGTAGCAATCAAATTCTGACTTTGACAATGAATGCTAGTCTGTGAAGGAGACAAATTGTGAAGGGCAGATGACTTTTAATATTATATATTAAGAAAGATTACACATTTCCTTAATGAATTTCATGCATTATAACCACAAACAATAGAACTCCTTAATACAAAGGAAAGGTCAAAACAGGTTGTTTGGCAAATGTTTGAATCATTGAGCTAGTTTATTCCCATCCTTTTAGGATTCTTTGGAGGGGACAATAGAATTTTCCAATATAACTGTATTAGTGCCGGGGCACGGTGCCACCCGTGCACAATAGTATCGCGCGGTATTAATTTTTTGGTGCAAAATGTACAACAATGAAAGTGCTCATAACATGCATAAGCCACACTTAGGTCATCACACAATCTAGCGGTAGCACATTCGGTCGCCGCATATTCTCCATCCCATTCATTTTTTTAATATAATATTTTTACTTGATTTTTCTATTTTATTTAATTTTGTTTTCACATTTTTTTTATTTTATATTTATTTTTTTTCTTTTATTATTTTATCCAACTATTATACACTTATTATAATTATTTAATTGTAATACTTGAAATGTAAGAGCATAAGATAAAAAACACAAATAATAATTAAAATATTAATGTATTATATATTGGTTACGAGTTTAATACAAGAATGAGTTTATCGATAATAAAATGAAAGAAAAGAGACTTTTTAAAATAAACGTTTATAAAGGATAGCAAGTTTAAAACAAGAATACCTGTTGAATCCAAGTAAGTGCCATGCGAGACAATCTCTGTACAGATAAGAACTGCCCAACTGCATGCAATACTTCAGTAGCTACTTCACCCGAAAGCTCATCGATAACTGGGCCGGATCTTTCCATCAGTTTCACAAGTAGTAGATTATCACCTATGGACAACACCTCGGCATATGCTGAATCCACATCACCAATGTGAAGTGAATCCACTGCATGGGCCCATGAATCCCAAAACGGGTCCCTCTCACCAGAATGAGCATCGATAGTAGCTTCCATATCCACTTCAGGAATATTCCGCCCTGTTGCAGCTCGAGAGATTCCATTATCTTCCCCAGCCACCCGAATAGCTTCCAAGGTAGCCTCATCCTTGGATGCTTGCCAAACACTCCTTGCCGAAGGACCTTCACCAAGCCTAAATGGTCCTTCACCTTTGTTCCAAGACCTCCTGCTACCAACTTGATCGTCTCCGTGATCATTTCTTGAAGATGATATTAGGCCTCTCCTTCCGCTTAAGGTTCCATTTCTCTGAGAATTGTGCATGTAGGAATCCAGCCTCTCAGAATCTGACCTCCGAGATTCTTTTCCCCTTGCTATAGAAGCCATGTCATCAGATGAAAGATACCTTTCTGGATATGAGATTCTATTTTCACCTCCACGGCCATACTTTGAAGTGTAGTCTTGAAGTCCATTGTAATTGGGATAGGATTTTCCAGGAGATCCCTCAAAACCCATCATCATAGTCCCTCCTCTCCTTCCAGATGATAGTGACAAATCTCGAGCCATTTCTTCAACAACTCTCTCAAGCCCATGCACCCTCTCCTCCAGGGTTATTAAACTATCATGGGAGCCTCCCATGAAGTTCTGACAAAAAATTTAGAACATAAACATCAATAACCCCACCAAAAGATTAAAATTAAAGTTGACTAAACAAGGTTGATGATATGAGATAGCAGCATGCAAATAAAAAGAAGATAAGCTGAGATGTGTTAGAACTACAATGTTCCTCTCCAGGATTAAAGTAAATGAGGGCACTTTATAAACACAGATAAATAAGGCTCATCATGATCATTAAACGTATTCAAATTTGTGTTGATAATGCAGATAAATTTGATTGCAATGTGAAATTACTTAGGTATTTTAATAAGAGCATACTTGAGTTACAAAAATGGAGGTTACCACTAGATCGGAAATTTTTTGGAATCAGTAGATATTAAGTTTAGATCGTAAGGGAGGATGGTGCAAATGTATCAAAATTTAAATACTATGTGCAGACTCTAGATATAATATTCCAGGTAATAAGATAAAGCAAATTATTTGAATGCAAATTAAAATTTCAAGAATTTTCGATATGAAAATTGTAATTGTAGATATAATATGTAAACATGTAATAATATGAACGGTATAAGCTAAGTGAATTATTAATTTTAATTGATGCAAAAGGCAACTCAATAATGTAGACAAACAAAGGGTGAAAATACTCTAAACCACAATCGAATAAAATCAACAATGAGATGTGGTAGTTTGATCATTGTGAACCCTTGATGCCAATCTTACTATAGATCTTTGTTGTTGGTGTTGAAAAATTTAATGTTGCCATGTGCATTTGATATGTTCTTGGGTCTCTCCACCAAGCACCAATTGGTTTTAGTTTTGATGCTTGAGTTCTGATGTCATCAAAGAAAGCTTGGCCTGCATTCCTCTCTCACATCCTCATGTACCACGTGTTCTATCACGTGACAGCGTCTTGTTCCACATGTTCCTACAGGTGAGAACAGTGTTGAAGATTTAATCCTACATTGAGAATCTCATGCTGCCTGTGTATTTATATGATATTGGGCCTCTCCACTTAGCACCAATTGATTTTAGATTGAATGCTTGGGAAGTGGCTACGTCTACACTCAGTAATAGCTCATCCAAAATTAGAACAATTCAAGAACGCGAAAACACCCCCGGTCTGCTAGGTCTATTCCCACATGTTCTCCTCAAACTTCATACTAAAAATATAAAAAACTTAACATCCATGGATGAAGAAATTTTATTTCATCTAGTGACTTTTTGTACAACAAAAAATATGTATAAAAGAAAAACAATATTTTATATATTACGAGCAAAATCTAATAAGGACTCTAAGGGTCTTCATCATCATGATCATATAAGCATATCTCATTACCTCTAATCATCTTTACTGTAGAAGAGTGGTGTAAACCTTGTATATACTTCTTAAATCACAAATTAAAAGTATGAGTACAAATATATTGGGAGAAGAGAGAGAGAATAATCCCTTATACAAGATGCGAGACTATTACATGAGAAAGAAGATCTATAATGGGCCTCTAAATGAGCCTTTACAAGATGTTTTCTAACTGTTTCCAACACTCCCCCAGAAGCTGGTGCGTGCAAGTCGTAGGCGTCTAGCTTGGATAAGAACTGAAAGTATAACAGTCGAGAGAGGGCTTTAGTCAGGATGTCAGCTACTTGTCCTGTAGCGGGAACATGCTCCAATTCTATCTTCTTTGATTGAACTTTTTCTTGAATGAAGTGACAGTCAACTTCAATATGTTTTGTTCGTTCATAGAAGACTGGATTCCTGACAATATGTATCGCAGATTGACTGTCACAAAATAAGGACGCCGGAGATGAAAGTTTGAGTCTCAAATCATTAAGAAGACTTTCAAGCCAGGTTAACTCAGATACAACAATCATAGCCCGTTACTCGGTCTCGGCAGAAGATCGAGCAATAACAGTCTGCTTCTTGCTACGCCAGGTAATAAGGTGTCCACCGAAGTATGTGCAAAAATAAGTTGTGGAACGCCTATCATCAAGAGAACATGCGTAATTGGCGTCAGAATACGCAACAAGAGATAAAGAGGTAGATAGTTTGTAAACAAGTGCTTGTCATGGAGTGTCTTTAGACATCTGAGAATGCGCTCAACGGCTTGAAGATGAGAAGTCCGAGGAGCATGTATAAAACGACTCACAACCCCCACAACAAATGAGATGTCAAGTCGAGTAACCGTAAGATAAATCAGCTTCCCTACTAAGCGTCGATAGTATTTTGAATTTGTAAGTAGTTGGTCAGAATCAGAACCATGTGCAGAAAGCTTGTGATTTACATCCACAGGGGTGTCCGCAGGTTTGCACCCTGAATAGCCAGCATTTTGAAGGAGATCAATACAGTACTTTCGTTGGGATAAGACGAGACCATCAGGTCGTCTTGCGACCTCAAGCCCAAGGAAGTATCGAAGATTTCTCAGGTCTTTCGTCTGAAGTGCTGAGTTCAAATGTTTCTTGATTTATTGTATCCTTGTAGAGTCGTCGCTAGTAATTAGGATATCATCAACATACACAAGGAGAATCACAGTGCTTGTTGGCTGATGACGGGCGAAGAGGGAGAAGTCAGCCGAGCTCCGTGTAAAACCAACTTCGTGAATAACCTTGCTGAATTTCTCAAACCAAGCACGCGGGGGCTGTTTGAGACCATATATAGATTTCCGAAGATGACATACATGAGACTCCCCCGTGGTCTCAAACCTGAGAGGTTGATGCATATAAACAATTTCCTGCAGATCACCATTGAGAAAGGTGTTTTTAATATCCAACTGATGGAGGGGCTACTGACGATGGACAACCAAAGAGATCAGGACCCGAACAATATTCAACTTGGTAACCGGGGAGAAAATTTCATCATAATCAAGGCCTTCTGCTGAGTGAAACCCCGAGCCACGAGGCGAGCTTTTAGGCGGTCAACAGTCTCATTTGCAACATGTTTGATAACAAAAATTCACTTGCAGCTGACACAGGACTGGCCGGGAGGAAGAGGAACCAGATCCGAGGTCAGGTTAGCCCAGAGGGAAGTCATTTCATTATCCATGGTCTCCCGCCACCCCGGGTGCTGAAGCGCTTCCTGCACGGAATTAGGAATAAAAATGCAGGAAAGAGAAACGACAAATTGATGGAGTGGCTGAGAGAGATGATGTAGAGACACATAATTCGCCAAGGGATGAGCCGTAGATGTTGATGTTGGATCAGCAGGCCGCGGGATGTCATCGGTAGAAGGGAGCTGCTGTAGGGAAGTAGTCTTGGACTTACGACGAGTATAGACACGGAGAGGTGGTGAAGGTAGAGGAGGTACCGAGAGAGGTGAGGGAGGAGGTGGTAGAGGTGGAATCGTGATCGGGACGGCAGGACGAGCGACAGTAGAAGGTGGAGACGGGGTAGAAGGAGAGTAGTGGTATAGTTGATCCTCAAGGAAGGTGTTGGGTTCATTGCCAACAATATCCCAGATTTGAAGAAGTCAATCATGTCAATGATATACATAAAGTTGTATTTGATGTATGCTTAAGTTCATGCATGCAGGTTAGTCCTTGTAACATTGATAGGACAGGTATTCCAAGTGATGTGACATGTGATCACAAGGTGATGTGGAGAGACGAAAATCTGTCTAAGTTCACAGGAGTTGAGTGAAGTCTACTCACTCAACGCCAGATGCAAGGGAAGATGCTGGATAGGCTGGAAATCGCCCAAATCCACAGGCGTTGAGTGAAGTCTATTCACTCAACGCCGGGTGAGTAAAATCGCTGAATATAGCTTGATAGTCTAAGCCTAACTACTGGCTAGACAGAAATGTGGCTAACTCCACGGGCGTTGAGTGAAGTCTACTCACTCAACACCATACAACATAAATTGTTGAGTAAGACTTAATCTGTCAAAGCCACATAAAATCTGTGTATATATTTGACTAAGTCCACATGTGTTAAGTGTAGCTTACTCACTCAACGTCATGTGATAAAAGCGTTGAATGAACCTTAGTCAGTCAGAGCCACCGTATTTCCAACACAAAATTTTGGCTAAGGACAAAAGCGTTGAGTGAAAGCTAATCACTCAATGCCTAATCAACTGAAAAACTGTCTAAGGACAGAGGCGTTGAGTGAAGCTTACTCACTCAATGTCATGTCAATATAATTGACAGATGCTGAAAGCGTTGAGTGAATAAGCAACACTCAACGCTTCCCAAGAAGAAAAATTTGATAAGTCCAAATGCGTTGAGTGAAGGTTGTTCACTCAACGCCAAGTGACAGAAACATGTCTAAGGGCTTTGGTGTTGAGTGAAGGTTGCTCACTCAACGCCTAATGACAGAAAACCTTTCTAAGTGTTTTGACGTTGAGTGAAGTTGCTCACTCAACGCCTAATGACAGAAAACCTTTCTAAGTGTTTTGTCGTTGAGTGAATATTGCTCACTCAACGCCTAGTGACAGAATGATTGGCTAAGGCCAAAAGCGTTGAGTGAAGCTTGTTCACTCAACGCCTGAGATAGACAGAAATTTGTCTAAGTGTTTTGGCATTGAGTGAAGCTTATTCACTCAACACCTATACTAAGATGTTTGATTTTGACTAAGTCCACAGATTATAACGTCAGCAAAAGTCAACATTGTTCAAATTACTCGCGGGAAAGCTACGGAAAGCTACAGAACACGACAATTAGCGCCAGAGGCCTACTGTACGTCTTCTTCCGTTAAAGCAAGTTGCAGAAGTCAACTGCAGGTGGTCCCCACTGCTTCATGGAGCCGTTGATCGGCGAAAGATAAAAGGGACAACTTTACAAGGAAGAACTTAACTTTTAGGGTTTTGTTTCACAAAGAAAAAGAGCGGCTGGACTTAATCTTCCTCATCATTGTTGCTGAGAAAAAAGCTTGAAGTCATTCAGCTGAACCAAAAGTTCATTCCAGATAGCTGTAGCATTTTCTTCTACTACAGCAAGTTCAGAAACTCTTCTGATAAAGAAAAGAGAGGAGAGTCTTCAGTCCACTGCAAATTCAGGTTAGCTGGTTGAAGAACTCAAGACCTAGCAGATCTTCAGTCTTCAAAAGCAAGTTCGGAAACAAGTTTTCTGAGATACTTCCAGCAGACGCAACCACTTATTGAAGAACATCTTTTTGTTGCTATGAAGATAGTTAGAGCTGAAATAACTCAGCTCTAGTAGCAGACACAGAGAAATTTCTCTGTGTCAAATTAAATAAAATAATTATATTTCTGTAGGATCCTTTTGGATCTGAGCTGTAGGGCTTTTGAGCCTGAAGTAGGGCAGTTTTGCCTGAGCTGTAGGAGAGTTATACTCTCTGAGTGTAGCATCCAGTTTGGATCTGAGGTAGGTGATCTTTTGATCACTGAGCTGTAGGGCTTTTGAGTCTGAGGTAGGAGAGTCATTCTCTCTGAGTTGTAGGGCACTTGTGCCTGAGTTGTAGGATCTTTTGGACCTGAGGTAGGGTCTTTGTGTCTGAGCTGTAGGAGAGTCATTCTCTCTGAGGTAGAATCCTTTGTGGATCTGAGGTAGGGTTGTCCTCCGAGCCTGAGTTGTAGGGCCTTTGGGCCTGAGGTAGGTGATCATTTGATCACTAAATTGTAGGAGCAAGTTTGCTCTGAGGTAGGGCCTTTGACCTGAGTTGTAAGTTTTGGAGGAGACTGAGAGATCCTGAGGGATCTGAGGTGTAAGCTCTTTGAGCTGAGTTTTGGAGAAGTGTTTTGTCTAACTGAAAGTTAGAAAGGTGGGAGGAGAGTGGATGTACTCATAATCTGGGGAACCACTATATATTCTGTGGATGTTTTTTGTTGTGTTGTTTCTTTATTGCAGTTTCTTGAAAGCAGATAACTACTAACACACTAAGCATTTAAAAAAGAAAATAAAAGAAAGTCACAAGAACCAAGAACCTCATTCACCCTCCCCTCTAGGTTGCAAGCTATCTTGAAAACAAAGACTTTCAAGTGGTATCAGAGGGAGGTTGCTCAAAAAGGATTTAATAATCTGAGTGATCTCCAAGGGTAGCTACCTTGAAATTTCTCTTACTTTTGCCCACTTGAAAGGCAATTCCCAAAAGCCCACGTAACTCCTACATGAAACCCTAAACCCATCCTTTAAAAGCACCCCCCCTAACCCTAATCGGTGGCAGGTATCAGAACGACAGGAAATCATTTTCCTGTTATCGTTCTCCCAGCGCCGCCCCTGCATCGCCCCACGGAACATCCTCCTGAAAGCCTCCACAGCGTCCACTCAGCCTCCTTCTACGGAAGCCTCCAGCCCCTCTGCCTTCCCTGGTGCACATCCTTCTTCGACGAAGGCCTCTGGTGAAGCCCGTCTTCCCCAGACGTCAGCGTCGGGACTCCTCCAAAGTTCCGGTGACTGCTCCTGGCCCTTCCTCAGTCGATTCCAGCGACCTTGCAGGATTTTCTCTTCTTCCGGATGCACGATCCCACTGGCCCAGTCCTCCACACCTCCAGCGGCTCTGCCCTGTTTCCCGGTGACCTCACCTCTGCCAGCCCCAACGTCTACAGCAACTTCCGGCCGGCCTCCAGTGAGCTTTTCCAGCAACTGTCGGTAGCCCCTCTTGAAGTTTCACGAGCCGTTGTTGCTACCTCTTTACTTGTGGTAAACCTCTCCCTCTTCAATCTCATACATTCGTCGTTTTATGCTTAAAACATAAATAAATGGTTAACTAATTAGAGCTTGCCCGGCTTAATCGTCATCTCCTAATTACCGTTGTTCTTATATCTGGACTATCTGCCACCTATTTGAGATGCACGTGGATCTAGTGTTTGTGACGTTATCATGCACATGCGATAGTCTTGCGTTCGCGAGCGACGCTTAGGTCGTTTTAGTCGTTGAAATAGCCCGCGAAGTTGCATCGCGCTGCATTTAATTTAAAAGATCGCATTTTACTTTATTTCAAAACTACACCCTACCTTGGTTTACATCAGTTTGGTATCAGAGGACAGTGACTTGCTTCTATCGCGAGTCACGCGATCCGGTTTTCAAAATTGTTTTCAAATAATTCTCTAAAAAATGTGTGATTTAGATGCGCGTATTAAAGCTTTGCGGAAAGCCGTTGAGTTCGTCACTGCAGAACTCAAGCAGAATATGAGTGAGTTGTGCACCTCTGTTCACAACCTAGAGACGACAATGCGCACGCATTATGCTGCTCCTGCATACCTCCACACTTCAAATCACATAGTGGAATCCGAGATAAAGTCTTTCGATAGTCCTTTGTCTCGCCTTGTCAGTCTTATGACGAGCACCTTAGTCTCATCCACCCCCATCGTGACACTCTCTTGAGTCGAGGAGGTTCTTCCTGAGCCTCTGCTCTAGGAAGAAGAGCTTTCTCCTATCTTTATCACTCCGACTGAAGTCGTGATATCACTTGTCTCCACTATAGCACCCCCTTCGATCGAGAAGTTTCTTCCCGAGCCCCTGCTCCTGGAAGAAGAGCTTTGTCCCACTTTTATCACGCTAACAGAAGTCGTGAATCCACTTTCCTTTAGGACAACACCTATTTTAGCAACTGAGTTATTTTCTGAGCCCCCGCTTTCAGAAGAATTTATTAGTGACGTGACACTCACCTCGGATGACACAGGCTCGCTCTCTCTTCTCCCTGAGAAGTTGGCTAGTGATGAGACCCTCATCTTAGGTAACCTAGGTTCGTTCGTCAAATGTCCCGACCTTCTTCGCACAATACCGCCACAAACCCTTGAGCCCACAGACGTTGTGCTTGGTGGCCACTCTCTAGTGCCATTAGAGTCCCTACCTTATGTGGATTTTATTTTTGGTGAGCACGCCTTTTGTTCATGACACTTCCCTTTGGTTTTAAGCGCATACGTTGAGTCACCACATCCCTACCGTTTAAGTTCTGACACTTCTAGGTCTATTCGTATTGAGTGAGCCGAGACGATACTTAGATATTTTACTGCTCATCGGGACACCCGTTTCAAGGGATTTTTATGAAAAGCTTTACACGCTAAATTTGGGATATGTTTAAAATTTTGTGACTCGAGTGGAATTTCATCAGGCGAAATTAGGACGATATTTGATCCGGGTCTAGCAGACATTCGTAGCTGTCTATCAGACGAGAGTATGTTGGGTTATGAGTTACTGATTCCACGGGTTGATTTCACTTGCTTCCTGTTCTCCATACTGCCACATGTTTTCCCCACACACCGCTTTTGTCATCCGTTGAAAGCTCTAATAATTACTGTTTATTTAAATATTTGGCATGAAATTTTGACTAATGGGTTGCGAGTTTTGGGGATGAGAGATTACTTTCAGGTTTTGGGTCGCAGCGACGGCATCAGCAGGACAGTCATGCAACATTTTCTCCGATCGACATTTGAACTTTCTACTTGCAGGTTACATCGAGTCTCGTCGGGGTCGAGCTCTTTCAACCCCGGGAAAATTGACGCAACCCGCGACGCTTCTTTTTTTTTTATTTCTCCCTGTTTTATCTGTGTCGTGTATGTCGTGGCGCATTTGGTTTTATTTTGTTGTGTTGAGTTGTACGCGCATGTTATTAGCGCTTTTGTATAATTTTGTATCGTGCATGTTGTTCGCGCAATTTTTGTTTGGCTCGTTGGTGTGACCGACCAACGAGACCCTAAATACATAGGTCCAGTAGTTTAGGAGATAGGTTAATTAGGGCAAATTAGAAATAATTAACTACAATTTATAAGTTTTGAAAATATAATTCCCTTTGAGGGCCCTATTTAAAATTTCTTTTACTTTTGCCCACTTGAAAGCCCATTCACAAAAGCCCACATAACTCCTACATGAAACCCTAAACCCATCCTTTAAAAGTACCCCCCCCCCCCAACCTAATTGGTGGCTGCTATAAAAACAACAGGAAATCATTTTCCTGTTATCGTTCTCCCAGCGCCGCCCCTGCATCGCCCGACGGAACATCCTTCGGGAAGCCTCCACCGTGTCCAGTCAGCCTCCTCCTACGGAAGCGCAAGCCGCTCCGCCTTCCCTGGTGCACATCCTTCTTCGACGAAGGCCTCCGATGAAGCCCGTCTTCCCCCGACATCAGCATCGGGACTCCTCCAAAGTTTTGGTGACTGCTCCTGGCCCTACCCCAGTCGATTCCTCTTCTTCCAGCTGCACGATCCCACTGCCCCAGCCCACCACACCTCCAGCGACTCTGCCCTATTTCCTGGCGACCTCACCTCTGCCAGCCCCAGCGTCTACAACAACTTCTGGTCGGCCTCCAGTGAGCTTTTCCTGCAACTGCCGCCAGCCCCTCTTGGAGTTTCACGGACGTTGTTGCTACCCCTTTACTTGTGGTAAACCTCCCCCTCTTCGCTCTCATACATTCGTCGTTTTATGCTTAAAACATAAATGAATGGTTAACTAATTAGAGCTTGCCCGACTTAATCGTCATCTCCTAATTACCGTTGTTCTCATATCTGGACTATCCGCCACCTATTTGAGATGCTCGTGGATCTAGTGTTTGTGACGTTATCATGCATGTGTGGTAGCCTTACGTTCGCGAGCGACACTTAGGTCGTTTTAGTCGTTGAAATAGCCTGCAAAGTTGCCTCGCGCCACATTTATTTTAAAAGATCACATTTTATTTTATTTCAAAAATCACCCCCACCTTGGTTTACATCATTTGGTGCCCTTGAGGTGTACCCCATACTTTTCTAAAAGCATAATTATGTGTGCACCAAGTAATTGGAAGCTGATGTTGACATCCATGATTTTTGCAAGGGACTGATGTAATTTGAAATTGCTAATTAAAGTAATTCAACCCCCTTTTTAAATAAAAAAATTAATGAATTAATTAATCAATTAATTGAGGAGTCAACAAAAATTCATTAATGAATTTGGATTGGGAGGCAAGCGGCTAAAAGGAGGGCGCAAGCCTGCGGAATGGCTCGAGGAAGAGTGCAGGGCGCTAGGCTCGAGACTAAAGGGGCGTGCTTCAAAAAGCGATGCAGATGACGAGGAAGGGAGCAACATCGGGTGATCCTCTGCATAAGTCCAGAGGGAAAGATCTCCATAGTGGGATCGATCGTGCTTGGACCAGCGAATGTTGTTCCTGGCATGAAAGAAGAGATCGATGTGGCAGGGTACGTGTTGGTAAAGGGGAATAGACGAACGATGCGGGAACATGTGCATTACGATCTTGGAGATCCCGTCGATGATGAAGACAAAGTTGTTGCCGAAGGAGATGTTGTTGGCGAAGACTGTACAACCCCGTGCCAGGCGAGTGGGCCCATCTGGGGAGGACCCAGCTGAATAGTGGGCATTCTTTGACTCAGGCGAGTTGGACGGGCGAGTGGTCCCCGACTCGCTTAGGCCGAGTGGCCAAGAGCGTTGGGGGCGAGTGGAACATATAGGCTCGCACTCGACCTGGGACCATGGCAGGGGGTAGGCGAGTGGGGTAATCAGACCCGCACTCGCCCTAGGCCCCGGGCTGGCGGCGAGTGTCAGTCCCATCGAGCACTCGCTGCCCCAGGCGAGTGGTATTTTCATGGACCACTCGCCCTGAGTATTTTTTACCAGAATGCCCTTGTTGGTTTGCCAATAGCCCCTCTGAACAGCGGAGTTTCGCTGTTGGCAGACCGTTTTGGGCTGCGTATAGAAGATCTGAACAACGGAGTTAAGCTGTTTGCAGACCAGGCTTAAAATTCTATAAATAGACCCTGTTGGCACCTTTGGCCAGTTCTTTTGGCTTCTTCCTCCTTTGGTTGTTTTGGTTGGCTGCGAGAGTCCTTCAAGGTGCTCAGCTCAGCTTTTGGCTTAGAAGGGGAAGCGCTCTTAAGATCTTCTGGGTGTGTGGTGAGACCTCCACGTTGCAGCCCAGGGTTAGTTTTCTAGTTCTGAGTGTCTGGTCAGGAGTTCTAGTTCGGGAGAAGTAAGTGCAAGCTACCCCATTGGGTCCGAACTCTCGTTGAGACCAAGTTTTGCCTTCAACATTTCTGGTGCGGTGAGCGTGGACCGTAGCCTGCACAAGAAAATCATGGGCAAACCTTCATGGCCAGAGGCGAGGGAGAAGGAGCTGGCTCGGGGAACTCGCCACCTCTAGCGAGTGGTGTCACGGTCGGGATGCTGGAAGAATTCAAGAGGGGGGTCTGACAAACCATTCACCTGACATTCGCCGCAAGGAGCGAGTGGGCAACGCCCTCTGTCCCAGTGGTCGCGGCCCCGTCTCTAGGCGAGAACGTCACTAGTCAGCGACCCGGGAAGGAGGTGTCGGTCGAAAGCGACGAGAGGGATCTCGTCGAGCGAGAACTATTCCCAGGACAGGCGAGTGCTGACAGGGTCAGCGATCCCATGGCGTGAGATGGTTCAGCTCACCTGGTGGGATGGGGAAGCCCTTTCAGTGAGTTAATCGTCTCAGCCCCGGTTCCAGAGGGGTTCAGAGAGCCGAAGATGTCTTACTGCACGGGCAGAGATGATCCAGTACAACATGTCCAGTGGTTCGAAGATGCCGTCTCCATAAAGCAGATGTCAGACGTCTTCAAGTGCCGACTTTTCGCCATCACCTTAAAGGAGAAGGCCAAAGACTGGTTCCACCAGCTCCCCACAAGCTCAATTTACTGCTTTGAGGACTTGCGACGTGTGTTCCTCTTGAGGTTCTCGACGTCAAAAAAGAGGAAGAAGGGAGCAGAGTGTCTGTTCGCGATCAAGAAAAACCGGAGGAGACGTTGGGGAGTTACGTTGATCGGTTCAAAGTGGAGATCCTTTTGGTCCAGGAGGTTCCAGGGTATACCCAAATGTTCGCCTTCACACTGGGACTTCGACAAAGATTCTTTAGCATGGAGCTGAAGAGGGTGGCACCTCTATCCTTTAAAGAATAGATGGAGAGGGAGGCAAAAGAGAGAGGGGGAGATGGCAAACCCAGCGTTTGCCAAGAAACTGGCCAAGTTGGCGGAGAATGAGGTGAAGGAGCAGGGAGCAGGAAGGCAACAAAAGGTGAGGAGGAGGAAAGAGCCCTGAGGTCAGGGGAACCAGGGGCAGCAACAGGGTTGGGGGTATCGGGAGCCGAACAACCGGTTGGCCTGGAGACCCCAGGAGGGGCCTGCCCAGGGGCAGGGGAGAGGATTTCAAGGTGGAGAGAATTACAGCGGAGGTCAGGGGCGGTTCAACCCACCGGGATGGAGGCAAGGTCTGAGGCCGCACCTCCCGCAGCAGCAGCAAGCGATGGCGATCGCCCGGGGAAGGGGTATGAGAAGAGCAAATGGATGGGGAAGGAGAGAAGGGGGCAGGGTGGCGTTGCCCTATTATGACTTCCATCAGAAGGAAGGTCACGCGTCGACCACATGCCCGGAGTTTTTGGAGATGAGGGGGCTCGAGGCCAGGTTCAGCAACAGCCGCCGGTGCGGATCGAGGAAGTTCTGTCAGGAGGACAGGAGGATAGATGTGAGGACCAGATTGACGTAGGCGCCCGCTGAGGGATTGGGGTGATCCATGGGGGGTGGGAGTCGAAGCCACCCGCAAGGGGAGCATCCAGACCATGTTCAGGAGGAGCGTCGCCTCGACCTCCCAAACCCCACCCTTGGAGGAGAAGATTACCTTCTCATCGAAGGACATGCTCGACTACGAGGATCCATTCAGTGACGCCCTGTTGATCCAGACGGCGATTGAAAACTACACGGTCTCTCGGATTCTGGTTGACAATGGGAGCTCAGTGAATGTAATCTTCAAAAGGGCCTTCAAGGCAATGAAGGTGGAGGCTAGGAGGGTGTTGGCCTCAGATGGGTCGTTGTTTGGATTTTCCGGTGAAAGGAAGGAAGTTAGGGGAGGAGTTGGTCTCCATGTGACGTTGGGGGGTGTCGAGGAATTGTCGGTTCGTCATTGTTGACGCTCCGAGCAGCTAAAATGTCAACTTCGGGCGCCCCACATCAGCGCTTTTCGCTGCGTCTCCTCGTCTTTTCATCAATGCCTCAAGTTTAACAGCGGAGGGGTCCAGGTCTGGGTCAGGGGGATCCGACGGTGGCAAGACAGTGTAATGTGACGGCAGTTAACACCATTTCTTGGTTGGCGGAGGCCGAGGAGATTGGGAGAGCGCTGAAGGTGCAGGCAGGGCAGGGAGATGGTGCAGAAGCAGTTGGGGAAGAAGTAGCGGAGCTGGAGGGGCGGGAAGGAGTGGAGATGATGGAAGAGGGAGTAGGAGAAGAGGAGGAGGAGAGGTTGCTGGAGAAGGGGTCCGGAGTGATGGAGGTGGAAGAAGTGGAGAAGGAGGAGGTACTTGCGCAAGGGAGGAGACTGGGAAGTGAGTGGGAGCAGTCCAGGCTGGAGGCAGCAGAGGAGGTGGTAGAGATGGAAGTCCTCGCCAGGGGTGGGAGGACAGAGAAGGTACGGGTCAGCGGCGGGTTGAGTCCCAGGGATCAGGAGAAGATACGGGAGTGCATCCAGAGGAGCGTCGATGTCTTCGCGTGGAGTGCAGCGGACATGCCGGGCATCGACGTAGATGTGGCATGTCACCGCTTGAACCTCGACCTAAAAACACGCCCCATCCGCCAAAAGAGGAGGACCGTCGCCGTCGAGCTGGAGGAGCCCATCCGGGAGGAGGTGGAGAAGCTCCTCAAGACAGGTTTTGTATCGGAGATCCAGTATCCAGGCTGGGTCTCCAATGTGGTAATTGTTAAGAAAGGTGATAGGTGATGGAGGATGTGTGTAGACTTCTCTCTTTTGAATAAATCATGCCCCAAGGATTGTTATCCTCTGCCTCAAATCAACGCGCTGGTTGACTCAGCTGTCGTTTTTTCCGCGATGAGTTTTTCAGATGCTTTTTCAGGTTATCATCAAATCAGGATGCACCCACCCGACGTCAAAAATGTCTCCTTCATCACGAGAGAAGGATGTTTCAGCCACAAGATGATGTCATTCGAGTTGAAAAAATGCAGGAGCAACATATCAGCGGATGATGGACCGGGTTTTCAGAGAGCAGAGATGGAGAAAACTGGAGGTGTACGTGGATGATCTCATGGTAAAAAGCAAAGATGTGAGCTCCCATTTACTGGACTTGGAGGAAACGTTCGCTACCCTACGAAAGTTTAAGATGAGGTTGAACCCCTTGAAGTGTGTCTTCGGGACGAGCAGGGGGAAGTTCTTGGGTCATCTCCTCACCCCAGCAGGGGTAGAGCCCAACCCTGACAAGGTGAAGGCCATTATAGAGTTGGAATCGCCACAAAACATCAAGGAAGTTCAGCGCATGATAGGAAAGCTCGCCGGGTTGAGTAGGTTTCTCTCTCGGGCAGGGGAGAAGTGATCACCCTTCTTCAAAGTGCTGCGGGGGAATCAAAAGTTTGAATGGTCAGAAGAATTGAGGAAGCATTCCAAGCCTTGAAGAGTCAGCTCGCCCAGGCCCCACTCCTCCAGGGACCTAAGGAGGGAGAGGACCTGGCTTTGTACCTTGGAGTGGGAGCTGAGGCCGTAAGTTCTGTCCTCGTCGGGAGGAGGGTAAGAAGCAACTGCCCATTTATTATGTCAACAGGGTCCTAAAGAAGGCAGAGCTCTGTTACCCGATCCTAGAAAAGTTGGCTTTCTCCTTGATTGTCTCAGCTAGAAAGCTCAGACCGTACTTTCAAGCGCATTCGATCAGGGTGGTGACTGACCACCCTCTTCGCAGGATCTTAGAAGGGGTGCAGCACTCAGGAAGATTGGCTAAATGGTCCATAGAGCTAAGCGAGTTAGACATCTCCTTTGTACCTCGGTTCTCGATTAAGGCGCAGGCGGTAGCCGATTTCTTGGCCGACTATGTCGTCGAGGTGGAAAGTGAAAGGCCCTCGCAGTAGGTTGCCTGGAATGTGCTGGTCGACGGAGCCTCAGGGAAGCATTCTTTGGGAGGCGGAGTAGTGTTGGTAAGCCATCAGGGGACTTTGATAGAGCAAGTCGTGGCCCTGCATTTCTCAGTCACTAACAACCGAGGAGAGTATGAGGTCGTGATAGCCGGGCTACGTTTGGCCAAAGAGCTGGATATACAGGATGTGGAGGTGTTCACAGATTCAATGGTGGTAGTGTCACAAATCAAAGGGGAATACGAGGCGAGGGAGTCCACCCTCATGAGGTACTTGACCAAGGTGAAGGGGCTCATCGGAGGTTTCCGAGCATTTTCCATTCAACACATTCCTCGGAAGGAAAATATTGCAGCTGATCGGTTGTCCAAGTTCGGACCCCGGGCCGGCGGTACTTTAACGGAACTGTTTCGCCCGTCCATCGAGGAGGGTGAATTGATGGAGGTGGATCGACGCCCCTCATGGGTAGACCCCTTCGTAACATTCTTAACCACGGGTGAACTCCCGGAGGAGATCCGGGACAAAAAATGCTTCAGACACAAGTCAGCTTATTATCTGATGCATGAAGGAGGGTTGTACCGGAAGACCCTTTCGGGACTCCTAGCCCGGTGTGTGCTGGAGGAAGAAGTCCCGAGGATCTTGGAGGAAGAACAATCTGGCGAGTGCGGCAGTCACTCGGGAGGCAGAACCTTGGAGTCGAGGGTGGTCCGACAAGGGTACTTCTGGCCGTCCCTAGGAAAGGACGCGGCTAAATTCGCAAAAAAATGTCAAAAGTATCAACTATTTGCTCTGTTCCAACTCTTACCGGCCCAGAGTCTTCGGAGCATCACATCGCCCTGGCCCTTCGCCATTTGGGGGATGGACTTGGTTGAACCTTTTCTCCAGGCAAGTGGGCAAAAGAGGTTCCTCCTAATCATGATCGACTACTTCTCGAAAGTGGCTAGAGGTGAAGGCGCTGGCCAAGGTGACCTCCCAGGTGATACACAACTTCGTGTGGGGAAAGATCATCTGCCGGCATGGACTTCCTCAAGCCATAGTCACTGATAACGGGCACCAGTTTGCCAGTGAAAAGTTCATCAGCTTCTGCACTCAGTAGGGGATAGACCTCAGGTTTGCCTCCGTCCACCACCCTCAGAGCTACGGGCAGGTGGAGGCAGCAAACAAGATCATTGTGAACCTGTTAAAGAAGAAGGTGGAGAACCTGAGGGGGACCTGGGTAGAACAACTTCCCTCGGTATTATGGGCCCTGAGGACTACCCCCAACACAGTCACGGGAGAGACCCCCTTCAAACTTTCTCACGGTTGTGAAGCCGTTCTACCGATGGAGTTTGAAGCAACTCAGGTTCGCATCTTTATTTTAATTTACTTTTGTATTTTTGTAGCGCACTGTTTCGCACATTTTTGTCTAGTTGTCTTTCATATTATATCGCGCTTGTCATTCGCGCACTGTTGTTTGACTTATTGGAATGACCGACCAATAAGATCATGAATGGATAGGTCCGTCAAATTAGGGGTAGTGTTAAATTACGCAAACAAGTAATTTAAAATATAAAATATATTTTGAAATTAAATTTTACTTTATTAAATATTCTATTTCATAATATAAGTTGTCTAACTCTTGTTTTTTCAACCCCTTTAATTCAATGAATGACATTGCATTGAATGGAATTCCTATGGTCCCAAATTAGTCGCCTAAGCCTGTTAAAAATGTCCAGCCGAACCTCTTTGAAAATTGAACCCCCCCCCCCTCATTATTTAACCTTGTTAGTTATTAAAAAAAATTAAAGGGCCATCTCTTTTATAGCCTAAACATGTCCGTACCCCAAGGCAGACGGGGAAAAGAAGAAAACGACGAGATAATTACAGTCTTCCTCGTTTTCCTCCTCCAGCGCAACCGACGACTGTTCGCCCTGCCTCCAGCGCCACCTCCTGTCCCTCTCAACATCCCACGACGCGTTGTTGCCTCCCGCAACCCCGGAGGCCTCCGACGACGCAATGACGGTCCACCGCTGACAAGAATGAGATTTCCTTTGCTCTGTTGGCCCCGACTTCCATTAACAGCCACCGGGCGGTGATTCCTGTCGTCACACGCCGACGAGATCTTCCACCGTCCCTACCCCAATTCATCCTTGCTGCAGTTTAGTGCCTCCACCCGAGTCTGCATCCACAGAATCCCCTCCAGCCTTTCTCTGTTTGGGGTATCCCTTCTCTTGCGTAAGGGCTACATATATCACCCGCCGAACTCATGCCCCCTTACTATCAGTATAATATTTATGTTTAGTTTTATTTGGCCAGTACAAACAGAGCTTGCTTGCTTAATATATCATTACTCTTGTTTGTCGTTAACATAAAAGTCGTGTATGTTTTCTTATCTAGCTAATGCATGTGGATGAATTACTCATAACGTTGAATACGAGCGAGTGGTAGATACTTTCTGAGCGTTTGCAAATATTTGGACGGCAATCAAATTGAAAATCCTCGAGTCACATTCCACTAGCGCAACTTATTTTAAGATCGATATTGAAGATTTATCTTTTAAATCAAATACCAATTTTGGGAATGCATCAGAGTTCGAGGTCAAGTCGTCACGGGTAGTGCCGCCGAGGAAGGATATGAGGAATGGAGGATTGAGAACGAAGGGGGCCTACGACTCTCACTGGACCTGATAGAGGAACTCCACGACATAGCTGCTGTCAGGCAAGAGGAGATCAAGCGACGGATGGCTCGGTACTTTGACAAGCAAGTCAGAATCAAGCAGTTCGCGGAAGGGGATCTGGTCCTAAAAAAGATAAATGATGTCGGGAGATCAACAGCAGTGGAAAAGCTTCATCCAAATTGGGAAGGTCCATACATCGTCGAGGAAGCACTGAAGTCAGGAGGATATCAACTCAAGAATGTGGAGGGGGAGTCCCTAGGTCACACCTGGAGCGGTGATGATTTGAAACGTTTCTATCACTGAACCTTGTAAATAAAAGATTCTTGCTTATTAATTCTCTTTTTTCAACAGCAGTGGAAAAGCTCCATCCAAATTGGGAAAGTCCATACATCGTCGAGGAAGCACTGAAGTCAGGAGGATATCAACTCAAGAATGTGGAGGGGGAGTCCCTAGGTCACACCTGGAGCGGTGATGATTTGAAACGTTTCTATCACTGAACCTTGTAAATAAAAGATTCTTGCTTATTAATTCTCTTTTTTCAAGATCTCTTGTGAGTGAACTATGTATGTGGCTGATGGTATATTGATATGTTGGCCCCGGGCAGATCCCGCTGACCAGGCTCCCACTAGCTGGCAGGGCTAGAAGTCACTCGATGGTAGATGGAGATGTTGACCCCGAGCAGATCCGGCTGGCCAGGCTCATACTAGCTTGCAGGGCTGGAAGTCACTCGGTGGTAGATTGGAATGTTGTCCCCGAGCAAATCCCGCTGACCAGGCTCCCACTAGCTGGCAGGGTTGGAAGTCACTCGGTGGTAGATGAAGATGTTGACCCCGAGCAGATCTCTCCGACCAGGCTCAGACTAGCTTGAAGGCCTGGAAGTCACTCGGTGGTAGATTGGAATGCTGGCCACGAGCAGATCCCGCTGACCAGGCTCCCACTAGCTGGCAGGGCTGGAAGTCACTCGGTGGTAGATTGAGATGTTGACCCCGCGCAGATCTCGCTGACCAGGCTTACACTAGCTGGTAGGGCTGGAAGTCACTCGGTGGTAGATTGAAATGCTTGCACCGAGCAGATCTCGCTGACCAGGCTCCCACTAGTTGGCAGGGCTGGAAGTCACTCGGTGGTAGATTGAGATATTTACCCCGAGCAGATTCCGCTGACCAGGCTCTCATTAGCTGGCAGGGCTGGAAGTCACTCGGTGGTAGATGGAGATGTTGGTGCAACCTGAATTGCTTCTGTATTTATTTTTACTTTGTTTATTTTCATATTTTGTAGCGCTTGTCATCGCGCAAGTTTGTTCTTTATTTTTCAAGTATTGTTGTGATTGGTGTCGCGACTTATTGGTGTAATCAGCCAAGAAGATCTTCAATAAATGGATCTGTCATATTAGGACTAGGGTTAATTTGGGGCAAACAAGTAATGAAATTATTAAATAATAATTAAATCTCTTGACATTCTCCCTTTATTCCCCTTCATTCCCATTTTAATTCTCCACCAGTTTTATTGTTATTAAATCATCGGTTTCATTGTTCTTTTTGTAACAGCCGGATCTTCCATTTGATATTATAAAAAGCCGGCCCATTTAAACCTCCTTAAACCAACAACCGGTCCCTCTCTTTGCTGGCCTTTTGCAACTCTTTCCATTAGTGGCATTTTTGTAACAGCTCGATCTCCCAATTGTTCAAAAACCAGGCCAACAATCCTCTGCTCTGAAATCCTCCCATACACAACGGATATTCGTCTCGACCCACAATGTTGGTATAACTTTTCTACTCATATCTCATCTTGACTGCTTTTAGTCCCTTATTCTTGATTGCATGTGAATGTTTCGTAAATTCAGAGCTTGTTTGCCCAATTAATTTTACTCCTATTGTCGTTAATTTGTTAATCCGGTCTTCGCTCTCTCTCGAAGTGTCGCTTGTGGATGAGTTGAAATTTATTGTTAAAATCGGACAAGTACAAGACACATATGCGGGTTTTGCAGACCTTTCGAGTACACTATCGCGTGTCAAAGCTCAAGAGTTCGTGACTTCACCACCAACCTTAAATTGTTCACAAAATCTTCGTTTCAAAATCAATTTCAGGATTTCAGGATGCATCAGATGTTAACCCCGAGCAGATCCTGCTGACCAGGCTCACACTAGTTGGCAGGCTGAAAGTCATTCGGTGGTAGATTGAGATGTTGACCCCGAGCAGATCTCGCTAACCAGGGTCACACTAGCTGGTAGGACTGGAAGTCACTCGGTGGTAGATTGAGATGTTGACCCCGAGCAGATCCCGTTGACCAGGCTCGCACTAGCTGGCAAGGGCAGAATTCACTCGGTGGCAGATTGAGATGTTGACCCCGTACAGATCCCACTGACCAGGCTCGCACTAGCTGGCAAGGGCAGAATTCACTCGGTGGCAGATTGAGATGTTGACCCCGTGCAGATCCCACTGACCAGGCTCGCACTAGCTGCAAGGATGGAAGTCACTCGGTGGTAGATGGAGATGTTGACCCGAGCAGATCCCGCTGACCAGGCTCACACTAGCTGGCAGGGCTGGAAGTCACTCGTTGGTAGATTGGAATATTTTCCCCGAGCAGATCCCGCTGACCAGGCTCCCACTAGCTGGCAGAGCTGGAAGTCACTCGATGGAAGATTGAGATGTTGACCCCGAGCAGATCCCGCTGACCAGGCTCTCACTAGCTGACAGGGCTGGAAGTCACTCGGTGGTAGATGGAGATGTTGACACCGAGCAGATCCCGCTGACCAGGCTCTCACTAGCTGGCAGGGCTGGAAGTCACTCGGTGGTAGATGGAGATCTTGACCCCGAGCAGATCCGGCTGACTAGGCTCACACTAGCTAGCAAGGCTGGAAGTCACTAGATGGTAGATTGAGATGTTGACCCCGAGCAGATCCTGCTGACTAGGCTCACACTAGCTCGCAGGGCTGGAAGTCACTCGGTGATAGATTAAGATGTTAACCCCGAGCGGATCCCACAGACCAGGCTCGCACTAGCTGTCATGGCTAGAAGTCACTCGGTGGCAGATTGAGATGTTGACCCCGAGCAGATCCCGCTGACCAGACTCACACTAGTTGGCAGGGCTGGAAGTCACTCGGTGGTAGATTGAGATGTTGACCACGAGCAGATCCCGCTGACCAGGCTCGCACTAGCTGGCAGGTCTGGAAGTCACTCGATAGTAGATTGAGATGTTGACCCCGAGCAGATCCGGCTGACCAGGCTCGCACTAGCTGACAGGGCTGGAAGTCGCTCGGTGGCAGATTGAGATGTTGACCCCGAGCAGATCACGCTGACCAGGCTCCCACTAGCTGGCAAGACTGGAAGTCACTCGATGGTAGATTGAGATGTTGACCCCGAGCAGATCCCGCTGACCAAGGTTCCACTAGCTGGCAGGACTGAAAGTCACTCGGTAATAGATTGAGATGTTGACCCCGAGCAGATCCTGCTGACCAGGCTCACACTAGCTGTCAGGGCTGGAAATCACTCGGTGGCAGATTGAGATGTTGACCCCGAGCAGATCCCACTGACCAGGCACTCACTAGCTGACAGGGTTGGAAGTCACTCGGTAGTAGGGAAAAGAGATTGGGACCCCTGACCATGATCTCACTAACTAGCTGGGGTCAAGAACTACTCGGCGACAGGTTAGGGGGTAGGCGAGTGCAGTCGCTCTGGTGTGGGTCTCGCCACCCAGGTACTCGCATGCCCCCCCCCCCCCCCCGAAGAGCCAGCATCAAGCACCTTCAGGTTGGAAGGCAAGTTGGACCTAGTCTTCCACTCACGCTTAGTCTTCAGGGTGGTGAGAGCAGGTAACCCCCTAATAGGCGAATGTGCGTGATGCGCGAGCCGGCCCGGTCCATTACGAGTTACCCTATCGCGTTTTGCCTTAGAGCAATCGCGCTACAAGAATAGCGAGGAGGCGAGTGGTTCCTAATTACTCGTTCGATCCTAGCCACCGAACAGGCGAAAGCGCGAGACCCCCATGAACACGTGTTCATGGGAAGCGAGTCGTCTGGAAATGACCTAACTCGGACGGATTCTAGCGCAGTGTGTTTTATCTTGGAGAAATCACGCCTCAAAGGTGGTGTGTGTGTGTGTGTGCGAGTGTGACATGACAAAGAAGCACATTACAAAAAAAGTAAGAAAAATGACAAGGACAGGAAGAGAGTTTCATTAAATGATATCTAGTTACAAAAAGATCGCCTCGCGGACGAGTGTACAAAAAAGACATTACAAGAAAGGGAAAAAAATTTTACAGCGAGTCCGCCCACCCTAATTGCCTCCCCCTGACTGGTCATCTCGGCTGCCCTCCACCTCGTCGAAGAGCGAGTCGAACTCATCCTCCTCGCATGGGATAGGGAAGGGGATGAACATCTCGAGGACCAGATCCCTGGCGGTAACCATCTCGCAGTCGGGCGTCAGCACTTTAAGGTCTCGCATGATCTGGAGCGTGCGGTCGGCGGCCTTGATGGAGGTGGCCCTCATCATCTCGTTGACCTCCGCCTCGCTGTACATCAGCGGCCTCCTTCCTTGACTGCTTGACTCGCCGCGAGCTGGGGGGAGGAAGGTATCAATCAGGCGAGTGATCTCGGCCTCGAGCTACTTATTTTGCCCCTCCAGCAGTTGGTTCCTCTCCTCCAGGTCGGTGACACGAGTGCGCATGCGGTTGGCGATCGCAGCGTCCTACGATAGGGAAATTAGGAAGGTGTTAAAAATGACAAGAACAAAAGGGAGGGGGGATATGATCGAAACTTACCACCCCGCCGGAGTTCTTCTCAAGGAGGTTCTCGACAATCCCTAGCTTACACTTCAGGTCCGCCGCCTCATCTACAGCGAGAGCTCGCGCTTCCTCGGCATCAAACCACTTGCGACTGAGGGAGAAGCCGCGACGGACAGTCATGTGCGCGAGCTCCAGAGAGAGCATTTGGGCTCGCGTACTCTCGTGGGCGAGCCGCTGCAGCGTCATGTCGTCATAGGCCTCTGCATCCTTGCGGCCATAGAGCCCAAAGCCGAGGGCGAAGGCATGCCCGCTGGGAAGTCGACGCTTGGACCAGGAGGGGAGGAGCGTGGAGATAGAGACACGGTTGGCCTTCTCGTCCCACAACACCATGGGCTCACCGACATGATCCTTTACCTTCCCGCTGAGGCCAAAATTTTGGTGGGCACTCGACGGTGCCACCTCGCTGGTTTTGGGCCCCTCCATGGCAGGGGACCCAAGGAGGTCGCTCTCGCCTCGCTCCCCCACTGGCGAGTCCCTCTGGACTTGCTTGCCTTTGGACACCACCGCCTTCTTTAGCTTTTTTCCCAACGGCGGAGGGCGAGGCGAGCCGGAGTCAGCGGGGGCGGGTCGCTTCTGGCTGCTGGAGGGCCCGGATGCATCCAGCTCTCTCTTGCACGCCGCCGCGGTTGCCCTCTCCCGGGCGAGTGGGCCGGCATCCAGCCCAACATCCGCAAAGGGCTGGTGCTCCGGGATCAATCTCTGCCCTGCAGGAAATGTACTTAGCATCATCAAGAAAAACATCTTTCGGCGAGACCAAAAGTGAATCGAGTGGGAAGCATACCTTCTCCATGGAGAACTGGCAGGAGCAAGTCGAGGCCCCTTCGTAGGAAGGCGACCTCGAAGTCCTTGTGGAGGAAGAACTGGTGGAGGTTGGCGTCGTCACCCGATACTGCCGGCGCCCGGTACGTATCCTCACTTCGTTGAGTGGGCGAGTAGGGGATGTTGCCGAGATCCCCCTTTACGAAGACGAATTTGGTGACCCGGTTGAGATTTTTGTTGACGGTCTCGCGCACCTTGAACTGCGAGCCGGCGAAGAAGCCGATGCCGTCGTTGGTGGCGCGGTAGATAAAGAGCTTCCGGAAGACGGTGAGGTTGAACTTGATCCGCTCCTTCCGGAGGAAGCTCACGAAAGCCACCAACATGGCAATCGCGTTGGGGTTGAGCTGCGCGGGGACAGCCCGATTATTTCAGGACCTGGCAAACTTCCGACCAGAGGGGAAGGCGCAGCCCCACCTCGAAATGCGAGATGGGGAAATCGAGCTCATCGGCGAAAAAGGTGTTTATCGCCGCGCTCCTCCTCGGCCGGCGCGCAGTGAACCCCGGAGTGACGAAATCAGCCAAAAAGGCGAGATACTCCTCCGAGAGATTCTCGTTGAAGGAGTACTCGGCGAACTACTTCGCGCACTTCGATCTTCCGTCAGCATCAACCCTCGCCTTTACCATCCTAACAAAGTGGCTCTTGCAAGTGCTAAGAGCGAGAAGTCCAGGGTCAAGAAGGTATGACTACAATAAATGTGATGGGTATGGGTAGTTAGGGGGTCGTAATTATAGAAAAAAGAGCTAAGGTAAGGTGAGTCGCTCTCTCAAGCCGACTCTCTAACCTCGGCATCGACCCTCCGCGACATATTCTACCATCGAGCGAGTTGAATTCAAGTTGAGACCCTGCACTCGCGCGAGACAAACAAGCATCAAATATTGCATATATTACAATTATTACATAAGCATAGTTCTGTGAATGTCCTCAAACAAAAAAAGGGGGAGGAGTAGAAGAATTATTGCAAGCCACGAGAGGACCGCGGGGAACTAAGGGGCGAGTGCCTGTAGGCTCAGAACGGGAGTCATTTCCATCGTCCTCGGCTTCGCGCCCCAGTCCCCGGTGGTCGGCGAGGACTATAGAACTCACGGACCGTCTCAAGGTCCCGATCCACAAGGCACATATTTTCTTGTATACGGTCTATAAGTGGTCCGGGGGAAGTCATCTCACAGCCTGATCCTCGCCTCACCTCATCGGCCAGCCTCGCATAGTCCTATTCGAGGGCGCGCAATCGCTGCTCGCCGGCAACCCTCTCCTCCTGAAGCTCCCGTAGCATGAATCTATACTTCTTAAGGACCCCTGTCGTTCGTTTCTTCATCTCGACAGGGTTGCTCGGGACGTCTAAGAAGACTTCGAGCGAGTTGGGAGAGGGGGCGGCGAGAAGAACCCTGGTCGGAAGATTCTTCGGCTTCTGAGTTTCCGGGAAGGCCTGAGACAATGACAGTTTTAGAAAGACGCGACTTGAAATGTAAGAAGGGGGCGAGTACTTTGACTAACCGTGCGAGGTGGAGATCCACTGGTGGTGAGGTTGGCAGGAAGAACTTGGTTGTCCTTGGTGGGGTCGGCGGAGGGGTGCGGTGAGTACCTTGACATGACCCGGACGGAAGGAGCCTGGGTCAGAGATCAAAACGGAAGGGGAACGGAGATGTCCCTGATTCCCCTCGCCGCGAGAGCAGAGTCAGAGGCAGGGTCGCATTTGGGTTCGCGAGCCAGCGACCTCAGCGACAGAGAGCCCAGGCCGGTAGTCCCAAAGGGAAGAGCTGAAATGAAGTAATACGGATGAGTTGGGTGGTAAGAAAGGACATGAGAAGAAGATAAGTTACCCGGAGTTCTCGCAGGGTTGTCAGTAACGGTTTGGGGGTGCGATTCCTTGGGTGAGGGGTTGACATGGACCAGGGGGAGACTCGCGTCATCACGTAGTAGAGCACCTTGTTCGGCGAGAACCTCCTCAGCCCCCTTCTCCTTAGAGTGTCCACTCTGCAAGCATATCCAAAATAGTTATATCCAGGTCGTCCGTTGAACACAATGGGAGCGAGTAGAATAGTCAAAGACCTGTGTCAAGGAGGAGGAAGCGAGCCCATGGCCTGTCGTTGAGGGCGGAACGCCGAGGGGGCACGCCGACCGCCGAGTCGGGTTTAGCCTTCTTCGCAGGCTTACGCTTCAGCAGTTTACTCGGGGACTGGTTGCTAAGCCAGGGCATGAGTTCGGTGGTGCGGGATGAATTAAGCTCCCTCGCATTGGTGAGCCTCTCTTGGAACTCCTTAAAGCGAGGCATGATATAGCAGAGATCGGGAATAAAAGAGGGGGGTAACAATGTCCCTTCCCCCTGGCAGGCATGTATATATAGCATTTTGTGGAGCCCACCATAAGATTCCCTCTGCCCTCAGTGCCACTCGTCGAATGCCCGGGATTGGACGTTTCTTTCCGAGCTTGGGACAATCTCGCAAAGAACGGGGATTGTGTACAACCCCGTGCCCGGCGAGTGGGCCCATCGGCCCATCAGGGGAGGACCCAGTCGAATAGTGGGCAGCCTTTGACTCAGGCGAGTCAGGCGGGCACGTGGTCCCCGACTCGCTTAGGCCGAGTGGCCAAGAGCGTTGGGTGCGAGTGGAGCATATAGGCTCGCACTCGCCCTGGGCCCATGGCAGGGGGTGGGCGAGTGGGGTAATCAGACCCGCACTCGCCCTAGGCCCCGGGCTGGCGGCGAGTGCCAGTCCCATCGAGGACTCGCCGCCCCAGGCAAGTGGTATTTTCATGTACCACTCGCCCATAGTGTTTTTTACCAGAATGCCCATGTTGACTTGTCAATAGCCCCTCCGAATAGTGGAGTTTCGCTGTTGGCAGACCATTTTGGGCTGTGTATAGAAGATCTAAACAGCAGAGTTAAGCTGTTTGCAGACCAGGGTTGGAATTCTATAAATAGACCATGTGGACACCTTTGGAGAGGATCCAATTCTTTTGGCTTCTTCCTCCTCTGGTTGTTTTGGTTGGCTGCGAGAGTCCTCCAAAGTGCCCAGCTCAGCTTTTGGCTTGGAAGGGGAAGCGCTCTTAAGATTTTCCGGGTGTGTGGTGGGACCTCCACGCTGCAGCCCAGGGTCAGTTTTCTAGTTCTGAGTGTCTGGTCAGGAGTTCTAGTTCGGGAGAAGTAAGTGCAAGCTACCCCCTTGGGTCCGAACTCTCGTTGAGACCAAGTTTTGGCTTCAACAGAGACGAAGTTGTAGTTGCCACAAATTAAAAGCAAGGGACTTGGAGTATGAAGTCATCAATAGCACAGGGACCTTTTCACGCGTGCATGAACCTGGAAGGTATTTCATATGGGAAAGTGTCGCAAAAAAGGCTTGCAACTATTGAGGGGGAGGTCGAAGTATGGAAAGGTTGTTGTCGCAGTGATCTTTGTAGAAGTGGGGGGAAGGAACGTGGCGTTGGATCGTCAGGCGCCCTTAGAGGGGGGGGGGGGGGGGGAGGGGGTGAAAAAGGGTGTTAAAGAATTTTTGTTTTTAACTTAAAACTTAGATCAAAATATTTTTTATAATATTTTAGAGAATTAAAAATGAAATCTTCAAATTAATAAAAACAAGAATATTTTGATTACAAAAAGATGATTTCCATGATGTTGAAAATAAAGGCGGTGAATATAAAAAATCTTTGGTTTTTTATACTGACCCTTCTCCCTAAGGACCGGTTGGCCCCAGTCTATCTCTCTCTGGATAGGCCTCAAGCCGCCCCTAGGACCTATTACCTAGATCTAGTCGCCAACTCACAAGAAAAATTCCTCCTTAAGCCGCACACGGACCTAGTCGCCCACTCACAAGGTGAATTCCCCCTAAGTCGTTCATGGACCTAGTTGCCTACATACGGGCGAATTTCTCCACACAACAAAAGAGTAACAAACCAAAAAGAAAATACAAGATGAAGCGATATTTAGTAAACAAAAAGACTCCCTATAGCAGATCTGAAGGCGATGGCTCTTAAGAGATGGTCATTATTGTTGCGTTCGCGGATTGCATAGAATAAGCGTTGTTGAATTCCACCTTCAAATTCTTTTACTCCAATAGTGTTGTAGGGAAGGCTTCTGGATGTCTCGGATGAGGGCTCACACGAAATAGATCGGATTTGTTGCTTCAACATACTTGAAATGAAATAGCAGAGCGGCCGTTTAAATAGAACTGTGAGTTAGCGCTGACGGTAGGTGTTACTGCCCCGCGGTACTAGTATTGGTAAGAGATTTGTGCACTCGCCGTCAAGGAATGGTAAGCGGGTTTTGTATTTAGGCAACCGCTACCGCGCCGCGATAGGGTTGTCGCGTCGCGATATGGTTGCCGCGCCGCGATAGGGTTGCCGCGCCGCGATAGGGTTGCCGCGCCGCGATAGGGTTGCCGCGCCGCGATAGGGTTGCCGCGCCGCGATAGGGTTGCCGCGCCGCGATAGGGTTGCCGCGCCGCGCCGCGATAGGGTTGCCGCGCCGCGATAGGGTTGCCGCGCCGCGATAGGGTTGCCGCGCCGCGATAGGGTTGCCGCGCCGCGATAGGGTTGCCGCGATAGGGTTGCCGCGCCGCGATAGGGTTGCCGCGCCGCGATAGGGTTGCCGCGCCGCGATAGGGTTGCCGCGCCGCGATAGGGTTGCCGCGCCGCGATAGGGTTGCCGCGCCGCGATAGGGTTGCCGCGCCGCGATAGCCGCGCCGCGATAGGGTTGCCGCGCCGCGATAGGGTTGCCGCGCCGCGATAGGGTTGCCGCGCCGCGATAGGGTTATAGGGTTACCGCGCCGCGATAGGGTTACCGCGCCGCAATAAGGTTATCGCGCCATGTTAGTTCAGTATACGCTCTCGCCGTCAAATGAATCTCTTGATCCATTTAGCTCCTCAATCAACAGATGATCACCGGGCTTGCATTTTAGTGACCGCCGCTCGTTAGCATTAACGACGCTCATTAGCTTCTTTACACATTGGTTTTGCTGCTCCCGCCAATGATTTCATTTGAAAGTGTTGTGTTAGCTGTCCCATTGTCACGATCGCTACCGCCAACGGTAGGTGCTACCACATCGCTGTCGAACTAACTACGGAGCATAAAGTCCATTTTCTGCAACACATTTAATTGTACGCATTCAGTGTGGTATTGTACCTGTATTTTTTGCACACTATAAACACAAAACAAGCTTGATCAAATACATAATGAGATTTGTTATTCTCAAACCAAGAGATGTGGAACGCATGTTACAACATGCGGTACCGAATGAAAGATTGCTTTGATAGCAATTTGTTATAGACACATTCTGGGATCTCGTCGGAGGTGGCAGCGGAGGAGATAAAAGGGAGCCGAGTGCAACCCACAAAGAATGTGAAGGAAGAGGAAGCGAAGTCTTGCTTAATCCTAACCCAAGAAGGGGGATGAAGAGAAAGGAACTAAATATAGAAAGAAGAACTTAGAGAGAGATAAAGAAACTTTGATTAATTCACTCATTGATCCCTTTACATGACTTCAAGGGTCATTATATATATGACTTACAATGGCACGTGTAAATAAACCCAATATAAAAGAGATGCGCAAAACACTTAAAACATTAAGACTTTAATGACTCCTAACTACGACTCGATAAAACTAGATTCATACAACTCAAAATCAAATACATAAAGACTCGTAATAGTAAGGACCCATAACACACTCTCATTTCTACCACACTCAATTTACATATCAAATTATCAATGACTTCTAATTGCCCAACATTCATATCCATATAACATTATTGCCCTCATAACAATTTTCTTTAAGTCTCCAAGGTATCATATTTTTGCATAAGACTCCTGAGGCACATATACATTTTTACCAAACACTCTTTCTAAATCTTTCATCTTTTAAATAATATCTGCATTGTTCTAAATTTTCACATTGTTGAAGCCCACTAAAGAAAAAGTAAACATTATGACGGGGAGTCATATTCTTGTATATATATTAATCTCACATTACCTAGAATGTTTTAGGGTCATGTTGTGTATCTATATCTATGTTGTTAAAGGCGCGCCTCAGGCGCGCCTAATGCTTAACAAGCTCAGAGGCTTGCGCCTTCGTGCGCCTTTTTTGCGCCTTTAGAGCATAAAAAGTATGTCTGGCTGTGATTTTTGTTGCAAATGTTTTTTTCAAAAAAAAGAAAGAATGTATGAACTCAATAATTTTGCATGATTTAGTATTTATGAAACATAATCGAGTGTTAAGACTAAGATATGATGCAAGTGACCACATTAATTTTATTTTTTAAGAGATATAAATGATAATAATGAATTATTAATGAGAAGAATAAATGAAAATTTTGATCAAGAAGATGAACTGATGTTTGATGCTTATTTTTTTAAATGAATGCGGTTGCGTCTTGACTTTGTCGGGCGCGCGCCTGCGTCTTGAGCCTTGTGTCTAGGCCCCAAGACACATTTGCGCCTTGATGCGCTTTGCGTCTTTAATAACTAAGATCTATATATGAACATGTATTTAATTTAATAATTGTTAGGTTTTGGTGTTATATTTATTTGATGACTCTATAGTTGTAAATCATATATATAGTGAGTGTCTTCTTATTTCATGAATACAATCATAGAACTTTGATTTTTCCAGAGTCAAGTGCCATCGTCGGCTATCTCCTCTGGTTGCTCAGCTATATTTATCAAAATCTGGTCTAATGACAATGTCGTCCAATCAGGAAAAGTTCGCAATCACAACAATACAATTTCAACAATCTATTAGTTGTAGGCAAATAAACATCAATACTTATGGGCCTGAATCTCATATCGTCCTTCAATTTTATAAAAAGGGTTTCCCCTCAATTGAGAATAAAGATAAAGAAAAGGGGAATGAAATTTGATAGAAGAAAACTTGAGTTTATTTTACTCTTCTTTTAGAGAAGTTTTTGATTCTAACTAGTCTCAAATCGAAATGACATTCGAGGTCTCTAACCGTGAATTTCTCAAAGAAACCTTCAGTGGCGAATTTTGAAACTCAGGCATTTTTGTCATATTTAGATGCAACTATCCTACATGCAAATCTAGAAATAAAAAGAAACTAAACCTAATTTAATGGTCAAACGCAAACCTGCAACATGTTCATAAGATGTGCCTGTTGCCTCTCTAAATTAGATAACTGTATCTGGATGCCCGACCAATTTCCTTTACTATTCAAAGAAGGGATATCAGCTGGGGCATCAGTTTGAGAGATACTTGCATGGACTGAAAAGGAATCTAATGGACTGGCTTCAACCCTATTGTCAGTATCAAAAGACTTCAGTCTTGGATCTCTAGACCTGAATAGCTCAGTCCACCTATCTCGAACAAGAAAATCTGAGTTAGGTTGTCTGCCATGTACATCTGGTCTTCTTTCAGTAGTATCATAGTGACAATATGAATGTCCAAGATTTTCTCTCATTTCACATCCAGTAACATCATGATCAGATACACCCGGTAGATCAGTACCATCTAAGCCTTTCTCTCCGACATCTTTAGACTGAGAAGGCTGAGGGCCTCTACGAGGTAACACCACTTCAACAGGTAAATCATCTGAATTTCTTGATTCAAGTTTTTGGAAAAACTCTGGGTTTAACTCCTTGTCTTTTAAAGAAGGTGCCTTTATCTTCAGTAAATCTGTTGTATTCTCTGATAAGGTGGCACACTTAACATTGGATAGAGACTCACTTCCATTGGATGAAGAATCAGCAGATGAATCGTTTATAGATTCTGTCCTTACACTATTGAGATTCAAATTCTTATTGTCCAACTTCTCTTCGCCATCTCTTGATTCATCAACTGTAGGACCTGTGGATCATATCACAAATACAAAATGAATATTAATGAAATGGAAACATATCTCTAGGAAATAAAGAGCAGATGAACAAAGCCAAGAGAGGGTCATATCGTACCTTTCAAGCTATTAGGTGCTCCATCCTCCCCCTTTCCTGAAATCCTCTTCCACAATTGCAAAGCTTGCATTGTGCTCTCCCTCACAAGCTTAACCTGGAAAAAAGGAATATGGGACAAATAAACAGCTAATTAGAGTGATTTAAGAAAAAATAGTGCTAACATATATTCTAACCAAAGGCCCAATACAAAGTTCCATCCGTTTTATGTAAAGACGTATACATGTATCTATGCACCCTATCAAATTCATGAAAATAAGTATCATGAATATACCTTATCAAAACGGCAAGCCTCTAAAGAAGAAATAGTTTGAGAAGCCCCTTCAGTAATTAGATGGCTTGATTGGGAGGCCAGTATGCTTAATGTATCAGCAGCTGCTTTACGAGTAGACCAGTCAGTATTATCGAGGCATTCACGAACGTTTTGCAGCACAGTTGGCATATTCTGGGAACTGATTGCACCAACCTGCAAGAATTTTAAGGTTAATTGTAACCAAACATTCAGGATATTAAATTATTAACAAGGAAACAATCAAACTCAGTAATAATTTATTTCAGGCATCGATCTACTTAAGCATGACATTCAGTTCGGTTGAATAAAGTATACTAAGTCGGATAGCATGCAAAAATTTCTAAAATCAAATGCTCCAGAAATTAAAATTTACAATATCTAAAAATCCTTAAATAAAAGGCATATTTAACATTAAAAAAAGACAGATGTACCAATCTGACAAATAATTGAAAAAAAGAGTGAAATAAACTCTGAAAACATAATTCTAAGACCATGGGTAGATCATATGCCCTGATTAGCTCTGGCTCGTTCCACTACTATCAAGTGATAGGGTATCACAATTCACGATCCCCCATCAATAATTTGGACATATCACTCTTACTATAGGAATTACATGATATTTAGTTGTGTTTGCAACTCTAGTATCTACAACTTTTATATTCTAATATTGGACTAATTGGAATCCCATTTACTCAATATTTGTTTTCACATTCCAACAATTTCAGTCTACCTTTTAAGTAAAATCAAAGGTTATATGTGGACATTTAAATGAAATATATGTATCGATATTTATCATGAAATATGTATCGGTTAGGAAGGGGGTATCAAAATGAGATTTAAAATGATTAATTATGTAAATTTTAATTTATTATAAAAATGATAAATCAATGTATGCTTGCATAATAAACATTATAATCACTCCCCGTCTTACTAACTCGAACATATTTACCTCATTTAAGACCGGAATTGTCTTATTGTTATTTATCATTGTGGAGTCGCAATTAGACATTAGTGATGTACTTAGGCATTACTGATGAAACTATAAGGAAAGACATGATGCATTTAGGCATTAGTGAGATTATGACTAAAGATAGGGCACAATGGCGACAAAGGATCCATATAACCGACCCCACTATAGTGGGATAAAGGCGTCACTGTTGTTGTAATATAGAGTCTCAATTCTCTGCAGCTTTCATATATTATTATTGTGGCTATAAGTACATTTATTGTTGCACTCATAGTTGCACCTGGTGAGATGAATGCCATGAAAATGTAATTTAAATGCAATTTAAATTAAAGGTGTGAAACTAGATTCAACAAAGCAAATTTTGAATGCAACCTGCCCAAATTATCAATTTACTTCAATTATAAAGGCGCAATTCATTCAACAATAAGCAAACATTTCATGATCAATAATCACAGAGTAATAATAGAACGTGTGGAACAATCCAATCAAGTAGAAAAAAAAATAACCACTTCCCTCGGATGAACTACGCCAAACTAATCTAAACTTGGTAGAAGCAGAAAAAAAAGTTAAGAAAGATCCCAGCAGGTATGGAAATATAAGATAACATGGTCGGTGGAAGGTCTAGGAGAAGATGGGAAACTGCCCACACAAATGCTGCAAAGGCAGTGGAGGCTCGCAAGGAGAGCAACTTTGTATCTAGGAAGAGGAAGTGGGATGACGTTGAAATCCATGGAAAGATGAAGGAGAAAGAGGGAATCCAAGAAGATGAAGGAGAAAGAGGGAATCCAAGAAGATGAAGGAGAGATAAAGAAAGGCGGGAGGAAGGGAGAAGAGGACTCATGATCCAAAAGGCTCCGCCGATTGTTACTTTAAGATTTCAGTTCTATTTCATTGGTTGTCAAGATAGGGTATTCACTCCCCCTATGACACGTGGTCTTCATGTGAAGGTAAGCCTTCACGTGGATGTTTATGCCTTTGCGTGAATTTTCAGACTTCAACATATTAAAAATATTGTTTTTACTTATTTTTTTCTTTTTTTACAGAACTTTTCTTGTTCCATTTTTTTTAATCTTCTACTTTTTTGTACATTGTTTTCAACTTATTCATATAATGGAAATAAAATAGGTGTTGGCTCAAAATTAGGGCTAAGGCTTAACATGGGAGTAAGAGGGAATTAAGGCTCAGCCTGACTGAATCAAAGGATTACGCATCTGCCTAACCTAAATTAATTTAACATTAGCTAAACAAATCAAAGGGAATACACCACTATAGTTCCTTCAAACATACAAAATACAGAAAAGTAAATGCGCGAAAAATGAGTATGAAATAAAAGAAAATATCTAGCATAAATAAAATAAAATGAAACAATGGTGTCGTGAGTATATGTTCACATAACATATGCTCTAAACCTCATGATGAAAAATGTACGAGTAATGAAGTGCAAAATAAAAACGGGGTATCTGTTAATTATGCATGGCAGAACTAATGAGCATTCTAGTTATTACAACCTACCTATACCTATACCTCTTTACTTCACAACTACGAATAATAATATTTGCGCCTAAAACTAACACTGGAGTAGTGGATGCCTGAAAGACAACAACATAAATCACTAACTCAACTTGATGTTTCATCGACAATTCACGAGGCTATCTTGTTTCCATCTCTCATCTCCATTTTGTTTTCTTTTGAATCAACCACTTCTTGTTGCAAAACCAAAGAAGGGAGAGCATTCCTCTGATGCTCATTAGAGAAGTCTCGTCGATCACGTTTGCTAGCGTGTCACATTAGGGTATAATTGGCAATACACTATGGATCTAACCTAAAATTAATAGGTCAAAGGAGAAAGGGCCTAGGATCCATATTAAATGTGTAGCACCCCAATTTATATTTATGGAGGAGATTCGCCTAATTCTGATGTATAGAAGTTACCGTCCTTATTGGAAGCCAGATGCATACTATGGAAGATAACTTGGTGGAACTCTATCAGTGTCCCGATGACAGATTAGTCAAACTCAAATAATTGGAGTTGTAGTGAGATCCAGATAACCCTATCGATGTCTTGATATGAAAGCTGTGGCGGCATTTATAATATTGATCTATTGAAAATTTTGGTCCACTGATTGAGTTATCTGAGCATGGTTGGGCCAGAGGATACATAAGCTTCTCACAATAACTCAAGGTCTTTTAGATCACCCATCCTTCTAGCAATTGTCAAACTTGAGAGACACTATGAAACCCTTGTTCTTAGATAACAAAATGGTGCATTCTCGGTCATGGAACAGGATGGAGGCCATCTTCAATCTTGTTGTTCAAGTATGGGCGCGGAATTGTTAGTCTGAATGTGGGAAGTGATGATGTTGTCGAAATGATCATTGTCCGTGGTTTTCGCACATATTGGGAGCTTGGGTGTCATTGACCTTGGAGAGGAGGTGAGCGAACTAACCACTCGGGGTATGGATCACCATTAAAACCTCTTGGAGACCAATGGAGGTCGTTGATTGTTAAGGGTATGGAATTTGCGCTTGGCTAAGCTTTGAGATCCTCCCCTCTTCAGCTTAGTAGTTAGTACTTTCCCTTATGTTGGGTGGGTGTTTATCATTTAGGATCATCCCGTAAACATGATTCAGTATATTGTTCATGTTGACCTAGCATAGTGGGATTATGGTAGGCGATTTCTACACTCAACCTAGTGTCTTGAGTTTGCTTATGTGACGAAATTGACTAAGCCGAGTGAGGCAGGGGTAGGGAATGCTTTATTAATTGTGATGTTTTCTTAATGGTGTTTGTGGAACCTCGTGCGAATAATTAGATTACATATAGATTGGTGCTACAAACCTCCTTGTGCTCCTTAGCTAGTAATATGGGTTATGTAAGAGCTCGCTATGAACTTACGCAGACTAGTAATAGAAATGACCCGTATGAGGTTGGGGTAAAAACCTTAGAGAATGTGATTAGCCCGGTTAACATATGAGTTATTTATGTTTTATTTATGTTCTTTATTTGTATTATTCATGTGTCGGCCTCCATATATAGAGGAGACTTGTACTCTTTGGAATGTATCAAATCATTATTTTGTTTTCTCCAACATGGTATCAGAGCCACGACTCCTGGTGCCCTAGCCGCTGCTTCGCCCGAATTTTTTTCCTCACGTCGCTTGTTCGGCCGCCATCCGTCGCTCGCTCCGCCTTTCAGCCCATTTTCGTGCGTCACCCGCTCGCGGTCCCGCTCCCCGTTCCGCATTTCTTCTCAGCGCCGTCACAACGCATTTTTTCGGAGTCGCCCCTCGCGGTTGTCTTCGTCGCATTTCTTGCTCGCACGCGCTTTCCTCACTGTACAGGCTGGCTCCTATGGTTTTTCCAGCCCCTCTCCTTCTGGCACCGGACATGCAGTGAAGCCTTTACTTCCTCCGACGCCGCTTTCCTTTCCAGTCATTGGATGGAGTGGATTTTTATTCCTCTCTTCTACATCGATATTTATTCGGCGTAATCAGCCTCCCTTTGCTGTATACGTGGTGTGTGGTTTCCAAATTTCTATTCTTAGGTCACTATGTCTTCTCTCAGTGATTCTACTGCCTCATCCACTATGGTTCCTCCTCCTGCAAGTTCTCTTCGTGGGAGTCATGATCACAATACTCTGCAAATTATTACTACCCGGTTAGATGATTCTAATTATCTTTCCTGGTCACGCTCTATCACCCTTGCGCTTAAGAGTTGTCGTCCTCTTTGTTTATGTCACTGGGCAAACGAAGGAACTGGAGAAGACTGCCCTTGATTGGCCTCAATGAGATTCAGAAAATTCCTTAGTCATGTCTTGGCTAACGAATTTCATGCAGGAGTCCATCGCTCGCAACTACTTATTTTTGGATACTGCTGTTGATATTTGGCGACGTGCAGAAACTACTTTTTCTCGAAAAGGTAATGTTGCCTAGATTTTCCAGTTGAGACGGAAGATATCCTTACTCCGCCAGGATGATCGTCCTCCATTTGTTTACTATTTGGAGTTTACTCGGTTGTATCAGGGATATGATCATTTTGATTCTCTCACCTTTGTTAGCATTGTTGATGAGTTTATGGTCTGTGCTCGGGAGGATTGCAACCGCATCTTTGAGTTCCTCCATGGTCATCATCGGGATTTCGATCAAAATAGTGTTCATATTTTGGGGTGTTTGTCGCTACCGTCTCTTTCGGAGGTTTATAGCATTGTCAAACAGGAGTTTGATCGTTTCCAGACCCTTCTTCCTAACTCCTAAGAGTTCTGCTCTTGCTATTGGTACCCCTTCTTTGTTGGGGGCTAGTCCAACCCGTGATTCTAAGCTGAAGGGTAGTGATAAAGACCACCTCCTCTGTGATTATTGTGGGAAGACCCGTCATACCGGAGAGACCGACTTCAAACTCCATGGTTTTCCTCCACCGAAAGGTGGTGCTCCTCCTCGTGGTGGTCGTGGCTTCGGGCGCTTCCCTGGTCTACATACTCCTCCTCGTTCTGCCCATCTTACTGATGCTGCTACGGATACTCCTGCTCTGTCCGGTGCTAATCCTTTTGTCCTCCCTGATGGTTTTTCGGTTGATAAAGTCCTTGCCCTTCATCGCATTATGCAAGATCTTTTTACGAAGTCTGCTGCCTTGTCTTCATATGCCCACACTGGGACTCTAAGTGCTCACTATGTTGTTGCTCACTCTTCTACTCAGTGGATCATTGACTCTGGGGCCACAGACCATATGACTAGCTCCGCCTCAGGTACCTCTCTCTGGTCGTGATAAGGTGAGCATTGTTGATGGTTCCCTTTCCTATATTGTTGTGAAGGACTCCATCTCATGTTCCCATCTCACCTTATCGTCGATTTTGCATGTTCCAAATTTTACATATAATTTACTCTTTATTAGATATTTGACTAATTTCATGAACTGTTCGGTAACCTTTCATCATTCATCTTGTGTTTTTCAGGACCTGAATACGGGGACGGTGATTAGCTCTGGTAGTCTGGTCAATGGTCGGTACGTGCTCGACTCCAGCCTGGTGGCACCCTCTCCGACCCTTCACTCCAGCACATCCAACACATATTCTTGGCATTGTCGCTTAGGACACCCGTCTATTCATGTTATTAAGTTATTGTTTCTTGTTATATCTGCTGCTGTTTTTACTTCCTTTGTTTGTGACGTTTGTGTTGTTAACAAACATTGTCGTACTACTTTTAATCGTGTTTCACTATCAAGCTTTGTTCCTTTTACTGTGATTCACTCTGATGTTTGGGGACTTTGTCTCGTATCTTTTATTTTTTGTTGTGTTTGATTTGTCACTTTTATTGGTTGCTTTTCTCGCACTACATGGTTATATTTATTGCGCAAAAAAATGATGTATTTCTTATTTTCCTACCTTCAAAAAGTTTCATAATATGATCTTCACCGAGTTTCATGTCAAAATTCAAATCCTCCGCAGTGATAATGGTCGTGAATATCTGGATTCGCACTTTACTGCTTATCTAGCTGATCATGTCATTATACATCAAACTACTTGTGCATATTCCCCTGCTCAAAATAGGGTTGTGGAATGCAAGAATCTTCACCTTTTGGAAGTGGCTCGATGTCACTTGTCCACCATGCATCTTCCCAAGTATTATTGGGGGGATGTTGTCCTAACGACGACATATCTTATTAATTGCATGCTCTCTCGTATTCTTGGGAATAACACTCCTTGACACGCTACGGGTTCCTTCCTCTCAGCTCACTCCTAAGGTGTTTGGCTGTGTCTGCTTTGTTCACATCCATCACCCTCCTCCCACCAAACTTGATCCACGGACACCAAGGTGTGTGTTTATCGACTATTCTCCTACTTAGAAGGGATACAAGTGTTTTCATGCTCCTACTAAGAAGGTTTTTGTCATCATAGATGTCATGTTTCGGAAAATTGAGGCTTACTATCCTGCCCCGGATGACTCACTTTCTTTGCCCTCTCCGTTTGTGACTCTGCTCGTTCCACCACCTTATCCCTCACTTCAGAGGGAGCTTCTACCGTCGGAAGTGAGTGATATTCCTATCCCTATTGTAGAAAGGAATGGACAAACCTTGTATATACTTCTTCATTCATAAAATCCAAGAGAGAATACAAATATATAGGAGAAGAGTAGGCGAACAATCCTATACAAGAGATGTGGGACTAAAGGAGAAGAAGGAAATGAGCATATAATTGGGCCTTTACAATTATCTTTCCTATGTCATCTAACACTCCCCTGAAAGCTGGAGCGTACAAATCGTAGACACCAAGCTTGGACAAGAACTGGTAATACAACTTGCGAGGTAAAGCCTTGGTGAGGACATCAGCAATTTGCCCAGATGCAGGAACATGTTCAAGCTTCAGCTCCTTTAATTGGACCTTCTCTCGAACAAAGTGACAATCAACCTCAATATGTTTAGTCTGCTCATGGAACACCGGATTGTTTACAATGTGTATTGCAGCTTGACTGTCACAAAACAGAGTTGGAGGTGAGGGCAACTTAACTCCCAAATCTCCTAGGAGACTTCCCAGCCAGGTTAGTTCAGAAGTAACAGACGCCATTGTACGGTACTCAGCCTCAGCATAGGAGCGAGCTACAACTGTCTGTTTCTTACTCCGCCATGTGATAAGGTTTCCTCCAAAGTAAGTACAGAACCCAGTTGTAGACCGTCGATCATTCAACGAGCCCGTGTAATCCGCATCTGAGTATGCAATAAGAGAAAGAGAAGAGGATGGCTTGTACACAAGTCCTTGCCCAGGAGAAGTCTTCAGATACCTGAGAATGCGCTCCATAGCCTGAAGGTGAGAGACCTGTGGGGTATGCATAAACTGACTTACCACACCAACCGCAAATGATATATCTGGTCTTGTGACGGTTAGGTAGATCAATTTTCCCACAAGACACCCATAGTATTCTGGATTTGGAAGTAGAGAGTCCTCCTCAGATCCCTGAGCACACAGCATGTGGTTGACTTCCATCGGGGTATCCGCAGGTTTACACCCTGAGAGGCTAGCATCTTGCAGAAGGTCAATGCAATACTTACGCTGAGATAAGACTAGGCCATCAGGTCGTCAACCTACCTCCAGTCCAAGAAAGTATAGAAGACTTCCCGGGTCTTTGATTTGGAAGATAGAGTTTAGATGTTGCTTAACATGTTGTATCCGGTTGAGTCATCACCAGTGATCAGAATATCGTCTACATAAACCAGCAGTATTATGGTCTCAGTTGACTGGTGACGAGTGAAGAGAGAGGAATCTGCAGAGCTCTGTTTGAAGCCCACCTCACGAACGGCCTTGCTAAATTTCCCAAAACATGCCCGGGGAGACTGTTTGAGACCATAGATAGATTTGCGAAGTAAGCATACACGAGACTCCCTCGTGGTCTCAAACCCGGGCGGTTGATGCATGTATATGGTTTCAAAAAGATCGACATTCAAGAAAGTATTCTTGACATCAAGCTGATGAAGAGTCCATCGGCGGTGAACAGCTAAGGAGAGCAGAACCCGAACGGAGTTCAATTTTGCAACTGCAGAAAAGGTTTCCTCATAATCAAGGTCATACTTGTTGAAACCTAAATCTCGGTCTCCTGTGCAGTTCACCCTTGGGGAAGGGGTGATCGCGCACCTACTTCGCTCCTGCAAGCAAAACAACAAAAGAAACAAAGGAAAACGGACCCAAAGGCTCGGCGGGGAGGACCCACCACACACCCGGAACACTTGAGAGCACTTCCCCTCCTTAGCCACAGGCCGAGCTAAGCATACCTCAGAAAACACTAGAAGACTAAGGAGCAAGTGAATATGGGAGCCTGCCTTCTGAGGTCCCCCCTTGGGTCCTATTTATAGAATTCTGAGAATGGCCTGCAAATAGCCAACCTCCGCTGTTTTGAACAGATATGTGCAGTCCAACTTGGTCTGCCAACAGCGTAGTTCCGCTGTTCCAACAAGCTATTCGCACTCATGGGGAGGGCATCCAGGTAATTTTACCTCTGGGCCTCTACTGGGCCCACCCCAGGGATACGAAGGTCAGCTCGCCACTACTTTCCCGTCGCGGGAGGCGGGTGCGACCTGGCTCCTGCGGCTCGCCTACTCTTCTTGGGCGAGCGCGAGCCGGGCCACCTCGACCCGCCAATCCTCTGCCGAGGCGGACCGGCGGCCAGGTCGCGCATAGGAGAGCGGGCTGGCGGCCAGGCTTCCAACCGTAACCCATGAGAGCCCCGGAGGAGGGCTCGCCGATCTGGACTCGTCGAACCCATCCCCAAATACCAGTTCGATGAATGCTGACCAAAACGCTCTGTTCGACGAATGGCGAACCCAAACTCTGCTCGACGAATGGCGGGCGAGCTAGAAGGGGGAAGGGACCAGCTCGCGCGGCTCGCTCGGCGAGAGCGAGCTGGCCGTCTGCTGCCTACCCGCATGTTGTTCTGGTGCGGGCCGGGCGCCTTGGTCCGCTCGCCTGGCTTGGCGGACACACTCGGCGAACACGAGGTTGTACACAATCCCCGCTCTTTTTGAGCTGGACCAAGCTCGGAAAGAATCATCCAACCCGCGTGTTCGGTAAGTGCTGTGGTGAGCTGTCATGGAATCTTCTGGTGGGCCCCACTCTCTGGCTATAAATACACCACCGAGTCCTCAGGTGAATCCTTACCTTCTTGTGCCTCCCTGGGTGAACTGCAGCCGCACCATGCCGGTCAGTGAGGAGGTGCGAGCCCGTCTGGCAGCTGCGAGCCAGAAGACTCGGGAGGAGGCCCTCGAGGCCGCTCCGTGGCTGGCGCGCGGGTCTCCCGGCCCTCTCTTCAGGTCGGTAAAGGGAAGGAGCATTAGGCGATCCCCGGTAAATGACGTCCCGGGCTCCAGCTCGGCAGCTTCACCGAGGTCGTCCCTGAGGTATGCGTACCTCTCTCCTGGCTTGACGCTTCATTCCTGACCTTTCCACTCGTTGGTACTACCGTGTGAAGGTGAAGGGGTGGGGAGGAGGATCGTTCCCTTCCGCTGTCAACTGAGCGGGTCGCTAGCCCCTCAGGCCTGGGGCGTCCTCCGCCGGATACCTCTTGGTCGCCAATTCCTCCCGGGCTAGGGAATTCCCTTGCAACTTTTGAGGGAGAGCCCTTCCAGGGACGGTCGGGCTCCTCTCGACCGTCCACCGGTGCGGAGGATGTGCCTACCCCGGGTAAGCACGCACTCAGCGTTTGTTTTGTTCTCGCCTGTCACCTCTAAATCCCTTCTTTGCAGGCTATAACGCGATCTCATCTGAAACCGAAATGAGTGAGGGGTATTCGCCTCCTCCTGACGTGGAGGGGGTCGCGGAGTATCTGGGCGACCCGGCGGATGCGGTGGGGATGAAGAGACAAGTGACGCGGCTCTTCCAGAAACATACTCTGCTGCTTCAGGAGCTCTGCAGCCGGGTGGACCGGGATAAAACTGCGATCGAGGCGCGAGTCGCGGCCTTGGAGGGAGTGCGGCGCCCGGCGGAAGGGGAGGAGGCTACTTCACCTGGCGCGCATATCACGCGGGCCGAGGAGCGACTCAGGCACGCCACGGAGCAAGTCGGCTTGGCCCAGCAGGAGTTGGTGGCGGTTCGCGACTATCATTACCCTCGCGTGCCTCCCCAAACCGGGACGCGGGGGCGGGGTAGGTGGAAATGGATCCAGTACTGACCCGCCTACCCCTTCCCCGCGTTCTGTCCGTCGGGCCAGACCGCATCCAGATTCTGAACCGACTAGTTTAGAGAGGCTTCCCACTATAAAACTCTTTCAATGTCTGTAATAATCTGCGACTTTTCTCGCCCGTCCACGGGTCTGATTTCTGATTTCTTGTGTATGTTGTTTTTATCGTGCTGTTGCTTGACTTTCTCTCAGGCGGGTATGGATGAAACTGTGTCATCCACTCGCCGCTCTTTCGGGCGGGCGTGAGGCCATAGGATGGACCTGCCCAGCCCGCCAACCTGATCTTAGCGGGAGCGGTCCAGGAGCTCGAAAGTTGCGAGTCTCCCCGGCTCGCTCAAAATTCTGGGCGGGTGCGGGCCGCAGCTCGCCCGCTTTTCGTGCGGATGCGGGCGGGCATGACCCGCTGTTGAATGGTCCTGGCGGCGCGGTTGTGAGCCGGGAAGTTAAACCGTCAGGCCTGATTTTTGCTATATGCACTTTTCCCGCCGACGGAACATTTTTCCGCTCTTTTTTCTCTCTATAAATAGGCCTTGTCGGCACTTGTCCATCCACCGCACTTAAGTTCTTTCTCCTCTCCTGCTCCTTGCGAAACCCGACTCGCGCGCGCCCCCCGGAGGTTTCCTCGCTCGCTCGACAAACCTTCTGCGCAATGGGCGGCGGCAGCGGTGACGCGGACGGGCGGAGTAAGTGTGCTTGGACTTTTTCTGATCACGACTTTCCCCATGCCGTTATTTCTGAGAGTGAGTACTTAGACGCCCTCAGCGATCACGTTCCGCCTGGATTCTCGGCGAGGCGGCCCGGAGATGGGGAGAAGATAAACGATCTCTCCGGAGATGAGCTCGCCATTCCCCTGTCTCACTTTGAGGTGGGCCTCCGGCTTCCCCTGTGCCCGGAGGTTCGTCAAGTTCTGAAATACTTCGGGGTTGTCATAGGCCAGATGACCCCGAACTCTGTGGCGGTCATGGTCGGGTTCGCCTGCTTCTTGCGGGAGGAGCGAGTCGAGTTCAGTCTCGCGGTCTTCCGCAAACTGTTCTCCTTCCGCGCGAACCGGGACGGGACCGCCTATTTCTCCAGCGCCCACCTCAAGGTGCGGGAGACCGTCAACAAGAGCCACAACTGGCTCAAGAAATTTATGTTCGTCAAGGGGGACTTCGGCAATGTCCCTTTCTCGCTGGTGCAGCTTAGCGAGGCGAGCTACCGCCCGCCCAGCCTGGGGGGCCATGAAGCCGACCTGTGGGGGTTCTTCGCTGGGAAGAACTTCGAGGTCGCGTACTTACGCCGCAACCTGGACAACCTCGCCGCCGTTCCGCCCGGGGGAGGTTAGCTACTCGTCAGTATTCCTTGTTTCACTGTTCTGTACTCTCGCTTCACCCTCTCTCCTCCTGACAGGAGAGTGGGACGTCCCCCTTCACCCCCCTTATGAGAGTGTCAGGGTCGCTGCCAGCGAGCTCGCTCGCGCTCAGGCCGCTGACGCCGCTGACGCCGCTCAGCGCGACGTCCCGGTGGTTCCTACCAAGAAGCTGCCGGGCCGCGAACAGCCTCCACCTCCCCCGCACAAGAAGGCGAAGACTGTGGGGGAGGTGTCTGCCGCGTGACAAAGGAAAGGAAAGGCAAGGCCCCGGTGAATCAATCGGCCGAGGGTCCCGCCCCTGGGACCGCCTCGACCAGCGAAACTCCCGGCGAGGCGGCGGGCACTTCTGGGCCGCCGGAAGGGGCGCAAACTGCCGCGAAGCCGGTGCCGAGAGGGCACCACAATTTCGGCTACGACAAGAAGTACCTGGACGAGCTCGGCGTCCCGCTTCTGCTATGGGACAAAGAGTCAAATCGCGCGGTGGTCTCGACCCTGCTGCCGAGCTGGCTGGAGCAGGATACCATCGACGGGGAGGCCTATAACTTCTCATTTGGCCTTTACTCGCGGGAGGACGCCGTCATTTATGACAAGGAGGCGACGCGAGTGTTGGTGCACGAAACTGCGCGGGCCCGGCTCCGCGGCCTGGAGCTGGCCCACATGGTCGGGCGGCGTTGCACCCAGTTGGAGTGGAATGCCACCTCGCTCAAGAAGTTGGCGGACTAGAAGGAGGAGGCCCGCAAGCTCGCTCAGGAGGAGGCGGACCTCCAGAGGAAGCGGATCGACGCGGCCGAGGCGACCCTCGCTCAGTACTTGGGAGGGGCGGTACATTTCTCAGCCCGCACTTACTTCAAGTTGCCGCTTCCTTTCTCAAGTCTATCCCTTAACCACCTTCTTTTTTTGCAGGACGCGACGACGGCCAGCCGCCTGGGCGCCGAGATCGCCGCCCTCGGCCAGGACAAGCTGGCGCTGGAGGCGCGGGTGCGCGAGCTGGAGGCTGCCGCAGCCGCCCCTCCGCCAGCCAGCAGCAGCTACCCGCTGGAACACCACTCCGACTACGAATTGGAGGTGTTGATGCAGAAGAACGTCGTCAGCGCCGCGAAGTATACGATGCAGATGCTGCGGCGGGCCGACCTCCTCAAGAGCGAGGGCGCGGGTCTCTCGACGAGCGAGGTGGTGCCGACGTTGTTCCTTCCTGTGTCGGACCCCGGGAACAAGTTCTATCAGCGCCTTTAGGACTTCTCGCCCGGGATCTCGCGTCGTCCGCACGCCTGCGCCTCGCCCGTCATGTATATACACATTTTAGGTTTGTCCAACTGTAAGCGCGGGCCGCGCCATGACTTTGCAACTTTACTTTTCTTTGTGAACGATTCTGTGTTTGCCTTATGCGTATGTTTGTTATTGCTGCGCAATGTTGACTCTTTTCTCTTTTTGCGTTCGCGTCCTGCCTTAAGACTATCGCTCGCGGTCGTTCATTTTGCGTTACGCCGGCGAGTTCGTGCGTCCCCTGACTCAATTTAGGAACCGCAGGGGACTTATTAGCCATCCTGCGAGCGGCGACCTGCCCTCACTGTCTGGGTCCGTCGTGACGCTGGCCCGCTTACTAGGAGAGGCGAGCCGGTTCGACTCATACCCGAGCCACCGGGTTTCTTTCGAGTCGACCCTCTTGCGATGTGGCATGGGTTCTCGCCCCCTGTAGTCGTATTCTGGGTGTCGGGCGATTACGTTAGACCTTCCCTGTTACTCGGCGGGAAGCCGAAGCCTTTCCCAATGATTGGCATCCAGCACTGCCAGCTAAGTGAGAGCCTGACAGCGGGATCTGCTCGGGGTCTGATACGGACACCGAGTGACATCCAGCCCTGCCAGCAAAGAGAGAGCCTGGCAGCGGGATCTGCTCGGGGTCTGAAGCGGACACCGAGTGACATCAAGCCCTGTCAGCTAAGAAAGAGCCTGTCAGCGGGATCTGCTCGGGGCCTGAAGTTGACACCGAGTGACATCCAGCCTTGTCAGCTAGGTGAGAGCCTGACAGCGGGATCTGCTCGGGGTCTAAGGATGACACCAAATGACTTCCAGCCCTGCCAGCTAGGTGAGAGCCTGACAGCGGGATCTGCTCGGGGTCCAGGGGTTGACACCCTCGAGTGACATCCAGCCCTGTCAGCTAGGTGAGAGCCTGACAGCGGGATCTGCTCAGGGTCTAAGGATGACACCGAGTGACTTCCAGCCCTGCCAGCTAGGTGAGAGCCTGACAGCGGGATCTGCTCGGGGTCCAGGGGTTGACACCATCGAGTGACATTCAGCCCTGTCAGATAGGTGAGAGCCTGACAGCGGGATCTGCTCGGGGTCTAAGGATGACACCGAGTGACTTCCAGCCCTGCCAGCTAGGTGAGAGCCTGACAGCGGGATCTGCTCGGGGTCTAAGGATGACACCGAGTGACTTCCAGCCCTGCCAGCTGGGTGAGAGCCTGACAGCGGGATCTGCTCGGGGTCCAGGGGTTGACACCATCGAGTGACATCCAGCCCTGTCAGCTAGGTGAGAGCCTGACAGCGGGATCTGCTCGGGGTCTAAGGATGACACCGAGTGACTTCCAGCCCTGCCAGCTAGGTGAGAGCCTGACAGCGGGATCTGCTCGGGGTCCAGGGGTTGACACCATCGAGTGACATCCAGCCCTGTCAGCTAGGTGAGAGCCTGACAGCGGGATCTGCTCGGGGTCTAAGGATGACACCGAGTGACTTCCAGCCCTGCCAGCTAGGTGAGAGCCTGACAGCGGGATCTGCTCGGGGTCCAGGGGTTGACACCGAGTGACTTCCAGCCCTGCCAGCTAGGTGAGAGTCTGACAGCGGGATCTGCTCGGGGTCCAGGGGTTGACACCATCGAGTGACATCCAGCTCTGTCAGCTAGGTGAGAGCCTGACAACGGGATCTGCTCGGGGTCGAGTCAAAAGAATACATTCTATCATACGAATTACCACAGCAGAGTTGACATATCAAGAGATTTCATTAAGAATAAAACACCACTTACATGTCTCAAGGATAGAAGTGTTTCAAGTCATCACCATTCCAGGTGAGACTTAGGGTCTCGCCCTCCACATTTCGGAGTCGATACCCTCCTGACCTCAGTGCCTCCTTTACAATGAATGGGTCTTCCCAGCTGGGGTTGAGCTTCCCCACGGTTGCCGACCTTCCCGCTGCATCCACTTTATTTAGCACCAAGTCCCCTTCCGCAAACTGTTTGACTCTGACGTGTTTGTCAAATTACTTGGTCATCCTTCTTTTCACCTCTTCTTGTCGGACGGCGGAAAGGTCCCGTAGCTCTTCCACCATGTCAAGGGAGAGCCGCAGCTCTTCCTCGTTCTCAGCCTGTCATTCTTCCCTGCCTTCCCCGGCCGCAACAACTCGAGGTGTTTGAACTTCAAATTCTACGGGGAGCACTGCCTCGCACCCATGAGAGAGCTTGAAGGGGGTCTCTCCTGTAGCTGTGTTGGGGGTGGTCCTCAAGGCCCAGAGAACCGCGGGAAGCTGCTCCACCCAGCTCCCCTTCAGATTTTCCACTTTCTTTTTTAGGAGGTTAACAATGATTTTGTTCGCGGCCTCCACCTGCCCGTTGCTCCTGGGGTGGTGGACCGAGGCGAACCTGAGGTCGATCCCAAGCTGCTCGCAGAAACTGGTAAACTCCGCGCTGGCGAACTGGGGCCCATTGTCCGTGACAATGGCCTGGGCAGCCCATGTCGGAAGATGATCTCCCCCCAAACGAAATTTCTGATGACCTGGGAAGTCACCTTGGCCAGCGTCTTCACCTCCAACCACTTGGAGAAGTAATCGATCATCACCAGCAGGAACCTCTTTGCCCACTGGCCTGGGGGAACGGTCCAACCAAGTCCATTCCCCAAATGGCGAAGGGTCAGGGGACTGTGATACTCTTGAGTCGCTGAGCCGGCTGTAGCTGGAGGGGGGCAATTAGCTGGCACTTGTGGCATCTTCTTGCGAACTCTGCCGCATCGCGGCCCAGGGTGGGCCAGAAATACCCTTGCTTGACGGTCCTTCCTTCCAGGGTCCGACTCCCGGAGTGGCTCCCACACTCCCCGGAGTGGACTTCTTCCAAGATTCTTTGTACTTCCCCCTCCGCCACGCAACGAGACAACATCCCCGAGAGAGTCTTCCTGTACAACTGCCCGTCTCGGAGGAGGTAGTACGTCGATTTGTACCTGAGCTTCTTCTTGTCCACCCCCTCCCCCTCCTGGAAAGGAAGGTTGGCCGAGTCCATCCACGAGGGCCGCTGATCTATCTCCATGAGCTCTCCCTCTTCGATGGAAGGGCGGAATTGGGCCCGGGGGCCATGTCAACGACCTGCATCTTGGGGCAGGGCTGGATGGAAAAAGTTTGGAATGTGTCTGGAATATAACCGCAGGGTAGGCTCTCTCCTCAAACTCGCACTCCCACCATTGGGACCTCCACTCCAACACCCCCAGCTCCCTGGTCAGGCGCATTTTTGATTGTTGGTGATGGGGAAGTGCCCCCCCCCCTCAGTGTTTTGAAGAAGGGAGAGCACTTCTCCCCAGCCCGGGAGAGGAACCTACTTAGCCTGCCAGCTTCCCCCCCTGATGTTGCCAGCCGCTGCACCTCCTTAGTATTCCGCGGCGACCCCAGCTCCATGATAGCCTTGATCTTATCAGGATTCGGCTCGACCCTTGCAGGGGTGAGGAGGTGCCCCAGAACTTTCCCCTGCTAGCTCCGAAGACACACTTCAGGGGGTTCAACCGCATCTTGTACTTGCGCAGGGTAGCAAAGGTCTCCTCTAGGTCCTGGAGGTGAGAGTCCACATCCTGACTCTTAATCATGAGATCATCTACGTACACCTCCAGGTTCCTCCCCTTCTGTTCTTTGAAGACCTTATCCATCATTTTCTGGTAGGTCGCCCCTGCATTCTTCAGCCCGAAGGGCATCATTTTATAGCAGTAGCATCCATCCCCGGGATGAACGAGACATTCTTGACGTCCAGGGGGTGCATCCTGATTTGATGATAACATGAAAATGCATCTAGAAAACTCATTACAGAAAAACCAACGACTGAGTCAACCAGCGCGTCGATCCGAGGTAAGGGATAACAGTGTTTTAGGACAAGATTTATTAAGCAGAGAGAAGTCGATACACATACGCCACCGGCCGTCTCCCTTTTTAACCATGACTACATTCGAGACCCAGTCGGGGTATTGGATCTCGGACACGAAGCCGGCCTTGAGAAGCTTTGCCACCTCCCCTCTGATGGGCTCTGCCAGCTTGTCCGCGGTGGACCTCTTCTTTTGTTGGACGGGGCGTGTTCTCGGGTCCAAGTTGAGGCGGTGGCAAGCCACATCCGCGTCAACCCCCGGTATCTCCGCGACGCTCCATGCGAAGATGTACACGTTCTTTTGGACGCATGCCAGCATCCTGCTTTGAGCCTCCGGGGTCAGCCCTCCGCTGACGCGAACCTTCTCCACCCTGCCTTCATGGTTGAGGACCTCCAGCTCCACAACCTCTTCCGCAGCCTCCAACCTGGATTGTTCCCCCCATTCTCCAACATCCCTCTCCTCCGGGACGAGAACCTCCGCCTCTACCTCTTCCTCTACGGCCATCGCTTCGGCCAGCTCCCCCCGATCTCCTCCTGCCACCTCAACCTCGGTGTAGCTCTCCACCTCCATCTCCTCCCCACCAGCTTCATGCTCCGCCTCCTCCATCTTTCGCTCCATCTCATCGGCCCCCTCTTGCTAAGATATGGAGTTTACGGCGGTGACGTAGCATTCCCGCGCCACCTTGGGGTCCCCCCTGACCCGTACCTGGATCCCCTCGGCACTGAACTTCAAGCACTGATGGAACGATGAGGGGATGCAGCGGAAGGCACTAATGAGGGGCCTCCCGAAGATGACGTTGTAGCTGCTGGGGGCATCGACGATGACGAACCTGCAGTTCATGGACTGCCCCCCCAGGGTGACATGGAGGTCTACCCCTCCTTCCACCTCCTTCCTCTCCCCCGAAAATCCGAACAAGGGCCCATCTGAGGCCAATACCCTCTTCGCCTCCACCTTCATCGCGTCAAACGCCTTCTTAAAGACGACGTTGACGGAGCTCCCGTTATCAACGAGGATCTTGGAGACGGTAAAATTTTCGATGACTGTCTGGATGACCAGCGCATCGCAAAATGGATCTTCATGATCCGGCATATCGCTCCTGGAGAAGGTGATCCTCTCTTCTGGGGGTAGGGTCTGGGATGTGGAGCCAACGCTCCGGCGATACATGGTGTGGAGGCTCGCCTTCCGGGAAGCCTCAACCCCCACCCCCTGGGGGATCACTCTGATCCCTCCTCGGGTCCCGACATCCACCCGGTCTTCACAACGGTCCTCCGCCCGAGGCAGGACCTACTTGATCCACACTTCCTGACGCCCCTGCTGCTGCTTGCTCCCTGTTTCCCCTCATTTCGAGGAACTCCGGGCATGTGGTTGTGGTGTGCCCCTCCTCCTGATGGAAGTCGCAGTAGGGCAACTCAACCCTAACTTCTCTCCTCCTCCTCCTTGATGCTCTCCTCCTCTCCCCTATGGCTATAGACATAGCCTCTTCCTGATCGGGGAGTCGAGGCCTCTGGGCCTGCCTCCAGCCCGGGGGGTGGAATTGATCTTGCCCCCCTTGATGGCGGTCCCTTCCTTGATACCCTCTCTGTGGCCCCTGCCCTTGCCACTCGGGCCTCCAGCCCAGCCGACGATCGGGCTCCTGACGCCCCCACCTGGGCTGCTGCTGCCCCTGGAGCTGCCTCTGCTCCCTCTGTCGGGGCTCGGCCCTCCTCTCCTCCTGCCCACTTCCGCCTTTTGGCTCCTTCTCTTTCTCTGTGTCCCACCTGGCCAGCTTCCGGGCGAACTCCGGATTTGGCGCCTCCCTGTCAACTTCCCTTGCCGCCCTCTCCATCAACTCCTCGTAGGAGAGGGAGGGCACTCTCTTCAGCTCCATCCTGAAGAATCCCTGCTGCAGGCCCAGGGTGAAAGCCATCATCAGGCTGTGGCCCGGCATCTCCTGGACCTGGGTGACCTCCTCCTGGAACCGGTCGACGTAGCTCCCCAACGTCTCATTCACTCCCTGTTTGATGTGGAACAAGGACTCAGACTCTTTTCTCCTATTCGAGGTAGTGAACCTCAACATGAACCCCCATCGCAGGTCCTCGAAACAGTAGATGGAGCTGGCCGGCAGCTGGTGGAACCACTCCCTTGCCTTCTCCTTGAGGGTGATGGCGAAGAGTCGGCACTTGAACTCATTCGACATTTGCCGGATTGAAACCACGTCCTCGAACCATTGGACGTGCTGGACCGGGCCACCCTTCCCGGTGTAGTAGGACATTTCGGGTTCCCTGAACCCATCTGGAACTGGGGCGGAAGAGACCAGCTCGCTAAAAGGGCTTCCTCCTCCCGCCGGGCGAGCCGGAACATCTCGCGTGCCCACGTCGCCGAACCGGCCGCCGCTCGCCGAGCCGGGGAAAAGCACGCGCCCTGGGAGCTCTCCTCCCCTTCCTTCCTCAGCAACCTCCTTCCCGGCTCGCCTACCGGGAGCGTCCTCGCCCAGTGACGGGGCGGCAGCGATCTGAGCGGCTGGAGTCGAGAACTCGGCCCGCGTGCCGAGTGCAAACTTGACGAGGCTCAGCACCTCGTTCCTGAAATCTTCAAGCATCCCCACCGTGGCTAGAGGCGGGGGGGGGGGGGGGGGAGTCCGACCTATCAGATCTCTGTCCTCCTGTCATCGAGCTCGCTGAAGGTTTTATGTGCTGATCACGCTCCACGCTCACCGCACCAAAATGCTGAAACCGAAATCTCGGTCTCCTGTGGAGTTCACCCTTGGGGAAGGGGTGATCGCGCACCTACTTCGCTCCTGCAAGCAAAACAACAAAAGAAACAAAGGAAAACGGACCCAAGGGCTCGGCGGGGAGGACCCACCACACACCCGGAAGACTTGAGAGCACTTCCCCTCCTTAGCCACGGGCCGAGCTAAGGCTACCTCAGAAAGCACTAGAAGACTAAAGAGCAAGTGAATATGGGAGCCTGCCTTCTGAGGTCCCCCCTTGGGTCCTATTTATAGAATTCTGAGAATGGTCTGCAAATAGCCAACCTCCGCTGTTTTGAACAGCTATGTGCAGTCCAACTTGGTCTGCCAACAGCGTAGAGCTCCGCTGTTCCAACAAGCTATTCGCACCCATGGGGAGGGCATCCAGGTAATTTTACCTCTGGGCCTCTACTAGGCCCACCCCAGGGATATGAAGGTCAGCTCGCCACTACTCTCCCCTCGCGGGAGGCGGGTGCGACCTGGATCCTGCGGCTCGCCTACTCTTCTTGGGCGAGCGCGAGCCGGGCCACCTCGACCCGTCAATCCTCTGCCGAGGCGGACCAGCGGCCAGGTCGCGCATAGGAGAGCGGGCTGGCGGCCAGGCTTCCAACCGTAACCATGAGAGCCCCGGAGGAGGGCTCGCCGATCTGGACTCGTCGAACCCATCCCCGAATACCAGTTCGATGAATGCTGACCAAAAAGCTCTGTTCGACGAATGGCGAACCCAAACTCTGCTCGACGAATGGCGGGCGAGCTAGAAGGGGGAAGGGACCAGCTCGCGCGGCTTGCTCGCCAGATTTTGACGAGAGCGAACTGGCCGTCTGTTGCATACCCGCATGTTGTTCTGGTGCGGGCCGGGCGCCTTGGTCCGCTCGCCTGGCTTGGCGGACACACTCGGCGAACACGGGGTTGTACAATACTGTTGGGTAAAACCCCGAGCCACTAACCGAGCCTTTAAGCGATCAACCGTCGCATCCACAACATGTTTGATAGTAAAGATCCACTTGCAGCTAACACAACTGTGACCAGAAGGAAGAGAGACAAGATCCCAGGTGTGATTACCTCATAGAGCAGTCATTTCTTCGTCCATGGCGGCACGCTACCGTGGATGCTGAAGGGCTTCCTGCACAGAATTAGGTATAGAGATAGAGAAGAGAGAGAGAGAGAGCAAAGTGAAGAAGGGGCGGAGAGAGCCGATGTAAAGAGACATAATTGGTCATTGGATGTGCTGTTGAGGAGGTTGCCAGATCAACAGGCCGCGAAAGCACACCGGTAGGGGGAAGCTGTTGTAGGGCATCTGGACGTGGAGGACGACGAGTGTATACCTGTATGATAGGAGGTTTGGAAGGAACTGGTGGTGGTGGTGTGGGAATCCGAACTGGTGGTGGTGTGGGAATCCAAAGCAGAGGAGTAGGGAGAAGTGGTGGAAGTTGAGACATCATGGGTATGATGGACCGAGGTAGCGGAGGAGGAAGAAGGGGATCAGAAGAACTGGTGTGATATGGTTGGTCTTCATGAAAGGAGACATCAGCAGACAACCACCTTACCAGTGGTAGGATAAAAACAGACATACCCCTTCTGAGTGCGGGAGTACTCAACAAACATGTCTTTGGTAGCACGAGGGGCGAGCTTGTCATTGGAAGGACCAAGGTGGTGGACATAACAGGTACACCCAAACACACGAGGTGTGATAGAGAAGAGAGTTGTGGATGGGTAAAGGAGAGTAATGGGTGCCACAAAGTTGAGAACAGACGAGGGCATGCGATTGATTAGGTGACAAACAGTAGAGACGACAAAGTTTCAGTAGAGGGGAGGAACCTGCATTTGGATCATGAGAGATCGAGCCACATCAAGGAGGTGGCGATTTTTGCGTTCCGTCATGCATTCTGTTGAGACGTATAAGCACAAGAAGTCTGATGTATAATACCGAACTCAGCGCACAGATTGGAGAAGGTGCGACCTGTATATTCTCGAGCATTGTCCGTCCGAAGAGTTTTGACACAGGTAGAAAACTGAGTGCGCGTTTCGGTAAGAAACGCCCGGAACGTAGTCGTGAGTTCGGTACGATCACGAACTAAATACAACCAAGTAACGCGCGAGTAATCATCGATAAAGGTAACAAAGTACCGGTGCCCCAAGACACTAGGGACCTTATAGGGTCCCCAGATATCAGAATGTACTTGGGATAAAGGAGAATCACTCCGAGTACATGAAGGAGAAAAGGAGACACGGTGTTGTTTACCGAAAATACAAGATTCACAAAAGAACTCTTGGAGAGAGACAGTAGGAAGAGCTTTCTTGAGAATAGGGAGAGGGGCATGCCCAAGACGACGATGTCAATCAGTGGTGGAGACAGAGGTGAGATCAGAGGTGAGAGCAGTGAGAGGAAGGTCGAGAAGATATAGCCCATTAGATAGTTTCCCCATACCAAGTATAGTCTGCGTCAGTCGATCCTGCACTACAAAGGAAGAGCGTGAGAAAGTGACACAACAATCAAGATCATGTGTAAGACGGCTAACAGAAAGAAGGTTAAAAGGAGATCCCAAAACATGAAAAACCGAGAATAAGGAAAGGGAAGGAGTAAGAGACAGTTTAGCAGTGCCAGAAACCGGGAGCGTGTCACCATTGGTCACAGTGATGTGCTTGGGGTAAGCAGTATCTAAGTAGTGTAGCGGCTGCTGCGGAGAGATGTGATGTGCAGCACCCGAGTCCACAATCCAGTGACAGCTGTGTGAGAGAAGTGATATACCTTCCTTGAAGATCAAGGCTACGGAGCCAGAAAAGCGACTTACTACCCCTTGAAGCTGATGTAGTTGAGTACGCAGTGCAGCAACCTCAGTACCAGTGATCGAGTCGGAGGCCATAACCGTGATCTGCGGCGAGGCACGACAAGCGGGCGGCAAGAAGGGACGCGGCTAGCCGGACAGATCCAACGACTAGACGGAAGCACTGAGAGCAGCGAGAACAGGCTGCAGCGACGAGAACAGGCCGCGCCGGAAGAGGCAGTCGCGAGAAACCAAAGACCGCTGCGAGAACAGGCCGCAGAGGCGAAAAAAACAAGTCGCGTGGGAAGAGAACAACCCGCAACCAGAAGAAGGCGGAGCGGAGAAGAGAAGAAGCCGCACACAAGGAGCCAAGTCGCAGCGACTAGCCAGAGAAGAAGTCGCGCGAGAAGTCTGTACGGTCACGGTGATCACACCAGCGGCAAGGGATGATGTCACGACCCAGATGCGGAGACTGCAGCGGATAAAGAACAATTCGCGGCGAGAAGAGAAAAGAAGAGAGGAGAAGCTGCGACTACGAAGAGAACTCGCGGCGACTAGGAGAAGTCGCGGCGAGCAGGGAGTCAAGGGGCGAGAACCGGCCAGAGAAGAGGGCCGCAGAGAGCAGCAAAGCAAGCCGCGCGAGAAGGCGCACAACACCAGGGCAACGGTTAGCGCAGAAGAGACGGCGACCAGAAAGGCCGAGCGGGAAGGTTGGAGATGATGAAAAAGGGCACGCGAACTAGGGAGACCGCACAGTCTCGGCGATAAGACACCAGCGGCAAGAAGCCGCGACCAAAATACGGAGTTCGCAGCGGAAAGAGAAGAAGCGGGTTGAGAGGAAACCGAGCGGTTAGGGAAGAACCCGCAGGGGAGAAGAAAGGAGAGGAGACCGCGAGCTGAGGAGGGGAGCGCACAGCGAGAAGATACTAAACCGCGCGGATATAGAAAAGACCGCGCGGATAGGGAGGAAGAGGGAGGGCCCCACTTGCCAGAGAGAATCCTATAAAGAGGACGGAGAGGTAGAGGTGGAGGCCACGGGAATGAAAAAAGTCAAATAGAAGCGGGTAGGGAAGGCTTATCCTACCTAAGAAGTGAACAGACGTACACAGGAACCAACATTTTTTCAAGTTTTTGTAAAGATGCTCCTTCTGTAGGAGCCCGAACATCAGACGAATATAGCGTAAGTGTTCAATGCGTCTCTGGTTGTATATCAATATATCATCAAAATACACTACCAAGAATTTGCCCATGTAGGGCTGCGGAACATGTGTTAGGGGTGTGCAAAAAGGACCGAGAACCGACCTGGAACCGAACTGATCAATTCAAGACGGTTCTAATAGTTCTCGGTTCGAGTATGGTTCTTGAAAAGGCAAGAGCCGACCTTTCGGGTCGGTTCACGGTTCTTGCGGTTGGGTACCCGAGAACTGAATGTCTAAAACATGTTCAGAAAATCATATTTGATTACCACTATACATTCATTTTACCCTCATTTCCAATCCTTGAACATTAAATCCTACTCGCCTAACTCATATATACCCAACCCACGATTCTCCTAGCAATTATTTACTAAACCCAATCATTCTACTTGCATTCCCCATCCTTCCAGCCATCTAAACGAGACTTCCCGTGTTGAAATTTGTTGCAGGAAATTCATTTCAACAACCAGAATACCACTTCCCCACTCTCGCAGCCCTCCAAAAACTCATACAACTTTTCAAATCAGTTCTTGAAAGTGAGGACAACATTCATTTACTTGTCTTGCAAATATTTGGCCTCCTGAAACAACCCATACAACCTAACCTATTGTTGTCTCAGTCGTCAAATCTCACCGCTGTTAGTATAAATCTCATATGTTTTGCTAACTTGTGATGAACCGGATTTTTTAAGATAAAGTTTCATTTGATTCAATATTTCAAATGTTTACGGGTACCGAGAATCGAATTGGAACCGAACCGAATTATTCGGTTCAGATCCGGTTCTATATTATAGAACCATGGGTCAGTTCCGGTTCCAAAAATATTTTTGGAATCGGCCTTATATGGGTCGGTTCCTAGTTTTGGGTGGAACCGAACCGATCTGAGTTGCACCTCTAACCTATGTCATCACTCTCATGAATGTGTTGAGCGCATTCGATAGTCCGAACGACATGACTAGCCACTCATATAAGCCATCATTCGTCTCAAAGGTCGTCTTCCACTCATCCCCCTCTCTAACTCTAATCTAATGGTACCCGCTACGAAGGTCGATCTTCGAAAAGATTTGGGCACCTACCATCGAGTCCAGGAGGTCGTCGAGGCGGGGAATCGGAAAACGATACTTCACTGTGATCTTATTTATAGCACGACTATCAATGCACATGCGTCAGATCTCGTCCTTCTTCAGAGTAAGAAGGGTCAGTACAGCACAAGGACACAAGCTCTCTTGTATAAACTTCTTCCGCGAAAGATCATCAACTTGACATTTCAGCTCGGCTTGCTCGGTCGGATTCAGGCGATAATGTGGGAGATTGGGCAAAGATGCCCCGGGGATCAGATCGATCACATGCTAGATGTCCCTCAACAGAGGGAGATCAGCAGGGAGCTTCTCAGGCATAATATCTATGTAATCATTTAACAACTGACGAACATCCAGATCAGAAATCTCAATCTCGCTAGGGGCTTCGGTCGTCATCGTGGCTGCCACAATAAACATAAAACCTACCTCTAAACTCTCTCATATGAAGTCACCCTTCCTCAAGACATGGAGAGGTCTCAAAAACCCCGCACTAACGGATGACTCAACCTTGCCCTTGGGAAGATCCCTGGGCTGGGTCGGGGTAAGGGTAATCTTTCAACCTTTGTTGATGAATACACACGTGTTGAACCGGACATAACACATATAGCATCACGATCATATAACCAAGGTCGCTCGAGAAGAACGTGTGCAATGTCCATGGGGATAACGTCACACCAAACCTGGTCCTCAGTGGTCGCTAAATGAATCAACACCAGGCATTGTTGTGTAACCTGGATGGTGGACTTGTCCACCCATAAGACGGTAAGGATGCGGATGTGGTTCGGTAGTGAGTTGCATTCTCTCTAACTCTTTCTTGGCGATTATATTTACGCAACTACCAGTCTACCACTATCAATGAAGAGCTTGCAGGGGCCTCCTGCGCTCGGGAAATATGTGAAAAAGATAGTGGTGCAGAAGGTTGTCAGGATCGAGATCCTAGATGAGATCATTTCGAGATAGGATCGAATCAGATAGTAGGGTTGGATCGAGAATCGCTTTACAAAATCAGGATCGATTTACAAAATCTGGATCGTAAGATCCTATGATCCGGATCGCGATCCTGACAACCATGGGTGCAACGTCAATCCTCCTCGACATGTGGGGTGTGGAGGAGGCAGCGGAGGACTCCTAACTCTAGCGATCTCTCAGCATCGCTCTCTCATCCGTCCTCTACAATGGTCGTAATCTACTCAACGGCGACGTCCTCGGCCTCAGTGTTGGTCTCGTCCGACTCCACAATCAATAAATCCCAAGTCGGGCATTACACTACAAAGTGCCCTCTGCCAGAACATCGATAACATTGGAGGCCCACAGGTTTAGGGCCTCTAGATATAATAGTTTTCCCCGTCGCGTCTGCGGGAGCGCAAGGGGTGGCAGTGGTCGTGGCAGGAGTGGGTCTCCTAGATGTGGAAGCATCGGGTCGAGAGGTGACCTGCCTCAGGCCAGCAGTGCGCAAATAGTGCTCGTACTCCAGCACGAGCTGAAAAACCTGTTCAACCGTCTCAATCCTATGGGGAATCAGTTCCCTTCAGATGTCATCCATAAGTCTAATTCGAAAAATAGATGCAGTGACGATGGGCTAATCCAGAATATCACTACGGACTACTAGCTCATCAAATTGTGACGTGTAATGTGCAACGGAGAGAGACCCCTGACGTAGTGCGTAAAACTGATCTAAGACCTGATCACGATACGTAGCTGGGAGGTATTTATCTTTCAAGCGCTACATCATCTCGTCTCATCGGGTGATGGGGTAATAGTCATCCCGCTCAAGTGACCTCTACAAACTCGACCAATAAATTTTCGCTTGGCCGATCAATTTCATTTTGGCGAACCGCACACGCATCTTGCCACTCATCTCAAACCAGTCGAAATAGTGATTCATGTCCATAAGCCAATCACTAAATGTCATCGGGTCCAGGTGATCATCGAAGGAGGGTGTGTCAATGCGGATACGTCGGGTGTTATCATCCTTTTTTGGAGTCATCTTGCGGCGTGGCTCACGGTAGTCACCGTACTGATCATCATAATCAAAGTCGTATTGTGTGGGTGTGGCTCGATCTCTACGACCAGGTGGGGGTGGTGGACGTGACACATCGGGAGGACGATAATTCCTCCCTGGTCTTGTCGATACTCATAACCACGATAAAAATTCCATCTTACGGGAGGAGGGGGGTCTCGGTGAGGGATGTCACTACCACGTTTCTCAAGAGGAGTTGTAGCATCTCGGGGATCCTCGAGAGGATCCTCGTCAGGGTGAAGAGTTGCTCGACCTCTAGGGGTCTCTAACTGATCAACACTTGTACAAACCCTAGCGATATCGCCCCTAAGAGTTTCGAATTGAGCTTCCCTCCGATCAAATCAATCGAGAACAAAACTTTGAAACTTAGTGGACGTCATGTCCTACTGTGAACTGGCGGTCCTATTGTCGGTGTGATTATGATTTGACAAGGACTGACAATAATCCCTACCACTACATAACATGCAAGTGGCCCTAAACTAGTCCTCTGATACCAATTTGATGTCGTGGTGGGTTGACTTGGAGTGGTCGCTCTAAATGCAATCCTACATGCGATGAGGGGTCTGCTTTAAAAATTACAATTGTAAACAATTTATAAAAATTAACAGAGGCGCAAACAACCACAAACAATAATTAAGGCAAAACTAGTATCAATTCATCAAACGATAGAGACGCAATTATTTTTAAGCACGCGTGGAATAAACCTTGCAAATCATATACCCACATATATTAATAACATATAAAATAAACATCCACTACAGACTAGGAGTCAAAATAAACAACAATAAAAAATTAAAACTCCAAATACAACTTACACGTGCAGGCGGTAAAAGGACGGTTAATTGCGGGCTTCCAATGTTGCTTCCGGGAGAAGAGGGCGCTGATCAAGGGATCTCGACTGGTAGGGGTGTCGGCTGGTGTGTGTAGAGGTTGGGTGAAGGGGGTTGGCTTTAGTAGAGGTGCACGGTGGGGGAGAAGGACTGGCGGCAAGGGGATGGTTGAGAGGGAGCGGTTGTGAGGGGGTGAAGGAGGTTCGGTTGCAGAGGGATAGGCGGGGTAGGGCTCGCTGGTAACTACAGGAGGTGGGGGAAGCGTGGGTTTGGTGATGAGGAAATGTTGGCTATATGAAATTGGAACAGAGAGGGATCGGTACTAGAAATATTAGGGATGGGGAACGCAGGTCCGACTGTAGAAAATAGGGCGGAAGCAGTTTGTGCGGGTGATTATGGTAGGGTTCAGCGGAAGGGAGATGGGTCGATGGAGACGGGGACTGTCTAGTGGGTTGTGGATTTGCAGAGGATGTGGGTGATTAGGAAGGGAAAGAGGAGACCTTGGAGTCGCACCAAGGAGGGAGGTGAAATCCTTTGTCTGGCGTCGCACCGGACGTGATGACCGACTGTTGCAAAGAAGCAACCGAACCTTCGATAGCCCCCCGTGAATTCCTGCTTGTACTATTTATAACGCTAAAACCAACTTAAGCACCCAAATCGGACAGCTCATAATGCCCGGGCCGAACAGGCGTCAAATACAACTCAAAACAAAAAAAAGAAAAATATGAAATCGACTCGGATCAACCATCCGGATGCAACCACGGACTTGGATCGTCCGACTGGGTAACGGATCACCGCCTCCTGCGGGAATAGACCTGTGTCGGGCGTTGTGCACCATCAAAATGTTTCTTGCACCGATGTCCGTGAATGTACTGTTCGTTGCAGTTATAACATAAGTCTGACGCTCGTCATTCCATCATATTGACATGAGAGAGTCGAGGAATCGGAGGGGCGGAAGGGCCCTCGGTATGTCCTGGAGGAGCTCCTATGTCTGCGGGAATGTAAGCCACTTGTGCCAGTTGGAGGCGACTGTCGCAAATCCTGGCCAAGCTCATAACAGCCACTAAGTCGCGAGGAGTTTCAAATTCGACATCCAGTAGTAGGCGGTCGTGAAGTCTGGCGGTTAAGATGGTAACTTGCATCTTCGGGAGAAGCATGATATGTGTCGGGAAAAGCTGAAATTGTTCCAGATAATCGTCTATGGACCCCGCCTGTCGTAAAATCGTTATCTCCCTGAGGGAGACGCTGCGGAGGGGAGGTTCGAAACGCAAGTTGCAGAACCGTTTGAAGTCATCCCATGTCAGACCTGGCTGGCCGATGAGGAGACGAATGGCCCAAAGTAGAGCTGAGTCGAGTAGATGGAAGGATGCTAGATGAATTTGATTTGTTGTCGGTGATTGCTAGTGGGCAAAAATTATTCACACATAGAGCCAACCTAATGGGTCCGACTTCCCATCGTAAGTCAGAAAATCCCACCTGGGGTAGCGCGGTAGTGTAACAGCCTCAGGATGTACGAAGGCCGGTGGCAGTGGCTCGTGGCGGATGAGTGGCAGTGGTGGGACTTGACTGCTGTTAGTGTGATCCGTCGTTGGGGTGGTAACAACAGGAAGGGTGGTTGTTAGTCAACTAAGCTTGGTGGTGAGGATGGTCTTGTCGTCCGAATGACGTGCGACGGCGTCCCGAAAGTGTGCTTCTACTTCCTGAAAGTGAGCATCCATGGAGGAGATGACTAAGTGGATCTAGTTTATAGCATCCGAGAAATTGGGCGAGTCTTCCATATTATGAGCGGAGCGAGAGAAGGAGCGGGTGACAAGTCGGTTGAATTACTCGGAGACGACTGAATTTGGGTTGTCGCGAGATCTGCGACACTTCCCAAAGATGTCAACCGGTCCATAGAAAGAGAGTGAACGGGAAAGAATCGGGCAAAGACCTTTTACTCTACTCGGTATTGCCCGCCACTCCTTCGCTGAAATCAACCTAATCACCTATCGAATGTCATCCTCTCCCCGTCGACCACGCCTCCCCCTAACCTGGTCGTCGACGAGCCCAGATCCAGTCCACTCACAGTTTTCCAGCACCTTCTTTCACGGGAAGCTCGCTTCCCTACCCTGCAACAGCCGTCGGAACCCTCTTCGGCGCATTTCTGGCCAAGAAGCACCCCTCGGCCGCCGGCAACCATCCTTCCACGACATATCTATCCATTGTTATAGTTTTACCGGGCCGAGACCTCTCATTTCAAAGCCTCTCCACTGTCCAGATCCAGTCCAGAGGCCTCTGCCCCTAATATCCACTCCAACACAGCTAGTATTTGTCGATTGTACGCGATGTTGGTATGACTCCCTCATTTTGCATCTTGATTACTCTTAGTCAACTCTTCATGCATGCATGTGAATATTTAATATTTTCAAAGCTTGCTTGTCCAACATTAACCTACGTTCTCTTTGTCGTTAATTTGTTATCTCTATTGTCGCTCCCTCTCATTGTGAAACTTGTGGATGAATTAATTATATTATTGAATGCGGGCAAGTGTTAATCTTCTTATGAGTGTTTACAAACCGTTGATGAAATTATTGTGTCAATACTCAAGACATCTTGTTTACACCGCATAATTTTAAAAAGGACCACAAATTCTCATTTTAGAATTAAATCTGGATTTTAGTATGCATCAGTTTAAGATCTATTATAAGAGGTTGGTTAAGGTTTGTGAGAAAGCCTTGATTAAGATTTATAAGAAGACATGGTGTACAAATGCAAGGATGCAATGTTCACACTCTAGCATAAGTTGTGATTATTACTTGGGTAAAGAACTATAGAGATTTGTCGCATTGTCTGTGATTTTTGAATATAACTAAGGGTTAGATGTTGGACTCCATGAGTAGCATGCGTAGAATTTTTCATTTACCTGTGAATTGTGCATATTCATTTTGTGTAAATAGTTGTAACAATGTGATTACTTGTGTGACCACCTGACTAACATGTCGGGTCTTGAACTGTTATATATTTTACAATATTGTTGCTTATTGTGCAAGTTTCTTTTCTTCATGCACAAGCAAGCTTTCTTTAGGTCAAAGTAATCTGGTTTATGTAAGAAAATTATGTACTGTCTTGTGTACCAAATCGTGACATCATGCTTCAACTCTTCCTCTTTTTTGCACTCAAAATCCGAAGGCAACTGAAAAACAATTGTAAAATCTTGAGGGTGGTGAAGTGGTAATCGAGAATTCAATTCCCTAGCCAAGTTGCGACATAAAGTACTGACTTAAAGCTAGCAAGGTGGTAGGCGGGAACAATTCTCCCTGAATAAATACCAAGGTGTGGTTTCTTTTACTTGGAGGACATGGGTCGCCCTAGATTTTAGAGTAGTCGGTGGGCGGATGATTGCAGTTTCTAGGGGCACTACAAGGAGTGCACAAATATTTTTGGTTAAGGAACCAAAGATCCCCAGTGATCTGAAGGTCTTCTAGTGGTGGTATTTTTCCATAGTATGGGATGAGACTAAGAGAACTGTCCTGACAAACATCTGCATGAAGGACACAACGTTCATCAATTTGTAGAAATTCATCAAGAACGACGAATTTCTTTCAAAAAGTGGATTTATGGATTTAGTTTGAATATTTTTATATTCAAACTGGATATGCGCACTCAATGCGCCTTTTAGGATTTTGAATATTGATTTCCCCGCAAAAAGATTTTAGTTGAATATACTCAAAAGTTTGGCAAAGGTTAGGATTCTGCATAATGAGAATAAAATACTTCACTGACATGACTAAATTGAATTATAGAACTTCACTAAGATCCACAATAATGGGCATAGGAGATAAAAAAACCTAAGAGATGAAATAACACATTCTATCATGTTTTTAAGATTGGAACCAAATTTCAATCACCTTTATGCCAACAAGTAGTTTCATCTATTATGCATCTTTACGTTGATTTCCCTTATGCCGATAACATGACCTCATCCGTTTGTAAATCCCGGTAGTCATATTATTGGCAGGTCATTACCTTGTGGCAGCTATCATTTGTTCTTTGAGGTTCAAATGCTCAAAAGGGTGGTGGGTACATGATAGGTTATATTTGTGCATACAATTGTCCCATATAATGTCCATCCCAGGTGCTCTTAGAAAATGAAACCATTATCTTCAATTTCTCCAGGTTAAGTTTCATATTAGACTAAGATAGGTGAAAGTTGGACTAAATTGTAAGTAAAATGTGCAGTGAATGATAAACAAAAAAAATCATCGGCAGCATGGTTTTACTTCAGTTGGTAACTCGTGAGAGAATAATTATTTCAAGCAAAATGACAAACAAATCAAAAATATATATAGTTCAAATAACTGGCCGCATCTTTCAGAATGAGGAAAATGTCTTAGAACCAGCAGGAAAAACAATTCAATTCGTCAAACTAGTACGTAAGATTTCAGATTAACCGTTCAGCATTTAACTAACCTGAGCTAAGTTCGAAATTACAGATAGCAAAGAGCCCTTCGCAAGAAAGCTCTGAGCTCCAATTATCTTGCAGATTCTAGGGCACAGCCTCTGAAAGGCCGTAAATCCACCTCTTCCCCCGCCTTCCACCACTTTCGCAAGGCACATTGCCGCTCCGGCCTGCACCATTTTGCTCTGCTCCCCCATCACCTCCAAAAGTGGCTTCAAAAACAAACCAGCCACTGGAGACGCGGCCACCGTGTGACCGCCTTCGGTTTCAGATCGGAGATAAAGCTCCGCCAGCGAGCCGGCGGCATCGCGGCAAGCATCGCGGAGAGAGGAATCCGCGATGGGGTCTTTGAGGCGACAGACAATGAGGGCTATGATCTTGGGAAGTTGAGCTGCTGCGGCGTCAGGGTAGAGTGTGCAAAGGAGGGAGAGTAGGCGGATAGACTCGCGGCGGGCCACGACGGGAGAGCTTCGGGCGCCAGATGGGTCGCCGGGGGAGGGGACGGGGTCGTGGAGGAGGGAGGAGAGGAGCATGGGGAAACCGTCCGCGGGGAGGGAACGGATGATCTTCTCCAGGTCATCGACGGCGATCTGATGGGTGTCGCGGTCGGATAGCTTGGAGAGGGAGGAGAGAATGCGGGATTTGAGCTCTACCATGGCCAGGTGGGAGGAGAGAGAGGATCGCGCTTTGGATTGAGGCGATGATTGGAGACGAGTTACGGATCTGGAGGGTTTGGAGTAGGGTTTGGAGGTTGCAGATGACATCCTGCGAGCATTCGTGAGAGGGAACAAGACGAAGGAGATTTGAGAGGAATGAGGAAGGGAAGGACTGAAGGTGAACGAGATCTTCAAGTGAGAGAGGGAATCAGGAGAGAGGAAAGCGTGCATTTGAAGGAATATAAAATAAGAAAATTAAGGACTGCGAGTAGAGAGAAAATTATATGTTAGATGTAATTTTGGGCTATCCGCATGTATTTCAGAAGTTATTACCAGTAAGCATGTATTTCAAAAATCGCTATCCGCAAGCAACATGAAAAAAAAATAGGAATTTCTTTGGATGTAGAAAAATTAACACATGCGATACGTAAATTTCTTCGTCGAAAGAAGATGTGACTGGTCAGAGGTCGTAGTCTCGTAAAACTCATTTCCAGTTAGCGGCATCGTATGGAGAGGAGTTTTTCCACCCAGGAGCTCATTTTCACATGAATATATGCAATGTTTTTAATTTCATGTCCCCCCCCCCCCCCTCTCGAATAGTTTGTGTGCTGAAGATTTTGGAAGAGGAAGAAATGATCATGAATTGGTGTCTTGGAAGATCATGGTGGTCAAAAAAATCCCCTCAGGCGCATAAAGGGAGTACACTTACTCACTGAACCAGGTGGAAAGGCGAGCTGAATGACAGCCCAGTCGTCGACGACATTTTTGTTTTGGTTCTTATGGACTAAGAGGGTGAGGGGGAGAATGCGGAGAAGTAGAGGTGTGCAAAACTAACTGAAGAACCGAGAACTGAACAGTTCGGGATGGTTCTCATTTAATTTGGCTCAGGTATGGGTTTAACAATTAGTGGAACTAACGGTTCGGTTCGGTTTTTGGTTTTCATAGTTGGGTACCTTAAAAACAACGTGAACCGATAATTAAAAATTATAAAATTAAAATGAACTTATTTAATCAACCACCCAGCGAGCATGCCTCACGCTCACGACACGGGTAGGAGTAAACTCACGGGATGTAACTTCAAAAGCATATTACTTTAATGTTCAAATCATTTTTCCATGTCCCAACCCTAGCTCCCAGTGTAGAGCTCAACTGGAGGTGGTGGAGAAAGGTCGACATCACCCAAAAGTGGAGCTCAATTGGAGAAGGTGGAGAAGGGTCGACACCTCCCAAGAGGGGAGCTCAACTAAAGGAGGTGTAGAAGGTGAAAGTGCAGCTAGATCTGAAATACTCTAGAAGAGGGTGAATAGAGTATGATGCTTAAAAACTTTTTTACAACAATTGTTGTATTCTGAGTGAACAGGGAAGCAAATAATAAATCTAAACACAGCAGATAGCTAATTACAACCTACAAAAGAAACTAATCACAGATCCTAACTAATCACAGAACAATCATAGCCAGAAACAAAAATAAAGACAAGCAAGTCAGATGACACAAGGAGCTATAGTGGTTCCCCTAAACTTGGGTACATCCACTCTTCTACCACCCTAGGTAGGAATCCACTGCAGGATGAGTTGATCAGGTGTCCTGGGCACCAATGAGCTTTTGATAAGGTGCTCAAAAACCAAATCAGATTTTTTGATCAGGTGTCTTGCCACCAATGAGCTTTTGACAAGGTGCTCAAAAACCAAGCTCAAAATTTTGAAAGGAGTTTGGAAAACCCTTTACAGAGATGGGGATGAGAGAGTGATGGAAGTCTTCTCTTTCTCAAAGCAGCTGAGAACACTATGTGGATTTAGATGTTGTCAAAGCTCCCCCTGAGTTCTTGAGATGTTCAGGAAATGAAGCTTTGTTGTAGGGTGATAGGCCTTCAGAACTTGATCTCCAGCAAATGATGATTTCAGCAACAGCTGAAATGTTAGGTGTCTGGAGTCTTGAAAGATGTTGACCTTGAATACTTGAATCAAAAGGGGATCTGAAGATTTCAGAGTTGTTGATCTCCTTTGGTGTGTGTTCTAGGATGAATTCTTTGAGACAGAGAGTGTCTACAGCTCTTTCTCTTGAGAACAGTTGATGTTGAGAAATATATTGTTCCAGAGAATAATTTTTCTTGTTCTTCTTGTTTGTACTGTCTGAGTTCTCTGTATTCTGTGAGAGATTTTCAAAAATCTTGTGTTTTATTCTCTGGTTCTGAATAGAAAATCATCCTCTGTCAAGAATAGTTGTTGGCCTGACATTAATTGCATCCTTAATTGCAAATGTCTTCTGGGGGAAAGTTCAAAGAAACATTCCTTGATAATCCCTTGAAACTTGGTTCAGAATAAATGAAAATGGCTAGAAAATCTTCTGAATTAATTGCTGAATAACTCATTAACTGTCCTGAATTTGAATCTTGAAAAATCCTTTAACCCTTCAGAAAAACGTCGAACGGAGCTCTGCTATCGTCGAACTGAGCTCAGCGATTTGGACTTAGACAGCAACAGAGATCGTCGATCTGAGCTCAACTATCGTCGAACTGAGCTCAGAGATATAGAATCAATACTGAGTCAAGATCGTCGAACTGAGCTCGCAGATCGTCGAATGGAGTTCGACGATTTGTTGAAGTTGAGCTCAGCGATCGTCGAATGGAGTTCGACGATCCGTCGAAGTTGAGCTAGACGATCGTCGACTGGAGTTCGACGATTCGTCGTACTGAGCTCGACGATATCACTTAGTCTCAAAACTGAAAATCCTTGGTCTTGAGGGCAGCTTCCAAACTTAGACTTCTAACCCTTAGACTCAATTCCAATTGACCTTTAGATCTATACAATGAGGTCAAAAATAGGTTTCCTAGAGACATAGTGATCCTGACCCAAATTAGTAATAGGGTGTTCCAACAATCTCCCCCTATTTGGGTTAGGATTACTATTTATAGAACTTGGAAAAAATTAAATAACAACATACAAAGCAACAAAACAGAAATGCAATAAGCAGGACATTGCAGAACCACAGATATATATTATCTCAGACAATAATCAGAATTCAGAATGATTGTCACCTTACATAGTTATTCTTTCTCCTTGCTCTTTATAAGTTTGATTTCTCTATTTGGATTGAGAGCTTCTTGCTTTAACCTTCTGTCATCTACTGCACCTAAAGAGGTTTGTTGTTTGGGCTTTGGTACAACAGCTTCAGGATGCAGCTCCATATAACTATCAGAGTCAAAGAATTTGCTTGAGTCATATCTTTCCAATTCTTTCTTTCTTTGTTCAGACAAAGTAGTAATGTTGGAAGAATCTCTGCCTTGCTCTTTAGCTTTCTTAATTTGGTCCAGTGCAGCAAGCTCTTTCATCCTGGCAGTCCAAGCAGTTGGGTTATTTTCTGGATCTTCAAAAGGTACTAGAGGTTCATATCTGTTGGATGGATTATCTTGAGGAGCTCTGGAGGAGACTACTTCTTTTAACTTATAGGGAAAAGGACCTGAGGTTGTGTCTGATGAAGCTTGTCCTTCCCTGGAGTAAGGATGTTGCCTTGAATAACCTTTTGAATAAACTTGGAATTCTCTCTGGTTTCCTCTGTAACTTCCTCTTCTAGATTGAGAACCTCTGGACTGACTTCCCCTATGATAAGATCTTGCATGAGGCTGATAGGGGGTATGACTTTTGGCAGAAGGTTGAGCAGCTGAGCTTCCACCTGCACCTGCATCAGGAGGAGGTGGTGGAGGAGGATAAGAATGATGAAACTGGGTAGATCCTTTCTCATACTTCCTCTTCTTATTCATGGCTTTGAGTTGGTTCTTAGAATACTGCATCCAATGCTCAGTTATGGGGAAGTCATGAAGAATGTAATATGGAATGTCATTAGTGTCCTTTACTTTGGCTGGAGGCACTCTTTTCATGGCTTTGCTCCTTGCCTTTCTCTTCCTGGCAATAGTGGCAGAGGAGTCATCAGAATCAGTCTTGAATTCATCACTCTCAGAACTTTGCTCATCATATAGAGCATCAATCTTTTTCATCAATTCTTTCTGAAGTTGAGTTGGAGCAGATGAAACAGCAGTGGTGACAGCAGCAGATACAACACTAATAACAATAGAAGTTGTAGCAATAGTTGTAACAACAGATACAAAGATTTCTGGAGCAATACTCTTTGAAGGAATATCAGCAGTAATAACAGCAGCAGTTGGGGCAGCAACAGTTTCAGATAAAACACTTTCAGATGCAGCAACATCAGTATCAGTAATAACAGCAGGAATATCATCAGCAAAAACAGAAGGCTCAAATTCATATGTCTCTGTCTGCATATCCTCAGGAACTGAAACAACAGTATCATCATTACTGACAGCAGCAGCAACAGATTCAGCAACAATATTGGCAGCATAAACTGAATTGACAAAAGAATGAATAATGCTGGTGTCACAACATGAGAAGGGCACAATGGCCTTGGAAAGATCTTCTGATGGCTGGGCAGCAACTGTCTCTGGAAGACAACTGAAATAAGCTGAATCAAACACTGATAGCAAGGACCTGATGTCCACTGAAAAAACAGCAACTGGAGGAGAAACTGGAGCTTGAGAAACAACAGCAGCAACAACAGCAACAAGTGAAGAAACAGCAGGCAAGCTAACTTCATAAGGCATCTCCCCCTGCCTAGATTCAGAGAATGCTGGATCAATGCACACTGATGAAGGGATTGCCTGAGGAAATAAGGAGGATAGCCTGGCAGAAAGAGCTGCCACTGACTGAAGTAATGGAGCCAAGGAGGTCTCCAATAGAAGAGATAGCCTGGGGGCTAGCAGTTCATATAATTGGTCAGCTAGGGCTGGAATATCTACATGCTCAACAGGAATGTGAGCAGAGGTAGAGACTGGAGGTGGAGCAATAGGTGATGGTGGTGGAGAGCTGGTGTATGGGGGAAATGATGGTTGAGGTGAGGGTATTGTGGAGATGGAAGACAGTGGTATGGAGATAGAGGGTGTGAAGGTGGGTTGATCAATAATTTCTTGTAGAAGCTGTTGGTAAGAAGTAGAGGAGGAGGGTAGCTCAGGAGGAGATGAGGGTGAATCATCCATGAAGGAATCATCAAGAAGATTGAAGGATGGAATGGTGGATGATGTTTCAATGTCTGGTTGAGGGTAGAAATATAATGGATGGAAGATTTCCTCTGTGATTGGTAGAGTTGGAATTGGAGATGGTATAGATGTTGGAGAAGGGCTTGAGATGATGATAGTGGATGGAGTTTGAATGGTGGATGGAACTGGAGGAGATGGAATTGGAGGAGGAGGAGAAGCAGCAGCAGGCAAGTCATCTGCAGGGGCAGAGACTTGAGGGGAAGTGACTATTACAGTCCTGGTGCCTGAAGGTGTGCTTGAAGAGGGCCTGTTGGGCTTGGTTATCTGCCTGTCCCATTTACCAAATAGGGCACAGGACAATCTCTTTGATGCATTAATATGTATCCCAGAAGATACAAGCAAAGTAGGGCATCTGTTCTGCAGAAAGAGCCCTAAGATCCTCCCAAAATTCACAAAGTTTTTGTTTATTTTCTTTTTGATCAGGTCAAAGAAGACCTCTCCCCAGTTCAATTGTTTCTTGTCCACAATGGCTCCCATCAAGCACAGCTGATACCTAGAGATAGTATCATGTACTGAGTGCTTAGCCAACAAAACTTTGCCTACTACATCAGCCAAGAACCTGTATTCCACAGCTAGGTTCTTCTTCAGCAACTTGCTAGGGTTAGCCTCAGAGTGACCCATCCTTGCAAGCAGATCAGCAAATTCCTCTCCAGACAGATCAGCAGAATCTCTACCAGAACTTAACTCAAAAACTTCTGTCAGAATGGCTGGAGTCAAGGGTACCTGTGTTCCAGAAATTGAACCAACTATAGTGTTTTGATCCTGGTTGTGGGCAGTGTAGACCCACTCCTTAATCTCATCAGCAGGCAGCTTGATCCTGGTGGTCATGATGGTAGCAAGTTTCTGCTCCTTGAAGAGTTCCAAAATATCCTAGAAAACTTGATCAGTGATGCTGAAGGACTCCATGTCTATGTCAAATCCAGCATCGAATTTCATTGTGGCAAGAACAGCAACAGAAACGGCCATGGTTACCTGTAAAAATCAACAAACAAAACGACCAAGTGTAGAGGTGTTTGGAGGGAAAGAGAATTTTTGCAGAGAAATCGAAAGCGCAAAAGGAGAACGATGACGAAAAATGAATTTTATATTAGGGTTCGACGCAGAAAAGGAAAGATCGTTGAACTCAGTTCGACGATCGGGGCTTCTAAAGGAGTCTGAAGAGTCTTCAATATCGTCGATCTCCGTTCGATGACATTGGAGAGCGTCGAGCTCTGTTCGACGATCGTTCAGAGAACAAAGTCGTCGAGCGTCGTTCGACGATCGTTGACCGGAAGAGATAGTTCATACTATCTGAGAAACGTTGAACTCAGGTCGACGATTTCAGAAATCGTCGATCTCCGCTCGACGATCTGGGGGAAAATCGTCGAGCGCAGTTCAGAGACCAGAAATACACTCTAGACACTAAGAAAAATCAAGATATTTGTCTAGTCTTGGTCAATTTTTAAACTTTTAAAATCTTGGATATTATTTTAGATCTCCTTCATCTAACATTCCTAACTGATTTAGGAAGAAGGTGTGTTTCTTTTCATCCAAGGGTTTGGTGAAAATATCTCCCCTTTGCAAATCAGTTGGGATATATTGAAGTTCAATTTTATTCTTCTCAACATTATCCCTTAAGAAGTGATGCCTAATTTCTATGTGTTTTGTCCTACTATGGAGGACTGGATTTTGAGCTATAGAAATAGCACTGGTGTTATCACAAAATATTTTAGACTTCTCTAAGTTGTAGCCATAGTCTAGGAGTTGGTTTTGAATCCGCAAGATTTGTGAACAACAACTGCCTGCAACCATATATTCAGCTTCAGCAGTTGAAGTTGACACAGAAGTTTGTTTCTTACAAAACCAAGAGACAAGTCTGTCACCAAGGAACTGACAAGTTTCACTGGTGCTTTTCCTGTCAATTCTGCATCCAGCATAATCAGCATCAGAAAATCCAGTTAATTCAAATGCTGAATCTTTTGGATACCAGAGACCTAGATTTGGACAACTTTTAACATACCTGAGAATCCTCTTTACTAGTGTTAGGTGTGACTATCTAGGCTTACTTGGAACCTAGCACATATACATGTAGCAAACATTATATCTGATCTACTAGCTGTAAGGTACAGTAAGGAGCCAATCATTGCTCTATATGTTGTCTGATCAACAAGTTTCCCATGTTCATCAGCATCTAATATAACATTAGTAGGCATAGGTGTTTTCATACAAGATGCTTCAAACATGCCAAATTTCTTAACCAATTCATTTGCATACTTGGTTTGGGAAATAAAGATGTCTTCAGCATATTGTTTGACTTGCAATCCTAGGAAGAAGGATAGCTCACTCATGCTACTCATTTCAAATTTAGAATGCATTAGGTTGGAGAACCTTCTGCACAATTTTGAATCAGTAGAGCCAAAAATAATATCATCTACATAAATCTGTACTAGTAGGGTATGAGACTTATGGGTTCTAATGAAAAGAGTTTGGTCTACTCTACCCCTTATAAATCCATTTTCTAGAAGGAAGCATGCTAGGGTCTCATACCATGCTCTAGGAGCTTGCTTGAGACCATATAATGCTTTGTTCAACTTAAAAACATAATCAGGATAAGTGGAGAGATAAAACCTGGATTGTCTGACTATACTTCTTCTTTGATGTCTCCATTTAGAAATGCACTCTTGACATCCATCTGCTAAGAAGATTGATGGCTTCCAATCTTGCAACTGGTGCAAAAGTCTGGTCATAGTCTATGTCTTCTTCTTGAGAATATCCTTGAGCAACTAGCCTTGCCTTGTTCCTTACAATTACTCCTTGATCATCCAATTTGTTTCTGAACACCCACTTTGTTCTGGAGTGATCCTTAGGCTTTGGCACTAGTTCCCAAACTTTGTTCCTTTCAAATTGATGCAACTGTTCTTGCATTGCAATGATCCAGTGTGGATCTTGCTCTGCATCTTGAATGGACTGAGGTTCAATTTGAGATAGGAAGCAAGTGTGCAATAGGTTTTGGTTGACCTTGATTTCTAGTTTGCACACCAGCTGAGATGTCTCCAATTACTTGGAAATTGGATGGTCTCTTGATGTTACTAAATCAACAGGGGGTGTTGATTGTTCACCAACCTGTGTTGTTGTTTCCTCTTGTGGTACAACAACTGGCTCTTCAAGTTGTTTTTCTTCAATATGTTGAATGCTTTCTTCATCTTCACTGCTTTCCTCTTTTTGAGTAACCTGTAATTTGTTCAAGTCTTCAACAAGAGAATGTTCCTGCAAAGGTTCTATGGTAGAAGTGTTCTTCTCCTTGAAAGACATGTTAGATTCATCAAAGGATAATGAACAGATTCCTCAATTTTTAGAGATGATTTATTATAAACCCTATAAGCCTTACTGATCATGGAGTATCCCAGAAACACTCCTTCATCAGCTTTAGCTTGAAATTTTGCTAAATATCTCTTGTCATTATTGTGTATATAACAAATGCAACCAAAAATTATAAAATAATCAACTTTAGGTTTCTTCGCTTTGAGTAATTCATAGGGAGTCTTTCCCTTTAGTTTATGTATTAAACTTCTATTCAGCATATAGTTGGAGGTGTTCACTGCCTCTGCCCAAAAAGATAGAGGAAGATGAGCATCTGACAACAATGTAGTGGCAGATTCAATAAGGGTTCTATTTTTCCTTTCAGCTACCCCATTTTGTTGAGGAGTTCTAGGAGCTGAGAAAGTATGTATGATCTCTTCACTCTGACAGAACTCTTGCATAAGAAGAGAATCAAACTCTGTCCCATGATCACTTCTGATCAGGGCAGTGTGAGTATTGAACTCAATCTGTATACATTTGAGAAACTCTGTCAAACACTTAAAGTTATCAGACTTCTTCCTCAGAAAGAACACTCATGTGAATCTAGAGAAGTCATCTACAACTACTAAGGTGTAAGATTTCCGTCCTAGGATTTGTACTGTATTGGCTCCAAAAAGATCCAGGTGTAACAGATACAAGATCCTAGGTGAATCACTCTTATTAAGTGACTTAAAACTATTTTTAGTTTGCTTGCCTAATTGACAAGCCCTGCAGAGTCCTTCCTTCTTGTAGGGGCCAGAAGGTAGTTCTCTAACAAGGTTGTCCTTGGATAGCCTAGCAATAGTTCTAAGGTTCAGATGTCCTAGTCTCTTATGCCATAAAATATTAGGTCTACAGACAGAATTGAACAGTCAAATATCTACATCAGTTGAAAGAAAATCTACTAGATAGATGTTACCTTTCCTTTTACCTGTCAACACAGTTGCGTTGTCCTCTGACTTTATCTTGCATAATGCTTTGCTGAAAGTCACCTGGTAGCCTTCATCACATAGCTGACTGATGCTTATCAGATTGTGCTTCAGTCCTTCCACATAGGCTACCTTCTTGAATGTTACTGTCCCAATCTGGACTGCACCATATCCTTTAGTTTGTCCAAAGTTTGAATCACCAAAAATAACTTTGGGTCCAAGCTTGGCTTTAAAGGATGTGAGGTTGTCCTTGTTTCCTGTCATGTGCTTAGAGCACCCACTATCCAAGTACCATTGCTGGTTAGATGTTGGATAGGTCTTCACCTGCACATAAAATAATTCATTTGTTTTTGACCCAGTTTACCTTGGGCCTAGGTTGATAACCTTTAAACTCAGAGATAAAAGACATCCCAGGTTGACTCTTATAACCTTCAGGATGATATCTCCTTGGAGGTATTATCCATTCAGTATAAGGGTTAAAGATTTGGGATGAAGGACCCCTAGGATTGGATTTTGATTTGCCCTTGAAAGAGTTTCCAGAGCTCTGATCTCTGTTCGACGATCGTGGAGCTGCGTTCGACGATCTTGGGTCAGATCGTCGAGCTCCGTTCGACGGTCGACTTTGGCAGAGTTCAGGAATTTGAGATCGTCGACCTGAGTTCGACGATTTTGCCTGAGATCGTCGATCTGCGTTCGGCGATCGTCGAGCTCCGTTCGACGATTTCTGCTGGAACTTAGTTTTCTTGGGCAGATCAGAATTTTTCCTAGCTACCTCTACAACTCCCTTTCCTTTATCAGAAATGAACTTGATTGGGGTTGTTAGAACTATAGTTTGGCTGGATGAAACACCCAAGCCCAGTGTACTATTAAATCTGAAGTTCACTGTGCTTGTGATGTCCATCAACTTGATACTTCTCCCATTAAGGGATTCTTCAAGCTTCTTGGCCTCAGATAGCTCACCTTTCAGTGAAGCTATCTGCTCCCTACAGCACTCCAACTCCTGAGAGAGTTTGAGGTTTTCTGACTTTAAGGTATTATGTTCAGATAAATGATTTCTGAGAGAGACAATTTCTTTCTTAGATTTTAGTAAGTCTAAACATAATGCTTTAAACTCAGATTTAAAGTCCTCTGAATTGAAATCAAAAAAACTGATTACCTGATCTTCTTCAAGTTGAGTCTCTGAGTCTGACTCTTCTTCATCTGAATTATGTTGAGAGGCATTGATTGTCATCATGCAGAACTCCTTCTCTTCTGCATCATCTTCATCATCACTGGAGCTGGATGAGGCTTCTGATTCCTCTTCAATTTCACTCCAGGATTCAGCAACAAATCTCTTCCTTGTGTGTTTGTTCTTGCTTGAGGAGGGTTTGTCATTGCTACTTTTCTTGAAGTCTCTCTCCTTTCTTCTTTCTTTCTTGTCCCTTCTGTCCTTGTTTTTGTTCTATGGACAGTCAGGTACAATGTGCCCTGGTTTCCTGCAACCAAAGCAAACAATTTCTTTATTGTTAGACTTATCATACCTTGGCTTATCATGCTCCTTGTATGATCTCCTTCTGAAGTCCTTTCTGGCCATTTTGTAGAATCTTTTGGCCAGCAGACTGAGCAGTTCATCATTGCATGTGACTTTGTCTTCAGGCTGATCTTCAGTTGCTTTGAAGGCTATTGTCTTCTCTTTTCTTGTGGCTGGAGAAGCAGCCTTCTGCTCTTCTTCTCTATTTTTGATTAGCAGCTCATAAGATTTGAGTTTGCCCAAAAGAGCTTCTGTGGTGATCTCATTCAAACTTCTGGCATCCTTGATTGGCCAGATTCTTGAATCCCAAGTGCTTGGGAAGCACATTAGGATTTTGTCATTAAGTTCAGTCAATGATATCTCCTTATCCAAAGTCCTGAGTTCACTGACAATCAGACTGAGTCTATTGTACATGTCTCCAACTGACTCAGCTTCTCCCTTCTTGAAATTCCATATTGAGATATGAGGTGGGATCTCCTGTCCTTTCTCTCATCAGCTGATCCTGAGACTATTTCAGAGAGTTTATCCCAGATTTCCTTTGCTGAATTACATTCAGCCACCTTTTGAAAGATGTCATCAGACATGGTCTGGGCTAAGATGTTCATAGCCTTTGCATCAGCTACCTTCCACTTCTTTATATCAGCATCTGTTCCTGATGGAGTTGGAACAACATTTGTACTTGAGTTCTCTGGAGGTCTTGGACAGACTGTCAAAACAGAATTAAAAATATCCTCGTCAATAGAATTCATGTATAATCTAATCCTTGCTTTCCAAAGTGCAAACTTAGACAGATTGCACACTGGAGGTCTGATGCTAGCATAATTTTTGTTTTGCGCCATGATTTGAGAAGAAATAATCTAATAATAAACTCAAAAGAAAACAGATCTAACTAGGAATCTTTGGGTTCAGGTGTTAGCCTGTGCAACCACCAAGGTGTGGTATGTTTAACCAACATCCCTCTGATACTAATTGAAAGTGCAGCTAGATCTGAAATACTCTAGAGGGGGTGAATAGAGTATGGTACCTAAAGACTTTTTACAACAATTGTTGTATTCTGAGTGAACAGGGAAGCAAATAATAAATCTAAACACAGCAGATAGCTAATTACAACCTACAAAAGAAACTAATCACAGATCCTAACTAATCACAGAACAATCATAGCCAGAAACAAAAATAAAGACAAGCAAGCCAGATGACACAAGGAGCTATAGTGGTTCCCCTAAACTTGGTACATCCACTCTTCTACCATCCTAGGTAGGAATCCACTGCATGATGAGTTGATCAGGTGTCCTGGGCACCAATGAGCTTTTGATAAGGTGCTCAAAAAACAAATCAGATTTTTTGATCAGGTGTCTGCCACCAATGAGCTTTTGACAAGGTGCTCAAAAACCAAGCTCAAACTTTTGAAGGGAGTTTGAAAAACCCTTTATAGAGATGGGGATGAGAGAGTGATGGAAGTCTTCTCTTTCTCAAAGCAGCTGAGAAGACTATGTGGATTTAGATGTTGTCAAAGCTCCCCCTGAGTTCTTGAGATGTTCAGGAAATGAAGCTTTGCTGTAGGGCGATAGGCCTTCAGAACTTGATCTCCAGCAAATGATGATTTCAGCAACAGCTGAAATGTTAGGTGTCTGGAGTCTTGAAAGATGTTGGCCTTGAACACTTGAATCAAAAGGGGATCTGAAGATTTCAGAGTTGTTGATCTCCTTTAGTGTGTGTTCTAGGATGAATTCTTTGAGACAGAGAGTGTCTACAGCTCTTTCTCTTGAGAATAGTTGATGTTGAGAAAGATGTTGTTCCAGAGAATAATTTTTTTTGTTCTTCTTGTCTGTACTGTCTGAGTTCTCTGTATTCTGTGAGAGATTTTCAAAAATCTTGTGTTTTATTCTCTGGTTCTGAATAGAAAATCATCCTCTGTCAAGAATAGCCGTTGGCCTGACATTAATTGCATCCTTAATTGCAAATGTCTTCTGGGGGAAAGTCCAAAGAAACATTCCTTGATAATCCCTTGAAACTTGGTCCAGAATAAATGAAAACGGCTAGAAAATCTTCTGAATTAATTGCTGAATAACTCATTAACTGTCCTGAATTTGAATCTTGAAAAATCCTTTAACCCTTCAGAAAAATGTCGAACTGAGCTCTGCTATCGTCGAACTGAGCTCAGCGATTTGGACTTAGACAGCAACAGAGATCGTCGATCTGAGCTCAACTATCGTCGAACTGAGCTCAGAGATAGAGAATCAATACTGAGTCAAGATCGTCGAACTGAGCTCGCAGATCGTCGAATGGAGTTCGACGATTTGTTGAAGTTGAGCTCAGCGATCGTCGAATGGAGTTCGACGATCCGTCGAAGTTGAGCTAGACGATCGTCGACTGGAGTTCGACGATTCGTCGTACTGAGCTCGACGATATGACTTAGTCTCAAAACTGAAAATCCTTGGTCTTGAGGGCAGCTTCCAAACTTAGACTTCTAACCCTTAGACTCAATTCTAGTTGACCTTTAGATCTATACAATGAGCTCAAAATAGGTTTCCTAGAGACATAGTGATCCTGACCCAAATTAGTAATAGGGTGTTCCAACAGAAGGGTTGACACCTCCCATGTACTGAGCTCAACTAGAGGAGTTGGAGAAGGTCGGCACCTCCCAGGAGTGAAGCTCAACTGGAGGAGGTGGATAAGATCGACATCTCATAGGATTGGAGCTCAAGTGGAGGAGATGAAGAAGGTCGACACCTCTCAGGAGTGGAGCTTAACTGGAGGTGGAGAAGGTAGACACCTCCTAGGAGATAATCTTAACTAGAGGAGGTACAGAAGATTGACACCAACAGTGTAGCTCAACTAGAGGAACTAGAGATGGGTCAACACTTCTCAGGAGTAGAGCTCAACTAGAAGAGGTGGTGAAAGATCGACACATCTCATACATGAATTTAGATCTACTCACACAGTTGAGGCTTCATGATATTTGCACTCTATGGGTCAGATGGCCAACACAGGGCATGGGCTTTAGATCTATTTACCCATTCGAGGCTTCGTGGGTTTTTTTTAAAACCTCAATCCGGAAAATTGCCTGACGGGCAATGAGAGTCAACACTCGAGGGACAGATCGGCCAGCATGCAATGCAGGAGTTGGTCTCGACCACTATCGCAGAGGCCTAGACTTATGATGGCTGACTGAATCCAAGGTGTCGTCTCTTCCCTTAGACCAAACTTGTCTGGAGAAAGAGATTATCCATGTGTATTCTTCTCCTGTGAGGCTCTTAATTATTAGAGAAAGTAAAGATATGTGGTTATGCATCATAAGATTTGGCAACATAACAAAATCTAGTTTGAGAATAAACACTTGTGTTATCGATCTTATTTTTAGTTAATCTAAACATGAGTTGTGTCATATTCACTCGCTCTATTACAGTTGTGCGGATTTAGAAGGACTCGTGGAACCCGAGGCATCATATCATTACTCGGCTAAGGATTCCAAGTGGTGAGGTGAAAACTTATAACATAGAATGCTTGCGGAGATTGATGCTCCTTGATGTGTCATAAACAGATCAAGTCTAAGTTTTTTTTTCCTTTTGAAAAGACTAGAAAATCATATTGAAATGATGATACAAAAAGTATAAGGTTACCGTGACCGTCATGTATTTGATGTTAATTTCAAGCTGCTAGATCATTGATAAAATCTTTGCAGAATTGCAGGTCATCATAACTCCAGGTATTTCTCAGTATCACTGTCTTGATTCTACAGGGGGTATCCTTCGGTATTCAGAGCTTCTACGATCATGAATGACCTTTCCCAATATCGTAACTCAGATGGTGACAGTCTTATGACAAATTCTCTAAATACCATGTCCAGAGTTCCAATTGCAACATAGGGGAATTCCCAATTTCTCCCTTGCCAAAATTGGATTAGAGATACAGATTAAAGCCTTTTGCAAAGTTGATAGGAATGTGAAGAAACACGTAAATAAAAGATTTTTTATTGCTCCAAAAGTTAAATAATACAAGGGTATGCCCCCTATTTATAGAAAACAGAGTAAAGAGAAAGAAAATAAGAGAGAGAATACATAACGTCTGTCACATGCGACTAGGCGGATACATAAAATAAACTGAGCGGACTGTGCGATTAGACATATCTAATCGTGCTTGCGATTAGACATGTCTAACTGCACGATTACACAACTTGCAACACCAACACTTGCTCTGGTCTTTATCCGTCTTCACTGCAGTAGTCCGCTCCAGGGCAATAGTGGCGGTTAGACATAACCTAATCGCCAAACCGCAGTCAGTATCACCAATACCAATCCGCAACTAACTCGTCTTTGATGGTCGCTACAATTTTGCACTAACAATTATCAGCGACCAACCTGAGAGCACCACCAGACCGCTAGTCCAAGTCGCTAGTCCGTCAAGACTACACCACCACCATCTGTATAGCAACAAAACCAGATCTGCCAGAAAGTAGACCATCACAACATAGTCGCCAGGCAGCTAGACCAATCCGCCTATATAGACCGCCACACCGCCCGGGATCTGTATGTTCCAATATGCTTCATTAGTCGTGCGGTAACATAGTCAGATCTCCTAGAGAGGCAGACTATCAGGACACAACCCCTAGTCCGCCAGAGCTAACCGCTACTCCTGTCCTCCAGACCATCAGGATTCCATGTTCTAACAGAACCAGACCGCGAGAGCTAATCCGTCAGGTCGCTAAGCCTATTTGTCATGCTTGTCCGCCATACCGCCTGGTCTCCACAAGTTCCAGCACTCCTCCTCAAACTGGAGCATATATGTCAATCATGCCCAACTTGTAACAGACATCTAGAAAAGAGGATACAGGTTTGGTAAAGACATTGGCAAGCTCTCTATTATATGTGACAAATGGAGTGCGGATCTGATTCTTCAACATCTCTTCTCTGATAAAATGACAATCTGCTTCAATATGGTTTATCCTCTCATGAAACACTGGATTCTTCGAAATATATATAGATGTCTTATTATCACAGAACATTGACAGAGGATGATCATAAACTTCTCTCAAATCAAGCATTAGTGCACGTAACCACTTTAGCTCACAGGTAGTCAAAGTCATGCTTATGTATTCAGTTCATCACTTGACCTAGAGACTACAGACTGTTTCTTATTTTCCAGTTGACCAGATTTCCTCTTACAAAGGTGCAAAAACCAGACATAAATTTTTTATTCTCATTGTCATCAACATAGCTATCATCAGAATAAGCTTCAATCCTAAAATGATTATTCTTCTGAAATAGAAGTCCCTTTTCCCGGAGATTCTTTCACATATTCCAGGATCTTTAGAGCTGATTGAAAATGACACGTCTCGGGAACTTACATAAACTGGCTCACTCTTCCTACCGCATAATAGATATTTGATCTTGTAATTGTCAGATAAATGCGTTTTCTCACAAACCGTATGTACCTGACGACATCTGAAAGAAGAGGTGAATCTTCATTCCAACACTCGTCATCCCTAACATCTATTAGACACCAAGCAGATTTAGCCCCGAGAAGATCTGTCTCATTTAAAAGACCTAAGGCATATTTCCGCTGCGAGAGCACTACAGAATTGGACTTCCGGGATATCTCAATCCCTATGGAAGAATTTGGGAGATCTCATATCTTTTGTAACAAAGTATTTAAGCAGATCTTTTTTTATTAGGTCAATTCTCTTTTTATCATCTCATGTAAAAAGAATGTCATCACATAGACAACAAGAATAACTAGTCATGTAGGAGTCTTGCATATGAACAAAGAGTGATTTGCAGCACTTCGAGCAAACCCAATAACGAAGGTAACTTCACCGAACTTCTCAAACCAAGCCCGCGGGCTTTGCTTGAGTCCATAGATTGTCTATCTCAACCTACACACCTGAGACTCCTCTTGAGCAACATACTCATGAGGTTGTTCCATGTACACCATCTACTGTAGACCTCCATGAATGAAGACATTCTTGACATCCAACAGAGAAATCTCTCAGACTCTGTTAACGACCACAAAAAAGAGGATACAGATCATTTTAATCCGAGCAACTAGAAAGAAGGTTTTCAAGAAGTTCACACCACAGTTCTAAGTAAAACATTTGGCAACTAACCGAGCTTTATAGCGATCGATGATACCATCAAGAAGAAATTTGATCACAAAGACCCAGCGACAGCCAACCACATCTGCTATCAGAGGGGTAGGGACAAGAGTCCAAGTACCTCGTTCAGTCAGAGTTCTCATCTCTTCATCCATATAGGCTTTCTAATGAGGAAAAGCAAGAGCCTCTTGATAGGTATCTAGAATCACGTTGGCTGAGAGAGCGAGAGCAAAACTCTTGTATGAAAGAGACAGCCAAGCATAAGAAATAACATCATGAATAGGATGTTGAGTGCATGTCCGAACTCCTTTTCGAAGAGCAATAGGAAGATCAAGATCAAACATGTCTGCAGTATCAGATCCATCTGTTGGAGAGACTGTTGGCCCAGAAATTATTAATGACGGCTCAAGATGAGAAGCAGCATCAGGAGAAAAAGATGGAGAATCAGAAACTGATGTAGGAAGAGAAGGAAGAGAAGGAAGAACAAGCTCAGGTGCAAAAACAATAGGTAGGGAAGAAAGATCCTCGAGCATTGAAGGAAAAGAGGCGCGAGGAAAGTAAGGAACATTTTCAAAGAAAGTGACATCAACAGAAACTTAATGTTTCCGAAAATTTGGATCATAGTACTGATACCCCTTTTGAGTGGGACATTAGCCAAGGAAGATGCATTTAACAGATCGAGGAGAGAGTTTATCACGATTATATGAATGATAATGAACAAACATCGTACAACTAAACACCCATTGAGTTAAAAGGAATGGTGTAAAACCAGGGTACAAAATGGAGAACGGAGTTTTGTCGTTGAGAATCGAAGAATGAATACGTTTGATGAAATAACAGGAAAGAAGAATGACATGACCCAATATGAACGAAGAACGTTCATTTGGGTGAGGAGAGTGCGAGCAACGTCAAGGAGATGACGATTTTTGTGTTCAGCAACTCTATTCTGTTGGGAAGTGCACGGACAAGTTGTCTAATGTATAATGTCACGATACATACAAAAGACAAAATTGATGACTAAGATATTCTTTCGTATTATCAGTGCAAAAAACTTTAATAGGCACACCAAACTGAGTATGTATCTCATTATAAAATGCAGTAAACACAGAGAACAGTTCGGAACGTTCTTTAAAAGATACAGCTAGGTACATCTAGAGAAGTAATCAATAAAAGTGAAAAAATACAAATATACCAATAGATTTAGTTAGGGAAGGTCCCCAAACATCAGAATGAATAAGATTAAAAGGACAAGAAGAACTACGTCCTTGTCTTGCTGGAAAGGAGGATCAGTGGTGTTTGTTGAGCTAGCAAGCTTCACAGTTGAGAGAGGAGTCTTCCCAAGATAAATCTGGCAGGAGCTGGTAAAGTAGACAAGAAAGAGGATGACCAAGGTGAAGATTTCACTGGAGAGAAGAAGTAGAGGAAGAGAAAGTAGAAGAATTATTAAGGTAGAATAAGCCGTCACTCTCAGTACTAGCAGTAATCATCTCCTTGGAGCATGAATCCTGAAAAGAATAGGTAGCATAAGTAAAAGTAACTGTGCAATTCAGTTATTTACAGAGAGAAGTAATAGAAAGAAGATTGCATGGAAAAATAGGAACGTAGAGAGTGTCCTCATGGGGAAGACTCAGAGTGACAAGGACTGTGTCAGTCCCACACACATGCGACGAAGAACCATCCTCAATAAAAACTGGAGGCAACTGATTATGTCTCTCCAATTAGGAGAAAAGAAGAGGATTATCTGTCATATGATTAGTAGCATCAGAGTCAATAAGTCACCTACCCCGAGTGAATACATTAGCATTGTCTGAAGAATATGCAAGTGAAGTAGACTTTCTTACGGTAGTGTCACCCGAAAAAGGGCGGAGATGAGGAAATATGACCCAACAACGATCAACAAGAAGTTCTGCCTTGCCACAATGAGAGCAGAGGTACCGATATGGACCACACCCACTGGAGTGACCTCCACGACCACTAAGATTTTCATGACGAGCCAGATGAGCAACAAATATCAGGAGGAGGAGTGGCAAGTAAAGGTCGTTGTAGAAGAGTAGTGATAGCAGAAATGCATGCAACAGTAGCGTCAAAAGTAGGAGGGTCTGTAACGTCCCATTTCACACTAGACCCCTCGCGCGCGTTCTGAGTCAAGAGACTTGACTCAGGCTCGGGGTGCATTGGCAAAAGTGCCGAGTGCGTTGGATGAAGGGTTGGGTAGAGTGTTACCCAACGAATCAAAGGGAATGGTCTAGAGATAATGACCCACGAAAATTCGTCGGATATCGTCAGGGATATCCAACGAATTCGTCGAGTTGGTGGAGAATTCGACGGGATTGAATATGGATATTTCGGCCAAGCAAAATTTGTCGAATATCGCTTAGACGGTTCGACGAGATTGAAGGTAAATTCGTCGAACGCTAAATTCGTCGAACGCCATTCGTCGAATTGAGGTAAATTCGTCGAACGTCTAATTTGTCGAACGCCAAATTCGTCGAACGCTAAGTTCGTCGAACACGAATTCGTCGAGTATGGTTGTTATTCGTCGAGTATCGCCGTCTGATACTTGACACACTCGACGCCAGAAACCAGGAAATTGTCTAAGTGAAATTCCTCGGATATCAATGGTGATATCCGACGAATTTGTCGAATATCGCCAAAGGAATTCGACGAAATCGAAAATTGGAATTCCGGCCAAGGCAAATTCGTCGAATATCGCTGGGGATATTCGACGAATTCGGTGACTATCGCTAAGCCGATTCAGCGGGACTGAAGGAGGATTCGTCGAATATACCCGACTATATTCGTCGATTCGTCGAGTATGGATGCCGATACTCGCCGAATTTGACTTGTGCGATTTTTGGTTCAGGCAGAATTCGCTGGCTTGTTTAGGCAGGCTGAACCGGACTTCGAGATTCGTGTTGGGTGATTTCTTGGACCGGTCACTTCAAATAAGGCTTAATATGGGTAATAATGGGCGGTCCACTAATACGGCGACACGTGGCAAGTGGGGGGGGGGGGGGGGGGGGGGTTAACCTAATACTTTGTTATAAAAGGAAGAAACTGAACCCTAGTCGTCTCTGCCGTTTCATTCTACTGAGTCGTCACTCACCGTGTGAAACCGTCGGGAGCGGAAGAGAAGAACATCGCGGGCCGCTAAAGTCAGAGATTTCTGGAGGAAAAAACTTCGCCCCTTTTCGTGGAAGAACGCCGCCAATGAAGAAGAACCGTATCGTTGAGGAGGATGACAAGATCCATGGCCGAAACATCGGAACCACCGGAAATGAAGTGAGTTTCCTACCCTCTCTCTTGATGCTAGATCTATAGTTATCCCTAGGAGAGATATCAACTCAAAGGAGTCTTGATTCGTGAGAAGAAGCTTCCTAGGAGAAGGTCATGCTAGGACTTGTGTCATAGAGATAAAATGTCTTCGACCACTCCTCCCTTCTATGTGAAGCTGGGGACTTGGTTTCGTGAAGAAAGTTAGCCTTTTGAGGGTGAATAAGGGATGAGGAATTCGGGGTGTGATTTGGGAATTTTGGTTGAAGGAGGAAGATGAACCGATGACGTTCGTTCCGCTTTAAGATGCGCGCAGAAATCTATCTTCTGCGCACAACGATCTTCAAGGCCGTTTCCGGGCATGGTGAGGCCAGATATGGGTTTCGGCTAAACACGAAAGTCGTAGCCCTTGGAAACACCTTTCCAACGAGTGGTTACACGTCTTTATGTGAGGTCTGTAGCCACGGGAAAGTCTGATCGAACTTGCTGGCTATAAACATACAGAAAACTATTTTCTAAACGCAGCAGACTTCGAGGCGGATTTCAAGTATGTTAGGATCTGATCTGGGTTGCGGGCCGAATACAAAAGTTGTAGTCCTTCGAAATACATTTCCATCGGATGGTTACAACCCTTCATACGAGTTCCGTATACTCGGGAATTGCCGAACAAAGTGCTTGTACAGCCAAGTCCTTGTAATTGTTACTCTCTGGTTAGTATAGTAATGAAATGGAAGATTAATTGTTCGGGTTTGAGCGAATTTGGCCATATGAGAATGTGATAAACAAATGGTTGGGAAACATCATTGAGCGTGATTGTAACTTGTGTAATGGAACGGGTTTGGAAGAAGAAGTGACGCTTGTAAATGAACTATCTTTGTGTGGATATAATTACCGTGATGAAAGCATAATGGTTGGTGGATATTTGATCCTTGAAAGAAATCGGAAGAGGTTGATGCATGGCCATGAGGCTGGTCAAATAAGGAAGTCTAAGGTGGTCCACTGTTGTGAGGTGTGTTTTCTTTACGGAAGCAGTGTGGATTGTATGTTGTATGAGGTGTTTCGCCACCTGTGTTGATGATGAACCCTTAAGTACCTTGGGGCACGAGATTGTGAAAGAGTGTAAGTGCGGGTGTTTGACCGCACTGGATTAGTAATGATGAAAAGAGACATAAGTGGACGGTTGGCCTTGGTCCTTTGGTGATTTGTTCACAGAGGCACCTTCCGTGCCACGATGATGCGAAATTGCATGCGGTGTGAGTCGACACGTGATGTCGTAATCCTGGGTTAAGGATAGTGTGGCAGGTTTATGGGCTCGCCAGTCGTCACACCGACGGGAGTCAACAGATAGACTTGCGCGGTTGGGCCTTAGTCCTCGATGCTTACTTCCCGAGGCACCCTCCATGTTAGTGGACGGTTGGCCTTGGTCCTTTGGTAATTTGTTCACAGAGGCACCTTCCATGCCACGATGATAGGCCAGTTGGGCTGTGCTCTCGGTGCACATCTACCCGAGACCCCTTCTGAGCCGTAGTACGCATGTGAGCTCCGCTGTTGTATTCTTAGCGTTGAGTCGTACGGAGGCCTAGGCTTGGTAGTGTGGATGCTCGCCTAGTAGTGGAGAAGCCCGCTCCACTGTCACCGCCTGACCACGACGGTTAACGCCTGAGAGGTTAGCTACCTGCTCGAAAAGTGAGAACTACAAGTCTGTGTCGACATAGAATTGCATGTGCGTGATCATGGGTGAGTCATTGCACTATATTCATTTCATTACATTACATTGCATACACAAGATTCTTATTGTATAAGTTTGTATGGGCACTCTTACACGATGAGTTACTTTACTTTTGAGCTGATCCTCAACTTATATGTATGTATGAGCATTCATATAAGTTGAGTTACATTTTGTCCTAGTTCTATATTTTATATCGTTGTAGATGGTAGTACTGCTAGAGTAGTTTGTTTACTCACCTATTGTTTTACTGACATGCTCTGATATTGTTCTCTCTTATACCACCTGTTTGCACTACTGCTCTTATATATATATATATATATATATATATAGATATATATATACATATATATATATATATATATATACATATATATATATATACATATATATATATATATATATATATATATACATTGTACCTTGTCCTTTTCTCCGCCCGGTGTCGAGGAGTCGCCGGGGGAGCGGATGTGATAGCCACTTAGTCTTTATGACTACCGGTTGATACGTCTTTCTTTTTAGGAGGGAACCCCGCAGATAGAGCAGCAGCATATTACGCGGGAGGACAGCCAAGCCAGGGCGACAGGGCCTGATGTGACGGTACCGTCGATGCCGTCAGTGACTGATGTGAGTGTTTTGTAGTGAGACACTTTTGTAGCCCCTTGGGCATGTACTCTGATATATTTAGAAGGCTTGGTTGCTTCTTATTTCTTTTGTACTCGTGGACTTATATACTAGTGTGTATTTTGACTTCTGTTTTTATATTCTTTATGATGGGTTGGCATGAATGATATGATTAGCCGGCATGATAGACGTCTTGTTGTACATGTTAGCCCGTGCGCTAGCGGTACCACAAGGCGGATGTTCTGGGCATAAGACTCCCCTTGTGTCGTGTTTCGTGTTCCGGGAGGAGATCTTACAGTGTCAGCCTCTCCTAGAATTTGCTGTCGGAACATATCATAATACTCTGTCAAATGAAGTAGATAACACACGACCAAAAGTTCCTAGAAGTTCTTGTGTTATTCACCAAGATCAATAGAAAAAGGACGATGCTGAAGAAGTTCAGCACCAAGAGCTTGCACCTCCTAGTAAGCAGCAACAAGAGTCATCGTAGGACGAGCAAATAGATCAAAATATAACGTGTATATGCTGTGAAGTCTGAGCTCCCTTGGAGTATAAAGCAGCAAGATATGTCCAAGCAGCCTTAACTATCTTATCATGTCAAATGATAGGAAGACATTTATCAGAAAGATTATTTGCAAGCCACGTACGTAATAGAGCATCACTTGCATCTCAGTCATCAAACACAATAGAGGAACGAGAAGGCGGGTCATGAATAAGATAATGACGTTTGCGTTGAGACCGTAATAAAAAAATGAAGGAAACACTTCAGTCCGGATAATTGGGACCAGTGAGCTTGGACGCAGTTCCAAGATTGTCAAAAGAAGTGAAAAAAGAAGCAACAAGAGTAGGAAGAAAAGTGGAGGAAGAAGTCGGAGTGTCCATAGACAACAAGCGTGTACAAAGAGAAGAGGTCGCGCGAAACAAAGCAAGAAGTCGCGTGAATAGAGCAAGAGGCCGCACGAACAGACCCAAAATGTCATGCGAACAGAGCAAGTGGCCGCACAAACAGAGCAAAAGGTCCGCACAACATAGAGCAAAGGGAGGCGAGAGGGGCGGCAAGAAAAGAGAGACCGCGGAAAGAAGAAAGAAAAAGAAGAAAGGAGAAGAGCGCGGTTAAGAACGAAACCGCAAAAAGAGAGACCGCAGAAATAAGAGGCCGCAGAAATAAGAAGTGCAGGCTGTTTAAAACTGGAGACCGTTTGCACTGCGCCACAGCTGAGAAAGCAAAATTGGAGCTAATGGATCGAGGAGATCTGATACCATGTGAATAAACACATAAATCAAAGGAATTTTTTTATTGCTCTAAAAGATAAATAATACAATGATATGTCCTCCTATTTATAAAAAATGGGGGTAAGAGAGAGAATACATAACGTCTAGTCACGTGCGACTGTGCGGATACATAAAACAGACCGCGTGGTTAGAAATATCCAACCACACGATTACACAGCTTGCAACACAAACACTTGCTTCTGGCCTTTATCCGTCTTCACTACAATAGTCCGCTCCAGGGCAACAATGGTGGTTAGACATAACCTAATCGCCAAATCACAGTCACTATCACCAAGCACCAATCCGCAACTAACTCGCGTTCGTTGGTCGCCACGACTTTGCACTAACAACTATCAACGGTTAACCTTAGAGCACCACTAGACCGCTAGTCCGCCAAGACTATAACACCACTACCTGTGTAGCAACAGAATCAGATCTGCCATACAAGTAGACCGTCACAACATAGTTGCCAAACCGCCATAGTAGTCTGCCCATACAGACTGCCACACCACCCGGCTCCGTATGTTCCAACAAGCTTCATTACCCGTGCGGTAACATAGCCAGATCTCCCAGAGAGGCAGACCGCCAGGACACAACCCCCAGTCCACCAGAGCTGACTGCTACTCCTGTCCGCCAGACCACCAGGATTCCATGTTCTAATAGAACCAGACCACGAGAGCTAAGCCGTCAGGTCGCCAAACCTGTCTACCATGCATGTTCGCCAGACTGCCTGGTCTCCGCAGGTTCCAACAAGGAACTTTGTAAATTTTCTCCCATCCATCTTTGTAAGAGAAATGACATTTGAAATTTTGGCGATTGTTAACCGCACCCCTCATATGGCTATCAGCACCCCCATTTTGTTTTAAAAAACTTTTTTCTAAAACATTACTCGCACCCTATCTCCCCCATTTCGCGGAAGCCGCACCACGTCTTCCTCTTCGTCGAGTTGCTCTCGTCTCCGACATCTTCCTCGCGCAATCTTACTCTATTAGCTGTCTCACACGCACACCACTGGGGGATATTTTCGGGTGCGTCAAAAAAATATCGGGGTGCGGCAAGAAAAAAAATGAGGTGCGGTTATATTTTCGGGTTGCAGTTAACAATGGGGTGTGAATAGCCAAAACCGTGTTGTGGTTAACAATCGCCTAAATTTTTTGAAGTGAAAAAGGGGACCAATATCGTAAAGGATGTTGCGTACATCATATGCAGGAAGACACCCACTAAGATGAGATTCACCAAACTGCTCAATCAATTTATTCATCAAGGCTCTCTGCTCACTGCGCGCGATTTGATCTCTTGATCTATTTTGATGTCGATCAAAATCTGCTCATAAAATAGGCTTGTCAATTTGAACTGCCGAGATGACTTGAACTTGTTGAAGTGAAGAGCTCGCGGGGTCACACACTAGCTTCACTCATATTGAGGCCGCTCCTCCAGTTGGGAAGCGACCCCTACCTATGTTGTTTAGATGGCTCGAAACGTTTGGGGGCGAGGTCGCGATGACCTCGACACTAGTCATGAAGAGACCTCACAGCGTCTCTATCATCCCTTGCTTGAACTCCACAAGGTCGGCTCACTAAATTTTCTTCTTTATCACAGTTCACGCTCACCACACCAAAGTGGTAGAATCAAAAGAATACTAGTATGAAGGTTTACCCTAGGAAAAACTCAACAAGAAAGAGACAAAGGATTAAGAATGACCTTTGGACTTCCTACAAATAGGCTCCACATGCTGCAGCCAGGAAGACCCTCTATACACCCATAAATTTATAGGAACTACCACTCCAAAAGCCAAAATTGAGCTCGGCCAATAAGCGGCGCAGACTTTGTCGGATGGGAACCTTAGGGGAGTGAGGGTCAACGTGCTTTTTTCTTGCGCCCTAGAGTCCTATTTATAGGCAATCAAAGGGGGGGGGGCATGGTCTGCGAATAGCCAGCCCCGCCTTTGCTGGATACTGAAGGTTGTCGAGGTCACGATGATGAGTTGAAGGTCGTCGAGGTTAGACTGTCGAGCTGAAGGCTGCCGAGGTCAAGCTAATGAGCTCAAGTTGACGAGCTGAAGGCTGCCAAGGTTAGGCTGACAAGATGAAGGTTACCAAGGTCAGGCCGAAGAGCTGAAGGTTGACGAAGTCAGGTCGACGAGTTGAACGCTTCCAAGGTCAGACTGACGTGTTGAAGGTTGTCGAGGTCAGGCAGAAAAGCTGAATACTGTCAAAGTTAGATTAATGAGCTGAAAGTTGTAGAGGTCGGGCTGCCAAGGTCAAACTCACGAGAACAGGCTAATGAGCTGAAAGCTGCTAAGGTGAGGCTGACAAGATGAGGCTGTCAAACTGAAGGCGACGGGATGAATTCAACAGGTTCGTCGAGCTGGCTCCTTAGGTTTTTTTCCTTAAGCACTTCTCATCTCAACAAATCAAGGGTTATACACATGCCATAGTGGAGAAATTGGTTACCAAAAGATTTGAATGTTATTGTCGGACTCCATCTGATAGCACTGGCTATAATGATTTTTTTTGGCCCAAAATGACCCATAACATATAAAAAAATTACTCTAAAGCTAGAGCCCATTCCATTGCTGATTTGCACTATATGTGATAGTGATATCTCGTATTACTTGGTTGTGAGATTATGTACTTCAAATAGCTTGAATCTTCTCCTTACTAGTGTTGTTTTACTTTTGCAAGAGTTGTGATTTTAGAAGTTAATATGGGAAATATAGATTTTAAAATTTTAGAAGTATATAGCACAAATGTGAAATGTCTGCATATAACAATGTTTTATTTGTTCTCATTGGCATACATATTAATGCCATTTTAAAAAAATGGATTAAAATAAGATTTAAGTAAAAATATCATAATATATTAGTAGTTTATCTTCATTGAAAATGATATAATAACTCATGGAACAATTACATTTAAATGAGGAATTTTAGTTTGGGTGCATCACTTTAATTAAGGCTTGGATAATTTTACATGTTTATTAGATTTTACACTCTCCTTTCTCTGCTTTTAAGGTCCGATTCACGTGATCGTAACCGCTCGACCGGTAAAAATAAGTCCCCACAAACAGATCCTTAATGAAACTAGGGACAAACTTCGTTAGAAGAGATCACTCTCAAGTCATACCAAGCCCGATCGATAGCACCCGCTATTATGGCGGAGAAAAGTCACAACTGAGGAGAACCACTCCTTGGATCAAATAAAAGAACTCCCGAGCATCTTTTGATCTCATATGCGCCCATATCAAAGGAATTGGTCATTTCTTTGTAAACATTGACTGAAAATCTCAGTTACCTACTGGGTTCCATTGAAAACATGACATGTTTAGAGTTGATCCAAATATATCATGTGTAGATATGTGCATACATATCATAAATGAAGAAAATGCGGATATGATCGGACGGTAAAAAGTTCTTTTTTAGCATGCAGAAGGTACGTGTTTGATTCCCGCTCTAGTCGGGAACTATAATTAATACAACTAGTCATGCACGAGATTCCCTTGTGCCCCAACACGACAGTACATCTTTCATTCATCGTTCCTACAAAATTTGTTGTCATGCCGAAAACAAAACTCGAAAGAAGTTGTGGGGATTGTGACACTTTTCAAAATTAAATTCAAAAAAACATAAAAATTAAATTGACTTATGAAATGTTAACTTTTATAATAAACAAGAAAAAAATGGAAAGATGAATATTTCATGATTTATTTTAATCCAAAATACAAAAAAAAACACTGTGTGAGTGTACTTCTTGTTAATTATTTTACTCCAAAATACAAAGAAGTTCAAAAACAAATAGAGATTGGGAAGCTTTAATCTGCTGAGAAATCAAAAAGCATTGTGTGAGTGTACTTATCACCTGGATGGATCACAATATTTGGGAAATGTGGCTGATTTACTGCATCAGGAAATCCTTGGGTCTCCAGGCACAAACCTGCATGGATCTGATACATGGCTCCTTCCTTTCCTGGAACATTATGAACATAGTTGCCTGTATAAAATTGCACTCCAGGAGCATCAGTCCATAGATTTAGGACCCTAGAACTTGAAGGATCCTTCACTTTGGCCACATGCTTCAAGCCGGATTTTGCTGCGCCGCAGTCGAGCACGTAGTTGTGATCGTAGCCGCCGGGAACTTGATCAATTCTGCTGCGAATCGTCTTCTCTTGTGTGAAGTCAAATGGGGTGTTCTCAACGGGCACAAAATCTCCTGTTGGAAGTGTGTTTGCATCAACTGCGGTGATGTGACGGCCGGATATCTGAATCAAATGGTCGAGCACGTCGCCAGAGTTATGGCCTGCTAGATTCCAGTAGGTGTGCTGGGCAAGGTTCACAGGGGTAGATTTGTCATTGGGTGTGGCCTCCATTACAAGTCTTAGTGAGTTGCTTGAAGGGAGAGAGTAGGTTGCTGTGACTGTAAGATCACCAGGATAACCTTGAAAAATGGAAAAAAAAAAGTTGAGTGAAGGATGTGAGAAATTTAGACGAGCTCTTCTTGCAGCTTTTAGGGTTACAGTTTGTTCATTGCAAGTGTCTGAACGTGATTGGAGTAAAAAGACAAATTCAGCTTTGTTTTTGCTTTCTATATTAACAATGTTACAGATATTTGAGTATAGAAAAAAGAAAACAACAAATATTGAAGCACGAATGCTTAAAAATGGTTTACTTATCGACTCGAACGCGTATCGGATATGAGAAATGCTCGGAAACGCGTATCCCGCATGCTGGATACGCGACTCCTGTTTATTGACCGCTTCACCAAAGCTTGTCGCGTATATTAGGTTAGAGATTATTTTTTTAGGTCACACGCTCGACACTCTTGACAGAAGCTCTACCGCTCTCGAGTGCTCGGCGAACATCTGTTGCTCGACGAAGGTCTGCTGCCATGCGATCCTCTGTCGCTCGACAAAAGCTTGTAAGCTGCTCCTCTCTTCTTCCTTTTCTTCTTCTTCCTCTTCTTCTTCTTCCTTTTCTTCTTCTTCCTCTTCTATTTTTTTATCTTCTTCTTCCTCCTCTTCTTCTTCTATTTTTTTTTCTCCTCTTCTTCTTCCTCTTCTTCTTTTTCTTCTTCCTCCTCTTCTTCCTCTTCTTGTTAGGTGTTAAAGCCAGGAAAAATCTCAACCTCAGAAATATGATCAATGTAGCCTAAGGTTACTCATTCTACGATCCGACGTCACATTTCAAGTGGCTAGCGAGAAAGAAAGGAAACTATGTACAAGCACACCCCAAGTGCTCCAGCAGGGAGGTCCCACCACGTACCCGGAAGCTTGGAAGAAGCTTCCCCTCCGCAACCAAAAGGCTGGGCGAGGTACTAGGCAGGCATGGACTGGGCGAGTATCCACTTGGGGGGACCTCAGCCGCTTCCAAAAGTGTCATTTCCAGTACCCCTGGGGGGCTATTTATAGAGAAATCTTGGGGGGGGGGGGGGTATAGGCAAGTATCCGACTACTAGCAGCGAGCTCCAAGGGATACTCGCCCATACTCGCGAGTTGCTCGCCCAAGCTCGCCTCCACTCGCCACCGCTCGCCACCGCTCGCCACCGCTCGCCACCGCTCGCCTCCGCTCGCCACCGCTCGCCACCGCTCGCCACCGCTCGCCTCCGCTCGCCACCGCTCGCCTCCGCTCGCCGAATGTTCTGCGAATAGCCGTCTGCTGCGGTACTTCTGATCTCGACGAATTACGGGTTATACACAATCCCCGCTTTTTTCGTGCTCGACAAGAGCTTGGAAAAACAATGTTGAACCCGTTGTTCGGAGAGATGACGTTGGATGATGCGCTGCGCGAGGTCCTTCCTAGGAGTGGAGCTCAACTGAAAGGGGAGAGAAGTTTGATACCTCACAGGAACCGAGTTCAACTAAATTGGAGAAGAGGTCGACGCCTCGCCGGAGGAAGCTCAACTGGAGGTGGAGAGTAGAGGTCGACACCTCGCAGGAGCTGAGCTCAACTGGAGGTGGAGAATAGAGGTCGACACCTCGCAGGAGCCGTGCTCAACTGGAGGTGGAGAGTAGAGGTCGACACCTCACAGGAGCCGATCTCAACTGGAGGTGGAGAATAGAGGTCGACACCTCGCAGGAGCCGAGCTCAACTGGAGGTGGAGAATAGAGGTCGACACCTCGCAGGAGGAAGCTCAACCGCAGGTGGAGAGTATAGGTCGACACTTCGCAGGAGCCGAGCTCAACTGGAGGTGGAGAATAGAGGTCGACACCTCGCAGGAGCCGAGCTCAACTGGAGGTGGAGAATAGAGGTCGACACCTCGCAGGAGCCGAGCTCAACTGAAGGTGGAGAATAGAGGTCGACACCTCGCAGGAGCCGAGCTCAACTGGAGGTGGAGAATAGAGGTCGACACCTCGCAGGAGCCGATCTCAACTGGAGGTGGAGAGTAGAGGTCGACACCTCGCAGGAGCCGAGCTCAACTGAAGGTGGAGAATAGAGGTCGACACCTCGCAGGAGGAAGCTCAACCGCAGGTGGAGAGTATAGGTCGACACTTTGCAGGAGCCGAGCTCAACTGGAGGTGGAGAATAGAGGTCGACACCTCGCAAGAGCCGAGCTCAACTGGAGGTGAAGAATAGGACGACACCTCGCAGGAGCCGAGCTCAACTGGAGGTGGACAATAGAGGTCGACACCTCGTACGAGCCGAGCTCAACTAGAGGTGGAGAATAGAGGTCGACACCTCGCAGGAGGAAGCTCAACAGCAGGTGGAGAGTAGAGGTCGACACCTCACAGGAGCCGAGCTCAACTGGAGGTGGAAATCAGTCGACACCCAGCAGGAGCTAAGCTCAACTGGGGGTGAGAATCGGTCGACTCGGGGAGGCAAGTAGTCGGTCTGCAGGAGGGGAGCTCGTACAGAGATCTCGGACTACGACATCACTCCAGCGAGGATCTTGGTCTCACTCGAGGAGGTCGTTGGCCAATATGCAGGAGAGGATCCCGTGCAGGGACTTGGACTTACGAGGACCTGCCACTCGAGGACTTGAACAATGTTAGAGTCGACAGTTCTCAGGAGCCTTGCTCAACTGGAGTGGTGTAGGTCGACTCGGGGAGGCAAGTAGTCGGTCTGCAGGAGAGGAGCTCGTACAGAGATCTCGGACTACGGTATCACTCCAGCGAGAATCTTGGTCTCACTCGAGGAGGACGTTGGCCAATATGCAGAAGAGGAGCTCATGCAGGGACTTGGACTTACGGCGACCTGCCACTCGAGGACTTGAATCGGTGCTGAAGTAGCTCGTCCTGCTGCTTAAGAGATTGCCAATGAGTCAAATGCATCAATATCTTTGAGGACGAATAAATTATAAAGAGAGCGACGATCTCGCCGCCGTCGAGCTGGGAGGTTGGCGTCCAGCCCTGTTCCTGATAGTTCCTCCAGTCGGAGGAGAGATGCAATCGGGGGTAGGCGGGTAGCTAGGCCGACATGCAAGGGGGGAGCTGATCTCGGCCGTCAATGCAGGGGCTCGGTCTTACAAGGACGCTTACATCCCGAGGCATCGTCCCATCGTCCGCCCTGGGATATCTAGGAGAAACAAGTTGAAGGCCCGTTTCCCAACCCAACCGTGGAGATCGTTTTCGGCCATGCCACCCGGCTACAAGTGTCAGTGTATGAGCGAGGGGTAATGTTCTTCCGAGGGTCCTCCAGGACGCACTCATGACTAACATCCTCCCTTGGGTTTGTCCCTGCGCCTTGGTCGGTTACCCTTCCCGAGTAACAATTGAGATGCCATTACTAAAGATTGCTGGAGGAGGTCGGCCCTTCATCGAGTCCAGGAGGTTAGCGTTCAGGCCTGTTCCTGATAGTTCGTCCAGTCGGAGGAGAGATGCAATCGGGGGAACCTAGGCCGGCGTGCAAGGGGGGAGCTGATCTCGGACGTCAGTGCAGAGGCTCGGTCTTACAAGAGCGCTTCAGTCCCGAGGCATCGTCCCATCATCCGCCCTGGGCTTTTTACGAGGAACAGGTCGACCGCTGGTTTCCGGAGTCGATCGCGGGACTGGACCTCAACGCCTTCAGACATCTTGGGAGGGATTAGCACAAAAAGAAACAATTACAAAGATTTAGTGCTGGTTACCACTGTGGATAGAACCTTTTCAGGTCATCACCGCTCCAAGTATCCACCAGCTGCTCTCCTACTTGATCTTGAAGATAATAGCTCAACACTTGATACTATGAGTAGAACCCTTCCGGGTTATCATAACTCCATGTGTTTGAAGAGGTGAAATGAATAACATAGTGGCCTGGTTGCTGAAGTGATAGCCTCACGCGCATGAACTCGCAGGATTAAAGCGAACACCATAATTGCTGCAGTAGTGATCTTGCAAGTAGGTAACTCGCTTATGTATTTAAAAGAGAACACCCTATCCGTTGAAGAGATCACCTCGCGAGTACGGCTCTCGCGGAATTAAAGGAGAACATCCTAGCTGTTGAAGAGATCACCTCGCAAGTATGGAGCTCGCGGAATTAAAGGAGAGCATCCTAGTTCGCGAGTATGGAACTCGCGGAATAAATGAGAACATCCTCGTTGTTGAAGAGATCACCTCGCGAGTATAGAACTCGCGAAATAAATAAGAGCATCCTAGTTCACGAGTATGGAACTCGCGGAATAAATGAGAGCATCCTCGTTGTTGAAGAGATCACCTCGCAAGTATGGATCTCGCGGAATTAAAGGAGAGCATCCTAGCTCGCGAGTATGGATCTCGCGGAATTAAAGGAGACCATCCTAGCTGTTGAAGAGATCACCACGCGAGTATGGAACTCGCGGATACTAGCTTGAAGATGTCATGAGTAGGTTGTCTCCTGGAATGCAGGTTGTCGGAAAAGATCATTGCAAGTAGGAGGTCATCACGGAGCATCTCGTATATTTTTCCCCGGTGGTGAACTCGTCGTCATTTGCCCTGCTTGTCAGTCATACAAAAAAGTACTCACGGGCTTTACCAAAGCACCCGTAAGTATGAACGTGTATGCAAAACACCACTATTGAAAAATGGAGATGAACTAGACGGAGGGTAAGTGTCACTCCTGACATTAGAGCTATCCCGGCCTTGCGAGTAAGCCACCTGCGATCTCGCCTATGGGCGAGTAACAATGATACTCTCCCCTTCAACTCGCCTTTGGCCGAGTAACAAAGATAGTCGCTTCTTCACCTGCAGAACTCGTATATGACCGAGTAAGAAAGATACACCTGCGAGTTGATTCGAAGTCGCCAATCCTGCCTATACTCGCCTATGGGCGAGTAGCAAGGAAGCTCGCCAACCTGCATGAACTCGCTCGCGTATACTCGCTAACCATAGTCTTCATCTGGAACTCGCCTAAGGAGGTCGCGATCTGGAACTCGCTTATGAGCGAGTAATAGGTAAGCTCGCCACATGAAGTCGTCGAGTCTGAAAGCCTGAAAGTCGTCATCGTGAAGTCGCCTATGGGCGAGTAACCAAGAAACTCGCCCACCTTGCCGAGAACTCGCCCACCTTGCTGAATGCTCGCGAGTTCATGCCTTTGGTCTCCAGCTCGCCATCTTAAGCTATGAAGTCTTCTCGCAAAAATTTCTTCCTCGGCTACTATCCACGCTCACCGCACCAAGTGTTGAAGCCAGGAAAAATCTCAACCTCAGAATTCGGACCAAAGCCGCCTAAGGTTACCGGCTCAAAAGCTAGATCAGACGGCAAAGATGACTAGAACGAAGAATCAGGTCAAACAGGACCCCAGATGTTGCGGCAGGAAGGTTCCACCACGTACCCGGATGCTCGAAAGGAGCAGCCCCTTCTCAACCAAAGATGGCCGAACTGGATACGAGGGAAGCTAGCTGGCGAAGTCGCAAGGTCGCGACTTGCACTCCAAGGAAAAGGAATCCAAAGACTCAGCTAGTATCTCGAAAATGAAGCGCGCGAGTATCCTGTCGAGGATTTCAAGTACCTCACCTCGTACCCCTGGGGTCCTATTTATAGGCAAATGCAAGGGGGGGGGGGGTCATATTTATACCCCACCCCCCTGGCGACTAGGCGACTTCCAGAGGAACTCGCATGCGTTGGGCGAGTATCTCGCCTAGTCGCCCACATGGCGAGTATGCGAGGGGAGTTCGCCTATACTCGCCCAGGCCTTTCGCGATCTTGAATGCTGACTTTGACTTCTGCCTTGGCTTGTTGACCTTGACTTCTGCTGACCTGTCTGTGGTAGGATCAATGTAGTCTAAGGTTACTGATTCTACGATCCGACGTCACATTTCAAGTGGCTAGCGAGAAAGAAAGGAAACTATCTACAAGCACACCCCAAGTGCTCCAGCAGGGAGGTCCCACCACGTACCCGAAAACTTGGAAGAAGCTTCCCCTCCGAACTTGGAAGAAGCTTCCCCTCCGTAACCAAAAGGCTGGGCGAGGTACTAGGCAGGCATGGACTGGGCGAGTATCCACTTGGGGGGACCTAGGCCGCTTCCAAAAGTGTCATTTCCAGTACCCCTGGGGGGCTATTTATAGAGAAATCCTGGGGGGGGGGGGTATATGCGAGTATCCGACTACTAGCAGCGAGCTCCAAGGGATACTCGCCCATACTCGCAAGTTGCTCGCCCAAGCTCGCCTCTGCTCGCCACTGCTCGCCACAGCTCGCCTCCGCTCGCCACAGCTCGCCTCCGCTCGCCACAGCTCGCCTCCGCTCGCCACAGCTCGCCTCCGCTCGCCACAGCTCGCCTCCGCTCGCCACAGCTCGCCTCCGCTAGCCACAACTCGCCTCTGCTCGCCGAATGTTCTGCGAATAGCCGTCTGCTGCGGTACTTCTGATCTCGACGAATTACGGGTTATACACTAGGGTTTGAAACTTCTTCCTCTTCTGGCTTTAGATTAGAGTCCTCTCCCTCCAGCACTTCCAGCCACCCCTTGTTAGTACACTGACAGCCCCAAACCTCTAATTACATCCATAGCCAGTCCAGAAACAGCCCCAAGAGAGTTCTCGGGCCTTGGAATTAGCGTGTGAATCCTTCTTCTCCAACGACGACCTCCTTTTCTCTTCGCCGGCTGTGGTTCTCTTCGCCGGCTGGCCACAAGTAAGGCTCTGTTTCTGTTTTTGACATAGTAATTTCAGTTTTCTTCTTGCTTCTCTTTTCTCTACCCTAGAAATTATTCTTTGCCATAGAAATGTTGAGATGTATGTGTGTGTGTCATTATATTTTTATTATTTGCCCTAAAAATTATTCTTTGCCCTAGAAGTTATCCCATTGTATTTTTATTAATGAATTAGTTAAACACATGAGTACTTATGAAATTGAATATAATTCAAGTTTTCTTCACAATTGATAATTCATTAAAAAACCTTTCATTTCGACTGAGAGTTCTATTTCCCTATATCTTGTTTGCCTGAAGTTGTTGTAGTAGTTGTAAATTGTCCCGTTCTCTCAAATCAATATATGACATGAGTAGTTGTAGTCTTGAATGATGACTGGTGGGATATCATTGAGTATATATTTTCATTCACCGCTCCAATATATGACATGATTCGCTTTTGTGATACAAATAAGCCTTGTTTTCACCTAGTATATGATGTGTGACACAATGATTGAAAGGTGAGGAAGACTATCTACTTTCATGAGGGGAAAAGAGAAGAAGATGTGTCTACCTTTTTTGAGGTAATACATGATATCCTAGTGGATCGTTGGAACAAGAATAACACTTCGCTTCATTGCTTTGCGCATTTATTGAATCGAAGGTAATTATCTTTTTAAATTATAAATTTATATTGTCTTTTGTATAATTTATTTTTAACTTAATTTTTTTTTCACTAGATATTATAGTGAACAATGGCTAGCGGAAGATCCAAATAGAGTTTCTCCTCATAAAGATCCCAAAGATAGCAAAGAAAGAATTAAATGTTTGAAAAAGTATTTTTCAAGCTTAATGGAGCGTAATGTGGTCGCCAAGAAGTATTTGGAGTTCATTGACAAATCGGGGGATTTTAATAATTATGATTCAATTCAAAATCGTTATCTCTTAGATCCAAAGACTTGGTGGATAAATCATGGTTCATCGGCCCCTTTGCTTCAAACCATTGCATTGAAGCTATTAGTACAATTATCATCTTTTTATGCGCCGAAAGAAATTGGAGTACTTACTTCTTTATCCGTTCAATGAAAATGAATAGAATGACACCGCAACATGCAGTAGGTTTAATAAATATTCATAGCAATCTTCGACTTCTTTTTAGAAGAGATCAAAAATACAATGAAAGAGAGTTTATATTGTGGGATATTGCGGACGATAGCTCTGAGTCATTCGAAGATGTAGGTACACTTGAGATAGTTAATCTATCGCTTGATGAACCAAGGTTGGAGCTCTCAATTGTTGAAGAAAATGATGAAGTTGATACTATTTGAGAGAATATTTAATTTTTAAACTTGATATTTTGCATGTGAATGTAACAAAACAATGATCAATTGATATAATGATGTATTAATGTGGATATGCGATATATTGTTTTATGGTGTCTGTTTCCCTGAATGTTATTTATAGGATTATATGAAATGTCAATGATATATAATATAATCTTATTAATTTTTTTGGTTACAATTCAAGATATGTACAAATAGTTTGTTAGTTGTTTTATTCTTATATTAATTAATACATATTAAAATAATTAAAAAAATGTTTTCCGTATCCTTATTTTTTTAAAAAAATAACGTTTCCCGTATCCATTTTATATCGTATCTCGTATCCCGTTTCCGTACTCATGCTACATATTCACAAGGTTGAGAATAGTCATACATCCGGAAACACTTAATTTAGATTCAAGTCTCTCCACCTCCAACCAATTTAGTTTACGGTCGAATACTTGGATTCTAACATAGTATAAGAACAATTTTGTAACGTCCCAAATTTGGACGTCGCGCTTAAATTAATTTCAGGGTCCGATCGCGAGCTTAATTAATCGAGTCGGCGGAGTGTGAAGGTAACATTCATTTTATATAGCACTCCCTATTGATAGTGTATTAGCATATTATAATGAAATATTAAATAACAATAGAAATGATAATTAAAAAATAGGATTTTCCCCCTATACCGGTTCACGGTTATTGAACCGCTGCCTTTATATCGCACCCCTCCATCCCGTTAAACTGCACTCACTCTCATCGGGAAAAGGAAAACCGCAAGCGGGAATCGCTAACGAGCCTAGGTCGACGCCTTCTCCTTCGCCCGGAACCGGCGTCGGCTCCTCCCTCTGCAGGCTCCGGCGATTTCTTCCCCTCCTTCTAGTGCCGGAAACCAGCGTCGGTTTCTCCTTCCTCCACTGTAACCCTAGCCGATCTCCTTCCTTCCAAGTACTTCAGACGGGAGTTCCTTAACCCTAGCCAGGGGAGAGGTTTTGTAGCAGTGCTTTTGATTTCGGGGAGCAGATTTATGGTCATTTCTCCTTGTATTCTAGAGTTTCTTCATTTCTATTTTGTGCTTACACCCTTGGGTTTCCAATTTCAGATTTGTAAAGGAGGTTTTTGTTTCCTAAAGTTAAGATTTCAACGGTTTTGGAGATTTCCCGCCTTTATATCGAGGTAACACGTACGTTTATGTTCTTGTTCCTCCGTAAATATATAATTGCCGGCATGAGTATTTTTCCAATGAAAAACCTAAGGGGGGAAACACTTAAGTTAGGTTTACCGATGAATTTCAGATTTTCGGTTGTCTTTGGAGAAAGGGATTGGAGAAGTTCTTAGCGGTCAAATCTTTTGGGAAGGAACGTCATGTCACCTCGAAGCGTGTACGAGTGTCGAAACGCCGCTGTAAGAAATTCGACTCCTTTTATTCTAGCAATTCAGATTATTTTAATTTGTGTATTAAAAATGTTAGTATAGGCACTTAGATTTACAAGTTTCTATAGTTAGAATCAGGTCAAAGGGGTAGGATACGCTTAGGCTTAATTTAGCAGAATCAGTATCATGAGAATCCTAAGCTCAGTGTATTTAATTAGAGTCATATTTTGTGTTAGACTCACTGAACATCAGTCTAAGTGAAATTCAGGAAAAAGTGGCGAGGAAGGATTACCCTCGCGATCCTAGTGGAGGCACGCCACCGTATTTCCAGGGCCAGTAGGCCACCACTCGTATTTCAAGCTAAGGGTCGATGACCTTTGCTTCATATATGGAACTCCTCAGATAGGAGTCTGTTTTTCATTTGAGGGACACTCAGTTCAGGGCACATCAAGTTTGTCAATCAGAATGCAGTTTCTAGTTATACACAGTCGTCCTTTGTGACATGAGTTAATAAGATGTCAGTGAAACAGACTGAAACTTACTACAGATATAACTTCAAAACTTCAGAAATCAATGATTTATACAGATAAGAAAGAGTGTTCCAGATCACAGGATAGGTTGAATTCATGTCAGACCATGATTTCAAATGTCACGTTTAATATTAGAATAATTATACAAACTTTTAATTTCAAGTATTACTCACCTAAAATGTTTTCTTTAAGTGTTGCTTGAGAGAGTAGTTTTTCTTACTTTTCAGTAGGCCTGACTCATCTGAAACTTGTTTTTACAGGGGGCTCAGGTCAGGGGATCCGCTTATGATAGGCGGCTCAGTCTTCAGACGTCAGTTGGTTCAGTTGTACCACTGTTGTTGTATTTTGCTTTTATTTACAAACATTTGTATTTGTTGTACTTCACCCATGTTTTTGTTATATCAGTTATTTCAGTTTGACGGTAATTCATTCCATTAGCAATACATTTTTAGTTTTAGTTGGCTCTATGAATTCAGTTTGACAAGATACACTTTTAACTTTAGAATTACTTCACTATTCCGCTGTAAGTCTTTTTTTAGCACTTTCATTACTTTTACCTGTTTTATACCAGTTTATATACCGTTACTTAGTTTACTTGTTATCGCAGACCCGGCCGGACTGCTGATTCCTGCTAAACTTGGTTGGGGTGTTACAAATTTAGGCTTAGTGGATAATTCCACATCACCTAGGGGCAGCCCGGTACACAAAGCATCCCCGGGAAGCGAGGGTCCAGGGAAGTGTCCCAACACAAGGGTGAAATACAGACAAACATTACCCTGCATTTTTGCAAAACACTAATTAAAGAAAGCATCCACGTGTTAGAAGCCAAAAACCCACTATCACGGGCCAGTGTCACAGGCCTGTGTCACAGATCGTGTCAAGGGTAAGAAGGAATGAAGGAAAGGGGTGGGGATTGTTTTGAATGGAATAGGAGAGGAGCCCTAAGGTTTGATGCCAAAAATACTTGATATTATTCAGCATACTCGGGTCTTAAGACACCCGGAGTATAAATACAATATTACAATACGCAAAAATAGAAATGAAATAAAGTGGGATATAGAGAGTAATGAAATAACAAAAATAAAAAGAACCAAAAGGAGAAACGAAATGACAAAAATAAAAAGGACCAAAAAGAAAAACAAAATAATGGACTAATGCGGTGTAGATGCGCTCTCCCGATATGGGATCCCCTGTCATGAGAGCAAATGATAGACACATTCGTCACACCTACATGTGAGGGGCACCTACATGTGAGGGGCTTGTTGAGAATAGTCTCACATTAGAAAACTAACATAGCTTTGTGCACTTAATATAAATGTTGGGGCAAAACATGTGATGTATCTTCTATGCATGCAGAAAAATGTTCAACATATGAATTTAAAGCTGTTAAGAGAAGCCATTAGAGATGCCCCCAGAAGGTATGTGACAGATTTTTGCCTCGGGGAAACAATTTTGTTCAAATTTATGACTACCAGCGGGTGTGCATGAATTCCCTTTGGGACTACGACAATACCGACTATCACTTGAGCGACCGAGTATTATAGCTGACACGCATTGTGCACGGGTCCGTGCACGACCGCTAGTATCAATAATATATATATATATATATATATATATATACATACGAGCATCTTCGCACGGGCTACGCCCGTGCTCGATTCTCTCGGGCGGCCTTCGGCCGCATCCAGGCGGGCTTCGCCCGCCTCCGCACGGGCTTCGCCCGTGCTCGATGCGTCGTTGCGGGCAGCGCCCGCATCAAAGTGGGATGCGCCCGCATCAAAGCGGGATACACCAACATCAAAGCGGAATGCACCCACATTAAGACGGGCAGTGCCCGCAATATATACATATGAGTACTCAAAATGACCGTAAAAAATATAAATCAATATACAATTTTTATTTTATATAAAAAAAATTACGTTTTGTCGTAAAAACATTAATTTCACGCAAAATCTCTCCCTCTTTTTTCTCTCTCTTCCCCATCTCTCTCCCTTTCTCTCTCCCTCTCTCTCCCTCTCTCTCCCAACTCTCTCCCCTCATCTCATGCTCTCTCTCATGATCCAATGGCTCTTGTTTAATCTATGGTGTGAGTCCAAATACCTATATTGCTTTATATAATAAGATGTATGTACATATATAATGTGTAAGATCTATGTATCTAAAAAATCACGCATTTTGTTAGATTCAAGGAGATGAAGGGCCCCGATTGATTTGACGGTCCTATTTTAGGGTCATGACCATGCCAAGTTTTTATGAAAATATAGTAAAGAATTTAGAGAAACAATTAAATTTTTTTTTTCCACTTACAACTAAAAATAACTTCTGGCCACAGATCTTTTTTAATCTTGATCCTTCATCATTTTAATTATGAGACTTTTTGATGCATGGAACTTGTGAGATGTTACCCACGCTAATACAAACCTGCGTGTAAGGCGCGGATTAGACTCAAACAATTTAATCTATATGATATGAGTATCTTCAAATTGAACCAGAATTAATTTCTTAGCAATAAGATTATAAGATTTAGCAATCAAACACAACATTTGTCATCATTTTCAACTACACTGTTATGACCTAACTAGGAGAAGAAGAGAAAGTAGGAAGAAGACTAGAGGACTAGGGTTTAGGAGAGGAAGAAGAGAGAGGATACCTGGAATAATCTTCTTGTCCACCAAGGAGGAGGGGTTGGGTATTTATGCTCCCACCCAACCCCTAGGGCCGTCCGGCCCCATTGGGGCTGAACCCATGTGGTTCAGCCCCCATTCTGCTTTATTGTTGGGTTTGGGATGAACTGGATGGTTCAGCCCGGTTTCCATTCCCCGTCTCCTTCGGCCTTCGCGCGTATTTAAATCCACGGAAACGTAGATCGTCCGGGGGCGTAACATTCCCCTCCCCATCAAGAAGCACCTTGTCCTCAAGGTGAAAATCAGGATAGCGCGCCCGGAACTCCAAGAGGTCCACCCACGAATTGTGCGTCGCGGGCATCTGCTTCCATTTGACGAGGATCGTTGGCCGGTACTCAGTGCCGTGTTTCTTCCACTTGGTCATGAGAACTTCTTCAGGTAAGGGCCGCAATTCGCCGCTGCTGGTAGCCTCAGGTAAGATAGGAGTGACGGAAACAGCGTTCCCCAGCTTCTTTTTGAGTACTGATACATGAAAAGTAGGGTGAATGCGTGACCCCTCCGGAAGCGCCGAAGTATAGGCGACGGGTCCGACCCGCCGAATGATCCTGTACGGCCCGTAGTAGCGTGGGGCCAGTTTCTGATTGGCCCGACGAGCGACTGAGAGCTGACGATATGGCTGGAGCTTGAGAAACACCTCATCACCTACCGCAAATTCCCTTTCCGTACGGTGCTTGTCGGCTTGGACCTTCATGCGGTCTTGGGCCGCACGTAAATTGTCGCGGAGAATAGCCAAGGTCCGATCCCGATCTTGGAGAGCTCGATCTACCGCCGGGAGGGCAGTGCCAGCCGGTTCATAGGAGCACAACGTGGGTGGCGGGCGCCCGAACACCGCCTCGAACGGAGTGAGCCTGCTGGCCGTGTGATAGGAGGTGTTGTAGCAATACTCGGCCCAATGTAGCCTCATGGTCCACGTGCGGGGTTCATCCATGACAAAGCACCGTAAGTATGTCTCGACTCCTTTGTTGAGCACCTCCGTCTGTCCGTCGGTTTGGGGGTGATTGGCCGTGCTCATGCGTAGTGTGGTACCCTGAAGCCGAAAAAGCTCCGTCCAAAAATGACTGACAAAAACTGGGTCCCTATCAGAGATGATGGCCCGAGGAATCCCGTGGAGTCGAACTATCTCTTTGGCGAAGAGGTCAGCCACTGTTTCCCCGGAATATGGGGGCTCAAAGCAAGGAAGTGGTCGTACTTGGACAGTTTATCGACCACGACTAGAATGACCGACTTGCCCTACGATTTGGGAAGGCCCTCGATGAAGTCCATGGAGACGGTGTCCCAGATCTGGTGTGAGATTTCTAACGGAGTAAGCAGGCCCGCTGGGGAGATCGTCTCATACTTTTGCCGCTGGCAGACATCGCATTACCGCACGAACTGCTGAACGTCCCGCTGCATCCCCTTCCAAAATACGTTGGCCTTGACCCGCTGCAAGGTTCGATGGATGCCGGCATGACCACCGGTCGGTGAAGCGTGAAACTCCCGAATCATAGTAGTACGCCAAGGGGACATGGCCGGTAGAACGAGCCGACCCTGGTAGTAGAGCCGCGTGTCAAGTAAGTGATAGCCATCCTCTGTGCCTCGGCCCTGCTGCAGTGCTTCAACAATGTCGCGGAGAACTGGGTCCTGGAGAACCTCTGCATGTATGTCGTCTAAGGAGGCAATCACCGGTCCCAAGATGTGAGTAAGGGAGCTTTCTGGTATCCGAGACAACGCATCGGCCGCCATATTCTCCTTGCCCTTCCTGTAGACAATCTCATAATCATACCCCAGAAGCTTCGTCAGCCACTTCTGCTGCAACGGGGATGCCAACCGTTGCTCAAGGAAATGCTTCAGACTCTGGTGGTCTGTACGGACCAGGAAGTGTCGCCTCAAAAGATAGGGCCGCCATAAAGCGACCGCGTGAAGTATGGCGAGCATCTCCTTCTCGTATGTAGAGAGCCCCAAGGTCCTGGGGGCGAGAGCTTTACTGAAATAAGCAAGTGGCCGACCCTCCTGCATGAGGACCGCGCCGATGCCGACGCCAGATGCGTCCGTCTCCACCACAAAGTCCTTGGAGAAATCCGGAAGTGCTAGCACGGGGGTGGTGGTCATGGCCCTTTTGAGACCATTGAATGCTTCATCGGCCCCCGCATGCCATCGGAAGGAATCCTTCTGCAGCAACTGGGTGAGTGGCCGTGCGATCTTCCCGTAGTCCTTCACGAACCGGCGATAGTAGCCGGTCAGCCCAAGAAAGCCTCGTAAGGCCCGGATCGTCGTGGGCTGCGGCCAAGTCACCATGCTTTCAATCTTCCTCGGGTCGGCCCGGACCCCTTGAGCGGAGACCAAATGTCTCAAGTATTCGACCTCCGCCTGCCCAAAAGAGCATTTGGATCGCTTGGCATACAGTTGGTGCTCCCGCAAAATGTGAAACACATGCCGAACGTGCTCCCGATGCTCCTCCCAGCTCCTGCTATAGATCAAAATATCATCAAAGAAAACTAGCACGTACCGACGAAGCAGTGGTCGGAAAATCTCGTTCATGACGGCTTGGAAGGTAGATGGGGCGTTGGCCAAACCGAACGGCATCACCAGAAACTCATAATGACCGTCGTGAGTACGAAACGCCGTCTTGTGGATGTCTTCGTCCCGCATGCGTATCTGATGGTAGCCGGATCGGAGATCCAGCGTGGTGAAGAGGCTTGCCCCATGCAGCTCGTCTAGCAGCTCCTCGATCATCGGAATAGGAAACTTGTCTTTAATGGTCGAGTGATTCAGTCCCCTGTAATCGACACAAAACCGCCAGGAGCCATCCTTTTTCTTGACCAAGATGATCGGAGAGGAGAACGCGCTGGTGCTGGGTCGGATGATGCCGGCGGCCATCATCTCACGTACGCTGCGTTCTATCTCCGTCTTCTGAATGTGGGGGTACCGGTATGGACGAATATTCGTCGGGTCTGCTCCGGCCTTCAGCTGAATCTGATGATCTCTGAACCGTGCGGGTGGTAAAGAATGTGGTGCCTGGAAGATGTCATCAAACTGAACCAATAAATCCTGCAGTTGCTCTGGTTCCGTCGTCGGCCCAAGAGCCTCTATCCCCCACAGCAGGGCCATCATACTACCCTCTTCCTCCATCCTTTGCAGGCTCGTGAGTGATATCTCCTTGAGCGGAGACGTCCGTATCCCCTGTAGGCAATGCTCTGTGCCCAGGTGCGAGAACTCCAACGTCATCTTCTCTCAATCAGTGGTTACCCGCTTGAGCTGGCGGAGCCACTGCACGCCCAACACCATGTCTGACCCCCGAATCGGGAGCAGGTAGACATCCGTCCGGCACACATAGCCCTGTAGTCGCAGCTCCACCCCTTTCAGGACCCCTTCGCACCTCAACTTGCTGTCGTCCGCCACCATAACCTGGAAAGAAGCCCCCTTGTCGACTGCATGTCCCGCCTTCTGTGCTGCTGCGGGGGTGATAAAATTATGGGTACTCCCGCTATCTATCAAAATAGTCACCCGCTCGTGCCCCAACTTCCCAGCAATCCGTAACGTAAGAGGGGCTGAACATCCTTCCATGGCCTGTATGGACACCCCAAACTCCGCAAGGTCCAAACCATCCACCTCATCACAGGTAGTGAGCTCCTCCTCGTCATCCTCCTCCCTCAGCATGAATACTTGCACCTTTTGGCACCGGTGTCCTGGTGTATACTTTTCGTCGCAATTGAAGCATAGCCCTTTGTCCTTCCTGGCCTGCAGCTCAGGCCACGTCAGGCTGTCACTGTCGGTCGTCCGGCCTGCGGCTGGTCACGCCGCCCTGCTACCGGTGCTGCTGGTGCTGCTGGTGCTGCGGGAGTGCGTGCTCCCCCTCGATTTCGCTGGCGGTTACACCGCTCCTCCTGTATCCTGGCTAGACTGATGGCGTGGCTCAGACTGTACGGCATGTAGGCATGGACCTCATCTCTCAGGTGGTCCTTCATCCCTGAAATGAAACGACTGAGGAGGGTCTTTTCCCCCCAATTGACCAGATTTGCCAGCCGCTCGAACTCCGTGCAATATTCCGTCACTGTCCCCTTCTGTCGGAGTTTCTGCAAGGTGGCCTCCACGTCCTCGTATTCCAAGGGGCCGAAGCGGGCCGTGAATCCCTCTATAAAGTGCGCCCACGGCGCGTACCCATAGCTTCGAACGAACCATTGTGCCCACTGGTATGCGTCGCCCTCCAAGTGAAACGACGCCAACTGCACCCATTGCTCATTGGAGATCTCTTGGTATGTGAAGAACAACTCGGCCTTTTGTACCCATTCCAGCGCGTCACTACCTCGGAATGTCGGAAAATTCATCCTCGTACGTTTTGGTTGCATAACAGCCCGCTGGTTCGCTCCTCCATTCTTGCCATACCCTGGCTCTAGTCCCTGTTGGCCTGAGTTGTTTGGCCACTGGATTCGGCCTACCATAGTAGTCTTGATAATGTTCCCCACCGTATCCCCCTCCCATAAGAGGGCCCTCCTCGTCATCAAAGACGTGTCTGGTAGGATATCCCCGCCATTGTTCGCCTTGCCCCATCCTCGCTGGGGTCCCTAGTGTCGGTGGTCTGGGGAGGATCCCATTTCCAGCGCCATTTGACCCTCCCATGTGCAGCGGCGGCCTACAATTAGGCTCCTGAGGTCCAAAAGGGCGGCCAGGCAGCCACCCCGGCGACTCCACCGCCGGCGGCCACCCCTCCCGGGCCGATCCACCCCCCGGCGACCTGCTGGTGGGGGTTTGGTCCCGATCCGACCCACGGCCTGGCGGCAGGAACGCCCGCGCCTGGGCTGCGCGGGAATGGCACCGTCGGCCCTGTAGGGCTCGGCTGTGCCGACGGCCCACTGTGGCCGGCCGTCCAGCCTGGTTCCGGGTTGGGGCCGCTGTAGGGCATCATTCCCGACCCTCCCGTGGTGCCTCCGGTGGGAGACGGTGCCGCATGTGACGATTCTCCTTGTTCCGCCGTTTTCCCCCTTAGGGTTTGCGTTAACAGCGCCTTCAACTCATCCAAGCGTCCTTCCATGCGTTCTTCTAGATTTTTCGTGGAGGTTTTAACTTGTTCTTCGATCCCGGCCACGGAATCCGCCAAGGCGACGTAGTTTTCTTCGATGGTGGCTAAGCGTGCCATCTCCGCCTCCGTGCGTGTCACCATTGTCGCAGGAACGGTGCTCTGATACCAAATGTTATGACCTAACTAGGAGAAGAAGAGAAAGTAGGAAGAAGACTAGAGGATTAGGGTTTAGGAGAGGAAGAAGAGAGAGGATACCTGGAATAATATTCTTGTCCACCAAGGAGGAGGGGTTGGGTATTTATGCTCCCACCCAACCCCTAGGGCCGGCCGGCCCCATTGGGGCTGAACCCATGTGGTTCAGCCCCCATTCTGCTTTATAGTTGGGTTTGGGCTGGTTCAGCCCGGTTTTCATTCCCCGTCTCCTTCGGCCTTCGCGCGTATTTAAATCCACGGAAACGTAGATCGTCCGGGGGCGTAACATACACAAGCAAAATAACGTTCTCCTTTGCATGAAGGGTTTCAAGCCAAACTTATAAAAATGAATTATTATAGGAAATTAAGAAAGTAAAAAAACAATTACACAAGCGAGGCGATATGCTCAAGCAACTGTCACAGTCACCCAATATTCAATAAAGAAAAGGAAACACAATGCGATGGAGATAAGGAGGGGGTGGCAATAGGAAACGGCTAAAGGTGAAGTAGGAGGCTAATGACTGTGGTAATGGAGGAGGAGGGGTTGTCAGCTTTAGTGGGTAGGGGGGCTTGCAGCAAGAGGTCGTTGTCGGAGGGGAAAAGTTCAGTCATAGCTTGTGGTTTGTTGTAAGAGGAAGACAGAGAAGTTTGCGGTTTGAGGGAAGGGGGGCCAGGCTGCGATGGTTGCATGAAAGTGCATGCAGTCCAGCGGTCGGGCGAGGAGAAGACGAAAGCCAAGCCGCAACTGGCAGCGGGAGATGGTCGTTGTATTACTTCTAATCGGGTGAGGGGAAGACGGACGGTGGCTCGCTTGCGGAAGGAGATGCTCGTAGCAGTGGCGTGATCAAGAGAGGGATTGTTGGAGGTGGGATCGCGAAGGAAGATTGCAGTCAATCGTAGCAGGGATGGAGAGAAGAGGGCAGTGGTTCCTGCGGCTTGAGCGAAAGAGATGATTGTGCGGTTAACGACTGACAAGAAGGTATCATGATGAGGGATGGAAAAGAGGTGTACGGGAGATATAAAAAAAAGAAAATCAACTGGAACATCGCACTATGGGATCTCGTGGCATCGCACCACGATATGATTGAAGGCTTTGGATTCTCTCACAAGGCTAACAATGTCTCAAACTGACATCCATCGCCCCTATTTATAGTGAAAACGGGTTTGGGCACCCGATGTGAACGACTATGATTGGATGTTACGCCCGATGTACGAATCACACTACATTAAATCCAAAACAATAAAATACATAAAAGAAAATGTAAAACGACACTCTGGACGCACTCGTGGTCTCGGATTGCTGATCCGATCAACGCATCCTACGCGAGTACACATGTGGGCCCCGACGAGCGAGCCTGCGACATATCCCCATCACTTTGCTTCTTCAGTAAGTATAACTACTTAATGTTGTATTTGTTATTCTTTAAATGAACTTAATTTCCAAAACATTTTAATATAAATCATTTTAAAGTTAATTTAGGGTCTGTTTGCCACGACGGTGGGACGGTCATGAATGCGGTGATTATGAACCATCTTCGTGAACGTCCAACCTCACCTAAGAAACTTCATCTACTTTAAGGTTCAAATTAATTTTTGTTGGTGGCGTTCATAATCGTGCCCATGTCTAACACACATTTTATGACATTGGGAGACGATCGTTGTATTACTTCTGATCGGGTGAGGAGAAGACGGACGGTGGCTTGCTTGTGGAAGGAGATGAGTGTACCAATGGCGTAAAAAAGAGAGGGATTGTTGGAGGTGGGATCGTGAAAGAAGATTGCAGTCATTCGTAGCAGGGATGGAGAGAAGAGGGCGGTGGTTCCTACGGCTGGAGCGAAAGAGATGATTGTTCAGTTAATGACTGGCGAGAGGGTATCATGGCGAGGGATGGAAAAGAGGTGTACGGGAGAAATAAAAAAGAAAATCAACTGGAACATCGCACCGTGGGATCTCGGGGAGTCGCACCACAAAATGATTGAAGGTTTTGGATTCTCTCACAAAGCTAACAATGTCTCAAACTGACAACCATCACCCTTATTTATAGTGAAAACAGATTTGGGCATCCGATGTGAACAACTATGATTTTATTTTACGCCTGATGTACGAATCACACTAAATTAAATCCATAACAAAAAATAAAATACATAAAAGAAAATGTAAAACGGTACTCTGGACGCACTCGTGGTCTCGGATCGCTGATCTGATCAACGCCTACTCCACGAGTACACATATACGGGCCCCGCCAAGCGATCATGCGACATATCCCCATCACTTTGCTTCTTCAGCAAGTATAACTATTTAATGTTGTATTGTTCATAACCGTGCTCATGCCTAACACACATTTAATGACATTGGTATTTTGTCCAAATTCACCGGAGCAAAAATGTCGCACCAAATGGACCCTTACAGTCATGAAATTTTAATCCTCCTAATTATATATAATCCAAAATAATTGACACAGTCCTCAAATTTTACAAGGAGTGTACCGTTGGCCATCTGCTAGTGTAGTCATAAAAATGAAGCTCATTGCAGCCTAAACAAGCATAGAAACCTTGTTCATAGGAAATGGGCTCTTGCAAAATAAATAAATAAATATACTAGTTGGGAACGGAGAGCTAGATATATATTATGAAACAAACTGACCCTTAGAAAAAGAACAAAATTTACCTTCCTCTCCGTCTTTACTGATATACTTGAATATTATTGCTGGGTTCTGGCCATCTTCGTGTCCTACAAACTCCCATAGCACTTTGTTGAAGCCCTTGTTCCCACCTGTTTGATAATGACAACAAAAAAATTCCCTAAATCATTTGATTTTAAGCAAAACGTGTGGTGGGACAGCACGATAGGGTATTGATTCGAGCTTGGGTCGTTATCAATCCTACTTCAAAGTTGGCTTGAAGAAATTCGAGCGGACTCAAGATCGACTCCAGATCAAATGGGTTCGAGCCAAATACAATTCGGCTCAAATTTCTTTGATTTCGAGCTAGCTAGAAATTGGCATGAGATGTGAGATTAGAGAAGTTTGGATTGAGAAAACCCTGCATAAGTGAAGATAAAGAGCCAAGGAGGAGGAAGATTTGAGCGACAAACGAGAGTCAACAGAGACAACCGCCGCATGGTATTATAAAGCAGAGTCAAGAAACACTCAAAACCCTAAGATTTATATAAGATCAATTAAGAAATGACTTAAATTACACAATTGGTCAGTGACAAAATCTCACATAGAATTAAATGTAATTAGGGTTGTTAGATGCTCAAGCTAATGTAAGCCAGACATAATATATATACTATTAATTACCCAAACTTCACCTAGGAGTTAGCATAATTACAAGTTGCACCCCTCTATCTTCTGAAATTACGTAACCCTCCCCTATGAGTTTGCATTTCATAACATGCATACACAAAAATAACCCCATGGAGCTCCCTTCCATGGGGCAATTTTGTGCATGCAAGTTATGAAATGTATACTCATATAGGAGATTTTTGAAATTTCAAAAGATAAAGGGGCTCAACCTGTAATTTTTCAATCTTATAGGGCAGGGCAGGGTAAACGAGCATATATATCACTTTCAATTTCGATCCTATTTCAATCCGTCATGATCCGTTCCAAGGGCAGCTTGAAATTAAGACCAAGCCGTGATTTGACTCATGACTCAAATAGTTTAGGTTTGATTCAAGCACAATATGAGCTGAGCTAAAACTCAAGCCAATTTTTGAGTGATTATTGATCTTCAAGCCATCATAACAACCCTAATTCCAGCTAAAAAAGAGCTTAATTAAATTTTAAAGAAAAATATTAAAATATTAAGAGTGAAAATTTCAATTTAAGAAAACAAAATTAACTTCATGAGCTAACAGGAGGGAACTGATGTTCACAATTTATGACCACTGTAAAGTACTTTGAACATAACAAAATTTATTCTCTATTATTCATGATCTTCCATGGGAAAGAATACTAAGAACAGATGATGAACATTAAAATTCGGAACAATCTTGAAGAAGAAAATAATCATCTGGATATATTACATACCATGAAGGCTATAGGGACCATTGCTAATGGCCAGGAAGTACTCCGTGCCATTGAGAGTAAATTTCCCGTCTTTGATCCGATTTGCCACACGGCCAACAATGCAGCCAAAATATGGCGCATTATCATTCTAACCGAATAGTAGATCAAAACAAATTCAAATACTATGATTGCATCATAAGAAATGACGAGGAAAAAAAAAAGACCGTGCATTTCTATAGGAAGTCTTAGGAATGAACGGATTGAAAACAACATAGAAAAAACAAACAAACAATCACAAAAAACACACAGATTTACGTGGTTCAGCAACTTTGCCTACATCCACGACCACGGGCTTCTCCCTTTTCTTTCAGTTTTTCAATTACAGAAATGAGAAGCAAGGAAGTCCTTTTAAATTTGAAGTCTAGGACTACGTAATGAAAAAATTACATAAAATATCAAATTTGGAATCTATAAACAAAATATGGCACAGAAGGCAATAGGTATTCAACATTTCTTTTGATTCTTACAGTGAATGAATAGACACGTTCAAATCCTAACAGCTGTATTACTGAAGTATACAACTTCATTTGAGAGAGCAGTGTTATTGGCTTTGGTGGAAATGGAGTGATACCGATCGGTAAAATAAAGCCGCACTATATCAAAGGTTGGATAGGTATACTTGCATCAATCACTTGGGCTGATTTCAGTAAGGATCCCTCTCCAAGTGAGATACAATACCACTTGATAATCTCCTTAAGACTTATTTCTCTCACTTATATAGAACTCTCTAGTGCTTGTAATCACTAAAATGCCCTTTGAATGAAAACAATTACACAAGAAACAATATTAATGAAAGGGCATTGACGCTAAAGAAAATCATCTCCGAGTCTTCACGTGAAAGGTCATTCAATGTGTGTATTCGTATCATGGAGCTCCGGTGAGAAAATGAGCTCTCACTCTTCGGTGGGACATGAAACATAAAATGGAGTCTTTCGCTTTCTCACCACAGCGGAGCTCCAAAATGAAGGATGCCTAAATACCTCTATTTCTCCTATGGGTGAATAAGAAACATCGCCAGAGCAAAAAATTGAGTACCAAATAGAGCCGCAAAGCCTAAACACAATTGAAATAGAAAACAGACTTCAGAATTAATGCATCGTCATCAATATTCTCATTAGCATTATCCCAAATATCTGAAGACAATAAATGAATCCTCATCTTACACCTCAGTAGCATTAAAATGAGTAGAGACATGGACATTTATTTTATCACAATGAGAATGTGACAAACATTATAAGCATAAAAAGTTCGAGGGTAATTATGCAAAAGCTCTTGAATTATTAGAAGTACAGCACTCATTTTGTATTTTATATAATCTTTCATGCAGATCTCTGTCTTCAAAGTTATCAGTATTTCTGAGATCAACCAGTATATCTGAGATCAACGACAATGAAGATGGCAAATGAATCAAAAAAGAGAGTCTTTCAATTAGAATTAAAAAACTGCAGTATTTTAATTCAAGTTAAGAGTGCAGCATGTCAGGCTTATTAATGAAAATTTGTAATTTCATACATATAAAAACAGCTAGAGACACATTTTAGAGATTCGGTGTAGTGGGTAAGGATAGAAACTCCATTTTGAGATGCATTTTAGACCCTTTGCCGCACCCGAGGACGCATGATTGTTGGAACATGTGTTTCACATCTCTTGGTTTGAGAATAACAAATCTCATTATGCATTTGATCAAAATTTGTTTTGTGTTTATAGTGTGCAGGAAATACAGGTACAATACCACATTGAATGCTCACATGACATGTGATGCAAAAATAAAAACGATGCTCTGAAGTTAGTCCTACCGCGGAGCGGTAGCACTTACTGTTGGCGGTAGCGATTGTGACTATGGGACAGCTGACACCACACTTTCAAATGAAATCATTGGCGGGAGCAGTGAAGACAATTCGTAAAGAAGCTAACGCGCGACGTTAACTCTAACGTGCGCCGGTAACTGAAAGGCAAGCCCTACGATCATCAGTTGATTGAAAAGCCAAATGGAGCAAGAGATCAATCAGACAGCGAGAGCATATACTGAGCAAAAGCAACGCGATAACCTTATCGTGGCACGGTAGCAGTTGCCTAAAATATGAAACGTGCTTACCATTCCTGGACGGCCAGCAAGCAGATTTCTTACCATTACGAGTACCGTGACGCGGTAGCACCTGCAGCCGATGCTGGCTCTCAGACACTATTTAAAGGCCGCTCCGCTCTTTCATTCTATGTTGACAACAACTCCGAAGATTTTTGTGTGATACTTTGTACTAGATATTCAGAGTTATCCCTACAACACTCAATCATAAAAGGAAGATCTTGAAGGAGGAGCTCATCAACGATCATTCTACACGAAGCACAAAAGCGACTACATTGTCGATCTCTCATGTGCCTTCGTCTCACCTTCAGGTCTCTCATAGAGAGTCTTTTTACTGCAGCAGTTTTATTTCTCATCTATCTTGTATTTTCTATTTTACTTTGGTTACTCTTTTTGAGCGTAGAGGAATTCGCCTTATGAGTTGACGACGAGGTTCATGTGCGACTTAGGAAGGAATTCGTCGCGTGTGTTGACGACTAGATCTAGAGGCGGCTTGAGGCTTATTTAGTGAGAGATAAGCTAGGGCCAATCAGTCCTTAGAGAAAATGGTTGGTATAAAAAAAACAAAATATAGTATAAATAGTTTATGCTAGCCCTATATATTAAAAAATTGTGTATTTAATTAGCTTAGAGGAATTGAAATTGAAAGGCTCGGATTCATTTGATAGTCCTATTTCAGAACAATGACAAACCATGCTTTTCTTTTAATATAGTATAGATAGTCATATAGGTGTATATGCGCAAACACAACACAACAACAACACTCAAGCCTTTATCCCACTATAGTGGGGTTGGATATGTGCAATGTTTTAAATATCGGATGTCGGACACATATCGGATTGTGTTTTTAAATGTCGGATGTCGGAAGTCGGAGACATGTCGGGGATATTTTAAAATATCGGATTTCCATATATTATAAATAAAATTTTTATTTAATGTACACTAACTATAATTATATGTTATAAAATAGAAAAATAATATAACAAATAGATTTCTAAAAAATGAGTCATTTATATTATGAAATAAATTTCATAGTATCTAAGAAAAATATTATTAACAAATACAAAATGATACATTGTAAAATATATTTAATACTATACACTAATTTTATTTTGATAACAATAATTTTATTGCAAATTAAAAAAATTTAAAAGTGAAAAATACTTAATTTATTATAAGTTTTTTCAAACTTATAAATTTGTATTAAAAATATGAAACAATCACCTAATAAATGTATTAAATATTTTCCTATTTTTTTATAATATGAAATAAAAATTTGTGAAACAATTATACAAAATTGATTGTAAAAATAAAACGTTAAAAAAATTGAAATAATAAGTTTAATCGATTTAACATACATAATATTGTATCCATAGGTGATTTAAATATATGATATTTGTCTGCAAATATAACATAAAATAAAATAGCGGGATAGATATATTTAAAAGTCGTGTCGGCTGATATATCGGAAAAGATCGGACATGTCGGCCGATATTTTACAAAAGGACATAATCTATTATTTTGAGAAAAACATATCGTTTTCCTCTAAAAAATGACATGTCGGGAGACATGTCGGACATGTCGGAGGACATTTAAAACAATGGATATGTGGATCCTTTGACGTCATTGTGCCCTATTTTTTGTCATAATCTCACTAATGCCTAATTATATCATGTCTTTCCTTATAGTTTCATTCCAAGTCTTTATTGGTCTACCCCTCCCTCGTTTAACATGCCTCGTGACTAAACTCTCACAACACCTAGCAGGTGCCTCCAATGGTCTCCTTTGTACATGTTCAAACCATCTTAGTCGAGCTCCTCACATCTTCTCTACAATTGGTGCTACTCCTATCTTATCCCTGATACATTCATTTCTAATTTTATCCAGTCTTGTGTGTTCACACATCCACCTAAGCATTCTCATCTCCGCAACTCCCATTTTTCGCTCATGTACACAATTAACTGCACAACACACAGAACCATAGAGCATCGCTGGTCTAATTGCAGCACAGTAAAACTTGCCCTTAAGTACATTATGATCACATAAGATCTCTGACATGCTTCTCCACTTCCACCAACCCGCTTGGATTCTATGTATCACATCTTTATCAATACCTCCGTCATTTTGAACTATCGATCCAAGATATTTAAAACACTCACTACGGGAAATATCTTGATCACCCAACTTAATAACGAGTCATCCGCCCTTCTTGCTCTGCTAAATTTAAGCTTCATATACTTCGTCTTTGCCTTGCTCAACCTAAAACCCTTCTTTTCTAAAGTGTCTCGCCAAGATTCAAGCTTTGCGTTTACACCCTCGCGCGCCTCATCGACCAAAACGATATCATCTGCAAAAAATAAACACTAAGGTATTGCTTGTTGGATATGTCTGGTGAGCTCACCTACGATAAGGGCAAAGAGATAAGGGCTTAATGTTGAACCTAGATGTAAGCCAACCGTGATATGAAATTCCTGTGTTAATCCTTCAGATGTCCTCACGCTTATCACTGAATTTAAATACATATCTTTGATTATGTCAATGTATGATACAGTGTTGTAGATTTCGGCCGACATGTTCAACATGTCGGCCGACATAAAGGTTTTGGGTGCAACCCGCAACGAAACCGATTTGTTTGACAAAAATATCATTTTGTAAAAAAAAAACGGCGATATATCCCGATATATCGAAATAACTCTAACCCGATATTTCAGTTATTATATTTAATATATAAAAAAACAAAGTTCACAAGACACATATTTTTCCACTTCACGAGTCCATTTCACGCATTCGACATTTCTCGCTCTACCCTAAATTTTACTGGAGAGTCGCTCTGGTGGAGTGGTCGACACTCGACAGCTCCTTCTCCGGTGACGAGGCAACAGATCGGCATCGCAGGCGAGGAGTAGACAACGACGCCGGGCTTTCTACGAATGGACATCGCAGGCGAGGACGCGAGAAGTCGATGCCGGGCTTTAGTGTTTCTGCTACTTCACTCCACTGTAAGCCCCCTTTTTCTTCTTTCTTCTTGTTTATGCGACAATTGAAAGTTTTATTTAGAGTTATTATATTGATCAAGTCATAAGATCTAAAAGTTTTATTAAACTTGGGTTACTGTAAGATTCTTACTTATGTTATAGTTAGTTTTTTTCTTGCAATAGCTAAGTTTATACCTTTCTTTGTGTAAATCTGCAATGATTTTTGTTTTTCCTATGCTAAGAAAAACTCTCCTCCAACTTTACATAATTACATGAGCTTCTCCTTTATCTTTCAAAATTATTTCAAAGAAAATGTTATAAATACGTATTTGTTTATACATTGTTATAGTTATTTGTCTGTACATTTTTACTTATTTGCAAAAAATATGCTTATAAATACTGTAATCTTTATTTAAATATTAAAATCCGATATTGTAAAATATCCCTGATATATCCCCCGCAATCCGACATACGACATTTCAAATTCAAACCGACATGAACCCGACATCTGACATCTACAACCTTGGTATGATACAATGGCACCTTTCTTGTCTAAGACTCTCCGTAAGATCCCCTTTGGAACTCTATCATAAGTCTTCTCAAGATCGATAAACAACATATGCAAATCTTGTTTTTTTTCTCGGTAGTTGTCAGTGAGTCTCCTCAAGAGATGTTAGCTTCCATGGTCGACCGCCCTGACATGAATCCAAATTGATTCTCTGAGATGTTAGTCTCCCGTCTTAATCTTCTTTCTATTACTCATTCTCATAGTTTCATGCTATGACTCATCAATTTAATTACTCTGTAATTAATACAATTTTGTATCTCTTTTGTTCCTATACAAAGTAACTAGGATACTTTCTCTTCATTGATCTGACATCCTCTTTGACTTCAATATTTTTTGAAAAAAACATGTAAGCCACAAAATTTCTTCATTCTCTAGACATTTATATATGTTATATGATATAGGAAATATTGATGTAAAGGCCCATTTATAGGCCCAATTCCTTCCTCTTCTTTACTCTCACATCTCTTGTATAGGATTATTTCTCCCTCTCTTCTCTTATATATTTGTACTCTCTTATGTATTTTACACATGAAGAAGTATCTATAAGGTTTGCCCATTACTTTCTACATGGTATCAGAGGGACTCGTTGCCTCCCGCGGACTCCACAGCCTATCTACCTTCCTCTGCTCTCATGCGGCCTCTCACGGCCTCCCGCGGACTCCCGCGTAACTGCGGCCTCCTGCAGACTCTCGCGTAACTGCGGCCTCCCGCGGACTCCAACGTAACTGCAGCCTGCTAAGTCTATCCGCTCTTCTCCGCTTAGCTAACTGCGGCGTGCAGTCTTTTGCGGCCTATATTTCTGCCTCTGCTTCTTCTTCATCTTCGTGGTACCACCCTCCTCCTCGGGCTTCTTATAGCCTACTCCCTCTGTCCCGTGGGGTCCACTTCTTTCTGCTATTCTAATTCAGTCCGTTGCGGGCTTTCTTCCCTTCTAGCGGACTGCTCCAGTCCGTTGCAGACTTTCTTCCCCTCTTGCGGCCTGCTCCTCCTGTCTCATGCTTCTCTCCTACCTTGCGAGCTTCTACCCGTCCAGACCGAGCTCTCTTCTCACTCGCGGTCTCTTGGTATATCCCGCCGCAGACTGCTCCTAAACCGCTGCGGGCTCTCTTCTCGCGTGCTGATCAAGTTCTGCTGCGATTCCCCTTCTTGCGGACTGCTCCAGTCCGCCGCGGCCTTTCTCAAATCGCGCCTTGCGGCCTGCCCTTTCTAATCGCTGCGGTCTGCTCCAGTTCGCAACGATCTGCTCCCCCTCACATTTTACTCTAGTCGCCGCAGATCAAGATTATGGCATCCGCCTTGAACACTGCTGATGATATTGTTGCGTTGCGTGCTCAACTCCATCAGCTTCAAGGGGTGGTTAGTCGCTCCTCTGGCTCAGTGGCCTCCATCTTCCAGGAAGGTATATCGTGCCTCTTACACAGCTCTCACTGGATTGTGGACTCAGGTGCTACACACCATCTCTCTCCGCAGCAGCCGACCAAATATTTGGATACTGCTTACCCCAAGCACATCACTGTGGCCAATGGTGACACGCTCCCGGTTTCTGGTGCTGCTAATCTTTCCCTTACTCCTTCTCTTTCCTTATCATCGGTTCTTCATGTTTCGGGCTCTCCTTTTAACCTTCTTTCTGTTAGTCGTCTTACGTGAGACCTTGATTGATGTGTTACTTTCTCCCGCTCTTCCTTTGTGGTGCAGGATCGACTGACGCAGACTATACTTGGTCGAGGGCGACTGTCTAATGGGCTATATCTTCTCGACGTTCCTCCCACTGCTCTCACCTCTGCTCTCACCTCTGTCTCCACCACTGATTGGCATCGACGTCTTGGGCATGCCCCTCTCCCAATTCTCAAGAAAGCTCTTCCTATTATCTTTCTACAAGAGTTCTTTTGTGAATCATGTATCTTCGATAAACAACACCGTGTCTTCTTTTCTCCTTCATGCACTCGGAGCGATTCTCCTTTCTCCCTAGTACATTCTGATATTTGGGGGCCTTATAAGTTTCCTATTGTCTTGGGGCATCGGTACTTTGTTACCTTTATAGATGATTACTCGCGGGTTACCTGGTTGTATTTATTTTGTGATCGTACCGAACTCACGACTACATTTCGTGCATTTCTTACCGAAACGCGCACTCAGTTTTCTACCTATGTCAAAACCCTTTGTACGGAGAATGCTCGGGAATACACTGGTCGCACCTTCTCCAACCCGTGCGCTGAGTTCGGTATTCTACATCAGACTTCGTGTGCTTATACGCCTCAACAGAATGGCGTAGCGAAATGAAAAAATCGCAACCTCCTTGATGTGGCTCGATCTCTTATGATCCAAATGCGGGTTCCTCCTCTCTACTGGAACTTTACCGTCTCTACTGCTTGTCATCTCATCAATCGCATGTCTTCGTCTGTCCTCAACTTTGTGGCGCTCATTACTCTCTTTTACCGATCCAAAACTCTCTTCTCTCTCACACCTCGTGTGTTTGGGTGTACCTGTTATGTCCACCACCTTGGTACTTCCAATGACAAACTAGCCCCTCGTGCTACCAAAGCTATGTTTGTTGGGTACTCCCGCATCAGAAGGGGTATGTCTGCTTTTATCCTACAACTGGTAAGGTGGTTGTGTCTGCTGATGTCTCCTTTCAAGAAGACCAACCATATCACATCAGCCCTTCTGATCTCCTTCTTCCTCCTCCGCTACCTCGACCCATCATACCCGTCACGTCTCCACTTCCACCACTTCTCCCTACCATCTGCAACACCAGTCCACATCTCCTCTCGTCCCGGTTTCCCCAACACCATCAGTCCCCTACAAACCTCTTGTCATTTAACTCTACACTCGTCGCCCTTCTCGTTCAAACGCCCTGCAACAGCCTCCCTCTACCGGTGTAATCTCGCGGCCTGTTGATCCGACCTCCTCCTCGACAGCACATTCCATAGCCAACTATGTCTCTCCACATCGGCTCTCTTCGCCTCTCCTTACCTTTGTTCTCTCTCTCCTCTATTTCTATACCTACCTCTGTGCAGGACGCCCTCCGGCATCCGCGGTGGCGGGCCGCCGTGGATGAAGAAATGACGGCTCTGTGGGATAATCACACTTGGGATCTTGTGCCTCTTCCTCCTGGTCACAGTTGCGTTAGCTGCAAGTGGATCTTCTCTATCAAACATGTTGCGGATGGGACAGTTGACCGCTTGAAAGCTGGCTTGTGGCTCGGGGTTTTACTCAACAGTATGGCCTTGATTATAAGGAAACTTTCTCCCCGGTCGCCAAATTGAATTCGGTTCGGGTCCTTCTCTCTTTAGTTGTTCATCGTCAGTGGCCCCTACATCAGCTAGATGTCAAGAATGTCTTCTTGAACGACGATCTTCTTGAAACAGTTTACATGCATCAACCAGCCGAGTTTGAGATCACGGGGGAGTCTCGTGTATGCTTGTTTCGCAAATCTATTTATGCTCTCAAACAGTCTCCCTGGGCATGGTTTGGGAAATTCAGCAAGGTCGTTCGTGAGGTTGGCTTCAAACAAAGCTTGGCAGATTCCTCTCTCTCTTCACTCATCACCAATCAACATGGACCATAATACTTCTGGTTTATGTGGACGATATTCTGATCATTGGTGATGACTCCACCGGGATACAACATATGAAGCAACACCTAAACTCTATCTTTCAAATCAAAGATCTGGGAAATCTTCGATACTTTCATGGACTAGAAGTAGCACGACGACCCGATGGCTTAGTCTTGTCTCAGCGTAAGTATTGCATTGACCTTCTGCATGATGCTGGCCTCTCGGGTTGTAAACCTGCGGATACCTCGATGGAGGTAAACCACATGTTGCGTGCTCAGGGATCTGAGGAGGATTCTCTACTTCCGAATCTGGAATACTATCGTCGTCTTGTGGGAAAGTTGATCTACCTAATAGTTACAATACCAGATATATCATTTGCGGTTGGTGTGGTCAGCCGATTTATGCATACCCCACGTATCTCTCACCTCCAGGCTGTGGAGTGCATTCTTAGATATCTGAAGACTTCCCCTGGGCAAGGACTTGTGTATAAGCCATCTCCCTCCCTTTTTATTATTGCATACTGGGATGCCAATTATGCGGGCTCGTTGGATGATCGGCGGTCTACTACTGGTTTTGTACATACTTTGGAGGAAATCTCATCACATGGCGGAGTAAAAAGCAGACAGTAGTTGCTCGCTCGTCTGCTGAGGCTGAGTACCGTGCAATGGCGGTTGTTACTTCTGAACTAACCTAGCTTGAGAGTCTCCTAGTAGATTTGGGAGTTAAATTGACCTCACCTTCAACCTTGTTTTGTGATAGTCAAGCTGCAATACACATTGCAAAGAATCTTATGTTCCATGAGCGAACAAAACAAACATCATTTACCATTGATAATTGAATTTTATGATAAAATATTATGTTCATATACTGCTCTGATTTACTTAACTCTTTCAAGTTCAATTCATTGTCTTTTATTACATTATAGAGTTGATAAAATATCTTTTTAATCGCTTTTTAATATCCACATCATTCGTCAAAATTGTATCTGTTTCATCTTTTATGCATTTTACTTGACATAAATCTTTTGTCTTCGTTTCTCTAGTTCGAGCAATTTAATATATGTCATGCTCTCCATCTTTGGTATCTAGTCGCATAAAAAATTCTTCATAAACTTGATTTCATGCTTTACTTACTACATGTTTAGCTTCTTTTTAACAACTTTATACCTAGCTAAGTTTTTATCATTCATACAAGCATAGAGTGATTTATAGCTAGCCCTCACTTGTCTTGCACTTTCTTTTTTCACCACCAAGATTCTTTATTTGGGGGCGCATAACTTTTTGATATTTCAAGTACGTTCTTTTCACATACCCTTAAATTTGAAGACATAACTTCTCATGAGACACTGAGATCAACATAAGGGTCATCAACTAGTTGTTTCATAATTGATGTCGTGAAAGCAACCTGTTTTTTCATCTTCAAGTTCCACCATCAAATTTTTGAAATTATTTTTATTTTTATCTTAAATTTATTTTATTTAATTTGTATCCCTAACAGCACTAACTTATGTTGTGTTGTCAAACTTTCTCCTAATATGACTTTGCAATCTTTACAAATCATTTTATTCATTTTGCGCAAACACACACTCGTAAAATTGTTTACTACCTAAATTTAAAAAAATAATATTATGTGCATATAAGAAATTAATAGCACATTATTACCTAATAATGTTAAGCTATAAATTGATAAATTATTCATTAATTTTCAATTATGTATCTATATCCATTATTAAGTATATTGCATATAATTATTTATACTAATTGTATTTATGTCTAAATGTATGCATGTGTATGGCATATTATAATGTGCATATAAGAAATTAACAACACATTATTACCTAATAATGTTAAGCTATAAATTGATAAATTATTCAATAATTTTCAATTATGTATCTATATCACTGTTGGCTTCACATATGAATTCCCTATTATTGTTGGCTTAACATATGAATTCTCTATTATTGTTGGCTTACATCAGGGTTCAGCATTAAGCCCTTATCTCTTTACCCTTATCTTAGATGAGCTTACCGGACATATCCAACAAGCAATACCTCAGTGTTTATTGTTTGCGGATGATATCGTTTTGGTTGATGAGACGAGCAAGGGTGTAAACGCAAAACTTGAATCTTGGCGAGACACTTTAGAAAAGAAGGGTTTTAGGTTGAGCAGGGCAAAGACAGAATATATGGAGCTTAAATTTAGCAGTACAAGAAGGACGGATGACGTCGTTATTAACTTGGGTGATCAAGATATTTCCCGTAGTGAATGTTTTAAGTATCTTGGATCGATAATTCAAAAAGACGGAGGTATTGATAAAGATGTGACACATAGAATCCAAGCGGGTTGGTTGAAGTGGAGATGCGCGTCAAGGATTTTATGTGATCATAAAGTACCGTTAAAACTCAGGGAAAAGTTTTACCGTACTACAATTAGACCAGCGATGCTCTATGGTTCTGAGTGTTGAGCAGTGAATTGTGCACATGAGCAAAAAATGTGAGTTGCGGAGATCAGAATGCTTAGGTGGATGTGTGGACACACGAGACCGGATAAAATTAGGAATGAATGTATCATGTTTAAGACATGAGTAGCACCAATTGCAGAGAAAATGAGAGAAGCTCGACTAAGATGGTTTGGGCACGTACAAAGGAGGCCATTAGAGGCACCTATTAGGTGTTATGAGAGTTTAGTCACTAGGCATGTTAAACGGGGGAGGGGTAGACCAATAAAGACTTGGAATGAAACTATACGAAAAGATATGATGTACTTAGGCATTAGTGAGATTATGACAAAAGATAGGGCACAATGGGGTCAAAGGATCCATATAGCCGACCACACTATAGTGGGATAAAGGCTTGAGTGTTGTTGTTGTATCTATATCATTATTAAGTATATTGCATATAATCATTTATACTAACTGTATTTATGTCTAAATGTATGTACGTGTATGGCATATTATAATTTTGCAGGAATGTGAGTTTCTGATCACTTCCTGGGGCATTGGTCATATCTCACCTCTTCAACCAATCAGTCTGCAGAGTGGCATACTTCACGGGTGACATCTCAAACAACGGGCACATAACCAATAATCATTTATTTATTTCTCATGTATTTCCTCCCCCTTGTTAGGAGGCAGGACTATCGGAGCCGAAATCGAGTTAATGCAGCAAAGGATATGCACTCAGTGACTCACATAACAATTAAATAAGAGGACTATTATAAGCATATTATTTTTAGATATTATAAGCCAGCGCCGTAACAATTCCCTTCTTTATTTCAATTCCACATCTAAAAAATTATATTCGCACACAACAAATCCAATAGCTAGATATCCCACCCCCAATCGAACCCTCAGACAACGACCCCATTCAGGGTGGATTTTATCAAGTTGAATGCCTTTGCAGCCGCTTTTTTTGTTTGAGAATACATCTTTTTGGAAGAGATCATCCAGTGGACTGATTAAGATCCATTACATATATGAAAAGATGATGATTTCATCAGTATTTGTTGAGTACTTTTATGGCGATGGAATATGCCCTTTGTTAGTTCTCCAGTATTTTGAAAAATATATATTGCAATTGCGTGCTGATTTTATACTCACCACGTATTGTTAATCGAAGGCTACATGAATTGGTCTTAAGACTATGGACACATCTTAAAGTTTCAACTGTTTCTCAAGTCTGAATTTTGTAGTTCTTAGAAGCTCTTTTGTCAATGTTTGAGTATTATAAATAAACTGTTGTTGTATCCACATATTGGTTTATGTTAAGTGTTTTTGTTGTTCTTCTCAAAGAGTGGTTTTAAATACTTTGCATCTTTATGCAAGTGACAGATTTATGAACGTGTGTTGGCAGATATTAAGTTCTTTTTTTTATCTGTGGATCATTAAATAGTCTACGAATAAAATTTTGTGCTTGGTGGATATCAATGCAGCATAACTTGGGATGAATAAGGATACCTAATCAATCAAAATAATTTAGGAAGAAGGGGCAGACCTAAGGTTATTTGGATGAAAGTTGTATAGAATAATTTGTATAGTTTATGTTTAAAATCTGTAAACACTCAGCAAAAAAGAAAAATAAGGATTCATAATAAAGTCGCCCAAAAAAATTGGGATTAGACTATTGATGATCTGATCACAACCAAAGTTGCAGATGTCGTGACATCGGGTAAGGCTCTAAATGAATACTAAGGCTAGATGCAAACACAAATGACCGGCGAAATCAAACTTGCAAAACAATATTTATAAGCCATATGACTAGATCTATCCACATTAGAATTAAAGCAATTTAAAGGCAAGGTAACAAAGAGAAGCGTAAAGGCGCGAAAGTACGTGAGAATAGATACTAATAAAATGAGAAATTACAAAGACAAAAACAATTGAAACAAGACTTACAAATGATTATCCTTACAAGTAGAAAACCAACACGAAATCCAACATTTAAAGAGATGAAAACAAACATTGAACTGTGCAAACAATGTAGAGGGGAGGGTTGGAGCCGCTTTAAAAGTGCTGTCCGGAACAGATTTCAGCGATGAACAACTCAGGATTGCTGTCCCGGATGTCTGGACAGCGGCCTTCGGATTTTGGGGTGGCTGAGTAGGGTGAAAAGGCTTGGGACTGGTCCAGGAATGATTTTCTGGACAGGTTTTGATGTCCTGGGCGGTGGGAGATGAATCCAGGCAGCAGGAATTGGGGCGGCAAGGAGTGGGGAAGGGTGATTTGTGGCTGTTGTAATATGTAATACGTGTTGTAATATGTAATGTGCGTGTGTAACCTATAAATAGCCAAGTTGTGGCCCTAATAACACAAGAGATTTCATTTCAACTTGGTATTAGAGCCAGGTTCCGCCGTTTCCCCCTTCCTTTCTCCTGATTCTTCTCCCGACCGACCGAAACCGAAGCCGACGCCGCCGTTTCCGCTCCCGAACGACGCCGATCCTGCTGCCTCTTCCCGTCCCTACCACCGATCGGAGGAGGCCTCGCCGTCACCTGCGCCCGCTCCCTCCCGATCTACGGTTGCCGATCGACAGCGGCTTTGGCACATCTCCCGATCGACAGCGGCTTCCTCCCGATCTCCAGGGCCGGCTACCTCCGGCGGCATCTGCGCCCGCTCACACCCGTCTAGGGCTGCATCGAGGACTGCGGGTATAGGGATTTCGCAGCCTCCGGAGGCCGTTGTCTCTGCTTCCGGCCGCCGACCTCCGTGCCCTAGTGCCTCCTTGCGTCACTCCCGATGTGGTGATCGGATCCAGGGCAAACTAATGTATTCGTAATACCGAACGAGACGCAGTGATCCGTTGGAAGATGATCCATGGAGCCGAAGGAGGGAACGATAGCGGACGTCTTCAAGATGTTGGGCCCGGACGAGTTGGCCACATTGTTGAGGGTGTTGGGTTAATCGCAACGGCCTACGAAACTGGAACTTCCACCGATCGATCTCAAGTTGGATGGACCAGCGACCTATCTGAGTTGGTCACGCCGTGTAAAAAAAATCCTGACAGCAAAGAAGGTTGGGGGTTTTCTGACAGGGGTGTTGAAGAAACCAGAGAACTCGGATGGAGATGAGTGGGAGTCGGCCCATATGACCGTGTTTATGTGGCTTCTTAGCTCGGTTGTCCCATCGATTGTCGCTACGGTAGATGGCCTCGAGACAGTCATGGAGGTCTGGGATAAGCTGAAGAACACATATGATGGTGTGAGGAAAACTCTGCGGGTCTTCCAGGTGAAGGGAGAAATTGATGACACTGTTCAGGGGGGAAAATGGTGTAGGAGTATGCCTCCGAGTTGGAGCGACTATGGGTGGACTACAATCACGCCTCTGGTGGGATGTGCTGTAGTGATCCACGGTGTCGGGCTTCCAAAATCATCGTGGAAGAAAGGACAATGAAGTTCTTAAAGGGGTTGGATAATAAGTTCGATCAGCGAAGAGCTCTACTCCTATCAGGTACGACGATTCCCACCCTTACAGATGCCATCTCCGCTATGATTCACGAGGAGACGTGTCTCAAACTGCAAGCAGGGACAGGAGGGTCTATGCCTGTGAAGTCAGCACTAGCGGTTGCGGCTCCTGGTATTACTGGATAGAGGGAAGAGACCTGACAGTGCTATAACTGTGGTGAGGTTGGCCACCTGAGACATGCATGCTCTAAGCCTCCTAAGAAGAGAGATTCAGGAGGCGGACGGGGACGTGGTCGTGGCCGTGGCGGTAGAGGAGGCTATCGGGCCAATTTGGGTATAACTGAGAGTGTAGAGGAGCTTGGCATTATCTATACAGAGGAGCAGACCGTCCTGAGCATGATGGAGGGTATCAAGAGAAAGCAGGCGGGCGAGGGGAGCAGAGAGGGAGCTGGGGGGTCGCTATGTACGCCCACACACCTCCTAATGGATCTCTTACACTAGCGTTTATATCTCCTTCCAGAGCATCAGACTGGATCATCGACTCAGGCGCATCCCGTCATGTGACCGGAAATACAGGCGAGTTCTCCTCCTATACCCGTCTAACCACGGCGGATAGCATCCAGACGGCAGACGGCACGTTTCAGTCAGTGGTCGGTAAGGGTACTGTTAATTGTTCAGGTTCAGTAACGCTTTCCAATGTTTTGTATGCTCCTTCCTTTCCAGTTAGTCTGTTATCTATTAGTTCCATAATTATTCAACTAAAATGTGTTGTTTCATTTGATATACCTAAGGCGACGTTCCAGGAGAAAGGGACGAGGCGTATACTTGGGACTTGGACTTGGCATGATGGGTTGTGGTTTCTGGATCGGGAAGGACTGGATGCGGCTTTGATCTCTGTGGTAGAGACAACGAGGAATGGCGGACAGAAGATGAGTGCAGAGGATGTGTTGATACTCCATCATAGCCGGTTGGGCCACCCCTCCTTCAGGACTGTAGCTAGGTTGTTTCCTACTGTTGTTGATGCAGCAAATAAAACAAAGTTGGTATGTGATGCATGTGATTTAGGCAAACTCACTATGAGTTCTTATGCTAGTACGGGCCGAAGAAGCTCTTACATTTTTTTTGTTATTCATTCGGATGTCTGGGGACTTTGTACTGTAAGCTTTTTAAATGGTTATAAGTATTTTGTTACTTTCATTGACTGTGCATCTCGTGTTACATGGCTTGTATTTGATGAAAAATAAAAGTGAGGTGTTCGCATGCTTCTGGGATTTCCATAAGCTTGTACGGACACAATATCGTGCGGCAGTCAAGGTGCTAAGGTCAGACAATGGAACAGAATACACCAACAAGGCAATGAGGGAGTACCTATCAACTCATGAGATAGTGCACCAGACCACTTGTGCCTACACACCAGCACAGAACGGAGTGACATAGAGGAAGAACAGACACCTTCTGGAGGTAGCAAGAAGCATGATGCTAAACATAAAGGTGTCGCAGAGTCTGTGGGGTTATGTCGTGTTAACAGCGGCACAGCTGATCAACAGGATGTCATCACATGTACTAGGGGTGGAGGTCCTCGTGCCAGCAGCTACAGGGACACAATGGGGGGATACTTCCCTTGAAGGTATTCAGGTGTGTATGCTTCGTGAAGGACAACAGACCGGGTGTTGGTAAGCTCGATGCAAGGGCAATCAAGTGTATGTTTGTGGGCTACTCTCGTGCTCAAAAGGGTTACATGTGGTGGAGCCCAGTGGAGAAAAGATGCTTCGTGGGTATGGATGTGGTCTTTAGAGAGTTAGAACAGGTACTACCAGAAAGAGGGAGTCCTCCCTACATTAGACTCATCAGATAAAGAAAGTACAATGCTAGAAAGAGATATGTTGGTAACAGATCTGGGAGTATGGCAGGGAGGATCTGCAGAGGAGGAGGAGCAGGAGAAAGATGATGAGCAGGAGGAGGAGATTGAGGAGCAGAGGAAGGGTGTGAGACCCACGGCTCAGGGGGAACTGCTGACATACAGTGGAAGGAAAAAGCATCCAGCAGTACCAGATCCAGGGTCAGTGCCCAGCCAAGCTCCTAGTCCCATGCCAGCGTCGCCCGCTTTTTTTGGAACACCTACACCTCCACAAGCCTCAGGTGATATCCTTTCTCCTCTCCCTACTTCTTCTCTTATGTTACGGAAGACTACTCGCAGAATGCGGGAAATCCTCCTAAAAGATACGGTTGGAACCTCGCGTCATTTGTCTCGTATGATCATATCTCCCTTACACACGGAGCATTCGTTGCATCTTTGGATAGTGTTATTGTACCTAACAATTGGCAGGTCGCCAAAGCCGATCCGAAAGTGGGAGGCAGCAATGAAGGAAGAGAATGAGGGCCCTTGAGAAGAACAAGACCTGGGAGCTGGCATGGCTGCCAAAGGACAAGAAGGTCGTTGGGTGCAAGTGAGTGTTCACTGTAAAGCAAAACCCAGATGGGCAGGTTGAGCGTTACAAAGCTCGATTGGTGTCCAAGGGATACAACCAGACCTACGGAATCCGACTTACGACGAGACATTTGCAGCAGTAGCAAAGATGAGCAATGTTAGGACCCTCATCAGTCTGGCAGTGAATGGAAGATGGCTTGCTACACCAACTAGATGTGAAGAATGCATTCCTTCATGGGGATCTAGCAGAGAAGGTGTACATGGAGATACCACCGGGATTCGGTACGGCAAAGACAGAAGGCAGAGTTTGCAGACTGAAAAAATCCCTCTATGGGCTGAAGCAGGCACCCCGTGCATGGTTTGACCGATTCAGGAGAGCAATGATTGGCATAGGGTATCACCAGATCAACGCAGACCACAAGGTGTTTTTCAGGCAGAATGGAGGTCATACCACCATGCTTGCAGTGTATGTGGACGACATGATCATTACATGGGATGATGAGCGGGAGATTAGCCGTCTCAAGGGGGCCCTAGGTAAGGAGTTCGAGGTGAAAGACCTGGGTCTTCTTCGATATTTCCTTGGGATTGAGATTGCGTATGAAGCCGAGGGGATAATTCTCTCCCAAAGGAAGTATGTGTTGGACCTCCTCACTGAAACCAGGATGTTGGGGTTTCAAGCCTACTGCGACGCCAATTGATCAAAGGTGCAAACTGAGTGCAGAGGCCGGAGAACCAGTAGATCGGGAAATGTACCAAAGGCTAGTCGGGAAGTTGATCTACTTGAGCCATACACGGCCGGACATCTCATTCTCTGTAAGCGTGGTGAGCCGCTACATGCATGATCCAAGGAAGGGTCATATGGATGCAGTGTACCGGATTCTGTGATACTTGAAGAATGCCCCTGGGAAGGGGCTGACCTTCAGGAGGAATGGACACGTGAGAATCGAAAGCTATTGCGACTCTGACTGGGTTAGCTGTGCGGATGATAGGAGGTCCACTTCACGCTATTGCATATTTGTGGGTGGCAACCTGGTCTCATGGAGGAGCAAGAAGTAGTCGCTAGTGGCCAGATCGACAGCAGAGACAGAGTACAGAGTCATGGCAGCAGCGGTTGCAGAACTCATGTGGCTGAAAGGAATGCTCGAGGAGTTGAGGCTGGACCAAAAGGGCGGGATGAAACTGTGGTGCGACAGCCAGTCAGCCATCAGTATTGCAAACATTCCGGTTCAACATGATCGTAACCAAACATATAGAGACTGATAGATTTTTTTATCAAAGAAAAGCTTGATAACGGACTACTGGAGTTGAGCCACATTTCGACAAAGGGACAGGTGGCAGACTACTTGACGAAGGGACTTAGTTCAGAGGAGATGATCCGGGGTTGTAACAAGATGGGCTTAGTGAATATCTTTCGCCAATCTTGAGGAGGAGTGTTGTAATATGTAATACGTGTTGTAATATGTAATGTGGATGTGTAACCTATAAATAGTCAAGTTGTGGCCCTAATAACACAAGAGATTTCATTTCAACTGTGGCTCCACGTGAGGGTAGAAGACAGGGAGGGGCTCAAAGTATGGGGTGGGGGTGGGTGGGTAGTGGGGAGCGGTTTCAAAAAGTGAAGGGGAATTCACGTGAGAATGGGGGTTCAGGTTTTGGATGGGAAGTGGGGTGAATAATAGGAGGGAGTTAGAGGGGAGGGGCCGGTCAAATGACTAGGGGGTAGTGGGAGAGGTGGATTCCCTTATTTTAGGAATTAATTCCTAAAATTTAGGATAGTGAAAAATATGGAGTAGTGGGGGAGGGGAGGAGGTTATGGTGGTTATGAATGGTGGAGGAGGTGGAGGGTGGCTGATGGATAGGGGTGAGGAGTGAAAACCGAAAACCGACAAAACCGACCGAACCGACCGAACCGCACCGATTTTGAAACCGAGCCGCCCGGTACGGCGTCGGTTCGATTTGGAGCTTTTGAAAACCGAAGGCTTATCGGTTCGGGTCGGTTTTCAAGTTGTAAAAACCGACCAAACCGAACCGAACCGACTAATATTATAATAATTTTAATTTATGTATAAGCAAGCTTCTATTTGATATTTTTATCTGAAATACTAAATGTGGGCTTCCATAAATTATATTACGTATAATGTATAGCTGAATCATTTCATATATGTTCAATAAATTATTCCATAAATTATATATTTATATTATGTCAGGCTTATCTTCGAGACCGTCTGTAAAGTATCAAAGGCCTGGGTTTCCGATTTTTCGTGATTCATGAATCTTGAAGGAGGTCTGCACAGTTGGACTTATAGTTAATAATAAATGTATAAAAGAATTTTGGTCTTCTCAATTCTCAAGAGACTGTCTTTTCTCATTTGCCTGAGGCGTCGTCGCGCTGATCGTGAGGTGTGAAAGAGAGTCACCAAAGACTCCTTTTCCTCGTCGTCTGCGCCGCCGTAGAAGGAGAAGTCACTTCTTGACTCTTGCTAGTATTTGAACAGAAAGTTTTAATAATGTTTTATTTTTCTCTTGTTAACGCACTTTGAAATAATCTTACTCTTGAGAGTAGACCATATGAAGACGTGTACATGAAGTTTAGGAGCATGAAAATATAATTTTATCAAAACCTTGATTTAAATTAAGTGTCTAAGTGAGAATTAAAACACTATGACAAGTAAGATTAATTGGAGAAAATGAGTTATAGTTTGCTAAAATGAAATTCTAAATAGCTTCAATGATTTAAGAAAATATAGACTAAAAAAGTCTTATTAAGAAGCTAATATCCAAGAGGACCCTGGGCGATAAATGGGCAATGCAAAACTAATGTCCTGTGATTAAGAAATCAATGGCTTTGATTACTGGTAAGGAAGGAATTTATTCCAAAGAATTCTACATACCTACGAAGACTTTAGAGAGGAAGTCATAAAGGCTAGTAGATCTTTTGGAAGCTTAAATTAAGGAAATCACATAGCCAATGAATGAAAATAATAAGTAGTGGAAAATCAAGGTGGGTTGTGAGTATGAGGATTTAAATTGAGGGCTAAAGTTAAGATATGGCCGCAGGATGTTCACAAATCTTTTGTTATGTTTTTTTGTTGGAGTTAAGTTCATAAAAAACCGACACCGAACCGCCAAAAACCGATAAAAATCGCACCGACTTTGAACCGAACCGATCGGATTCGGTTCGGGTCGGTTTGGACAAACCAAAAAACGAGGCATGTCGGTTCGGCTTCGATTTGAGTCCAAACCGACCCAAACCGAACCGCTCGCACCCCTACTGATGGAGGCCAGTGGTGGTGGTCGCTGGAAATATTTTCTGGCAATTGTCGGATAATGTAAAATGATAGGAAATTGATGGGGAATAGGTGGGGGATCACCGGAGGTGACCAGAAATATTTTTGATGATTGCCAAAGATGTTTTAAGGGAGTATTGGGGCTGCTCTTTTTTATTTGAAGAGAGATGAAAGGGTGGTGGTTCCACGACAAGAGGGGGGGGAAGAGGGGGGGTTGCGGGAAGGAGGGGAAGGCTGCTTCTTGTAGGTGGAGGAGGAGGGTGGTATGGGGTGTCTGGCTAAGGGAGAAGTCTTCCTGGGGGGGGGGGGGGGGTGTTGTTTCTGTGGGGGAAAGGAGGGGTGGTTGGGCTGCAATGGAGGGGGAGAGGAGGTGTTTGATTGGCCGGCCAAGGGAAGACTTAGGAGGAGCCGGCCAAGGGATGGCTTGGGAAGGTCCGACCAAGGGATAGCTTGGGAAGAGCCGGTCAAGAGATAGGGCTTCGCACCCGGAGTCGGCTTCGGCACCGAAGTGATCAAGGATTGAACTTCTAAACTACAATCTTCAATGATCCAAATGAGAGCCCTCACCCTCTATTTATAACTTTCTAGGGAGCAATGAACAGTTATGATTGGCCGACGCTCCGACTAAAAAAAATACAAAAATACAACTCGAAACAAAATGCAACAAGAGAAAAATACTATGATCGGTGAGCCGCTCGAAATGATCCATCCCGATCGTCATTGCGTCCGAGGTCGTCGGGAGTAGACCTGAATGGGTCGGGCGGGCTGCTCCCCATCAACTACGGGTCAGGCGAGCTGCTCCCCATCATGTCGGATGACATGTCAGTTTAGAAAGGAATCTGACATGTTTTTGACATTTTAGGTAAAATGGTATTTTACAAATTACAATAATATATCATGTGATATATTGGGCCGATATATCGTTTTTTTTTTAACAAAAGCCTCGTTATAACTGTTAGAAAAAGAATATGTAAAGGCCCATATAGTGGTCCATCATAGGCATTCTTTCTCTTTATGTAATAGTTCCGCATCTTGAAAAAGGGACTCTTCTTTCTCTTCTCTCCCTATATATATGTATTTATACTTGTATTTACACACACAAGAAGTATATGCAAAGTTTCACAGCTTCTTCCTAAGTCTGTGTTTTTCTCTACAATAATGAAGCACCACGCATGTTTCACCATTTCGTGCATTCGACGATTTCCCCTTGCCTTAATCTCCAACTAAGGTATTCTTCGACGAAGCGCCTTATTACCCCACCAAGATACTTGGCCATCGCTATCACCTTTTGGGTGACACAGGTCCGAAGGAGGTCCTTGTGGCTTGGCTCAATCGTTCGGAATCCGATGCTACATGGTTTGAGGACAAGGCATTTTTTCCATACGGAGGAATTGTTACAAACATACATAAAGAGGCTGCGTCATGGAGGGTCTACACGGGCAGGAATGCATCGGCACCCAGCCCACCGACCTTGGAGGAGACTGTGGGAACTACTATTGTTTGAATATATTTATTAGGATGTCATTTATGTTTTTAACTATTTGCACGTCTGAACTCATGTTATTTGCACTCTGCTGCTATAAAGGGAGTTGTATGTTTTCTTTTAGGGCTATCTTGGATGAATCTAAGGATTAGGGCTGCTCCTGAAGGTTTATTCTCCCCCTTTTTATAATTTCTTCTCTCCCCTCTACTGTCTGTTGTCCCTTGGCGTTCCTCTTCCTTGCGTTCATAATACACGTCCTCTCTGATTGCGATTTCTCTAGTCTTTGTCGTAGTCCCGTGGAAGAAAATTGCCACTATTGTTGATGAGGACTTCATCTGCCATCAAGAATTGCCTCTGTCATTGACGATTGCTTCACTGGCTACTTCATCAGTGTTGTTTATTTCTCCAGTCTCTTCCTCTATAGCTCTTCTCCTCCCTCGGCATTGCAAGTTCTTTTAGGTTTTAATTTCTAAATCATGGATGATGGATCTATGGAAGCATCGGTTTCTCTTATTATTTCATGCCATCTGGATTGGCAGCTTCCCTTGCTCTGGAATCATGGATCCATGCATGCCCTAATTTCCTACTTAAATTTCTGAATCATGGATCTATGCAAGTCCTAATTGATGTTGCAAAATGAATGTGTTACGACACAACATGGCCATCTCCTATAAGTTATTGTGCATTTTTAATTAGTATCATCAGGTGTCTATGTTAGGCGCCAAAGTGAGAGTTAGTATTATGCGTCATCATTTGAGAGCCGTCATCACTTAGTGTCTTTTAATATTTTGGATAATTTTATCTTGGACTTACTTCCGGTCTATGTCATTGTGCAATGTTATATGTAGACCACATTGGGTCATGAATGAGTATGCAAGAATTAATCCATTCTCCATGTCCCATTGTACGAGATTTCAACCGCGGTTCCTGTTCCGGCTACACAGTATGCTCCTACTTCGTCATCGCCGCCTCCAGCAAAGCGACCAACATTCAAAGGGTCAAACCCGTAACAACTTGGCATTGGAGCCCTTCCTTCCACCTCAATACCCTGTCAGCGTAATCCTCATTTCTCTGTAGCATTTCCAGCAGTGATTCATTCCACTTTACTGATTTTGAATGCGGCCAACCAGCTCGCTGACTCGCCCAGCCCTGCGGTGTCGTTCAAAGCCACCTATTCGAGCTACTCATTCCTTTCAAAAAGATTGATCCTGCAGCCAAATTTCAACAGCCGCACAAAGTTCTCTTCAAATTCTAGCTGATTAAGCCACATATTTGAGCTCATTCCTTTCAAAAAGATTGATCCTGCAGCCAAATTTCAACAGCCGCACGAAGTTGTCTCCAGTCTAGCTGATTAACCACCAGGAAATCTCGCACGCTCAACTGCAGCACCAATGCACATGATGTCGTCCAATACATCTCAACTGCAACACGCACTTGAGTGGATGGTGGGTGTTGCTAATGGTGGTGATAATGAAATCTTTCCTGAAGAGGAATTGACAATGGTGGGTGCAACCCAAAATACAAAATGACATGTTATCAGCATCAGTTATCTACAACTCTGATCACAACCTAGTCAAAAATTAGAATCAAACTATAAACTGGATCGCTTTCTTCCTAAAACCTATAACAGGAATACCAAATGGAAATCCCCAGCCTAATCAAAGCATTTTCTGCTACATTTCAAGTAATACCAGACATTCAAAAGAGAAGTCACCGATTCAATTTCAGGAGGAGGGATCCGATAATTTACCACATAAGTATCAAGCGAATCGAAGCCGAGTACGACATCCGCAATATTTCCTGAAATCCGAGCAGAAATTGGAAAATGTGGCCGGACGAAAGCAGGAGATAGAAAAGATGAACGAATCGAAGAAATCCAAACCTTGGGAATCGGGGACGAGGAGGGAAGTGATGGTGGCGCCGGCGTTGGTCAGCCTCGCGGTTATCGTACCGTTGCTGAGCTCGAACAATTCTGGCTTCGCCATTTGACGTGATTTTTCCGCCGAGCGCTTTGGTGTTGACTTTTGGGGATTGATGGGAATAATAAAAGACAATTGTTACCTGCAATTAGGTTTTGACTATCTACATTGTTAATAGCAACCCAAAAATATAATCGTGTTCTGATATTTGGATTGCTGCACCTAATTGTTAATCTGTAACAAATCATTCTCTGTTCCCTCTGATCCGCCGATGAAGTCAATACCTTCCCTGCCCCGCCCCAACTTCATTAACACTTGTAGCACTTCCTTCGTCGGCGGCTTGCCGGATCCCAACCCGTGCATATAAGTCTCATCTTGAACACCACCTCAGCCTCCTCTACCCACTCTGATGAATCTCCGGCAATTTCCTCATCCACCGCATCCGCCACCGTCCACCCACTCTCCTTATATCTCTGTCACGCCCAGTCCGTCAGATTCTCATCATCTTCCTCACCCACATCCCCTGCTTTTCTCCCCGTCACCAGCTCTAGAAGCACCACTAGAAGCACCACGCCAAAGCTATAAACATTCATCTTCTCGTTCACCTTCCTCAACGCCCCACACTCCGGCGCCATGTACCCAAAAGACCCAACCACCGCCGACACCCTCTCGTTGTCTCATAGCACGGCGAGTACGGAAACGGGAGGCCGATTTTGCGAGTTGCGGATTTCACGAGTTGGGGGGACAGCAGCTTCCGTGAACCGGGAGAGAAGAAGGCGAATAGTTAAGGTTGCGATTAAATTTTTGGCAAAGTGCTTTTTAAAAATATTTCGGGGTGCGGATAGTCAAAAACGGGTGCGATTAACAATCGCCTAATAAAAATGAATCGAAATTCGCAAACTAATTTTTGGAGGTTTAATTGGGAATAAAAATGATTTTTTTTTATTTCAGTGTACATTAGTTTTGGGACTTTTGGTTCTAAAAAGTCTCCCATTATGAGATATTTGTATATTGGATTTTAAATATTTGATTTTGGTGCTTTACAATCTCTAAAATTGGTGTGAGGACATCTTTTTTTATTTATTTATCTTTAATAATTTTCTTTTAATTTACAGATATCATTTATTGCTATTTCATTGCGTACATTTTTGGCGATTTTTGGAATTAAAAATTCTTAAGTATGAGGTATTTGTATAGGACATTTATATAAACAGCTCATGTATGAATATTAACAGCTTATAAATAATAGCAGCCAAATAAAATGATATTTACAGACCAAAATTTAAATTTTTTATGCATATAATAATATGAAAAAAAAAAACAAAAAAGATAATAACAATATAGATAGCAGTACATTGTTTATTTTACAAAAGTAAATTATGTAAACTTCCATAAAAAACATACAAATATAAGATAAAAGACATGCCCTCCTACACAAAATAATTAAAAATATATTAGTAAATAACTTTGTAAATATATTTGTATCATCATATTTTTGCAAATCATATATTTTCTAACTACTTTTTATAGTTCCAAAAGATGAAAAAATTACAACTTGTACATGAATTATAGTTTTGGATTGTGTTGAAACAATTTGAGGAGTTATTGAAAAATATATATAAGAAATGTGCATACCATTTTAATCTTAGAGTCGTGTCATGAACTAAGCAAGCAATCGATTGTCACTGGCAGCGGCGAACACCATATTAAATCGATCACTTGCCCTTCATTGACCTTTAGACAATTCAACAAGTGACTAAGACCTAGAACTCGATCACACTACTCTACTAATCAAGAGGTGAATCGAGTTCGGCACTAGTTACGGTTAACCTCGAAGGAACCTTTCATCAACCAGATAACTCAAAACTATAAAACTGCATTGCAGAATTGAATAATACGTGAAACTTCAAACTTGACCGCACTATTATACTAATCAGGAGAGTTGATCGAGTTCGACACTACTTAGAGTTAACCTCGAAGAAATCTTCCTTCTTCAGATTAACTATAAATTATCAGCGTATCTGAAATAAAGGCCAAAACATCGGACTTGTCTGCTCTGCTCTACTGACGAGAGTGGCGGCCAGTTCGATACTATTTCGGATTGACCTCGAAAGAATGTTTCGTCTCCCGGCCAACTCTAAAATATAGACAAAATGAGTAAAAGTCAAAACCTCGAACTGTTTGATCTACTATAAGAGTAATGTCAGTTCGGTACTATTTAGGTTTGACTAATAACTTCTCAAAAAAGTTATTTAAATCAATAAATCCAATTTTATATCGAATATATTTGATAAATACGTGCTAAAATATTTGGAATATGATTAAATTTATATCTGTTTTGAATACGAGTGTTGGCATCATTTTCCTAAGATTTTTTTGTAAAAATGCTGGAGAAGTGAACTTGAAGAGATGAAGCCAAGACAATTTGATTATCTGGAAAATTATTGTAAAAACTTTAAAAGTTGTTATGACAAAGCCGAAATGAATTTCAAAGTTTGAATTTTAAAAGGCTATTGATATCTGCACTACACTTTTGGATATTCGCACTATGTTTACTTCTAATTTTTCGCGCATTTTGAAAATACTCCTTGTACATGTATTTTTAGGAAAAGTGTTCAACACCAAAGTTGTAGATCTCGACGAGATCTACAACTTTCGTGTTGAACACTTTTCCTAAAAATGCATGTACAAGACGTACATTAGGAATTAGGCTCAGATTTCGCGCATTTTAGAAATACGTCTTATACATGCATTTTTAGGAAAGGTGTTCAAAACTAAAGTTGTAGTTCTCGTCGAGATCTACAACTTTCGTGTTGAACACTTTTCCTAAAAATGCATGTACATGGAGTATTTTCAAAAGGCACGGAAAATTAGAAGTAAACGTAATGCGAATATCAATCGCGTTTTAAAATTTCGCTAGATACAAATCTTAAAGGGGGATTCAGCTCAATTATTGCGGGCATTAAAAAGTGTGAAATACTATATATGGGACGGAGATCTACAAGGAAAGGTGGACGTTTTCCATTTGGAGGGGAGAATTGAATTCCATTTTGAAAGGAGGTTAGGGCGCAGAGTGAAGAAAAAGGGTTTAATTTGGGCAAAAACTAAGAAAAACCCCAGCAACACTCAAATTATAGTCATCATGTTTATTGAGATTTGTTTATTTGTGTGGTGCGTTTCTACTATTACGAACTAATCTCCCAAAGTTTTGTATAATGAGGGTACTAAGTGTGTTGTGATGATGAATTTCTTTTAAGGTATATATATGATTGATTATTTATTCTTTTTGAATTTATGAACTTGATAGTGAAATTTCGGTTCTTCATCGATTTGCTGTATTTTGAGATTCGAGAGAGAAGAACTGTAAGTATTTGGATGGAGATTTTCTTATCGTATTTCGAGATTTGAGGTAGGAGAAGCATGAGTATTTCACCAAAGTTTTTATATTTTCACTGCACGTCGAGATTCAAGAAAGGGGATGAGTAAGTGTATCATAAACTCAATATAATATAGAAGAAAAAAGAGATTTCATCGTCTTATTAGCAATTTTGATTTCTGTCAACATTATTTAAGAAGGAGATGACCTCAAAGGAATGTCTCATCTTTAATCAGGTCAACTTTAAATTATAGGCAAAACTAAGGCTTCGTTTGGTTCGGCGTTTTGCCGCCTCCGTTTGGAGCAAACGCCACCGGACGGTGGATACACAAACGGCTGTTGGTGGCGTTTGCTCCGTTTGCACCCGCAGCAAGGAGGAAACGGTCCTGATCCGCTCTATTTCGACCCTCACCTCACTTCCTCCGGTTCCAAAGTGTCGTTTCGACCCACCAGATGCACCCGCCACCGCCGAACCAAATATACCCTAAGTGGAAGCTAAAACCACAAACTGGCCGCTCTGCTTTAAGACTGACGACCAGTTCAACATTATTTATGGTTATCTCTGAGGAATGTCTCGTTTTTTGGTCAACTCTAAACTATAGGCAAAACTAAATAAAAAAGCTTATCATCGAATTTGTCCACTCTACTCAACCGATGAGAGTCGTGGCCAGTTCGACACTATTTAGAGTTGACCTCAGTGAAGTGTCTCGACGCTAGGACAACTCTAAATTATATGCAAACTGAGTAAAAGCTAAAACCTCAAGCTGTCCGCTCTGCTCTAAGAGTGGCAGACAGTACGACTTTATTTAGAGTTGACCTCGGAGGAATGTCTTGTTTCCATATGAACTCTAAATTATAGGCAAAACTGAGTAAAAGCCAATACCTTGAACTGTCCATTATGCTCTTAGAGTGACGTCTAGTCCAACATTATTTAAGGTTGACAGCATAAGAATGTCTCGTCTCCAGGTCAACGTTAAATAATAAGCACAATTGCGTAAAAGCCAAAACCTCGAACTGTCCATATTGCACTAAGAGTGGCGACCAGTTTAACACTATTTAAGATTGACCTCGAAGGAATGTCTCGTCTACATACCAACTTTAAATTATAGGGAAAAATAAATAAAAAAGGCCAATCATTGAACTTGTGCTCTGCTCTACCGACAAAGGTGATAGCCGGTTCGACACTATTTAAAGTTGACCTTGGAGGAATGTCTCGTCTCCAGGTCAACTACAAAGTATAGACACAACTGAGTAAAACCCAAAACCTTGAACTGTCTGCCCTGCTCCAAAAGTGACAGCTATTTCAATACTATTTAGTCTTGGAGCTAGCCTTGATCCAAACCTAAAAAAATATCTATACCACTCTTCCTAGTCAGGTCCCCCCATGTGGGTCCAAGTCAATGAGGATCCTTGGGGTTGAGTGACGAGTAAATATGGATGCGATTTGAATTCAAGCATTCACATTTTTAAGATGTCATATAATTTTATGAGATTTATTTTATTTATTTGACTAAAAGACATTAGAATTGAGCAGTAGCATTGCACTCGTATTGATCGTAGAAGTCTAATGTAACTGACAGAACTCAATTCTGAGCTCATTTCTAAAATTAAAATTTTGGGGTGACGGTGCTGAACAACGTGACCTAAAATGATCGCTTCCACTGAATGATCTCGGATTAGGGCGAAACGAATTCTGTTGCACTCGTATTCACTATAAGAGTCTAATGCAACTGATAGAAGTCAATCTGGAACTCATTTTCTTAACATTCTACTTCGGTGTTGTTGTAACACACAACACCATTCAAAACAGTCATTTTTTATAAATGACATCGGATTAGAGTGAAACGAGTTCTGTGGCACTCGTTTTAACTATATGAATCTAATGTAATTGATAGAAGTCAATTCGTTATTTGTTTACACAATATTTTACTTCAGTGTTGCGGGACACGCAACGCTATTCAAAAGGGTCATTTTCTATAAATGACCTTGGATTGGAGCAGAACAAGTTCTATTGTACTCGTATTAACCATACGAGTCTAATACAATCGGTAGAAGTCAATTCAGTGTTGAGCATCCTAATTTTATAGCTTTTATATGATGTCCTTCCTTTCGGATTCACGTCGTTAACAGAGCGTGCACTCCTCCTTATCATTGTAGTTGGTCGGAGCACTTGTTCCAATCAAGTGCTGTTTTCAGAGATTTGTTGCAGAGTTGGGAATACTTTCTCACAAACGGGTGTCAAACTGTTGCAGGTCACTTGGTTTCCCTCCAGTCCGAAGAATCGAATCGTCATAACTAGAAGTTGGGTTGAGCATGCAAACAGTCAAAAAAGAGCAAACAACAATGAAAAACACGACATTTTAGCGTAGTAAACCTAAAAAGGGCGAAAAACCACGTGGCTGGATATGTGTCAGGCTTAAATTCACAAGATTTCTTGACGTTACAAAAGTTTTGAGTTCCCAAGAGGGTGATAGGTTACCTCACCGTTTGCAAGCTTTAAAGGTTGAGAAAGGGGGAAAAAGACTCAAGTCCACGAAGTTTCTGCAAGAGCACTCCCAAGAGCATTCTTTTGTGTCTTTTTTATGCTTGTTGAAGTGTCCACGTGAGCGTTGAGAGCGAGAAGACATGAGAGCAAATAGAGGGAATTCACAGCGAATGAACTATCTAAGTCACACGTTCTCGCCTGAAAACCTTAGAGCCCTCTCTTCGATTTTCAAATGAAGGTTTGTGGGCATTTTTATAACTTTATCGAAGGGATGTGCTGGTAATTACGTCCGACTGAATCTGGAATTGACGAATTACGTTGCTCGATTTCGGTCACCCATATAGCCCATTTCCAAAAAATGACGAACAAGCCCCCGGGCGGTGCAGGCGGCCTGAGAAAGTTTCCTGGCGGCGGTGGCGGCTGGAGGCAGCAACGGAGACCGGAAGTGGCGGCGGCGGCAAACCGCGGGAGGCTGGACGCGCGTGCATTATGCGCGTGCTTGGGTTATGTGTGCGTGCGCAGAGGCGCACACTTGTGGGCTGCACGCGCGGTGAGGGGGCCAACGCGCGTGCGCGCCGCGAGCTGCCTGCACGTGCGGGGCCTGGGCATAAGCACTTGTGCGCTTGGTCCTTTCGAGGCATATACATTTGTTGTTCCACTCGTCCCCTTTTGGGTTGATTTTAGGGTCCTACGAGTAAGCACGGCTCATTCGCGCAACTCACTTGGTTGAGTTTACTTGAGCGCTTTGATCCGGTTTGATTCATAAGACTTTAATGAGAACCCAGCATGAGTGACAATGCACGGGGGTCCCACATGCCCCGCGCGACAGTACCTGTCCCGCGGTTCTTAATATTTATATATATTTTAAAAAACTTTAAAATTAAAATATATTATATTTATATATTTTTATTATAACTTTTTAAATTATTCATATCTTTTTTCAATTATAATTTATTTTTAAATTATTGAAATATAGAAAAAATAAAATAATAATAAATTTAAAAAATAATAAAACAGCCTGGCAGCACGGCTAAGGCCGCCGACGGCCTGCCCGGAGCCCACGGGTGGTGGTCCTGCCCGCTCGCCGCTGAACAACAATGCCACTAATATACCCGTAAAATTTTGAACAATTGTCACAGAATTATAGTTGTTGTATAACCAGTAATTCGTCGAGATCAGAAGTACCCAAGCAGACGGTTTTTCACAAACCATTGGCGAGCAGAGGCGAGCTTGGCGAGCAGAGGTGAGCTTGAGGAAACAGAGGCAAGCTTGAGCGAGCAGAGACGAGTTTAAGCGAGTATGGGCGAGTATGAACGAGTTGACCCTTGGAACTCGCTGACAGTGGCTGGATACTCGCCTATACCCCCCCTATGATTTCTCTATAAATAGCCCCCATGGGTAATAGAAATGGACTTTTTGCGGATGTTGAGATCCACCCAAGTGGATACTCGCCAAGTTCATGTCTGCCTAGTATCTCGCCCAGCCTTTTGGTTGCGGAGGGGAAGTTTCTCCCAAACTTTCGGTTACGTGGTGGGAGCACCCTGCTGGAGCACTTGAGGTATGCTTATAGATAGTTTCTTCTCTCGCGCGCTAGCCATTTGAATTGTGACGTCAGACCGTAAAATCAGTAACCTTAGGTTGTCTTGATCCGATTTTTTGGAATAAAAATTTTTCTGACTTCAACAGTCTGTAATAATTTTAAAGCATATCTTCTTGTAAAAAAATTACAAATTTATTTTTTCATTTTTTTATTTCAATATTCACAAACACACACAAATACTTAAATTTATATTTGGTTACTTATTTTGTAAGAAAATATAATTTTTGTTAAATTATTTTTTATTTTTTGAGAAAAAATAATATAATTTTTATTAAATTATTTCTTGTTTTTTGAGAAAAAAATAGGCTCAACCCACCGTCCTCTTGCCTCTTGGTGGGAAATTTTTTTGGTCCGCTGAACGGACCTTTCTTTAGGTCCAAATGCAAATAGGTGGGGTCACTGGGCACAGTTTTACTATGCATTGCGGGCCCCACAAAATTACATGACTATTCTTCTTATCATTGATGGGAACCTAAAGGAAGGTCGGGTGTCTGGACCCAATTTTTACTCCTCTTGGTGGATTGGGTGTATATAAAATTTTCCGCTCCTACGGAGGGAGTGCGGCTCATTCCATGGCTATCTGGAGTAAATGTCGCCAAATAATATTCTAATATTTCCAGTGTAAAACAAGCATGAACAAATTTATGATAAATAGTGACAAGATTAAAGAGATGGGGGATTTGGACACGTTCAGTATATGGATAATAAAAGAGCATTTATATTGGCAGCCCAGTTTTAATTATTGGCAGCCCCACAAAATATTAAAAACACGCATTATAGGCCGCTTGTAGGAGCCCAAAACGCGGAACATGCACTTTTTGAAAATAGCTCTGCTATATGATATTTTTAGAAAAAGTGTTAAACATGAAATTTGTAGATCTCGACTAGATCTACAACTTCATGTTGAACACTTTTTTTCTAAAAATATCAAATAACAGACATATTTTCAAAAGGCGCGCACGCACGCAATCCGGGTGAAATTATGTGAGTTCCGTCTGGATTCCGCGTCTTTTGAAAATATGCTTACTATTAGATATTTTTAGAAAAAGTCTTCAACATGAAAATTGTAGATCTCTTCGAGATCTACAACTTTCATGTTGAACACTTTTCCTAAAAACGCCTTTTAAAAATCTAATTTTTGTGCTGTCAATATCCATTGGGCTGGCAATAGCCATTTTTTGAACTGTTATTATCTTTGGGATGTCAATAGCCATATAGGGGCTGGCAGTATAAACGCCCAATTTTTTTGGCCCGCCGGCGGACCTAAAGGAAGGTCCGCTCCACTCCCCAAAAAAGATTTTAACAGTATCAAAAAAAATAAAAACTTGTTAATTAAGATCGCGTCTTTTAAAATCCGGACAGTTATTATTTTTTGATTTTTTTAACTCGATAATTTTGATGGCGGTCTGATCAGTAATCACATGGCCGGCCAGATCTGAAACGGATCTTTCTTAAGGTCCGAAGGACGGACCAAAAAATTTCTCACCTAGAAGTCTGCTTGTCTTACCGCTCCTTTTATCAGTCTTGCAATTTCGCCATAAAAGGATTAATGAGATTTTGGGTCTGTTTGAAACAGCTCTGCCGGATTGAAAAGCTGTTGTCCGGATAGAACTGTTTTAAAATAGATCTATGGAGAGCAGTTTTGAAAAGCTGCATAGTGTTTGGGTGTTCTGTGCAGAAGTGCGCTTTGAAGAAATAGAGCGAGAGCGGGAGGAGACGGGAGCGTCGGCTCCGGCGAGATATGTCAGCTCCGGTGAGACCGTCGGCTCCCGCGAGTTGCAGGAAGAATTGGAAAAGTCGGGGCCGGTAGATTTTCAAAACATGTGAGAGAGAAAGCTATTTTGCGGGAGCAGAAGCTGGGGGGAGGGGATTTCCAAAAAGCTGCAAAACAGCTTCAGATTTACGAAAAGCTCTTCATAAGAAGCCGTCCCAAACACAGAAAAAACAGCTCTCGCGGCTGTAATAGAGATTCTCCAGCTGCCAGAGCTCCGCCAAACAGACCCTTTATTAGGGCATTTATATTGACACCCAGCTTTGACTATTGACAGCCCAATCTTTATAGGACCTATAAATACTTGTGTATAGAAAGATTAAAGTAATGAATTGATGATAGGTTTTAGTTTGATCAGGCAATTAGTCAGTAATTGGTTTAGTGAGAAGGTTACAGCTTACAGTGAAGGGGGCGCAGCCGCCGCCCCTGTGGAAGGTTGTATAGAATGCTTAAAGTAATGAATTGATGATTTAGTTTGTTTAGCCAACTAGTCAGTAATTGATTTAGGCTCTGTTTGTGAGGACTTATTTTTACCGGTCAAGCGGTCACGACCGCATGAATCGAATCTTAATTAAGGCCCGATTTATGCGGTCGTAACCGCTTGACCGGAGAAAATAAACTCTCCCAAACAGAGCCTTAGTGAGAAGGTTACAACTTCTGGCGAAGGGGGACGTCAAAAATAGGGATAGTGGGCTGTGACGTTTCGGGGAAGGGAGAAACTAAATAGTGGGAATCAAAAATAAGGTTTATGACAGGGTTCGAGAGACACGAAATCTCGAGGTGTGGTTTTGGAAGGTGAGGGAGTAGAAGACTCTCGAATGAGCACCAACGGTCTGATGTCAATGGAGTCAATTGGGGCTGTTCGACGTCTAGGGAGAACAATGCTAGATATTTAATATAATATGTCTGCACGTGTCGAGACCGACTCAGAGCGTCTTATGGGCTTGTGTCATTCTAGAGCTAAGTTCTACGCTAGGGATATTATAAATAATCGTTTCAAAATTTGATGGGCTATTGTAGAATACTTTGAGCGGAGCCACCCCTACACACAATTAGTTGGTGGGAGAAATGAGGAGGTCGGTTGGGCATGTCGAGACGAACATAGGCTCGTCTCGATGCTAGTTGGGCACAAGGTATAAGTGTGGGTCTGGGAACCACACACATAGAAAGAGAAACGAGTCGCTCTATGTAATCATGTGGTTTCCTAATATAAGGACTCGATAGATGGATCAAAAAAATAAGGTGATTGTTAACCGCAATCCGTTACTGGCTAGTCGCTGCTCAAAATCTCATAATTTTTTGCGTCTTTTCGAAATACGTCTTGTACATGTAATCTTAGGAAAAGTGCTCAACACGAAAGTTGTAGATCTCGTCGAGATCTACAACTTTCGTGGTGAGCACTTTTCCTAAAAATGCATGTACAAGACGTACTTTGAAAATATGCCTAAATTTTGTGCCTTTCAGGAATACGTCATTTACGTGCAATTTCAGGAAAATTGTTCAACAAGAAAGTTGTAGATCTCGACGAGATCTACAACTTTAGTGAGAACACTTTTCCTGAAATTGCACGTACACGGCATATTTCAAAAAGCCGCGAAAAATTAGAAGATTTTGCGGTGCGACTAGCCAATAACAGATTGCGGTTAACAATCGCCTATTAATCTTAGGCTCCGTTTGGGGGGACTTATTTTCACCGGTTAAGAGGTTACGACCGCATGAACCGAGACTTAATTAAGGTCTGGTACATGCGGTCGTGACCGCTTGACCGGTGAAAATAATTAATACCTAATTAAGTGGTAGTCTGGTAATCACGTGGTATGCTAATAATTATGATTTTTCTGCTTTTAATAGTAGCAGCTGCTTGGGCTTTAAAAAAACTCCTCCAAATTATAAATTATAATTATGTTTTCTTATAATACCTAATTAAGTTTTTCTATTTATTGTCATTTTATCATATAATATTCTTCTCTTCATTTAAATTTTGAGATAATAACCAACCACTTGGCATTTTCCAACATCAATAAATTGTTGTAATTAATTACTCGTGTTTCACGTTCCAATTGAAACAACTTTGATGAATCCAAGCTACCTCCCAAGTCCCATCATTTATCTTATTATTATCTATACATCTTACAGGTCATTCGGTTTTTTTCTGGTCCGGAGAATCGGACAGCCTTAACTTGAAGTCAGACTGGGCACACAAACCGTCAAAGAAAAACAGCTGCAAATGATAAAACAAAAATTGGCATTGAAAACTGGAAATGGTGAAAATCCACATGACTGGATCTGTGCCGAGCCAAAATCAACTATATTGTTGAAGTTTACAAGTGTCTGGGATGATTTTTCAGAGGGTGACATGTCAACTCTCCGTTACAAGTACAGAGTACAAAAATGATGAAGAAGCTAAGTTCTCGGAGTCTTGATAGGAGCGCTCTGACTGGGAAAAATTTATAAGTGCACGGAGCATCGGTAGCCCTCCTGCTGCAGCGGAGCCTCGGTGGGAGTGCTCTCGCGGAGACGAACGCCGTGCCTTGGAAGCATGATGGAGTCTTTGCGCTAGAAGGGGAGCACAACGAATTCCATAGCTAGCGGATGATCGATCGAAGTTCACAATCTCGTCGGAAAACCTCATATCTCATTCTAGTCTCTGCAGTGGCTCGTCTTCAAACGAAGGCATGGGAACATTTTTATAGTTTTCTGGAGAGTCGCGTCGGTAATTTGCGTCGGGGCGTGATTTGTACTGACGAATGATGTCGCTCTGTTTCGGTCACCTCAATCACCAAATTTAGCAAAATAATGAAAGTGCCTCCGGGCAAGTCGGGCCGGGTGCCCAACGACGACGGCGGCCAGAGGTGACCGGGGAGTGCGCACACGCGCAGGGAGAGCGTGCCCTCACGCACTACGCTTGTGCATCTGCGTCTGGCTGCGCCACTTCCTTCAGGGTGGTCCTTCCTGCGCGATTGTTTGGGTCTATCGACCTGACTCGGAAATTTAGAGAGCGGACATTGTCAAATGCCCCCAAAATTTTGCGGGTCATGACCCACGAAACGATGAACGCAACAATTTTCTGCCTTCGATTGGGGTGTCACAGAACCTTGTGATCCCCAGGCTCGACCGCGAGTAATCGTTTGCTGAAAATTAGGGTGAGTAAAAAATTTGAATAATTCTCGTCATAGTGTGTCGAATATTAGTTGTCGTGTTTGCGAGATATTTAACCAAGATAGTCTTTATTTGATGTCTATTTTGAGATAGGGGAATTTGGCAAGAGATGTTTTATTATCTAACGCCTTTCATTATGAGCCATCCTTTGAAGTCAATATATTGGAGAGGGTCATCCGCTCCTCTTATGATGTTGCCGCAATCTTGGAGTTTGTGGGGTTTTTGCTTGGAGTTCTTGTGGTCTTGTCGTCGTCATGTCTCATTCGAAGAAGGTAAGTTTCATGAAAAAATTGTATGCATCGCTGACGAGGAGTAAATAAGCGGAAAAGGACGCATGCAGAGAATCTCGCACGTGGTGGTGCCAACGTGGGGGCACGAAGAAGGCAGTGTAACAGAACTTTGGTGCTTTTGCAAGGTGCCCAGGCGGCCGTGTGCAGGGGCGGCCGCGCACAACATACGTCATACACGCGGCGACTGCTGCACGCGATAGGGGGTCGCGCGTGTGCGGGCAACCAACGCGGGGGAGGTCGTACACAGCCATGCGCGGTCGGCCGCACGTAGGGGCGACAATTGAGGAACAAAGAGGTCAAACTCGTAAAGATGCGTTGAGACAATTACAGGCGAGACGAGTTCTCTTGGGAGCGTGAACAGGCAATGCGGGAGGACTCCCAGAATTTTTTTACTTCAGGTATGCTTTTGTTTGAGTGCATGCTTAATTTTGAGGACGAAATTCTTCTAAGAGGGGAGGAGTTGTAACACTCCACTTTTCCAGAACTGAGCCTCTAGAAGCTATCGTCTGGCAATAATAGTTATTGCCTAGTGGTAGCTAAGCGTTGAGTGGCTAGGCATTGCGAGCGTTGAGTGCTAGCGCGCAGCAGTAGCTAGGTACCGATTGGCGGTAGCTTGAGGCGTTGAGCGAAAAGCGTTGAGAGAGCTATCACGTGGCGATAGTAATACCGATGGCGTTAGCGCGACCTTATTTTTTTGGCCGAGCTCTCGGGAAGCTACCGCCGGACGGTAACTTCCTACCGTCGGGTGGTAGCTTCCCGAGAGCTCGGCCAAAAAAAAGTCCGTGCTAACGCCAGCGGTGGTACTATCGCCACACAATAGCTCTCTCAATGCTTTTCGCTCAACGCCTCGAGCTACCGCCAAGCGGTACCTAACTAACGTCGTACGCTAGCGCTCAATGCTCTCAACGCCTAGTCACTTAACGCTCTCAACGCTTAGCTACCGTCGGGCGATAACAACTATCGTCGGGCGATAGCTTCCAGAGGCACAGTTCTGGAAAACTGGGGTGTTACAGCTCCTCCCCTTAGAATAATTTCGTCCTTGAAATTAAGCATGCACTCAAACAAAAGCATATATGATGTAAAAAGTTCTGGGAAGTCATCCCACATTGTCTGGTCACGCTCCCAAGAGAACTCGTCTCGTCCGTAGTTGTCGCAACACACCTTTACGAGTTTGACCTCTTTGTTCCGCAACTGCCGAACTTCTGAATCTTTTATGCCAACCGGACGTACTTTCATCCTCAAGTCCTCCTCTACCATCACCGCCGCTGACTCGACCATAACACTTGCCTCCATCAAGGCCTTTCTCAAGACTGAGACATGGAAGCCATCATGTAATCCACTCAGCTCTGTGGACAATGTCAACTGGTAGGCTGCCTCCCCACTTCGTTCCACGACTTCGAATGACCCCAAAAACCTCGAACTCAACTTCTTGAGTCGGCGAATCCACGAAACTCCTTTGAATGTCTTACTCTTTAGGTACACCCAGTCGCCTACCGGGAACTCCATGTTCCTATGGTGAGCAGTAAAATACTTCGCTTGTCGATCCGGAGCAACCTTCATGAGCTCCTGAATTGTTCGCACCAACTTGCAAGTATCAGTCGCCGCCTCTTTTCCCAAAAGTTTGGTGTCTCTCGTCTCCGTCCATGACATCGATGTTCGACACCGCCTTCCATACAAAGCCTCGTATGACGTCATCTTTATACTTGCCTGGAAACTGTTGTTATAGGCAAACTCCACCATGAAGAGGTGATCTTCCCACTTCTTACCAAAGTCAAGAGTACACATCCTCAGCACATCCTCCATTGTAGGATTCGTTCTTTATGTTTGACCATCGGTTTGAGGATGGAACACCGTACTGAACCTGAGTTTCATGCTCAGACTCTTCTATACCAACTTCCAATCTTTAGACGTGAACCGTCCATCGTGATCACTAACAATACTCTTAGGAATCTCATGCAGCTGCACAATGTTGCGAATATACAATTCTATCAGCTTCTCACGCTATCATCTTTTCGATTTGGGATGAAATGAGCCATTTTGGTCAAACGATACACGATCACCCAAATCACATGATTTCCCTACAACGACCGAGGTAAGCCATGCACAAAATCCATGGAGGTGTCATCAAATTTCCACTCGGGGATCGGAAGAGGCTTCAGGAATCCGCCCGACTTTTGACACTCAGCCTTCACTAAGGCACAAGGTTGACACTGAATCGCATACAAAGCAACATCCTGCTTCAAACCAGGCCACCAGAAGGATTTTTTCATATCCAAGTACATCTTTGTACTGCCCGGATGAATGGAGTACTTTGTGAAATGAGTCTCAAACATTAACTCCTCACGGAACTTGCCGAACTGCGGTATGCATATCCTTTCGTCCTTCCTTATGATCTCATCAATCATCTCTCAGACACTACCCTCCCATTTTTGAGCTCCCACCACAAATGGCTGGAACTCTACATCCACACTAGTCACTTCCCGAATACGACCGGACAAGTCATTCTACAACTCTCTCCAGTTCAATGGAGTTGTACCAGACTCGCCTCTCGCTACACACTCCAAACCAAGAGACTCACAATCTCACATCAACCGCTTATCATGAGCTTCAATCCAATTCCCTTTTCTAGAAAATTTTCTACTCAAGGCATCCGTCATCATGTTGACTTTGCCTGACGTATACTGAATTGCCACGTCATAGTCCCTAAGGAACTCGACTCATCTACGCTGCCGCATGTTCAAATCTTTTTGATCATGGAGATACTTAAGGTTTTTGTGGTCTGTGAAGATCACCACCTTCGCACCATACACATAATGCCGCCACAACTTCAACGCAAAAAGTTTCGCAGCGAATTCCAAGTCATGGACAGGGTAATTCCTCTCATGAGATTTCAACTGCCTAGACCCAAAGGCTATCACCTTGTCATATTGCACTAGCACGCAACCCAATCTGCATCCTAATGCGTCACTGAAAATCTGAAATCCTTTAGTCCTTTTAGGGAGACTTAGGATTGGAGTCGTCATCAATCACTCCTTCAAGCTGTCAAATGCTTGATTGCACTCCTGAGTCCACACAAACTTCTGGTCCTTATGAGTCAAATAAGTGAGGAGCAAAGCTATCCGCGAAAAGTTTTCCACAAATCTTATATAGTACCCGGCTAGTCCAAGAAAACTCCTGACTTCTGTCACAGTGCTCAGAACTTGCCAATCTCTGATGGCCTCAACTTTTGCTAGATCCATCGCCACCCCATCACCACTAATTACATGGCCCAAAAAATGTCACTTTCTCTAACCAGAACTCGCACTTCGAGAACTTTACATACAGTTGGTTCTCTCTTAGAGTCTGCAAGGCTACTCTCAGATGAGCCTCATGCTCTGCCTCTGTTTTGGAGTAGAACAAAATATCATCAATGAAAACCACCACAAATGAGTCTAAATACTCCTGAAACACTCAGTTCATCAAATCCATGAATACTGATGGAGCGTTCGTCAACCCGAACGGCATAACCGAAAACTCAAAGTGACCATACCTCATACCAAATGCTGTCTTGGGTATGTCCTTGTCTCGAATCTGCAACTGGTAGTACTCTGACTTCAAGTCCAATTTAGAGTACACCATTGACCCCACCAACTGGTTGAACAGTCATTTATCCGTGAAATCACATACTTATTCTTGACGGATAATTTATTCAACTACTAGTAGTCTATGCACAACTGTATACTACCATCTTTCTCCTTTACGAACAACACGGGCGCGCTCCATGGCGAAGAGCTGGGTCTTATGTACCCCTGCTCTAATAGTTCTTGCAACTATACCTTGAGCTCAGACAACTCCTTCGGTGCCATCCTAAAAGGAGGACGTGACACCGTCCTAGCTTTTGGCACTAACTCAATCAAGAAAACAATCTCCTGTCGAGGAGGTACTCCAGGTGGCTTCTCGGGAAACACATCCTCGAATTCTGCCACTACCGACACTTCTCCAATTGATAATTTGGAAAGTTGAACTTCTAGCAATGCTACGAAAGCTACTCCTCCCTGGTTAACTGCTCGCACGAACTGCATGGCTGAAATCAGGCCTTCAAATTGAACTTCTTCCTTTCCTACGCTCCTCAAAGTCAACACCCACTAAGGCCTTAAAATTGAACTTCTTCCTTTCCTACGCTCCTCAAAGTCAACACCTTAAATATGCAGTCAATTCTTGCACGCTACTCTACAAGTCAATCCATCACCAAGATCACATCGAACTCGGCTAACGGTAGAACAGCTACTACCAACATGAAGTCAACTCTGTCTAGACTACAATCAATGCGCCCCTTTGTCCCTGGAGTCATGAAAGACTCTTTGGGCATGCGCAACCTAAGCTATGCATCCGTTGAAAAGGACTTGACTCAAATTCTTCAGATAAAGTTTTCCGCAAGAAAGGAGTGTGACACTTCTGTGTCGAACAATACCCTAGCGTGGTATCCGGAAACTAGCACAAAGCCTAAAACACCGGGGACATACATAAAAGATCTCGAAAGTCTAAAGCAAATAAATGAACTTAAACTTTCCCATACCTGTCACCACATAGGGTTGGCAGATCGCTTCCATGTGCCCCAGGGTTGTTTGTCCTTGGCTGCACGAGTTGGAAACAACAAGCGCTCGACTCCGTCATTTTTCCTTTCTCCGCAGCGCTAGGTCCGGAACGCACGGACTGCTCTTGCTTTGGCTCCTGCTCAACGCCACTTTCAGTACAAAAACAATCTATGTGGTATGGCTTACCACACTTGTAGCACGATGGTGGTCCCTTGAAGCGAGATCCCCCCGACGTCGTACTCCTCTTCTCCCAAGACTTGTACGGATGGAGCTTGTTTTTCCACTTACTTCCTTCAGATTTCCCTTGCGATTGAGAAGGCTTTCTTTCTCTCTACTTGGCTGCAAAACCCTTCCGACGTTGGTTTCGCTTCATATCGCTCTTCAATATCCTAGCGGCCTTGATCAACTCGTTGAAGCCCGTATTCTTCATAACTATGAAGGGTTGTCTCAGATCCTCCCTCAATTTATGGTAGAAGAGGTTGTCCCTCTCCTCATCGCCTGTCATGGTCATCCCAGCATAACGACCTAATCGAGTAAACTCCTGGACGTACTCATCCACTGTCTTGTCCCGCTGCACCAAGTGCAGAAACTGTCTCTGAAGGGCTAATCTCATCGATAAAGGGATATACTTCTTCAAGAATGCATTCCCGAACTCTTATATGGACGAGGTGCGTCCAGGAAACTGGCGGCCGCTATGGCTCACCCACCACAATTTAGCGTCACCTTCCAGCATGAAGGTCACAAACTCGGACTGCTTATCCGCCGGCATCTCTACCGCCCTTAGCAATTCTTGAATTCTCGCCCACTAGTCCTCTGCATCAGTCGGCGTGCCGACTCCCTTAAACGTTGGAGGATGGAAGCTTAAGAAATACTTCATCTGTCGGTCTCCCTGCCCGACAATCACTCTTTCTACCATTGGCTCTGCCTACCTGGCTCTTCCGCCCTGTGTGGCCGGTGTCGCATCCAGGGTAACAGGATTCGTTTCCTGCACGACAGTGGTCACAACTTGTGCTGCCGCCGCAGCTTGGGTCGCTACCATTACTTCTGCAATCATGCGACAAAAATCGGTCGGGGTTACCCCCTTGCCCATCATACCTAGAGCAGTAGAACTTCTCGTTGAAGGCTTCTCTCGAGGCCTCGACGTCCCCGCCTCGTCGCTTGCACCCTTAACAAAAGCAAGGTAACACACGAATCAATTTCTACTCGCAAAACTTAGACACAAGGACACTCACGGTCCCGCAATACTCTTATGTGGATAACTTCTTCACGCAATCTGATTTTGACATTCGACCACGAAACCTTACTTTGGACACTAACCTCCCTCTGATACCAAGTTGTAACACATCCCCTGTAACGACCGTATAATATGGGTCCGGTCGGGGCCCCACAACATACAGACGTCACAGCTTAAGCATTATAAGATGATATAAACTACCCAACTCAAAACTCAGACTAAATACATCAGAAATAAATAATAAGACTAGAAGTTATCCACTATCACAAGAGTATCAAATCGGCCTTAAGGCCTTACAACATTTTTGGTTCAAAACTGAAATAATAACTTATCAACGTACAAAATCACTCTTGAGCTACCCCGTCATGCAAGCCGGATCACAGTGCACTGAGCATAACATTTACCCAAACAAAGAGATCACTTCATGAGGATTAGACCTTTCTGGCCGGCGAGCTTGCTCCCGCTTGCGATCCTTGCCCTGTAATAATTGGTGGTAACGTGGGTCAGCAAAGGCTGACCTCAAATATGTAACCAACACATCTTCTCATGGCCGTCCCTAGCGGATCCCGGGGCACTCCATCATCCTGCAGGTCAGCACTTCGTATGCAAATATACATGAACATAAAAAATAGCAAAATAGGTTTGAATGTCTCATACAACAAACATGCTTCTATTTTGAGCATATAATAAAAAGGGGTCTACTATGCAACATGTATGCAAACCTGGATTTCACCCAAGACACCCTATAGCGCATGAATCTAACACATCATCACGCATCAATAATCGGGTACTTCCAATTTCCCCTTCGGCGTTCAAGCCGCAAACACATGGGTACTTCCAATTTCCCCTTCAGAGTTCAAGCCGCAAACACATGAGTACTTCTATTTTCCCCAAATGGCATACAAGCTACCACACAGAACTCTTTCCTAGGCCTCACCCGCTCGTGGGTCTCAAAACTCGGGCTTGCCTGCAAGCTCTGACTTCTCACGTCAGGATTCCGTCATACAAACAAACTGATGTTAAGAACCCTCGCTAGACACCACCCGCTCGTGGGCTACATTGTTCAGGCTTGTCCAAAGCTTGACATTCTCGTCAATTTCATAGAAGGGGACTAGTCTTGCTGGGACACTCTCCATACATAATTTTCACGTCACGGGCTAGCTAGCCGACCACAGAGACAAAGCCACATCTTAACGCATCACAATCTCAAGCCTTTCCCGCCCTAATCCACCATTCGTATTGTACCATTCCTGTAACGGCCTCCCCAGCATCATACTCACAAGGACGGCCGTCGGCACCCCCAACACCACGCTCGAAAAGGTTCAACCTAACCAGGTCTGCAGACCATACACCCCAACGCCTCTCCATCCATAGACGGGTTGTTGAGGCCGGGGATCGAACCCGAGACCTCCTTGATCGGGTTCGATCCCCAGCCTCAACAACCCGTCTGTGGATGGAGAAGCGTTGGGGTGCATGGTCTGCAGACCTGGTTAGGATGAACCCTTTCGAGCGTGGTGTTGGGGGTGTCAGCGGCCGTCCTTGCGAGCGTGGTGCCGGGGAGGCCGTTACATGTGGATAGTCGCACGCGTGAACGCAGGCATGTATGTGTGAAGTGCCTCTCGCGCGGGCCTGTACGGGTTTGTGTTAGTGACCCATGTGACACGTGCTCATGCTCTTGCGATGGAGTTTTCTTTGGGGGCTCGCATGCGTATGCGGTTCCACAAGGTATCTTCCTGGTTTGTTCGTTTTGATGCTATCACTTGTTTTTTTCGCAGGTGTCGAAGGGAGGTGCTCCGCCAAGGTCTATGCGACTTCTATAGACCCTGAGCCTTCCCTGAATGACTAGTTGGAGGAAGCGCTTCAGTATTTTGGCGGGGGTGGGGGTTGTGAGTGTTGGAGCATGAATTCTGTATCTCTTGATTTGAGAATAACAAATACCATAATATATTTGATCTAGTATTTTGTATGTTTATAGTGTGATCCAAGGGTGTGTATACTTTAGAAAAAAAACAAAAGAACGAGTTTTGTGTACTAAACTTCAAACGACCATAACCTTCAATCCAGGAAGAGTTACGGAACGTGTCAACTCATTACAGAATGAGAATGTAGTCATCTATAATCAGGAAAATGTTTTGACAGCAAAAGTGAAAAAGAGATATCGCTGGACAGCGACTCCTCTTGGAACCTGTCAACGTAACTGGTCAGCGACTCCTCGGCCCCCTGCCTTATCAGGAAGATGGACTCCGGACTCTTCTTCCTCTTCTTGGAGGTGGAGAAGCGAAGCTGAAAGCTCCAGCTCAAGTTCTCAAACCCTTAGATCGACCTCGGAGGGAGTTGATGAAACCAGTACCTTGCCTTCTCCTTCAACATGATCACAAAGAGGCGACACTTGAAGGCATCCGTCATCGACCTGATGGAGACGGCATCCTCGAACCACTGCAGATGCTGGACGGGGTCATCCTTCCCAGTATAGTAAGCCATGTCAGGCTCTCTGAACCCCTCGGGAACGGGAGTTGAGATGGTCAGCTCGCTGAAGGGTGACCCCCTGAGGGGTGGTCTCACAACCTCTACTTGTGCGACCTGCTCGCCTGGAGGGCTAACACTCGCCGGGCTGGGGAACAACTCCCAGCCGGTGAGGTCTCGCTCAACCCGCTCTCCCATCCTCTCCTTCCCTGGCCGTCTCCCTGGTGCACTTCCTTCTCCCCTGCCGGGGTCATCTCTTCGAGAGGGGGGAGCTAGCTCCTGGGGGGGCGGGGTGGGGCTGCCACCCTGAGGAGCAATGTTTCGCAGCATCTCCATGATGCATTGGATGGAGGTCATGAACTTTTGCCTCCCTACAAAGGATCTTGGGCTGGGGAGCTCGCCGAGATCATCACTACCTCCCTGACCTCCAACCATGACACTCTCCCGAGATCTTCTGTGCTGGTCACTCTCCACGCTCACCATACCAAAAGTGTTGAAGCCAAAATTTGACCTCTGTGGAGTTCGGGGTCCCAAAAGAGGGGTGACCTCACACCTACTACACTTGGGCAACGTCACGAACCAAAGACTTGGGAAACTAGAAACAGACCCTCGGCTCTAGCGTGGATGTCCCACCACACACCCAGAAGGTCGCAAGAGCACTTCCCCATCCTCACTAATGGCTGAGTTGGCTACCTTGGAGAGCTCTCTCACTCAACCAAGCAGAAGCCTAAGGAGGAGGAAGCCAAAAAAAACTCTCTCTCTCCAAAGGTACCCAAGGGGGTCTATTTATAGTTTTTCCAAGTCTATGGACCAAAATGTCACAAATACCCCTAGGACAAAAAGGCCTTGGGTCAATATAAAACATCCACACCGGGGGGTAAGGAGTTAATTCCACCCCGAGGGTATAACAGTAAAAGCATGGCCGAAAGAGGTCCAAGGGCAGAAGGAGCCATTCCCCCTATCTCCCCGGGCACTCGAGATGAGCAGGTGACCCCGTCGAAGAGCTACTCGCCCGGGGCGGGAGCCTGACCGCAGTCCTCTCTCGCCCCCGCGAGCTAGCCGCCCGGGGCGAGTGTCTGGCCGCAGGACGCTCTCACCCCCGCGAGCTGATCGCCCGGAGCGAGAGCCTGGCCGCAGGCTGCTCTCGCCCCCGCGAGCTGACCGCCCGGGTGGGAGCCTGACCGCAGGCCGCTCTCGCCACCGCGAGCTGACCCCCGGGGGGAGTGCAGGGGGCTGGGTTCTGGCCTCCAGCCGATCCTGTTGTTCCCACCTTGCACCTATCAAGCCGGGGCGGGTGTCAGCTAACTTGTCGCGCCCGTCCCCCAAAAAAGAGCCACTGGGGGGAGACAGAATTTTCCTCCCCCTACTAGTATATTACAAGGGCTAGGCCTAAATTGGCCACCAAGAGTGCAAAACTTCTCCAAAAGCTTAGAAACTCATAGCTGGTCCTGCGCCTGCCGGGAGGACCCCCACTCTGTGAATACAGGGTTGTACACAATCCCCGCTCTTTTTGAGGTTGACACAAGCTCGGAAAGAAACATCCAACCCAACGTATTCGCTGAGTTTAATTGCTTCTGCGGTCGAAAAGATACTTAGCCTCTCTAGGGAGTCAACCTGTCATGTCGGCTAATGTGAGCCTGGGTGGCAAGACCCCTTCCGGGTCAAAAACACTTAAGCTCCCGGAGGGGTCAACCTGCCATGCCAGCTGATGGGAGCCTGGATGACGAGACCCCTTCCGGGTTAAAAACACTTAACCTCCCGGAGGGGTCAACCTGTCATGCCAGCTGATGGGAGCCTGGGTGGCGATACCCCCTCCGGGTAAAAAACACTTAACATCCTGGAGGGGTTAACCTGCCATGCCAGCTGATGGGAGCTGGGTGGCGAGACCCCTTCCGGGTAAAAAACACTTAACCTCCCGAAGGGGTCAACTTGTCATGCTAGCTGATGGGAGCCTGGGTGGTGAGACCCCTTCCGGGTAAAAAACACTTAACCTCCCGGTGGGGTCAACCTGCCATGCCAGCTGATGGGAGTCTGGGTGGCGAGACCCCCTTCGGGTAAAAAAAACACAACCTCCTAGAGGGGTCAACCTGCCAGGCCAGTTATGGGAGCCTGGGTGGAGAGACCCCCTCTGGGTAAAAAATACTTAACCTCCCGGAGGGGTCAACCTGACATGCCAGCTAATGAGATCCTGGGTGGCGAGACCCCCTCCGGGTAAAAAACACTTAACCTCCCGGAGGGGTCAACCTGTCATGCCAGCTGATGGGAGCCTGGGTGGCGAGACCCCCTCCGGGTAAAAAACACAACTTCCCGGAGGGGTCAACTTACCATGCCAGCTGATGGGAGTCTGGGTGGCGAGATCCCCTCCGAGTAAAAAGAACTGGGCACCCACGAGAGGTACGTCTGCCCTGTCAGCTAGTGAGACCCTGACAACAGGATCGTCATCGGAGCAAAGGTACTTGAACTTCCACGAGAGGTACGCCTGCCTTGTCAGCTAGTGAGAGCCTGACAGCGGGACCGTCATCGGAGCAAAGGTACTTGGGCTTCCACGAGAGGTACGTCTGCCCTGTCAGCTAATAAGAGCCTGACAACGGGACCGTCATCGGAGCAAAGGTACTTGGGCTTCCACGAGAGGTATACCTGCCTGGTCAGCTAGTGAGAGCCTGACAGCGGGACCGTCATCAGAGCAAAGGTACTTGAGCTTCCACGAGAGGTACGCATGCCCAGTCAGCTAGTGAGAGCCTGATAGCGGGACCGTCATCGGATTAAAGGTACTTGGGCTTCCACGAGAGGTGCGCCTGTCCTATCAGCTAGTAAGAGCCTGACAGTGGGACCGTCATCGGAGCAAAGGTACTTGGGCTTCCACGAGAGGTACGCCTGCCCTGTCAGCTAGTGAGAGCCTGACAGCGAGACCATCATCGGAGCAAAGGTACTTAGGCTTCCACGAGAGGTACGCCTGCCCTGCCAGCTAGTGAGGGGCTGACAGTGGGACCGTCATCGGAGCAAAGGTACTATGGCTTCCACGAGAGGTATGCCTGCCCTGCCAGTTAATGAGAGCCTGACAGCGGGACCGTCATCGGAGCAAAGGTACTTTGGCTTCCACGAGAGGTACGCCTGCCCTGCCAGCTAGTGAGAGCCTGACAGCGGGACCGTAATCGGAGCAAAGGTACTTGGGCTTCCACGACAGGTACACCTGCCCTATCAGCTAGTGAGAGTCTGACAGCGGGACCGTCATCGGAGCAAAGGTACTTGGGCTTCCACGAGAGGCACGCCTGCCCTGTCAGCTAGTGAGAGCCTGACAGCGGGACCGTCATCGGAGCAGAGGTACTTGGGCTTCCACGAGAGGTACGCCTACCCTGCCAGCTAGTGAGGGTCTGACAGCAGGACCATCATCAGAGCAAAGGAACTTGGGCTTCCACGAGAGGTACGCCTGCCCTGTCAGCTAGTGAGAGCCTGATAATGGGACCGTCATCGGAGCAAAGGTACTTAGGCTTCTACGAGAGGTACGCCTGCCCTATCAGCTAGTGAGGGCCTGACAGCGGGACCGTCATCGGAGCAAAGGTACTTGGGCTTCCACGAGAGGTATGTCTGCCCTGCCAGCTAGTGAGAGCTTGACAGCAGGACAATCATCGGACCAAAGGTACTTGGGCTTCCACAAGAGGTACGCCTGCCTTACCAGCTAGTGAGAGCCTGACAGCGGGATCGTCATCGGAGCAAAGGTACTTGGGCTTCCACGAGAGGTATGCTTGCCCTGTCAGCTAGTGAGAGCCTGACAGCGGGACCGTCATCGGAGCAAAAGTACTTGGGCTTCCACGAGAGGTACACCTGCCCTGCCAGCTAGTGAGAGCCTGATAGTGGGACCGTCATCGGAGCAAAGGTACTTGGGCTTCCACGAGAGGTACGCCTGCCCTGTCAGCTAGTGAGAGCCTGACAGCGGGTCTGTCATCGGAGCAAAGGTACTTGGGCTTACATGAGAGGTACACTTGTCCTGTCAGCTAGTGAGAGCCTGACAGCGCGGCCGTCATCGAAGCAAAGGTACTTGGGCTTCCACGAGAGGTACGCCTGCCCTGCCAGCTAGTGAGAGCCTAACAGCGAGACCGTTATCAGAGCAAAGGTACTTGGGCTTCCACGAGAGGTATGCTTTCCCTGTCAGCTAGTGAGAGCCTGACAGCAGGGCCGTCATCGGAGCAAAGGTACTTGGGCTTCCATGAGACATACACCTGCCCTATCAGCTATCGAGAGCCTGACAGCGGGACCGTCATTGTAGCAAAGGTACTTGGACTTCCACGAGAGGTACGCCTGCCCTGTCAGCTAGTGAGAGCTTGACAGCAGGACCGTCATCGGAGCAAAGGTACTTGGGCTTCCATGAGAGGTACTACTGCCCTGTCAGCTAGTGAGAGCCCGACAGCGGGACCATCTCAAAGCAAAAAGAGTTGAGCCTCCCTCTGAGGCACTCTCGACCCTGTCAGGTGGAGTGAGCCTGGTTTGAGGAGATCCTGTAAGACCCCCCTTTTTTTTCTTTTTCGACACCGGGGTCTTAGGCCCAGAACCGCCGTTTTGCGGTGACTCCTTCACGCCCTGAAGGGTCATCACCACAAAGTGCCGATTCTGCCGGCCAATTCGATCACAGAAAGTAGCATAATGAAGTCATGAAAACTAACTGTCCACAGAAAATCACATGTCATAATAAATATAACTCCACGAAGGGAGTGTCCACAGAATAAAACATCAGAGTAGCAAAAACGGGCTTATGCCCGGTACATCATATCCTCACTACAAAAAGATCACTCATGCGGAAGCAGAAAGACTACTCAAGGTCGAGACTCACGGTCCCGACTGTATGAACTCCGGAGCTAGACTGCCCCACATCCAAGCGCACCGGTCTCTGGGGCTGCTCCTCCATGCTGGTCTCCGCGATCCCCTAAATGATGCGGTTTGAAAACCGTTAGTCTAAAAGACTAAGTCCTATCATCCCCCGCCCCTTCCCCCAGGCTCCTAGGCACCGAGCGGAGAGGAAGGAAGGGGAGGACTTGAAGGTGGAGAATATCAAAAGCAGATGGCAGCGGTCCTATACTAGTAAATTCTATAGCATGTAAAGATAATAAGCTGAAATATGAAAAGTAACCTTTACTTATGTGAAAACACATAAGCCAAGGGGTCCTCTGCAAGGCTCCCATCGTATAAAAAGTCTCATACCAATTTATACGTTGGGGTGTCGGTGATCAAACAGCAGTAATTATATATATCAAAATTAACCTTAATTTATAAACTTGCCCACACAAGCTTATAGACTAAGGGGTCGTTTTGCAGGTCCTAAAGTATAAGCGTCCCATTCCACTTATACTTTAGGTGTCAAGGTTAAAGGTAACAATTATGCTATGACATGCAAGTGAGTATGATGGACATGCAAGTGCAACACACACACCCGACTCTGTGCACACAGACCTTTAGTTCCCCCTTTCTGGAGCCGTAACCTCCCAGGATACCTCCGTAGTGGCAGACGGAAGCGGTGGGTTGGGCCTCGCCCACCTCTAAACCACTAAAGCACTACCGGTCAGACCTATCGTACGCCTCAACGCTTGGTGCACGAAGCGGACTCCTGCGTACTCTTGCCGGCTGGCGCACCGGACTTCTGTTGGCGAAGTGCTAACCACACTTGCCGAGTCAACGTATTGGCGTCGGTGCATCGACCCTCCGATACCGAAGACCCACCACCTTAATTTCCTTTCTTTTTTATGCACATGCAAATTAGCATAATCAAGAACCGAGCCGAAGCTCTCCGGACCAACACGTCCGTCTCAAACATTCGAGCCGAAGCTCCCCGGACCCAAAGTCCGCCTTTTAACCATCCGAGCCGAAGCTCCCAGCTAACATCCGGTGCCATCAGTGTTTATGAAATGTGCAACCCTAATTACTAAGTTTCTCTTTTCAGCTTGTTAAAACAGTTTACGTTAACCCAGGACTGCCCCCGGTATTCCCTGTGAAGGGCTCTCAAGGGGCACTAGGAATTGTGTTGGGATTACGCCCAGCGTTCCCTTTCGCAAGGTACTTATTTTGTTATTGGTTGATTCCCTTACCCATTACTTTCTCATGTTCCGATAAGCTAATCCTAGGGTGATTTGACTCCAACTCTCCTAGGGTAGGACGATCTTTCGTCGGACCCGAACGTCTATAAACCCTAGACAAAACCACACCCTACTCACTCATCTTCCATAGATGCAGCCCATTCCACTTATCCTTCCAGCAAACCATCAAGACCCATCATACGTGCCCTAATTCACATCCAAATGAAATCCTGCAGTTTTGCTATATGCAGACCACTTAAGCTACATGACCCGTAAAAAGGGAAGTACATGAAATACTCATCCAGTACCCTTATGATAATTATTAGAGGGCTAAAATGACATTTGAAGCATAAATCCAGAAATCCATAATTTTCCTAATTTGTCTGATAATTAATTTATTTATTCTAATGTCCAAAAGGCCCAAGTTTGAACATGAGGTACCATTTTCAGACAAGATAATAATCCACTAAATTTATGATAATTACAAAATGCATAATCAACTCCAAATCCTAAGTATTCCAATTTTTTAGCAAGGTTTGGGCCCTTAAATTTAATTTCAAAGTTGCCTCATAAATAGTCAATTTAAAAGCTTTTACAGTAATAATGCCTCCAAAAAATTCAGAGAAAATTCAGTGATGACTGTCATGGCCTACAAATACCCTAGAAAAAGTTTCATAATTTATCACATAAGAATAAGGCTATATTTGATTTTCTCATGAGCTTTCAAGTTTATGGGTTAATGAACAAAGTATACTAATTAACCATCAAATAATTCCATAAAACTTCCAACATGATATTATTGAGCTAGAAACACTATGCAGCAAGTTTCATGATTTTTCAACAAGTAATGGGCTCTTGCAAGAATTATTTAGTATGTAATCAAAATAAAACACTTGTGAAGTAGATGCCCTAAATAGATATCCAAAATTCTAACAAAATTCATACAAGATTATTATAGCCTAAAACTAACTCTGCCCATGTTTCATACCCTTTCTATGGGCAGTGAGGACACAATAGCCAAATTATTAATTAGGGCAATACTATTGATTACAAATGAAGTGCTGCAAATATTGATCAAAATTCCTCAAGTAAATTATCAGAGGCTCAAAATACCCTAATCCCCTCACTACCCAAATTTGGTTAAGTTTCAAGATGTTTAGTTAACCTAAACCTACACTACAAGTTTTAGGTCCTAAGCTAGGGTTAGGGTTTTGGGGACCCTACCATTTTCACAATTTGCTAATATTTTTAACAGAGGGTTTTATATATCCTAGGAACCTCCTTGCAAAATTTGGTGTCCATCCAAGGTGTTTAGGACTCATGCCCTTCACAAGGCCAAAAGGTCCCTCCTTAGGGTTTGACCTAGGAACTTAGGGCAAATCTATTCCTAACTATCCCATATTCCATGGGGAGGTGATAAGTGCCATAACAAGTCAGTGGCCCAAATTTCAGCCTCTGTTGAGGTGATTTGGTCACTCAAAATTAAAAGTGCACTTTTGACCAAAATGTCCTTAATAAGGTATAGTTAGGGTTGGGTCAAAACCTATTCAAAACATATCCAAATTAGGTGAAACTCTATACAGGTACCTACAGTGAACCCATGGACCACTCACCAAAATTTGGGAGGGTTTGGAGGTGTTTAAGGCACCTATTAAATTTATTTAATAATTATTAAATGTTTATAAAAACTATAGAAATATTTTCTCCAAAAATTCCCATTTTTGGACAGGCCCTAGGTATAGCTAGGATAGACTCCCTATCAAAATTTCAACTGATTTGGGCTAGGGATGGAGTGCGGGCACTCAATTTAATGACTGCCTAGCCCTAAGGGTATGTCCCACCAAAATGGGTGCCCTGGTCAGACCATGCACCCAAATGGGTTCAAACAAATTTTAAAGTGAAATAGACTTAGAGGGCTACAACTTTTGTGTTGGTGACTTTTCCTGCAGAGGGGTTTAAGTATTTTTAAAATTTAAAACCAAATATATCAAAATCTGTGACATAATACACATGAATATAAAATGAATCCTATAGTTTGAAATCAGGGGAGGCACGAATCTTGACGCAGATTCGACGGAATCCCGTCGTCTTCTTCAATGAGCCAACGGCCAGGATCCATCCCGCCTGGAGCCATTTCCAAGCCTTGCCGCCGGCGATCCAGCCCCTTCCCCGGCCGGCCACCGCCACCAACACCTCCGTTGAGGTGGTGGCTATCGCCAGGCGGCGGCTCTGCCGCCGGAGAGGCGCTTTCCGGCGGTTATAGCAAGAAGATTTCTTGCCGAAACCATGAGGAATCCTGGATTTGATCGGGCTCAATTGAGCCAGAATCTTAAACCTAAAGAGTCATATGATCTACCCGCGAGTTAAGGAGAGGAGGATGACCTTCCTGGCGGCCTGGATGCGAGAGGAGCGGCGGGATGTCATTGACGATGACGGCGGCGCTCGGCTTCTGCAACCGCACAGTGGGATGGCTCGTCTCCTCTAGGTAAATGCTCTAAAATGATTCCCTTGGCCCCCTGATGGTGTTTAAATGACAAATGGGGGAGAGGGGAGGCTGGTTCTTCAATGGCCATTAACACCATTAAAGGTGTGGCTCGGGTAGAGTGGAGGGGGGCTGAACCCATCCCTTGGTGGCCGGGAAACGGCTGGAATCAACTCCTCTCCTCTAGAGGAGTTGGTTGCAGCCATAAATGGTGGTTGTTAGCCTCCCTTGGCCGGCCTTCCACTTCTCCTTCCTCTTCCTCAATTTCTCTCTCCTCCATTATCATGGAGGGGAGCTCCTTTCTCTCTCCTAGTCACCTCTGGTTGACTAGTCAACCTCACAAGCTAAATGCAGCCCACTTGATCATGATGGTCATGGGGGTGGGGTTAGCCTAAGGGAGAAGTGGCTTGGGCTTGGGTTAGCCCTTTTTGGGCTATGTTTGACTTGACCTAAATGAGGGTTGACCTGGTCAATTTGACCATCTGGGTTGACCCCATTGGGTTTTTAGTGGCCTATTGGACTCCCTTAAGGTCTAGGGTTACTTGAATAGGGTTGGTTGGGCCTCTTGGTGGTCTCATGTCCCTTAGCAAGGGCACTTTGACCATTTTAGGGCTAGAGTTGACTTGGGTCAACATAACCATTTGGGTTGACCCCATTGGGTCCTTGGTGACCCATTGGCCTCCCTTAGGGTCTAGGTAGGGTTATGTAGGGTTACCCTGCACTTTGGAGGTCACATACCCTTAGTAAGGGTACTTTGACCAGATTAGGGGCTTGAGTTGACTTGGGTCAACCTGGCCTCTAGGGCTGACCCCAATGTGTTCTTAGTGACCCATTGACCTCACTTTAGGGTTAGGAGGCATAGGTGGGGTCCTCTAGGCTAGGAGTAGGTCAATTGACCCTAAGTAGGCTAGTTTGACCCATTTAGGGCTAGGGTTGACCTTGGTCAACTGAGCCTCTTGGGTTGACCTTAATGGGTCCTTTTGGCTCTAATGGGCCTCCCAAGGTATTAGGGGTGTTGTGGTATGGTCTTGGGGTTAGGGTGTGGCCCATGGTCATCCTACACCATTGTTCAGAGTTCTATTATTTGCAGACCATGATGATCTCCCACCTTTCTGTCCCCTATCTCTTGGCCCATTACTGGCTTCCTAGGGTTTGTCATGACCTAGTCATGGCCAAAACCACTCTTAGGGGTCTAGTTGGAAATGAGATGTTACAAATCCCAATAAACAAAACAAAGATTTCGTCCCCGAAATCAAGGTTGAGTCTACGGGACTTACTACCGAAGAAAAGAACCTTGTAACATCCCAGCATGGTGGCTTGTTTGCTAAAATAGGTTTAAAGGGAAACCTAGATCTATGACCATTTCGCCCAATCGGCAGACCAAGATCCCAATAAACAAGGATAAGCCCCCAATAAACAAAAGATAAGCATCTATCTGCCTAGAGCAGCCCTTAGTAAATTAAAGCAGGAGAATGAATTAACATCTTGAGGGGTCTGAGAGGTATACCTGACTGAATAGCTCTGGGTATCTTTGTCGCATCAGGTCCTGCGGCTCCCAGGTATGCTCCTCCTGGTCGTGGTTCCTCCACAGGACCTTGACTAATGGGACCCTCTTGCGACGCAGGACTCGTACTCCTCGGTCGTCGATCCTAACCGGCTCCAAACGAACTGACCGGTTTGAAGCTACCGGCACTTCGGTGGTCAAAATCTGCTGCTCCGGGCGTAGCAGAGCCCTCCCCAGCGAAGAAATATGGAAGACGTCGTGCAGCGCTTCCAGCTCTGGTGGTAACTCCAGCCGGTAGGCTAGGGGTCTGATCCGCTCCAGGATCCTGTAAGGGCCCATGTACCTAGGGCTGAGCTTCTTCCTCCGACCACGCACCCGTGAGACTCCATGCATGGGCCGGATCTTCAGAAATACCCGGTCTCCTACCTGGAACTCCACCTGCCGATGCCGGGCGTCATAATACTTAGCCTGTCTGCTCTGCGCCTCTAGCATCCTGTCTCTGATCAGCCTCACCTGTGCCTCGGTGTCTTCAACAAACTCTGATCCCAACACCTTCGGATCTTCGTTCTGAACCCTAGAAAGCGGGGTCCGGCATCTCCTCCCGTACAAGGCTTCGTAAGGTGCCATCCTGATGCTGGACTGGTGGCTGTTGTTATAGGAGAACTCGACCAGGGGTAAGAGTTTCTCCCACGGTTCCCCGCGGTCCAATATGCATAGCCTCAGAAGGTCTTCCAGCGTCCGGTTGGTGCGTTCTGTCTGCCCTGTCTGTCTGGGGATGAAATGCAGTGCTGAAGGTCAATCGCGTGCCTAAGTAAGCCTGAACTGATCGTCACTCCGTGGATGTAAACCGCCCATCACGATCTGACACTATCGTCCTGGGCACGCCATGATAACGAATGAACTGCTCCACAAAGTTCCGCACCAGTACACCCACTGAATCGTCCTTCCTGATCGGTATAAATCGAGCCACCTTGGTCAACCGATCAACGATTACCCAGATCGAGTCATTCCCTGTCCGAGACCGGGGAAGCCTATGTATGAAGTCTATGGCTATGTCATCAAACTTCCACTCCGGCACCGGGAGTGGCTGCAATAATCCTGCGGGGTTCCTGCACTCCGCCTTCACTAGCTGACATGCCTCACAATGGGTCACGAAGTAAGAGACATCCTTCTTCATGCCCGGCCAGAACATAGTCTTCTTGAAATCAGCCGTCATCTTTGTGATCCCCGGGTGTACAGAATACCGGCTGCAGTGTGCCTCCGTCATAATATCCTCCCGGATCTGGCCTCCCTCTGGTATATACACCCGTCCTCTGAAGCACACCAGGTCGTCCCTCAGTGTGTAATCTCCTACAGTGCCTGCCTCCAGAGCTTGGAAGATGGGCTCTAACTTGGCATCCTGCCTCTGTCCTTCTCTGACTCGGTCTCTGATGTCATCGGTAACGCCCATCGCGGCCAAGTACTCCTCATAGAGCTCAGGATCGTCAGTCGACACCAGAGTAATGTGCATGTCCTCTAGTCTCTGCAGCAGCTCCATAGACATCAACTGAGGCTCTGCTCCTGCTGTGGCGGCTCTCCTACTCAGTGCATCCGCTACCACGTTCGCCTTCCCCGGGTGGTAGTGCATCTCATACTGATAATCAAATAGAAACTCCACCCACCGCCTCTGCCTGATGTTCAGTTCCTTCTGCGTGTCCACGTACTTAAGGTTCTTATGATCGGAGTATATATCACAGTGGACTCCATAAAGGTAGTGTCTCCATATCTTCAATGCGAATACAACTGCTCTCATCTCCAGGTCATGCACTGGATAGTTCTTCTCATGGGTCTTCAGCTGGCGGGAGGCATAAGCTATGACGTGTCTGTTCTGCATCAGCACCGCTCTCATCCCCTGATATGATGCGTCGGTGTAGACCTGAAATCCCTCCCTCCCCGAGGGGAGAGTAAGAATGGGAGCCGAGGTTAGCCGATCCTTCATCTCCTGGAAAGCTGTCTGGCACTGCGGGGTCCACACGAACGGTACCTCCTTCTTCGTCAAGGATGTGAGCGGGAGGGCGATTCGAGAGAATCCCTCCACGAACTTCCGGTAATAACCGGCAAGTCCTAGAAAACTCCGTACGTCGGTGGCTGTCTTCAGCTGCGGCCAATCCGAAATAGCCTGAATCTTTGCCGGGTCCACCGCCAGCCCGGCTCCGCTGATAATGTGGCCTAAGAAAGCCACCTCCTTCAACCAGAACTGACACTTGCTGAACTTCGCATAAAGGCGATGCTCCCGCAGTCTCTCCAAGGTCAGTGCCAGATGTCGTGTGTGCTCCTCCTCCGTCTTAGAATAGATAAGGATGTCGTCTATGAATACTATGACGAACACATCCAAATAAGCCTCGAAGACCCGGTTCATGAGGCTCATAAACGCCGACAGAGCATTCGTGAGCCCGAAGGGCATCACGATGAACTCATACAATCCATATCTGCTACTAAAGGCCGTTTTCGGAATATCCTTCTCCTGGATCCGCAACTGGTAGTAGCCTGACCTCAAGTCCAGCTTCGAGAAATAATGAGCTCCCTCCAGCTGATCGAACAACTCGTCTATCCTGGGGAGCGGATAGGTATTTCGGACGGTCAGCCTGTTTAGTGCTCGATAGTCGATGCACAGGCGAAGAGTGCCATCCTTCTTCTTCACGAATAGCACCGGAGCTCCCCATGATGAGGAGCTTGGCCTAACAAATCCTGCTTCCATCAGCTCCTGCAACTGTGTCCGAAACTCCGCCAACTCCTTCGGGGCCATCCGATAAGGGGCCTTGGATACCGGATTAGCCCCTGGTACCAACTGAATATGAAAGTCCTTCTCCCTATGCGGAGGCAGTCCTGGCAGCTTATCCGGAAAAATATCGGCGTAGTCACGAACCACCGGAATGCTAGCAATCAGGTCCTTCTCCTCAGTCATCTCGAATAATACCTGATATACCTCGTCTCCTTGCATGTGAGCCTTAACGGCCTGAATAGATGAAAGCAGGCGGCGGGAAACCGGAGTAGTACCTTCGAATGTCGCATAAGTATCGCCGTGTCTCAGCACGACCCTCCTTGTCGGGCAATCAATTTGGGCATGGTTCCAGACAAGCCATGTCATGCCCAAGACAAGGTCGAAGTCCGGCATTCTCAGGATCGTCGCCGGGGCCTCGAGTGTCACCCCGTCTATGGTAACCTCCAGGAGGCACTTCTCTGTGGACTGGATCTCCATCCCATTGGGGAGACGCACCCTCCTGGATAATCTCGTATAATGTCGAATCTGGTCCAGATCCTTGACGAAATCCTCCGACACAAAGTTGTGCGATGCCCCCGTATCGAACAGGGTATGGGCAGGCTTGCCGCACACCATCACCATTCCTAAATCAGTTTAAAAAGAAGACTTTGGTGTAAGGTTTTCTAACCTATGTTGTGTAGTAGTTCTATCAATACTTAATATGTGTAGGGAATAAATCCAAAACTAAAATTACTCTCATACCTGCAATAACCCTGTCCGGGTTCCGGGGCTGTGCTAAGTCCAAAGCGTAAATCTGTTCCCCACTCTGCCTGCGGTCGCCTCCCTGGTAACCACGTCCTCGGCCGCGTCCTCGGCCTCCGAAATGCTGGGCCGGTGGGCCACCCCGTGGTGCTGGAGGTGGTGCCCCCCTCATAGGGCAGTCTCTCCGGAGATGTCCCACCTGGTGACAATGGAAGCACTCCGGCGGGGGATACGCCATACCCCGGGGTCTCGGCATCTCCTGGATCCGGAGAGGTTGAGGGGCCAAAACCACCTGCTCTCTCGGCTCCTGCCTCACCTCCTGACGAGGCTGCTCCTCTGTCCTCCTCCCATCTGGTATGGTGCCTCGCCGCTGATCATTTCGGGCCCTCCGGCCCTGATCCTCCGCTTGTCGCTTCCGGCCCCGAGTGGCGTGCCAATCGGCCTCAATCCTCTTCGCCATCTCCAAAATCCGGGAGATAGGCCCGTCAGAGACAAAAAGAAAGGCCTCCCTCAACTCCTCTTTTAGGCCCTTATAAAACCTCTTGACGTAACCTGCTTCGTCCAGCTGGTAAGAGCCCGCATATCGGGCCAAATGATCGAACTCTCGGTGGTACTCCACCACCGTCCTGGTGCCCTGCCTCAGTTGCAAGAACCGCTCCTCCAACTCGTCCCTGGCCGACTGCGGAACAAAGTGTTCCAGCAGCGTGGCCCTAAATTCCTCCCAAGTGATTTCTGCAATCTCCCTATCAGCATATGTCGTGTCCAACAGCGTCTTCCACCACCTCTTAGCATGGGACTCTAAGCAAGATACCACCAGGGCCACCCTCTCCTCCCAAGGGCATCGTATCCCAGTCAACATCTCGTACATAACATCCAGCCACTCCTCTGTCCGCACTGCCGACTCTGTCCACAAGTATGATGGGGGAGAGAGTCCTCGGAAGGTGCTCATCCAGTTGGCCCCTAGGTTTGGCTGCTGGGCTGGAGCCTGCTGAGCCCGGAAGGCCTCAAGGATAGCTGTAAGGGTCTGCCCCATATCCGACTGAAGGAAAGGTGTGGGGACCATGGGAGGTGGTGCAATGTCTGGAGTCTGCTGAGCTCCACCTTGTGGGGTGGGCTGAGCTGGGGGCTGCAAAACGAACTACATTAGTACGTAAACGACTCAATACCTAATAAAAGTGGACAATTTGCATGTGATCCCTCATATGGGCACACCACTGCTTTCGCTGCTTAGTTTGTCCCCAAACTAAACTCGCGCGGGGGTGGCCTAGGGTTGTGGACTGTTACTTTTCGATCGAGGGCTTTGATACCACTTGTAAGACCCCCCCTTTTTTTTTTCTTTTTCGACACCGGGATCTTAGGCCCAGAACCGCCGTTTTGCGGTGACTCCTTCACGCCCTGAAGGGTCATCACCACAAAGCGCCGATTCTGCCGGCCAATTCGATCACAGAAAAGTAGCATAATGAAGTCATGAAAACTAACTGTTCACAAAAAATCACATGTCATAATAAATATAACTCCACGAAGGGAGTGTCCACAGAATAAAACATCAGAGTAGCAAAAACGGGCTTATGCCCGGTACATCATATCCTCACTACAAAAAGATCACTCATGCGGAAGCAGAAAGACTACTCAAGGTCGAGACTCACGGTCCCGACTGTATGAACTCCGGAGCTAGACTGCCCCACCTCCAAGCGCACCGGTCTCTGGGGCTGCTCCTCCATGCTGGTCTCCGCGATCCCCTAAATGATGCAGTTCGAAAACCGTTAGTCTAAAAGACTAAGTCCTATCATCCCCCGCCCCTTCCCCCACGGCTCCTAGGCACCGAGCGGAGAGGAAGGAAGGGGAGGACTTGAAGGTGGAGAATATCAAAAGCAGATGGCAGCGGTCCTATACTAGTAAATTCTATAGCATGTAAAGACAATAAGCTGAAATATGAAAAGTAACATTTATTTATGTGAAAACACATAAGCCAAGGGGTCTTCTGCAAGGCTCCCATCGTATAAAAAGTCTCATACTAATTTATACGTTGGGGTGTCGGTGATCAAACAGCAGTAATTATATATATCAAAATTAACCTTAATTTATAAACTTGCCCACACAAGCTTATAGACTAAGGGGTCGTTTTGCAGGTCCTAAAGTATAAGCGTCCCATTCCACTTATACTTTAGGTGTCAAGGTTAAAGATAACGATTATGCTATGACATGCAAGTGGGTATGATGGACATGCAAGTGCAACACACACACCCGACTCTGTGGGTTGCAAGTGCAACACACGCAACCCTAATTACTAAGTTTCTTTTTTCAGCTTGTTAAAACAGTTTACGTTAACCCAGGACTGCCCCCGGTATTCCCTGTGAAGGGCTCTCAAGGGGCACTAGGAACTGTGTTGGGATTACGCACAGCGTTCCCTTTCGCAAGGTACTTATTTTGTTATTGGTTGATTCCCTTACCCATTACTTTCTCATGTTCCGATAAGCTAATCCTAGGGTGATTTGACTCCAACTCTCCTAGGGTAGGACGATCTTTCGTCGGACCCGAACGCCTATAAACCCTAGACAAAACCACACCCTACTCACTCATCTTCCATAGATGCAGCCCATTCCACTTATCCTTCCAGCAAACCATCAAGACCCATCATACGTGCCCTAATTCACATCCAAATGAAATCCTGCAGTTTTGCTATATGTAGACCACTTAAGCTACATGACCCGTAAAAAGGGAAGTACATGAAATACTCATCCAGTACCCTTATGATAATTATTAGAGGGCTAAAATGACATTTGAAGCATAAATCCAGAAATCCATAATTTTCCTAATTTGTCTGATAATTAATTTATTTATTCTAGTGTCCAAAAGGCCCAGGTTTGAACATGAGGTACCATTTTAAGACAAGATAATAATCCACTAAATTTATGATAATTATAAAATGCATAATCAACTCCAAATCCTAAGTCTTCCAATTTTTCACCAAGGTTTGGGCCCTTAAATTTAATTTCAAAGTTGCCTCATAAATAGTCAATTTAAAAGCTTTTACAATAATAATGCCTCCAAAAAATTCAGAGAAAATTCAGGGATGACTGTCATGGCCTACAAATACCCTAGAAAAAGTTTCATAATTTATCACATAAGAATAAGGCTATATTTGATTTTCTCATGAGCTTTCAAGTTTATGGGTTAATGAACAAAGTGTACTAATTAACCATCAAATAATTTCACAAAACTTCCCACATGATATTATTGAGCTAGAAACACTATGCAGCAAGTTTCATGATTTTTCAATAAGTAATGGGCTCTTGCAAGAATTATTTAGTATGTAATCAAAATAAAGCACTTGTGAAGTAGATGCCCTAAATAGATATCCAAAAATTCTAATAAAATTCATACAAGATTATTATAGCCTAAAACTAACTCTGCTCATGTTTCATACCCTTTCTATGGGCAGTGAGGCCACAATAACCAATTATTAATTAGGGCAATACTATTGATTACAAATGAAGTGCTACAAATATTGATCAAAATTCCTCAAGTAAATTATCAGAGGCTCAAAATACCCTAATCCCCTCACTACCCAAATTTGGTTAAGTTTCAAGATGTTTAGTTAACCTAAACCTACACTACAAGTTTTAGGTTCTAAGCTAGGGTTAGGGTTTTGGGGACCCTACCATTTTCACAATTTGCTAATATTTTTAACAGAGGGTTTTATATATCCTAGGAACCTCCTTGCAAAATTTGGTGTTTATCCAAGGTGTTTAGGACTCATGCCCTTCACAAGGCCAAAAGGTCCCTCCTTAGGGTTTGACCTAGGAACTTAGGGCAAATCTATTCCTCACTATCCCATATTCCATGGAGAGGTGATAAGTGCCATAACAAGTCAGTGGCCCAAATTTCAGCCTCTGTTGAGGTGATTTGGTCACTCAAAATTAAAAGTGCACTTTTGACCAAAATGCCCTTAATAAGGTATAGTTAGGGTTGGGTCAAAACCTATTCAAAACATATCCAAATTAGGTAAAACTCTATAAAGGTACCTAAAGTGAACTCATGGACCACTCACCAAAATTTGGGAGGGTTTGGAGGTGTTTAGGGCACCTATTAAATTTATTTAATAATTATTAAATGTTTATAAAAACTATAGAAATATTTTCTCCAAAAATTCCCATTTTTAGACAGGCCCTAGGTATAGCTAGGATAGACTCCCTATCAAAATTTCAACTTATTTGGGCTAGGGATGGAGTGTGGGCACTCAATTTAATGACTGCCTAGCCCTAAGGGTATGTCCCACCAAAATGGGTGCCCTGGTCAGACCATGCACCCAAATGGGTTCAAACAAATTTTAAAGTGAAATAGACTTAGAGGGCTACAACTTTTGTGTTGGTGACTTTTCCTGCAGAGGGGCTTAAGTATTTTTAAAATTTAAAACCAAATATATCAAAATCTGTGACATAATACACATGTATATAAAATGAATCCTATAGTTTGAAATCAGGGGAGGCACGAATCTTTACGCAGATTCGACGGAATCCCGTCGTCTTCTTCAATGAGCCAACGGCCAGGATCCATCCCGCCTGGAGCCATTTCCAAGCCTTGCCGCTGGCGATCCAGCCCCTTCCCCGGCCGGCCACCGCCACCAACACCTCCGTTGAGGTGGTGGCTATCGCCAGGCGGCGGCTCTGCCGCCGGAGAGGCGCTTTCCGGCGGTTATAGCAAGAATATTTCTTGCCGAAACCATGAGGAATCCTGGATTTGATCGGGCTCAATTGAGCCCGAATCTTAAACCTAAAGAGTCCTATGATCTACCCGCGAGTTAAGGAGAGGAGGAGGACCTTCCTGGCGGCCTGGATGCGAGAGGAGCGGCGGGATGCCATTGACGACGACGGCGGCGCTCGGCTTCTGCAACCGCACAGTGGGATGGCTCGTCTCCTCCAGGTAAACGCTCTAAAATGATCCCCTTGGCCCCCTGATGGTGTTTAAATGGAAAATGGGGGAGAGGGGAGGCTGGTTCTTCAATGGCCATTAACACCATTAAAGGTGTGGCTCGGGTAGAGTGGAGGGGGGCTGAACCCATCCCTTGGTGGCCGGGAAATGGCTGGAATCAACTCCTCTCCTCTAGAGGAGTTGGTTGCAGCCATAAATGGTGGTTGTTAGCCTCCCTTGGCCGACCTTCCACTTCCCCTTCCTCTTCCTCAATTTCTCTCTCCTCCATTATCATGGAGGGGAGCTCCTTTCTCTCTCCTAGTCACCTCTGGTTGACTAGTCAACCTCACAAGCTAAATGCAGCCCACTTGATTATGATGGTCATGGGGGTGGGGTTAGCCTAAGGGAGAAGTGGCTTGGGCTTGGGTTAGTCCTTTTTGGGCTATGTTTGACTTGACCTAAATGAGGGTTGACCTGGTCAATTTGACCATCTGGATTGACCCCATTGGGTTTTTAGTGGCCTATTGGACTCCCTTAAGGTCTAGGGTTACTTGAATAGGGTTGGTTGGGCCTCTTGGTGGTCTCATGTCCCTTGACAAGGGCACTTTGACCATTTTAGGGCTAGAGTTGACTTGGGTCAACATAACCATTTGGGTTGACCCCATTGGGTCCTTGGTGACCCATTGGCCTCCCTTAGGGTCTAGGTAGGGTTATGTAGGGTTACCCTGCACTTTGGAGGTCACATACCCTTAGTAAGGGTACTTTGACCAAATTAGGGGCTTGAGTTGACTTGGGTCAACCTGGCCTCTAGGGCTGACCCCAATGTGTCCTTAGTGACCCATTGACCTCACTTTAGGGTTAGGAGGCATAGGTGGGGTCCTCTAGGCTAGGAGTAGGTCAATTGACCCTAAGTAGGCTAGTTTGACCCATTTAGGGCTAGGGTTGACCTTGATCAACTGAGCCTCTTGGGTTGACCCTAATGGGTCCTTTTGGCTCTAATGGGCCTCCCAAGGTATTAGGGGTGTTGTGGTAGGGTCTTGGGGTTAGGGTGTGGCCCATGGTCATCCTACACCATTGTTCAAAGTTCTACTATTTGTAGACCATGATGATCTCTCACCTTTCTGTCCCCTATCTCTTGGCCCATTACTGGCTTCATAGGGTTTGTCATGACCTAGTCATGGCCAAAACCACTCTTAGGGGTCTAGTTGGAAATGGGATGTTACAGATCCTCTTGGAGGTCGGGAGCTGGGCATGTCACCTAAGCTTTTTAATTCCAACATCCTCAAATGGGAAAAAAGATGGGTTACATGACCCCCCCCCCCCCCCCCCCCGCCCCCGACTCAGCTGGTCGGGGGCTGGACTCACTATAACATAAGAAAAATACATGACACTGCTGGGGCGATGCTTCTTCAGGGGGTCTGGGCATGATGGCAGTCATCCTTCCCCTCAGAGACCTCCATCTTGCTCAGGCTCTCCATGATCCTCTCCATCTCCTCTGCCTTGGCCAACCAAGAGATGGTGTTGACGGCCGTGACATAACATTGCCTTGTAATCCTGGATTCTCCCTTGACTCTGACCTGGATCCCTTCTGAGCTGAATTTGAGGCACTGGTGGAATGAAGACGGCACACAATGAAAGGCGCTGATGAGGGGCCTTCCGAAGATGACATTGTAGATGCTTAGAGCGTCAACTATAACGAACCGACAGTTCCTTGAAGTCCCTCCCAATTTCACTTGGAGTCCTACTCCACCTTCAACCTCCATCCTCTCTCCTGAAAATCCGAACAGGGGTCCGTCTGAGGCCAACACCCTCCTTGGCTCCATCTTCATCTCGTCAAATGCCTTCTTGAAAACGACGTTGACGGAGCTCCCGTTGTCAACCAAGATCCGGGAGACGGTGTAGCCCTCGATGGCCGTCTGGATGACCAATGCATCGTAGAACGGATTCTCATGATCCGGCATGTCCTTCGAAGAGAAGGTGATCTTATCCTCCTGTGGTGAGGTCTGGGATGTTGAAGCGACGCTCCGTCGGTACATGACATGGAGGCTCGCCTTCCGAGTGGCCTCGATCCCCACTCCACCATGGATCACCGTTATACTGCCTCAAGGTCCGACATCGACCCGGTCCTCACATATATCATCCCCCCTATTCTGGGTAGAACCTCCTCAACCTGCACCGGCGGCTGCTGTTGGGCATGGCCTCTCGCCCCCTAACTTCTAGGAACTCGGGACAGGTAGCCGTGGTGTGCCCCTCCACCTGGTGGAACTCACAATGCGACAATACTCTTTCTCCCCTCTTTAGGCGGGCTCGTCGGTCTCTCCCGTTGCCTCTTCCCTCTTCACATATTGTCAAGGCTTACTGTGGTGGGGGTAGGAGCTATCTTGGGGCTTGCCTTTGGAAGTTGAACCTCCCTTGGCCCCCATGAAAGTTTTCCCCACCCCGGATGAGAGCTCTTCCGGGACCCTGGGCAGGTCCTCCCTGTTGCCTCCAGCCTGGTTCCGGACCCTCCTGTCCCCGGAACCCCTGAGCTCTCTGCTCCTCTCTCCTTCTTCCTTCTGGATGCCCTGAGCCACCTTGCTCCTTTGACTCCGTCTCTGTTAGCCTTACCGACTTCTTGACAAATGTTGGGTTGGCCGCCTCCATGGCTATCTCCTCAGCCGCCCTTTCCATCAGCTCCTCAAGGGAAAGGGGGGCCTTTCGAGTCAGGCTCATATTGAAGAACCCCTCGCGCAACCCCACCGTGAACGTCATCTGGAGGGCATACCCTGACATCTCCTGGACATCCAGAATCTCCTCTTGGAACCTGTCAACGTAACGGGCCAGCGACTCCTCGGCCCCCTGCCTTATCAGGAAGATGGACTCAGGACTCTTCTTCCTCTTCTTGGAGGTGGAGAAGCAAAGCTGAAAGCTCCGGCTCAAGTCCTCAAACCCGTAGATCGACCTTTGAGGGAGTTGATGAAACCAGACCATTGTCTTCTCCTTCAACGTGATCGCAAATAGACGACACTTGAAGGCATCCATCATCGTCCTGATAGAGACGGCATCCTCGAACCACTATAGATGCTGGATGGGGTCATCCTTCCCGGTATAGTAAGCCATGTCAGGCTCTCTGAACCACCCTCGGGAACGGGAGCTGAGATGATCAGCTCGCTGAAGGGTGACCCCCTGAGGGGTGGTCTCACAATCTCTATTCGCGCGACCTGCTCGCCTGGAGGGCTAGCACTCGCTGGACTGGGGAACAACTCCTGGCCGGTGAGGTCTCACTCAACCCACTCTCCCATCCTCTCCTTCCCTAGAAGTCTCCCTGGTGCACTTCCTTCTCCCCCCGCTGGGGTCATCTCGTCGAGAGGGGGGAGCTAGCTCCTAGGGGGTCGAGGTGGGGCTGCCACCCTGAGGAGCAATGCTTCGCAGCATCTCCATGATGCTCTGGATGGAGACCATGAACTCTTGCCTCCCCACAAAGGGTCCTGGGCTGGGGAGCTCGCTGAGATCATTATTACCTCCCTGACCTCCAGCCATGACACTCTCCCGAGATCTTCTGTGCTGGTCACTCTCCACGCTCACCGCACCAAAAGTGTTGAAGCCAAAATTTGACCTCTATGGAGTTCGGGGTCCCAAAAGAGGGGTGACCTCACACCTACTACACTCGGGGGAATGTCACAGACCCTCGGCTCTAGCGTGGAGGTCCCACCACACACCAGGAAGGTCGCAAGAGCACTTCCCCTCACTCACCAATAGTTGAGTTGGGTACCTTGGAGAGCTCTCTCACACAACCAAGCAGAAGCCTAAGGAGGAGGAAGAACAAAAAAACCTCTCTCTCCAAAGGTACCCAAGGAGGTCTATTTATAGTTTTTCCAAGTCTAGGGACCAAAATGTCATAAAAACCCCTTTGACAAAAAGGCCTTGGGCCAATAGAAAACATCCACACCGGGGGTAAGGAGGTAATTCCACCCCGAGGGTATAACAGTAAAAGCATGACCAATAGAGGTCCAAGAGCGGGAGGAGCCATTCCCCCATCTCCCCGGGCACCCGACACGAGCAGGTGACCCCCGTCAAAGAGCTACCCGCCCGGGGCGGGAGCCTGGCTGCAGGCCGCTCTCGCCCCCGCGAGCTAGCCGCCCGGGGCGAGAGCCTGGCAGCAGGCAGCTCTCGCCCCCGCGAGCTGACCGCCCGGGGCGAGAGCCTGGCCGCAGGCCGCTCTCGCACCCGCAAGCTGACCGCCTGGGGCGAGAGCCAGGCCGCAAGCCGCTCTCGCCACAGCGAGCTAACCGCCCGGGGCGAGAGTGCAGGGGGCGGGGTTCTGGCCTCCAGCCGGTCCTGCTGTTCCCACCTTGCACCTATCAGGCCGGGGCGGGTGTTAGCCAATTTGTCGCGCCCGCCCCCCAAAAAAGGTCCACTAGGGGAGACAGATTTTTCCTCTCACTACTAGTATATTACAAGGGCTATGCCTAAATTGGTCACCAAAAGTGCAAAACTTCTCCAAAAGCTTAGAAACTCATAGCTGGTCATGCGCCTGCCGGGAGGACCCCCACTCTGCGAATACGGGTTGTACAGTCAAGAAGAGGTAAATCCCACCCCTTGTTGAAGTTGTTTTTTCTTACTCGGGTTCAAATCACCTTTCTTTCGTTGTGATCAATGTCAAGGCTTTTGCTTTGAGAATTTTATTGTTGTTTCCAAGTCTTTCTGTGCGTGCTCAAAATTAAGTGTGTGAGGTTATATTGGAGAAACCTTGAAAACTTTCAGAACCAAGAAAAACTCTTGCGTTTGGAAAAGAACTCTGAGAAAGGAATCATGTCACTGCAGCGCGTGTACGAGCGCCGCAATGCACGATGAAGCCAGACATTGAGTACTGCGAAATATACAATATGTAAATGTATTACATACACCCATAGTAAGAGTATACTACTAAAAATTGGTGAATTTTTTTTAAAATAAATAACAAATTTCATATCAGCGTCCCCTTCTCATACGACCTGCAGTTCGTATGAGCCTCACCCGAGTGGTTGCCAGCAGCAGTTCGAGACTTGGAGTTTACAGTTGTGAGCCGTGTTCCTTTCATGGAGCACTTCAGTTCAGTTCAGGGCGTCATCGAGTCGTCATTTGAGCTCCAATATCAGTCTTGACCTGCAAATCATAAACCATAAAAAATAGAATATTAAATTTTTAGAAAAAGAAATAGGGTATCTAAAAAACAAAACAAGTGATACACTGATAACTCATGTAATAAGAAAGAAATCATAATGCATAATTTCAGATGACAACTTAAAATTTTGCATTTGGATGATTCAACATATTACAGTAATAAACAATATACATATTTTCAATTACAAGTTAATTATGAATTTTTTTAGTGTTACTTGGAGGAGTAGTCTTTTTACTCTTCAGTGAGTCTGACTCAGTTGAAACTTGTTTTTACAGAGGTCACTGATGAGGAGCTGTGTTTAGGATAAGCAGTGTGGTCCTTCGTACTGTTTGTCCTACTTTACAGTTATTTTTCCAATTCAGTTATTGTACCTTTATCGAACTTGTATCAGACTGATTTAGTCTATGTTTGACAACCCGGCGGGGCACCGTTCCGACGGGGACGATCCGAACTCGCGGCGTTTGGAAGAAAAAGTGAACACCAGCTCACGACGACCGGCTGGAACGGAACAGAGGAGCGCCATTTGGGAAGAAAAAGTGTCGCACCAGCTCACGACGGACGGTGGGGCCATGCCGGAGAAAAGGCGTTTGGGACACCGACGCGCCCTGCCTTCCCCGCCGACCGTTTTGAACAGGAGCAAACCGCCCTTTTCCACGCTGGTTCTGGGAGCACCAACGTGCAGGTCGCCGCCGACCGTTTGGGACAACATCGTGTAGGTTCTCACTCCTCCCCGGCGTGCCACCAGGCTAGTTCTCAGTGGGAAAAAGGCGAGCTCCATTTCATCGGAAAAGACGGCCCTATTTCTCTCTCCTCCGGCTCATCCGCTCCGGAATGGCCTGCAACCGTGTTGTCAAACAGAGCCTTAATGATTTTGATGTGTCAGTCAATGTTTAAGTTTTCAGTAAATCAAAGTGTACGACTTTTTTTTTCTAGTAGCTCTATGAATCAACAATTGAGGTACACATGTTTATCTATTTTCAATCTTTCTTACTTCCAATCTAAGCTTACTTTTAGTATTTTATTAAATCATGTCACTACCAACTTTATTACTGTTTCTTAATTTACTTTTTAACGTACGACCCAACAGAACGACTGATTTGTTGTTAAATTAAGACTCCGTTTGAGGGGACTTATTTTCACCGGTCAAGCGGTTACGACCGCATGAATCGGATCATAATTAAAGTCCGATTCATACGGTCATAACCGCTTGACCGGTGAAAATAAGTCCTTCCAACGAAGTCCAAGTTGGGACGTTAAACTTACGAGAGGCACGACTGATGTCACTCATCGATGTTCCTATCACATTTTCTCCCGTGCGCGATTACCGCTGTGTGTCAGTGTGTGCGTGTATATTATATTTATAAAGTAGACACCAATACCCCATCTTAATTTAATATAATTATAAATTAGGCACCAAATATTAATTTAAATATACAGGGTCAGCCGGTGAGGTGTAGCCTTTTCCACACGACACTTCTCTCCAGACCGCTCGTTCGCTAGCTGGCTCCGTGGCCATCTCATCATCTGCTACAGCTAACCATAACCATGGCCACCAGCAGCAGGAGCAGTGCTAGTCTGTCGGAGTCCGGCGGTTCCACCGGCCGGCTCGAATCGGTCCTCACGGACACCTCCCTACCATTTTCCCGCCGGCTGCTCGTCGCCTCCGGCATCGAAACAACCCTGCTCGTCCGTCTAGCCGCCCCCGCGGTGGTCGTATACATGGTCAACTACATCATGTCGATGTCCACCCAGATCTTCTCCGGACACCTCGGCACGCTCGAGCTCGCCGGAGCTTCTCTCGGAAACACCGGCGTCCAGGTCTTCGCCTACGGCCTCATGCTCGGCATGGGATCCGCCGTCGAGACCCTCTGCGGCCAGGCCTACGGCGCCCATAAGTACGGAATGCTTGGCATCTACATGCAGCGATCCACCGTTCTACTCACCGCCGTCGGCATCCCTCTCGCCGTTGCTTACGCATTCTCCCGCCCTCTTCTCATCCTTATCGGCCAGTCCCCTGCGATTGCATCCGCGGCCTCCGTTTTCGTCTACGGCCTGATTCCCCAAATCTTCGCCTACGCCGCCAATTTCCCCATTCAAAAATTCCTGCAAGCGCAGAGCATTGTGGCGCCGAGCGCCTACATCTCGACGGCAGTGGTGGTGGTGCATCTTCTTCTCAGCTGGGTTGCTGTCTACAGGTCTAGATTCTAATTTCAACTTGATCGGCATAAGAAATTAATACAGTTTTGAGTCGATTTGAGCTAAATCTGTTTGTTATTTCGGATTTGGGTTCTGATTTCGAAGCAAGTAAAGTTGGTGTGATTGTACAGGCTGGGAATGGGGCTTTTGGGGGCGTCCCTGGTTCTGAGCTTCTCGTGGTGGATTGTGGTGGTGGCGCAGTTCGTCTATATAAAGACGAGCAAGAGGTGCCGGCTGACCTGGTCGGGATTCAGTTGGAAAGCGTTCACCGGGCTGCCGGAGTTCCTGAAGCTGTCGACGGCATCGGCGGTGATGTTGTGCCTGGAGACTTGGTATTTTCAGGTGCTTGTCCTCATCGCCGGCCTTCTTCCGAACCCAGAGCTCGCCCTTGATTCTCTGTCCGTATGGTTAGTTTCTGCTTCCTTTTCTCATTAATTCGATATGGGTTTTTTTGGGTTTCAAGAAAATACTGATTTTCTCACACTATCATTTTCTTAATTTAATTTTCTAGTTAAGTTTGAATGAAATAATGAATACAAATTTAATTATTTAAGGAGATTTATATTAGCCGCCACAATAGTGATATTTATAGCCCACTATTTTTCTTATTGTAGTAGCGGGTGAAATTCGGGACATACACTACACGTTCCCAAAATTTTTTCCTAAAACACAAAATTAAACCCCATACCGACTATTTTTTTGGGCGGCTGTTCAAACTGCACGGTTTTTTTTTCGACCGGTTCGGCAAAACCGGTGGTTGGTAGCGTTGTTGCGCCCCATCTGATAATTCTGGGGAAGCGCGCCGACGCAGCGAGTAGAATCTGCAGGTCGCTTTTCAGAGAGTTGGACCAATTTCCACAGGCCAACGTGGCCTTGTTGCCACCGTGTCTTTTTATTTATTTATCTTACATTTTTAAATAGAAATATTGTTATTATATTATTATTTTATGTAATCTTTAGGGGAACATTTTTTTACAATCAGTGATCAATTTTATTAGGTATGGCTAGGGCGCCCGTAAGCCCATGCATGAAAAATAGGCCAATAAAAAAAAGGTGATTGTTAATCGCAACCCGTAATTTTGCTAGTCGCACCCCAAAATCTTCCAATTTTTTGCACTTTTTTCGAAATACGCCTTGTACATGCAATATCAGGAAAAGTGTTCAACACAAAAGATGTAGATATCGACGGGATTTACAACTTTCATGTTGATCACTTTTCCTAAAAATACATGTATAAGCGTACTTTGGAAATATGTCCAGGTAATACAAGAAAAATCTAATGGTTCATTAATAGAAAAAGCATCATTTGTCGAGTAATCATCGTTCAAGTCAACATGTTCAATAGTGGGGTTTGAAATTGCATTAGAATCCAACATGGAATTGTTATACATGTACAAACGTATTTTAAAACATAATAATCATTACTCTTACAGATTCTTCACCATTTGAATACATCAGGAATACAAGAAAAATCTAATGGTTCATTAATAGAAAAAGCCTAGTTAGACATGAGCCCGATATAGACCCGAGCGGGCGTTGGGAGCCTAAAGATGCCCGCATATTAGGCCGTTGGCCGGCGCGGGTCAGGTTGACTGAGTTGCCCAACTCTCTCTATATATAAATAATTGATGGACGGAGCAGCTGAGGAGGGGCCAACGTATATAATAGCTGGGCACGCTGCCCAGCTATTATATTAAAGGATATCAAATTCAACTACTTTGTGGTAGGCACCATCCAATAAATTTGTGTTGGGCCTCCTGGCCCGCACTAAATGAGGTGGGATACCTCACAAAGGTCTGTCTGGATGGGCCCGCGAGGATCCTCCCTCCTGCGCACGCTAGCGCATGGAGTCTCCTTCCCACTCGCGGAGCCCCCCCCCCCTCTCGTGTGCTCTGGCACGCCTCTCTCACCGCCTCCCACAGCGCTCGCTACCGCAGTCATCACCCATGGCCACGCTCGTCGCCCGCTGCTTTGCTCGTCGCCCACTTCCGCACCCCTCACTTGTTGTCCCCCCCCCCCCCCCCCCCCCGCCCTCCTGACCATGGCCCGTGGAGGTGTGGATAATAAAATCCTCCATCATGGGGTACGAATAGTAAAATCCTCCATCATGGGGTACGAATAGTAAAATCCTCGATTTTGGGGTACGAATAGTAAATTCCACCTCATTGACGTGCGCATAGTAAAATACCCCATCATGGGGTGACGATAGCGAAGTCTTCCATCATGAGGGTGCACACAATTAAATCCTCCATCATGCGGGTGCACATAACGAAATGTTTCATCATTATTTTGTTAGAGAGTTTTGCTATCTGCACCACAATGATGAGGCATTTCGCTATGTGCACCTTGATGATGGGACATAAAGCTCTCATTTGAGGGGACTTTATCTTCTACCCCCCGAGAGAGCTCCAAAGCCTTCCTTCGATGATTTCTCTGAGGTCTCCTTGTGAGCCTAAAGATTTTTCTACGCTCAAAAATCTCATTCGGAGCTTGAAGATTTCTTGGAAGATTTCTATCCGCACTTCAGAGTTCGAAGATTCCTTGAAGACGGTTTGAAAACCTCCTTCAGCTTTGAAGACAGCTCGAAGATCTCCTTTAACGTTCAAAGATCTTTCAGAGCCTCCAAGACCTCCTTCGCACCTCGAAGGTCCCCCTGAAGACAGTTCGAAGAACTCATTCAGCTCCAAGCTTAGAGCTGTTGAAATTGTTGAAGTGTAAGTGACTGATCAGGCAAACTGCGCGGACTGTGCGGACAACACAGCAGACTGGAGCCGAGGTCTATGTGTTGAAATTGTTGAAGAGTAAATGGCTGATCATCCAAACCGCACGGACTGTGCGGACAACAAAGCGGACTGGAGACCGCGACCTATGCGGCCTGTGGTGCGGCCTAGTGCATATGCGGGCTGCGGTAAATGCCATGAAGATTGATCTTCAGCGGCCTATGCAGACTTAAGTTGGAGTTCGGGAGATCGCTATTGGTCTGGCGGACTTGGCGGTCCGTTGCCTTGTTCACAGTCTTGCTGTAAACTGCCTTGCCTACCTTCGATGGTCTTGGCAGACTTGGCGAACTAGGCGGTCTGTTGCGAGCTGGAGTGGTGTCCGCAGGTGTTGCGGACTGGTCCTTATCCAGGAGTGTCGTAGGCGGATTGGCTTGTGGACCGACCATGTCCATGCGGACTGGGCGGACTTATGAAGGCTTATTGCGGGCTGGGGGAGGTGTTCCTATCAGCTAGGGTGATGATCACATTTCTCTTTGTGCCTATAAATAGCCCCCCCCCCCCCCCCCCCCCCGTTGACATCATATTTATCGAATAACAGTAAGCACAAACTCGCGTTGGAACCTGTGGACAGAATTATCTGATCGCTCGGCTTGGTGAAGTAACTTGTCTTGCAGGTTGTGCGGGTAGGACCAAGCAGCTTTTCTTCTAGCTTGCGACTTGGGGCAGCTCGCGGATAGAAACCTGTAAAGTGCAGTTCTGAAGCAGCGGTCTGAAGCGGCGGTCTAGTTCTGGAGGTTGCGGAATGTGTTCGTGTTCGAGTGGCCAATGCAGTGTGCCGGTCTTGGCGGTCTGACGGACATCAGCTGTAGTTTGTGGCGATCTCGGCGGACTGTGTTCTCAGTCCGCAATTATCTTCCTGTTTTTGTTATGTTGTTTTTACATGCTGGCAAAATCATGTCTCGCCATGTATGTCTCGCTTTGTAAGAAGGCTGCTATTATCAATAAAGAACTGTTGTCGTTGCATGTGTCTCTGGCTGTGATCTAACTTTTTAGTTGATGCAACTCTTCCTCATTCCAAGATCCAAAAATTTTATATGATATCAGAGGGAGGTTGCAGTGGACAAACAGTGATCAACTAAAAGTTGTTGTTGCTCTTGAGAAGAGGGAACCAGTGTTAGAGCCATGAAAGCAGTGTATGCAAGAGGTCTCGATATTGAACTTCTAACACAGACTAACTTCAAGAAGTAGAAGTCTTGCATGAAGAGCTATCTTCTGGGTGAGGACCTCTGGGAGGTGGTTGGAGGAGATGATACTTAGGAAGTAATTCTTGCTGGTGATAATGCTCGGAAAGTGAAGACTTGGAAGAGAACAAATGCAAAGGTAGAGTTCACTCTCAAGAGAGCTATCTCACCTGAACACTTCGATCACATCATTGGTTGCAAATCAGCTGCTGAGATTTGGATGACCTTGGATGGCCTTTTCAACAAGAAGAATGTAGCTCGGCTACAGTTCTTAGAGAATGAGCTGGCGAAGGCCACTCAAGGTGATTTACCTATCTCCACCTTCTTTCTTAAGATGAAAAACCTCTGCGCAAAGATTTCTGCTTTGGACCCCGATGAGTCTATCTCTGAGGCGAAGCTGAAGAGACATATTATCCGCGGCTTGCGGAATGAGTACCTCGCCTTTGTGACGTCTGTTCAGGGATGGGCAAATCAGCCATCCTTATTGGAGTTGGAGAATCTGCTTGTATCGCAGGAGAGCTTGACAAGACAGATGACGGGGGTGTCTATCTCAGGAGGAGAGAACGAGGTGCTGTTTTCTGGGAAGAAGAAGAAGTGGGAGAAGAAGAAGAAGCCTTCTGAAGGCGATGAGTTTTCATCTTCAGGTCAGCAGGAGAGGAGTTATGCTCCTAAGTCTGAGGGGAAGAAGAAGTAAGGGTCAGGTGTTACATGTGCAACAAGCTAGGTCACTTCAGAAAGGACTGCAGAGTTAATCTCCAGCTAGGGCATGCTGCAGAGAAGGAGGAACCTGATGCTAGGCTGGATGATGGTGGATGGTGAGGAGCCTTCTTGGCTACTCTTTGTGCTTCTGCTCCTAACAAGTATCAAGAGAACTGGATCGTGGACTCGGGGTGTGGTCATCACCTCACTGAAGATGAGTCAAAGTTCTCTTCATCGCAACCATACTCAGGTAATGATGTTATTATCACCGCTGATGATACTGTTCACGCAGTCGAGAAGGAAGGGGTTGTCTCCGTAGGCAGTGATAGAAGGTCACTCACTCTAAAGAGTGTATATCACGTGTCTGGTATGAACAAGAACCCCTTCTCCGTGACCAACACTGTTGACGCTGGGTATCACGTTCTGTTTGGTTCAACCGAAGTGAAATTTCTTCCAAATGTATCAGCCGTTAAAGCTGATGTTGTTCACATTGGGAGGAGAGCAAAGGACTTGTACGTTTTATCTACAAGTTCTTATGTTAATAAGATGAGGAAGAATGATAGCGCAGCCATTTGACATGAGAGGTTGGGGCACATAAGAATGGACAAATTGAAGGCTATGGCGATAAAGGGCCTGGTCAAGGGCTTGCCCAATTTATCCTCCTACGGAGACGGTCATGTTTTCGCGGGATGTCAGTATGGTAAGTCTCATCGACTTTCATTTTATAAATCGCAAACCAAAAGTAAAGAGCTGTTGGATTGCATTCACGGGGATCTGATGGGACCAACTATCACCCCAAGCATCGGAGGCAACAAGTATATGCTGGTGTTAATTGATGATTATACCAGATATGTCTGGGTGTATTTTCTGAAAGAAAAGTCAGAAGCGTTCGGGAAGTTTGTGGAGTTTAAGGAGCTCGTGGAAGGTCGACTAGGTCTGCGGATTAAGAAGTTGAAGACTGACAATGGTGGAGAGTTCACCTCTGCCGAGTTCTCTAATTTTTGCAGGAAGAGCGGTATTCAGAGAGAGCTTACTTGTGCACATACCCCACAGCAGAACATGGTTGCAGAGCGGAAGATCTGTCATCTGACGGAGACCTGCAAGTGCTGGCTTCATGCCAAGAGTATCTCAAGGTCATTCTGGGCGGAGGAAATGTCTTGTGCAGTCTATGTTATTAACTGAATGCCTCTAAGTCCAATCAACATGATGACTCCTCATGAACTGATGTTCAAGGAGAAACCAAGTGTTGCTCACCTTCGGGTATTTGGGTCAACCTGCTATGTGCATATTCCTGACACTCTTCGGACGAAGCTAGATGCGAAAACAAGGAAGCTAGTCTTCGTGAGGTATGATGACATGAAGAAGGGTTGGAAGTTCATGGATTTAGAGACACGTAGATTTGTTGTTTCTCGGGATGTGGTGTTTGATGAGCTGACATCTTACAAAGGGAGTTCAGGAGTTGAACTACCTGAGAGAAGGGTTGATGGACAAGAAAAAGTTGTGATTCCTCAAGTAGAGCTGCCTGTTTCACCAGGAGCTCCAGCCGTGTCTAGCTGAAAGGCGAAAACTTCTGGTTCTGGAAGTAGGGGGAGCGATGCTCCAAGCGCGTATGGGAAAGAGACTAGTATAGAAGAGGCAGCTGAGGAGGTGGTTTGTCAAGAGCCAACTTTGAGGAGATCAAAGATGACTATAAAATCACCAGCTCGTTACATAGAAGGAAACATAGTGAGTTTCGTCTCATGTTTCTTTGCTGGTGCTCTGGATGAGCGAGAGTCATCATGATTCGAGAAGGCCACAAGGTTCAAGGAGCGGGATTATGCTATGGAGGAGGAGATGACTGCTCTCTAGAAGAATGAGACGTGGTCTCTTGTACTTAAGCCTGAAGACTTTACTCCAGTGACCTATAAGTGGGTTTACAAGTTGAAGAAGAAGGCAGATGACAACATCGAGCGGTACAAGACTCGCCTTGTAGCTCGAGGATTTTCACAACAGTATAAGGAAGATTATGAGGAGACGTTTAGTACAGTTTCTAAAATGAATTCAGTACGAGTGTTTATTGCCTTAGCAGTGTTCAGTGGATGGGAGATTTGGCAGCTCGACGTAATGAATGTCTTCTTGTACGACGAGATTGACAAGGATATCTTTATGATCCAGCCGCCTGAGTTTATTTATGTAGAGCATCCGAACTACGTCTGCAAGCTGAAGAAGGCCCTTTACGGGCTGAAGCAAGCGCCAAGAGCATGGTATGGGAAGATTGTGGAATGTCTCTTATTCTGCGGGTTTCTTGCTTCAGACTCAGACTCTAGCCTATTTGTCAAGAAGAAGGAGGAGCTTCAGGTCATCGTACTGTTGTATGTGGATGACATAATTGTTATCGGAAATTCAAAGGAGGAGGTAGCAAGGCTTGGGGCCGAGCTTGCTATCAAATTTGAGATGAAGGACCTGGGTGAGCTTCACCATTTTCTTGGACTTGAGGTACGAAAGCGGGAGAACATAATGCTTGTGTCCCAAACTTGCTATGCAGAGCGGATCATACAACGATTTGGCATGGAAGGAGGGAAAAACAGTTTTACATCTCTAGAAGCAGGTCTGAAACTTCGACGTGATGAGGGGAGAATTCTTTCTGATCCTTTGGCATTCCGAGCTCTGTTTGGGAGCTTGATCTACCTGACGATCACTCGGCCGGATATTGCATATGCAGTTGCATGACTACATGGATGCTAATTATGGGAGAGATTCAGATGATCGGAAGTCGACGTCTGGATACGTCTTTATGGCAGGCCCAACAGCTGTATCCTGGTGCAGCAAGAAGCAGGACTAGGTATCTGTCTCTACCACAGAAGTAGAATATAAGGCTTCGGCCTTGGCAGCTCAAGAAGCCATCTGGCTCAGAAGATTGGTGGATGACATCCATATGAAGGTTCGAGATGTTACTCTGCTCCGCGGGGACAATGAGAGTGCTCTCAAACTGGTGAATAATCCAGTTTGTCACGCGAGAACCAAACATATAGAGATCGAGACCACTTCATTCGTGAGAAGGTGTTGGAGGGATCTCTCATGGTTGAGCATGTTCGGAGTATGGACTATGTGGCGGACATCCTCACGAAGCCGCTAGCCAAGGGACCGTTCACCCGGTTGCGGAGTTTGCTTGGGCTGATTACCACTTGCCACTTCAAGGGGGAATGTTGAAATTGTTGAAGTGTAAGTGGTTGATCAGGCAAACCACGCGGACTGTGCGGACATCACAGCGGACTGGAGCTGAGGTCTATGTGTTGAAATTGTTGAAGAGTAAATGACTGATCAGACAAACCGCGCGGACTGCGCGTACTGTGCAGACGACAAAGCGAACTGGAGACCGCGGTCTATGCGGGCTGCGGTGCGGCCTAGTGCATATGCGGGTTGCGGGCTGCGGCAGATGCCATGAAGATTGTGTTGTAAAATCCGGTACAAAACGCAGTCACAACTATAATATTTTGCTGATAACAAGAACACAGAAAATGACCACAAAATTTATAATGAAAATATAAATTCAAATACAATAGAAATAGGAGAAAAATGACCGTCCGGTGAATACGCCGAGGGTGCACCAGACACGTACGATCCGCGGCGAGAATTTGAGATCTGGACTGCAATCCGCCTTGCGGACGCACAAGGTTCGCCGAACCTTCAATGTCGAATTCCGACGTTCAACCACACCACCACCGGCGAACAACGCCGCCACCAGAGAACAACGCCACCACCGGAGAGAAACCTCCGTCGAGGCTAACTGCACACGCGCACGTCGTCGACACCACGCTTCTTCACTCCAAATAACGTCCACTGCATCGCCGGCGACAAACTCTAACAAGCCCAGCGACAACTCCCTCTCTCAACGCCGGCGGCTACCTCCTACAAGACCGGCGACAACACCCAAGGCCAACGACCTCTCTGAGTGCACGAGCGAGAGAGAGAGAGACGGATCTTCTATCTCCAAGGAGGCTGCTCCACCAATGCTACAGGCGATTTCTTCTCCCTTCTAAAGTTTACAGGCGGCCCATTTTTTCTCACGGCGGGGTGAGTTATATATTATGTTATTGGAGTTAACAAAAAAGGAAAAACATTATTAGTTATCACCTCCCTTTTTTAGCAACCCACAAACTCCAAAAAAAAAGAAAAAACCTCCCCCCACTTTTGGCAGATCACGGGAGAGCCCAAAGAAAGAAAAAAAATATTGTTTTCCCTTTTTTTATTCACTTAGATTTAGGTGAAGGATCCGAATCAAGCCAAAAATGCAACAGATTGATGTCATGAAGATTGATCTTGAGCGGCGTATACGAACTGGAGTTGGAGTTCGAGAGATCGCTATTGGTCCGGCGGACTTGGCGGTCTGTTGTCTTGTTCACAGTCTTGTTGTAAACTGCCTTGCCTACCTTCGATGGTCTTGGCAGACTTGGAGAACTAGGCGGTCTGTTGCGAGCTGGAGTGGTGTCCGCAGGTGTTGCGGACTGGTCCTTATCCAGGAGTGTTGTAGGCGGATTGGCTTGTGGACCGACCATGTCCATACGGACTGGGCGAACTGATGAAGGCTGATTGCGGGCTGGGGGAGGTGTTCCTATCAGGTAGGGCAGTGACCACATTTCTCTCCGTCCTATAAATAGGACCCCTTGTTGACAGCATAATTATCGAAGAACAGTAAGCACAAACTCGCGTTGGAACCTGCGGACTGAATTATCTGATTGCGCGGCTTGCTGATGTAACTTGTCTTGCAGGTTGTGCGGATATGACCAAGCAGCTTTTCTTCTAGCTTGCGACTTGGGGCGGCTCGCGGATATCAACATGTAGAGTGCATTTCTGAAGTGACGGTCTGGTTCTGGAGGGGTTGCGGACTGTGTTCGTGTTCAAGCGGCTAGTGCAGTGTGTCGGTCTCGGCGGTCTTGGAGCTGAATAATAGCTCCCGTGCACGCTCACCACCATCACATCCCAAAACAACCTTCGCCGTCCAAAAAGATTGTAGTAACGAGCGGTGGTCTGTCACTCTCGAAAAAAAACTTTTGTAACTCCCCAAAAAATAGTAGAATTTGACTGGGGCATAGACCTGCCCCAGTGATTTTTCCCCCTTTCCCGGGTTTTGCCACATAAAAAACTTCTTTGACAGCCATTGATTTTTTTTGTGACTGTTTGCACGTTCTGCCCACTCTTAAGCTTAGACGGTTTAGGTAGACCGGTCCGTAAGAACAACCAGCGGCCCACAAGTAACATAAGTATTTTTTTGGATATACAAATGGTGTTAAATCCGGTTTGGTAATCAAATTTAATTTCTTGCATAAATTTATTTTAAAATTATGTAATAAAAAAATATACCGATAATTTCTAAAAATATACGCGATATAAACTAGACGGACGCTGAAGGTACAAGTGTAATTGTACCTTCAATTGCTCAGTCCACATTTGATGATTATTTTAAACTGTTCCTATCCTTTAGGTAGGTAGAAGTGTAGAACTACAGGGCACGTTGAGTACAGAAAAAAAATGAAGCTCACGTGACTTCAAAGATGCGTTCTTTTTTTGGTTTCCCTACTGTTTTTTTTACATTCTTTCTGAATATGGGAGTTCCTATTTTGCACAATGAGCTGGCACTAACGAAGCACAATTAAAGCTGTAATTATTGCTGTCAAAATAGTCATCAATTTCACCAAGATGTTTTCGATAGATTTTTGTAATAATTATTACTCAAGTGCTGCCTATAATTCTCAATTTTATATACACATTCAAAAACAATATTTTTCACTAAGAATATTGAAATATGAAGTCCAAATAGTAAATCAAAGATCAAAATGACTCCTGCTTTTCTGTAGTAGTAAAAAACCAGCTCCTCTATGCCTGGTATTGGGGCGACAACATCAGTATTTTGGCCGTCATAGGTGTTCCACATGAGCGGCATCGGGCGGGGAATGTAGTTCTACTGTCACATGGATTCCATATAATTAAGGGCAGGGAATGTAGTTCTACTGTCACATGGATTCCATATAACTAAGAAATACGAATTTAGATGTGGTGTCACCCTGTCAATGGGATGTTAATGCTTGCTCTTGAAGGTGAGTTTTCATAATGAATAATACTATATTCATCTAAAACATACCAAAAAAATACAAAAAGTGCGCCCCACTCAGCATAAAAACACCCGACTTTTTTACTTCCCCAACTTTGCGAACCTAATTATAGAAGTCTTATGTGTTTTTGTGCTGAGTGGGACCCACTTTTTTGTAATTTTTTTGATATGTTTTAGGTGAGTATAGTATTATCCTTTGATAATATATATAGAAAAAAGTAAAGCAAATGATTGAAATAGTTGTAATTGTGTCAGCTGAAGCTCTCTGCCTTTTTATTTGGTGATTGTTAACTGCAACTCGTAATTGGCTAGTCACACCCCAAAATCTTCTAATTTTTTGCGCCTTTTCGAAATACGCCTTGTACATGCAATTTCAGGAAAAGTGTTCACCACAAAAGTTGTAGATATTGACGAGATCTACAAATTTCGTGTTGAACACTTTTCCTGAAATTGCATGTACAAGGCGTATTTCGAAAAGCCGCAAAATCTGGGCATATTTCCAAAGTACGTCTTGTACATGCATTTTTAGGAAAAGTGATCAACACGAAAGTTGTAGATCTCGTCGATATTTACAACTTTCGTGTTGAACACTTTTCCTGATATTGCATGTACAAGGCGTATTTTGAAATGACGTGAAAAGTTGAGAGATTTTGGGGCGCGACTAGTAAAATAACGGGTTGCGGTTAACAATCACCTTTTATATCTAGGATGATTAATATTATATAATGTAAATAAATCCACATGTAGAAAAGATCTCTTTTTGTTCTTGTGTGCCATATAGCAAATGTTAATAAAACATTAATTTTAATGTGATTGTATTTAAGGAGTATAACATGGCTATTTTTTTGGCACAAATTCTTTGTATGAAGGACCCACTTATTTAGCTTATTCAGTTTGAATGTCAGTCATTGAATTCATAATTTGTTTTTATTTTCATTAAATGATTTATTAATTTATCCCTTGGCCATTGACGACCACTTTGCGCATATCAACATCATGCATGAATTTACCTGCACGACACTTCTATTGTGTTATAAATGTTTTAATTCTTTGTTTTTTAACATAAACCTAAATATAATTAATGATTCTGGAGAAAATTTTGGTGCAGCATGTCAATTTCTGGGTGGGTTTTCATGATTTCAGTTGGCTTCAATGCAGCTGCCAGGTCAGTTTTCATTTCTTGTATTTTTTTCTTCTAATTTCCTTCTTTTCTTTTTAAAGAAAACTTATCATTTTCGTTTCACGATTTTCTTTTATAGTTTTTGTCCACATTTTTATTTTTGATTACTGTTAGAAAAACTCATGTAAAGAGCCCATTATTGGACCCATTTTTCCTTTTCTCTTCTCTCCTCTTTAGTCTCACATCATGTATAGGATTGATTTTCTCTCCTTCCTCCTATATATTTGTATTCTCTCATTGTATTTACACACATAAGAAATATACATAAGTTTTCGAGCTCTTTCTACATGCTATCAGAGGCACCGATCCTCCTTGGGCGGCCTCTCTTTTCTTAACCGCCTACCTTGGACGGTCTCCTTCCTCGCTTGCGGTCTCCTGCGGCCTCCTGCGGCCTGCAACATTTGTCCGCTTCTCTTCCTTAGCCTCTCTGCTAACTGCGGCCTCTATCTCTGATTCCGCTCCTTCTTCCTCTCCGTGGTTCCACCCTCCTCCTCGGGCTTCTTATAGCCTCCTTCCTCTCTAACCCGTGGGCTCCACTTCTCCCAGTTGTTCTCACTCAGTCCGCTGTGGGCTCCTCTTATCCGTTGCGGGCTCTACTCGTCCGCTGCAGGCTCCTCTTGTCCGCTTCGGGTTTCTCTCATGCTCATTGCGAGCTTCTCCCTTAGACTGCTCTCTCTTATCTCTCGCGGTCTCTTGATTTATCCGGCCTCAGACTACTCCTAATCGCTGCGGGCTCTCCTCTCTACGGTCCGCTGAATTTGTCCCCCCCCCCTTGCGGACTGCTCCTGTCCGCCGCGGTCTCTCTCAACTCGCCACTTACGGTCTGCCTCTTCTGCTCGCCGCAGACTGTTTCAGTTCGCCGCGGACTGTTTCAGTTCGCCGCGAACAGCTTCTCCTCACATCTTGTCGCTTGAGTTCTGCTACTCGCGACCTCTTCCCGCTGCCTTCTCTATCCGCTCGAGTTATTCAACTCGCGACCTCTTCCTCTATCCGCTCGAGTTCTTCTACTCGCGGTTTCCTCTCCATGTCCGCTCGCTTCTTCTTGCGGCCTCCTTTGCTCTGACCGCTGCTGTGCTCACCCAGACCGTGCGGACTATCTTCTTTCCGCATTTTGGTCGCGGTCTGTCTGATCGCTGGTGTCCAGTGTGACCGTGCGAACTGTTGCTTTCCCACATTCTAATCGCGATCTTCTCCTTCCCTCCTTGTCGTGCGATCTCCGGCTCTTCTTGTCGCGGTGTCCCTCTCCTGCTGCTTCTATGGGCTCTTCTGTCGACTCCACTGGCCCGGCGGCTAGTCCGCCTACAGACCGCCCGGCTTGTCCTGCAGACCAGCCGGTTTGTTCTGCTGAAGTCCGCGACGAGCTGCGGATAACTATTATTTCTCTCTCTGGGAAGAAAAACTTTATCCCTTGGGTGCATTCTGTTAGACGGGTTCTTCAGGCCAAGGGTCTCTTTCCTCATCTTACTCAGGCACCTCCTTATCCTCTTACCGATGATTGGCTCCGCATTAATGGTCGCGTTCAGACTTGGCTCCTTAATTCATTGGATGGTGAACCTTATCAGATGGCTATGTACCACGGCTATGTGGGATGAGCTGCATTCCTTATACTCAGGCCGCGACAGCCTTCAGCATCTCTACGACATCCTCACTGATCTTCTCGCTCTCGACACTGGCGGGGCTTCAGATATGATCGCCTTTGTCGCTCGTGCCAAAACCCTTACTGAGGCCTGTGTATAACCCGTAATTCGTCAAGATCAGAAGTGTCCCAGAAGACGGCTATCTGCAGACCATTCGACGAGCCGTGGAGAGCTTGGGCGAGCAGAGACGAGCTGTGGAGAGCTTGGGCGAGCAGAGGCGAGATGTGGCAAGCTTGGGCGAGCAGAGGCGAGCTGTGGCGAGATTGGGCGAGCAGAGGCGAGTTGTGGCGAGTTTGGGCGAGCAACTCGCGAGTATGGGCGAGTATCCCTTGGAGCTCACTGCTAGTAGCTGGATACTCGCCTATACCCCCGCAGGATTTCTCTATAAATAGCCCCCCAAGGGTACTGGAAATGACACTTTTGGAAGCGGCCGAGGTCCCCCCAAGTGGATACTCGCCCAGTCCATGCCTGCCTAGTACCTCGCCCAGCCTTTTGGTTGCGGAGGGGAAGCTTCTTTCAAGCTTCCGGGTATGTGGTGGGACCTCCCTGCTGGAGCACTTGGGGTGTGCTTGTAGATAGTTTCCTTTCTTTCCCGCTAGCCACTTGAAATGCGACGTCTGATCGTAGAATCTGTAACCATAGGCTACATTGATCCTATTTCTGAGGTTGGGATTTTTCCCGGCTTCAACAGTCTGGATCCAGCATCAGCCGTCCACTAATGATCATGCTGCTCAATGCACTCAGAAGGAAGCTGCCTGCATTGTCATCATGATGGCCCGTCTTCCGTCTCACCTTCAGAGCATTCGAACTCATGTCCTGGCTTTTCCCACAACACCGTTTTTCTTGGATGTTTGCTCCATGCTTCTCCGCGTGTCACATCCTCCGGATACTTCTACTCCTTCTCCCCCGGCCCTTTTGCAGCAGGCCCCTTCGCTCCTACCGTCCCCTCCTACCTCTGCTCGAGGCGGACGTTCGGGATCTCAAGGCCGTAGGCGTGGTGGCCGGGGTCGGCCGAAGTGTTCCTACTGCCGGTAATACGGTCACCTTGAGGTGACCTGCTACCGAAAAATTGGTTATCCTCCTCGTCCGACGGCATCTTTTGTTGTTGATGCCCCCTCTGTCGCCCCTCCTGATCTTGAGGCCGTCCGTCTCCAGCTCCAGCAACTCCAGGGGCTCCTCAACCCACCCTCTGCCTACATTGACTCCGTCTCCAACACAGGTACTGCTTGTTTATCCACCAGTCTATGCTGGATCGTGCACTCGGTGTCACTCATCACATTACTTCACGACGACCTGCCTAGTACTCGGATTCTCTTCCGAAGTCTATCACTGTGTCCAATGGGGCGACGGTTCCCGTCTCCGGCTCGGCGGATCTCTCTCAACCCATCGATCTCTGATTCGCTCGGCTGTTCATGTTACGATCTCCCCGTTCAATTTACTCTTTGTTGGACGTCTTACTAGTGATCTTGATTGTTCTGTCATATTCACATCTTCTTCTTTTGTTATACATGATCGACGGACGCAGACTACCATTGGTAAAGGCACACTGCGGAACGGGCTCTACCTTATCGACGACTCTCCCACCATTCTCTCTTCGGTCTCTTCCACTGAGTGGCATCGACATCTCGGGCATGCCCCTCTGCCGGTCCTCCAGTGGGCTCTTCCTGATCTCTCTCTTCATCTGTTTCAGTGTGAGTCATGTATCTTCAGCAAGCAGTCGCATTTTTCTTTTCCTGCGCATTGTACTCGGAGCGCTGCTCCTTTTGATTTAGTTCATTCTGATGTATGAGGCCCTTTTAAGATTACAAGTATTTCTGATTTTCGTTACTTTATCATATTTATTGATGATTACTCTCGCACTACGAGGCTATACTTACTTCGTGATCGCTCCGAGCTTCCCTGTGTTTTTCGGGTTTTTGTCCTTGAGACCCGTACACAATTCCACACCACCCTTAAAATATTGCGCACCGATAATGCTCGTGAATACACCGGTCACGAATTTACCGATTTGTGCTCTGAATTCAGGATTATTCATAAAACATCTTGTGCCTACACACCCCAGCAAAACGGTGTTGCCGAAAGGAAGAACCGTCATTTACTCGATGAAGCCCGCTCCCTCATGCTTCAAATGCATGTTCCCAAGCCTTACTGGAACTTTGCGGTCTCCACTGCCTGCTTTCTCATCAACCGTCTCCCTTCCTCCGTCCTCCACTATGCTACTCCGTTCAGCCTACTGTTTCCCTCCACTTCGGCTTTTCCTCTACCGCCTCGTGTCTTTGGCAGCACCTGTTACGTCCACCGTCTGGGGCCGTCCTCGGATAAGTTGGATTCCCGGGCGGCTAAACACATCTTTGTCGGCTATTCGCGCACCCAAAAGGGCTATGTATGTTATTCTCCAGCTACTCAAAAGATCTCGGTCTCTGCTGACGTTACCTTTCGGGAAGATCAACCGTTTTTCCCTGCTCCTTTACCCGCTCATCTACCACCAGCTCCTTTCCCTCCATCCATCCTATGCCCGGTTATCCCCGTTACTACACCACCATCGTCGGTTCCACCTGCACCGGCTCCTGCTCCCTCCAAACCACCTGTTATCCACGTCTACACTCGTCGCCCTCCCAGTTTCGTTGCCCCTCTGCAGTCGACCTCAACCACGGATACTCCGTGTCCTGCTTATCAGGTACAACCCTCCACTGCTCATCCTCTGGCCAACTACGTCTCCCTCCATCGCCTCTCTCCCCTCCTGCACACATTTGTTACTTCTCTTTTGTCGGTTTCTATTCCTAACTTTGTGCAGGAGGCGCTTCAACATCCGGGCTGGCGGGCAGCCATGGAGGAAGAAATGTCTGCTCTCTGGGCTAACTAGACATGGAAGTTCAAATGAAGAAGCTCGATCTACAAGTATTTCTGGTCTTTGTCATCAAACATGCTGCTGATGAGACAATTGACCGTCTGAAGGCTCGTCTCGTGGCTCGTGGTTTCACCCAGAAACAGAGGCTCAACTATGAGGAAACTTTCTCTCTGGTGGCCACGTTCAATACCGTTCGCGTCCTCTTCTCTGTCGCTGTCCATTGCCAGTGGCCCCTATTTCAACTGGATATCAAGAATGCTTTCTTAAATGGGGATCTGCAGGAGACAGTGTATATTCAACAACCACCCGGGTTTGAGATCACGGGGGAGTCTCAGGTCTGCCGTCTTTTGAAGGCTCTGTATGGTCTCAAACAATCCCCACGGGCATGGTTTGACAAATTCAGTAAGGCCCTCCGTGATATTGGTTTTACTCGAAGCTCGGCCGACTTCTTGCTGATTACTCGTCACCAAACAACAGGAACGGTCCTTCTGTTAGTATACGTTGATGATATCATCATTACAGGAGATGACTCACAAGGGATACATGCAGTCAAACTACACCTAAGTTTCGTCTTTCAGACAAAGGATATGGGGCCCCTACGATACTTCTTTGGTCTTGAGGTTGGCAGACGGCCGGATGGGCTTGTCCTCTCTCAACGGAAGTATTGTCTCGACCTCCTTCATGATGCAGGTTATTCAGGTTGTATGCCGAGTGACACCCCTATGGATTTAAACCACAAGTTGTGCGCCCAGGCTTCTGACTCGGATCTCCTACTCCAGAATCCTGAATATTATCGTCGCCTCGTTGGAAAATTGATCTATCTCACGATAACTAGATTAGATATTTCCTTCGCTGTTGGTATTATCAGTCGATACATGCACTCCCCTCGAAGATCTCATCTTCAGGCTGTTGAACGCATTCTCAGATACCTTAAAACAACTTCTGTTCAAGGACTTGTTTACAAAACCTCTTCTTCAGCTCCAACATTGGTGGCATACTCAGATGCTGATTATGCTTATTCCCTTGATGACCGACGATCTACCAGTGATTTTTACACCTACTTTGGAGGACATTTGGTTGCATGGTGAAGTAAGAAACAAACGGTCGTTGCTCGATCATCAACTGAGGCAGAATACCGGGCAATGACATCTGTAGTGTCTGAACTGACGCGGCTTGAGAGTCTTCTCACTGATCTGGATATAAAACTACCTTCACCGGCTCTTCTCCTCTGTGACAGCCAAACTGCTATACATATCGCCAAGAACCTGGTCTTTCACGAAAGAACGAAGCACATCGAAGTCGACTGTCACTTCATCCGGGAGAAAGTTCAAATGAAGAAGCTCGATCTAAAGTTGGTTTCTAAAGTCAGGTTCCCAAAATTCCCAATTTTAATCTTTCTCTTTCTTTTTTTGTGCTTTTCAAGTGTGTCTTCGTCAGAAGTTGGTTTCTCGCACCGTGGAGGAACTGCGGAGGAAGACGGTCAGTTGCGCGCAGGAAGGAGGTGCATCGCGCATTGCGGTAGCAGGAGCATTGCGCGGGAATTGTGGCGCGTGCACACGTGCGAGAGAAGCATCGGATGCCACAACAACTGCTCGACGGAAGAAGAGTGGCCGGAGTTGCGTGCGGGAGACCGGCAGGAGGCGCGCACGGGAGTTGCGCGCGGGAGACCAGCAGGAGTTGCGCGTGGAGTTACGCGCGAGAGTGCGTCTCGTCGGGCTTGCACCGTGCTGCCGGAGTTGCGCACGCAGGAATTGCGCGCGGGAGATCGGCAGGAATTGCGCGCAAGAGTTGTGTGGGATTACGTCGGGAGGTCAGCTCTACAAATCGCGGGTTTCAGTTCTCTCAGCAGCGCTACACATCAGATCTCCTTCCTCGGGCTGCTTTCTCTGACTCTCTCATAGTGGACACCCCTATGGAGCTCCACCTCAGCTACGTCCAGATGATGGGGTTCCACTCTCTGATCCTGCTCGATACCTTCACCTCGTAGGGAGTCTCGTCTACCTCACCATTACTCGACCCAACATTGCACTTGCTGTTCATGTGCTGAGTCAGTTTGTTAGTGTGCACATCTCTGTGCATTATGGTCATCTGTTGCGGCTCCTGCGCTATCTCCGGGGGACGACCTCTCGCGGTCTCTTTTTCTCCAGCAGTAGTTCTCGACATCTACGTGCTTTCTCCGACTCCATCTGGGCTAGTGATCCTGTTGACCGCCGTTGTGTCACTGGTTTCTATCTGTTCTTGGATTCTTCACTTATTGCATAGAAGTCCAAGAAACAGACTGGTGTTTCTCATTCCAGCACTGAGGCTGAGCTTTGGGCCATAACTACCACCGCTGATGATATTATTTGACTTCGTTGGTTTCTTGAGGAGCTTGGTGTTTCTTCTTCTGATCTCACTCCACTTTACTGTGATAATATCGGTGTCATTCAAATTACTTTAAACTCGGTGAAACACTCACACTTTAAGCATATCTAGGTGGACGCTTTCTTCCTACGTGAGCATTATGGTAGAGGCACTTTTGCTCCCTCCTTTGTTCCTTCCAAGCAACAGATTGCAGATTTGATGACAAAGCCGCGGATGAGGACCCAACATGCCTATCTACTGTCCAAACTCTCAGTGTATGATCCCCCATGAGTTTGTGGAGTGGGGGTGGGGGTGTTAGATAGATGTACTTTATGTTAGTCGTGTTAGCCTAGAATCACCTTGGGTGTTAGGATCACTCTCCTTTATACATGCATATGTATTACGATTGTTTCAAGTGTTAATACAGAAATCTATTCTCCTATCACAACCAACCTGTGTTATGTTCACTATTTGGGTTTTCATTTAGGATTATAAGAGAAATTTTAAACCACATAATGTTTATCTTTGTACTTGCATGATGTTTTAATCTCAAAATTAGATATGGGAGCAGTGAGATTTAATGAGGAGCTTCTTATCTGTGTTATATTATTTTGAAGGAACTTCTTAACTTTTGCGCAACAAACAAACAAGTTCTTAATTGACAGACATTATCAAAGTATCTAAAAAAACATTAACAGCACAGTCTTATTTGTAATACTACTTATAAATTTAGATTATGTGTTCAATTCAAACAATTTTATTTTATCTAATTTGGATAATTGTTTGTCCAGTGTGCGTGTGAGCAATGAACTAGGTGCAGGCAATCCCAAGTCAGCCGCTTTCTCTGTGCTTGTGGTGACAATGATGTCTTTCATCATATCTGTTATCATTGCGATCATCATCATTTGCCTTCGCAACTACATAAGCTACATCTTCACCGAAGGCGAGAAGGTAGCTGAAGCAGTCTCTGACCTTTGCCCATTGCTCGCTGTCACCATCATCCTCAACGGCATCCAGCCAGTATTGTCCGGCAAGTGTTCTCCTTCTCAAGTATAAGCTTATGAGTGACAATCAAATTATGATTTATCTCTTCTCTTCTTTCTTTCAATTTTATTTTATTGTGGATGGAAGATTGACGTAGTTTGATAACTGAAGGTGTGGCTGTTGGCTGTGGATGGCAATCGTTTGTCGCTTATGTCAACGTAGGATGCTACTACATCATCGGCATTCCGGCGGGCGTACTTCTCGGTTTCGAGTTTGGCCTCGGTCTCGGAGCGAAGGTTTGATTTACATAAAGTATTAAATTGATGTAATTTGTAAGAAATGAAATAAATGTTGCATCTTGATTTAGGGTGAGTTTGTTTATGTAGAAATGGAGAAAGCCAACCTTGTATATATGTCCACTTGATACAAATACAAAGAATGAGTACATATATATAGATGAGAGAAAGAGAGAGAAAAGTCCTATACACAATGTGGGACTAAAGAGAGGAGAGAAAAAGCAATAAATGCTATACAAATGAGCCTAATGTTAAGTGGGCTTTTCCAACACTCCCCCGCAAGCTGGAGCGTATAGGTCATATGCACCCAGCTTGGACAAACATTGGTAGAACAGAGTGCTTGATAAGGCCTTTGTGAGGATGTCGGCAACTTGATCAGTTCCTGGAACATGCTTTAATTCAAGTTTCTTCAGTTGAACCTTTTCACGAACAAAGTGACAGTCAACCTCGATATGTTTTGTGCGCTCATGAAAGACCGGATTCTTTGCGATGTGTATGGCGGCTTGACTATCACAAAATAGAACAGCAGAGGAGGGGAGTTTTACTCCCAGGTCAGTGAGGAGACTTTCAAGTCATGTGAGTTCTGAAACAACTGAGGCCATCGATCTGTATTCAGCCTCTGCAGAGGAACGAGCCACCACAGCTTGTTTCTTACTCTTCCAAGTAATAAGATGCCCACCAAAATACGTACAGAACCCACTAGTTGACCTTCGATCGTCCAGGGAACCCGCATAGTCGGCATCAGAATAGGCAACCAATGCGGGAGCAGAGTCGGAGGTTTTGTAAACCAGCCCTTGGCCTGGAGCTCCCTTAAGGTATCGGAGAATCCGTTCAACCGCTTGGAGATGAGAAGCCCGGGGGGCATGCATGAACCTACTGACAACCCCAACTGCAAATGATATATCTGGCCTTGTGACTGTTAGATAGATCAACTTGCCCACAAGGCGTCGATAGTATTCCGGGTTCGGAAGTAGCAAATCGTCATCCGAAGTATGAGCGCATAATTTGTGATTTGCCTCCATCGGGGTACATGCTGGCTTGCAACCAGACTGACCAGCATCTTTGAGAAGATCGAGACAGTACTTTCGTTGGGAGAGTACCAACCCGTCCGGCCGCCGGGCGATCTCGAGACCAAGGAAGTAACGAAGTTTCCCCAGATCTTTAGTCTGAAAAACAGTGCTCGGGTGTTGTTTGACGTCTTGAATCCCCTTTGAGTCATCCCCGGTGAGAAGGATGTCGTCAACATAAACCAACAGAAGAACGGTGCCAGTGGCCCGGTGTCGGGTAAAGAGGGAGAAATCTGCAGAGCTCCGAGTGAACCCCATGTCCCGAACCACCTTGCTAAACTTGTCAAACCACGCCCGTGGGGACTGTTTGAGACCATAAATTGACTTTTTGAGAAGACAGACCCGAGACTCCCCCGTGGTCTCAAACCCGGGCGGTTGGCGCATGTAGACAGTTTCCTGAAGGTCGCCATTCAAAAAGGCGTTCTTGATATCAAGTTGATGAAGAGGCCAGCGGCGGTGTACCGCGACGGAGAGAAGAACGCGGACAGTGTTAAGCTTGGCCACCGGAGAGAATGTTTCCTCATAGTCGAGGCCCTCCTGTTGTGTGAAGCCCCGGGCCACAAGACGGGCCTTCAGACGGGCAATAGTGCCATCCGGAGCATGCTTGATAACGAAGACCCATTTGCATCCAACCGGGTGCTGACCGGGAGGTAAGGGAACCAAGACCCAGGTCTGGTTGGCCCAAAGGGCCGTCATTTCTTCGTCCATGGCAGCCCGCCAGCCAGGATGGTGAAGCGCCTCCTGCAAAGAGTTAGGGACTGAAACAGAAGATAAGGAGGTGGCAAGGTGAAGAAGAGAGGGGGAGAGGCGATGGAGCGAGACGTAGTTCGCCATCGGATGAGCGGTGGAGACGGGAGCCGGAGCAGCAGGGAGCAGAGCACCAGAGGGCGAAGCCGACTGCAGAGGAGCCACAGAATGAGGAGAGCGACGAGAATAGACCCGGATAACCGGGGGTGGTGGACGGACCGGAGGTGGTGAAGGGAGAGAGGCTGAGGAGTGAGGAGCAGGAATGATAGGACGAACGACGGGAGCGGGAGGCAGAGCGATATCCGGAGCAGGGAAGAACGGAAGATCTTCACGGAAAGTTACGTCAGGCGAGACAGAAACCTTGCGGGTAGTAGGCGAATAACATACATAACCCTTCTGAGTGCGCGAGTACCCGACAAAGATCTGCTTGGTGGCACGAGGGTCCAACTTGTCCGTGGAGGGACCGAGGTGGTGAACGTAGCAGGTACACCCAAACACCCGTGGTGGAAGAGGAAAAGGCGAAGTTGTGGGAAAGAGGAGGCTGAAGGGAGTAGCATACTGGAGGACGGAAGACGGGAGGCGGTTGATGAGGAAGCAAGCCGTGGAGAGAGCGTAGTTCCAGTACGGTTTGGGGACCTGCATTTGAAGCATAAGCGAGCGAGCGACATCAAGAAGGTGACGATTCTTGCGCTCGGCGACACCATTCTGTTGTGGAGTGTACGGACAGGAGGTTTGGTGAAGAATGCCGAATTCAGAGCAGAGAGTGGCAAACGTATGGCTGGTGTACTCCCGCGCATTGTCTGTACGAATAGTGCGAATAGGCGCAGAGAACTGAGTGCGGGTCTCGAGGATGAAAGCCCGGAATACGCGGGGAAGTTCAGAGCGATCCCGAAGGAGATATAACCATGTCATGCGAGAGTAATCATCAATAAAAGTAAGAAAATAGCGATAGCCAGAAATACTAGTAACTTTGTACGGACCCCATATATCGGAGTGTACTAAAATAAAAGGAGCGGAGCTCCGAGTACAATGAGGGGGAAAAGAAGAACGGGGCTGTTTGCCCAAAATACATGTGTCGCAACGAAAAGCAGGGAGAGTGACATCAGGAAGGGCCTTCCGGAGGACTGGAAGAGGAGCATGTCCCAGACGGCGATGCCAATCCGAAGAGGAGGTAGATGCGAGGACAGTAGGAGAGTCGTCAAGGAGATAGAGCCCATTCTGCAGTCGTCCTCTACCAATGATAGTCTGCGTCTGCTGATCCTGTATGAGAAAAGAAGAAGAAGTAAATGTCACTGAGTAATTAGAATCAGTAGTAAGGCGACCGACAGAGAGTAAATTGAAAGGAGAGCCCGGAACATGTAGAGCCGAGCGTAGGAGGAGAGAAGAGGTGAGAGAAATATCAGCACATCCAGATACGGGAACCGACGCTCCATTAGCAACAGTAATGTACTTCGGGTGAGGTGAAGACAAGTACTGTGGTGGCTTAACAGAGGTGATATGATGAGTGACACCAGAATCAAGGATCCAGCGCGGGCCAGAGGAGAGGCAGGCGATACCTTCATTGGAGAGAGAGGCAGCAGAGGCAACCGAGGCAGGCGGACGGCTGAGCAAGCCATGAAGGTGCTGGAGCTGAAGACGAACCTCGTCGAGCTCAGTACGAGAGGAGGCAGAGTCGGTAGTAGCAGCAGAGGCATGTGGACGAGGCGGACGGCCATGTTTGCGAAAGCAAGTGGCCTCAAGATGACCAACTTTACCACAGAACGAGCATTGAGGCCTAGACCGGCCACCGCGACCCCGGCCGCGAGAGTCAGAGCGGCCACCACGGGCAGAGGGGGGAAGAGGTAGTAAGGGAACAGGTGCCTGTTGAACAAGAGCCGGAGACGGAAGTCCGGGAACATCCGGAGGCGGGGAGACTTTGAGAAGCATTGAGCACACGTCAGAAAAGGACGGTGTAACAGTAGAGGAGAGGATGTGAGCCCGGACACTGTGAAGATGAGGGGGTACCCGGGCCATCATCATGGCGATACCCACAGCTTCCTTCTGGGTACGTTGAGCAGCGAGATCTAGAGTGGGAGGCTGATGGTGGATCCAAGCCTCAACCAGAGACCGGGCTTGAGCAACAAAGGATGTCAAGTCGGTGGCGTCACTGCTGTCAAGGGCCTGGAGAGCGGTGATGATATCATAGAGATGGTGGAGACTATCTTTGCCGGAGTAGAGGGTGTGTAGCTCGTCCCACATGCCTTTGGCCGTCTCATGATACATGGCCAGACGATAAGATTCGCCATCAAGAGAGTTGAGGAGCCAAGTCTGCACACGCCCATCATTGCGTAACCACTCCTCAGTAGGGACACCAATAACGGTCTGAGTCAGATGATGAAGGAATCCCTTGGACTGAAGGACACGGCGAACTGAGTGTGCCCATTCCACAAAGTTCTTCTTGCCATTGAGCGAAATTGTGGTGATCCGGAGCTCGTCTCGGACTTCTGGTAGAGAGGCCGGGCGTTCAGGAGGAACTGCCGTACCGACGGAGTCTGCAGAGGTAGACATGGAGGCCGCAGCGAGCTTGAAGGAGGCCGCAGCGAGCTGGAAGGAGGCCGCAGCGAGTTGGATGAGACCGCAGCGGGCTGGAGGCCGCAGCGAGCTGGAGAAGACCGCAGCGGTCTGGAGGCCGCAGCGAGCTGGAGAAGACCGCAGCGAGCTGGAGGCCGCAGCGAGCTGAAGGAGGCTGCAGCGAGTGGGAGGAGGTCGCAGCGAGCTGGAGGAGACCGCAGCGGACTGGATGCAGCAGCTAGAGGAAGCAAACAGAGAGCGGATTGGGAGAGGACGCGGCGACCTGGATGAGGTCGCGGCGAGCTGGAGGATGATGCGGGCTGGTTCAGGTCGCGGCGGTCTGGGTCAGACCGCGGCGGACAGGAGAGAACTGATAAGAGAGGACACGCCGGGGCTGACTTGCGAGCTGGCGGGCTGGCGGGCTGGCGGGCTGGCGAGCTGGCGAGCTGGCGAGCTGGCGAGCTGGCGAGCTGGCGAGCTGGCGAGCTGGCGAGCTGGCGAGCTGGCGAACGCAGTGCGAACGGCGGATGAAGGAGACCAAGGAGAGAGGTCGCCGAGGTCGCGGCGGACAGGAGGAGGCCGCAGCGGACAAGAGGAAGCAGTGGACCCCACAGGATGGCTATAAAAGGAGGGGGCCTGAGGAGAAAGGGAGAGGGGGGGACGAAGTGGATCCACGGGAGAGAGGCAGCGGACAGGAAAAAGTGAGGCCGCAGGAGAGATGCGACTAGAGGGTGCGGACTGGACAAGGGAGGCCGCAGAGACCACAGGCTGCTGGGCGGACAGTAGAGGGAGTCCGCAGGAGAGTCGAACCTGGCTCTGATACCATGTAGAAATGGAGAAAGCCAACCTTGTATATATGTCCACTTGATACAAATACAAAGAATGAGTACATATATATAGATGAGAGAAAGAGAGAGAAAAGTCCTATACACAATGTGGGACTAAAGAGAGGAGAGAAAAAGCAATAAATGCTATACAAATGGGCCTAATGTTAAGTGGGCTTTTCCAACAGTTTAAATAAAGGTGAGTAACATTTGAAAAATTGAAAAATCAAACTTTAGTTTTGGGGTGTGTGCAGGGAATATGGACTGGTATGATTGGGGGAACATTCATTCAGACTGTCATTCTGCTGTGGGTTACTTTCAGGACTAATTGGAACAATGAGGTGCGATTCTGTTCTCTTTTCATATTTTTAATATTTTATTATAATTTTTTTCCTTAATCTACCGGTTAATTACTTGTCATGCCATTTACCATTCTTATATAGTAGAATAATTCTTTATGTTTGCTTCTTCAACAAAAAATTGTTGTTCCATTGAAAATTTCCAGCCCAAATCTAATGAAAAAAGCAAAAATTAAAAGGAATAAAATATTAGTATTCACACGCATACAAATCAATACATTTCTCCCTTATATATACACACAAGAGGGAGACCTAAAAACAGAATCTGAGACGTGTGATTAATCTCAAAAGGAGGAGGCCACTGACGACACACCAATTTGTACTATTTGCACACCAAATTACAACACTCCCCCTCAAGATGGGCGAAAGATATCCACTAAACACATCTTGTCACACAATCTGCATAAATCCAGTGAGCTAAGTCTTTTGGTTAGACAAATAACCACATGTTCTTTTGTAGCAATATGTCTCAGCTTCAGCATCCTACCATTCAGCTTTTCTTTGATGAAGAACATACCGATCTTTATATGTTTGGTTTTATCATGTTAGACAGTATTGTTAGCAATGCTAATGGCTGACTGGCTATCTCGCCACAATGTCATCTGTTCGGCTTGATCTTTCTTGAGTTCTCTCAGCTGAGCTTTCAACCATAACTACTCCCCTACACCTAAGACCATGACCCTGTATTCTGCCTCAGCTGTAGATCTCTCAACTACAGTCTATTTCCTGTTTTTTCAGGAGACAAGGTTGCCCTAACATGCAATATCCCGATGTGGATCTCCTGTCATCTGCACAGCTAGCCCAATCAGAGACAAATAGTCATCGATATTCATGTCTTTCAAAAGATCAGTCCCTTTTTTGGTGCACTCTTTATGTATCTAAGAATCTGATACACCAAAATACCTCAACCTAGTTTAACTATCAATCAACAGTCTGGTTGGGCCCTACGATAAGAAGTAAACTAAGTCACGGTACTAAAACTTGTACATAGCAAGCATAGTTAAAAGTTTTAAAAGAAAGCTTACATCAGGAGTAAAGTTAAAAAAATTATGGGTAAGAGTGTACCTCAATTTCTAAATTCACAGAGCCATCTAGAACTGAAATATGCTATGAAACCGAAATACTAAAACTCTAGAATAGTCTCGCACATTAAAGTATAAATGAAGTACAAGTACATAATGTCTGAATATGAAATAAAAGTACAACAAGAGGGACGTACAACTGAAAGGAACTATGACGATGAAGATCGCTCCGCCTAACCTATGTGAATCCCCTGACTTGAGACCCATGTAAAAAGAGTTTCCAGCTGGGTCAGGCCCACTAGAGAGTAAGAAAGACTACTCTCTGCGACACTAAAAAAATATAACTTTTCTTATATAAAAAAAATGTAACTTTGAGTACTATTAATTTTGTCATTTTGTACTCTTGATTTGTTCATGCATTGACTTATTATGAGTTATGTCTCATTTTTTGTTTCCTGCTGGCTAATGATTACTGGAGTTTCTGAAATATGTTTGTTATAAGTTCTAGTGGATTCCATTATTGTCTTATAAAATTTTGTTATTAATGGCGAATACACACAAACTGAAAACTGGAGTTTGGGTGGCAAACCTGATGGTGACTTGAACTGAGTGTCCCTCGACAGCAACACAGACTCATGTCTAAGAGGTATGATTATCTTATTAAATCTTATTATTAATGACGACTGCGCACAAACTGAAAATTGTAGTCTAAGTGGCAAACCTGGTGGTGCCTTGAACTGATTGTCACTCAAGAGGAACATAGACTCCTGTCTAAGGAGTTCCATGTCTGACTGGCTATCTCACCATAATGTCTCCTTATTATGCGTGTTAGTTCTTTTTTAAAATTTCAAAACGCGATGAGATTATATTATGTAAAATTTTCCCATTACGTAATACTAATTAAATTATATAGTGTTGATCGTAGGGAAACTAATTACTCTGGCACCAAGACAGCGCCAACAAAATTCACTTGTGAGTGGACCCTGCATTTTAACTTTTTTTACAATTAAAATACGGTTGTTGCATACACTGCATCCAAGTGCCCCTCCCTGGGATTGTGCAATAACAGACAACTACACCCACAACAAAAGATATAGCAGAAGGGGTGTGGCTCAAATAGATCAGGCGATCTACAAGCCTCTGATAGCTCTCTTTATCAATTGGCTCTCCCACCTCAGCGTTGAGCTTAGAATTCTGATCAATAGGAGCAACTTCAGGCCTGCACCCCAGCATGCTCGTCTCTTTGAGAAGATCTAACACAGATTTTTATTGAGATAGAATGATTCTCTCTGCACCACGAGCTACTTTTATCCCAAGGAAGTATTTTAGCTGCCCAAATCCATCACTTCGAACTCTTTGCCCAATCTCATATTTAGCTGAGCAATTTTCATCTTGTCATCGCCCATAATTAATCATGTCGTCCATATACACAACAAGTATTGTAGTGTGATCTCCACTCTGCCTAAAGAACACGGTATGACCAACATTGATCTATTGATATCTCATGTTAACCATCGTTTTTCTAAACATGTCAAACTAGACTCGTGGAGATTGCTTTAGCCCATACAGGGATTTTTTTAGTCTAAACACCTTGTCTACCGTTTGTTTTGTGTCAAAACCTGGTGGCACCTCCATGTATAATTCTTCCAATAGATCTCCATGAAGAAAGACATTATTTACGTCAAGCTGGTGCAATTTCCATCCCCCGTTTGCCGCCAAAGATATTATTACTCATACCATGCTCATTTTTGTGACAGGTGCAAATGTCTCATCGTAGTCGATTTCACAAGTCTGATTATAATCTTTTGCTATCAATCGAGCCTTGTAATGCTCAACTTGACCCTCTGGGTTTTACTTTTCTCCAATGCGCCAAGTTCTTTTAGCATTGCAACTTTTCATTGTGGATCCTTCTTATCAACCTGCCAACACTTGAGAATAAAAACAATGTTCAAAGATGTAATGAATGTTCCATGTACGGGGAATATATGAGAGTAGGAAATAAATTTGGTAATATCATGTGAGAAGCCATATCGATCAGGTGAGACTCCCGCATTCTTGCGGGAACTCCGTCTTACCGACAAGGAAGTGGAAGTAGGAGATGGGAGGTTATTTTACCTAGGATATCTGAACTTGTGGTGGATGGTGCAGGTGTCTCGGGGATCTGAGTAGGCAGATGCAAGGGACTTGGCACAGGTGACATTGTAGGCATTGTAGTCTCACTTTGCTACCTTATTCTTATATACACTTTTAACTCTTCCTGAGTATGTGGTCCATCATCAACATATTCACTCTCCTCAAGAACCGTCACCTCGATTGACTCTGCTTCCTTTTGGCACAGGTGACAACGTGATACTCACTATCCGTCTCTCACTACCACAACTATCATCCCCCTCTTGTCTCGTATTTTTTATACCGAGTGATTTTCCAAAAGGCAAGTCAATTGAAGAGGAGTAATATGATTCAAGCTCTCTAAATGTGGCATCCATACTGACGAATAATTTTCTCTCAACCGGACTCCAACATACATATCCCTTTTTAGTAGTTGAATACCCAACAAAAATACACTTTGGGTCCCTTGGATCAAATTTTCTCACATTTGGTCTTTTGTTATGCACAAAGAACATATAACCAAAGGTCCTGAGGGGAAGAATATCTTCACTCTTCCTTGACAGTATCTCAATTGGATACTTCTGATCCAATACTTGCGAGGGCATCCGATTGATTAAATAGGCTGTTGTTAGCATGGCTTGTCCCCACAAGTACTTTGACACCTTCATTATTATCATCATACTTCGAGTTACTTCAGATGGTTCCTGTTCTTCCGTTCCGCTACTCAATTCTTCTCTGGTATGTATTAAGTAGTAGTTTGATGTTGTATTCCTTGTGAGGACAGGTACTCTTCAAACACCCTGTTTGTGTACTCTGTTCCATTGTCAGACCTCAACACATTTACGACTGCACCATGTTGAGTTTGAACCCCTTTATGAAAATCCTTGAAGCAAGTAAAATAACACTTTTGTTTTTCATTAGGTAAAACTAAGTTACACGAGTGAAGCAATCAATAAAAGGCACAAAATACCAAAATTCATTCACAGTAGATGCGGGACATGGTCCCAAAACATCATAATATACTAGATTAAAAAGATAAGAACTCATAATACCCATAATTGGAATAAGAGTTTCTGGTATGCTTTCTCAGTTCGCATGCATCACATACAAATTTGTTATAATTAACTTTCTCAATAAAAAATGAGATACATCTGTTTGATAACAGGAAAGGAAGGATGGCTCGGAAGTCGGTGATGAAGTAGGAGTAAGTCCTCTACGCATCTTCTACCCCTTGCAACGTCCTCTACTAGTGTTGAAAGAGTTGATTCCATACTTTCCTTATTTAGGTACCACAAGCCACTATCTCATGTGTCAGTCCCAAGTCTCCTGTTAGTCTTCTTTTCTTGGAAGATCACCTTTGGGATATCAAACATGAAAGGAAAGAGCATGCAGAACATCGAACATAGTTAAAATGTTGATACATTGCACAATACCCTTTCCAACCACTTGCCGAGCAGTGTCATCGTTGTTAGGGGAGTGTATGAAAGGAATTTCTTTGCATCCCCAGTAACATGTTGAGAGACACCTGAGTCGACTATCCAATTTATTGATCAAGTGGTGGATGTAGATGCGAGAGCAAGTGCATTATAAGTACTTGTGGCTATGTGAGCAAAATAGACAATGTTACCTCTGGATGAAGCTGTAGTGAGTGTGTCATCCATCGTACCAGCTTACTTTTTCCGCATTAGTTGAGAGTAGGCATCTACAATCCTCTGCTCCTTTGAGTAACTTGCATCAACCATATTTTTTTTGTCTCCTCGTCTACGATCATTAGATTTGCTCGGTATTTTTCTCTACCACCTTTACGACCCCTACGACCGCAATCACGACTTCCAAAGTGACCCTGTCCACCCGTATCTTGCTCCTTTGGTGGTTTTGGGCAAGCCAGACAGATATGATCTATCTATCCACAATTGTAATATCGTCGTGCCTCGCTCTTGTATCCCATGTGCCCTAAATCGGTAACAACTAGAGCCGATGTCACCACTGGAAGAGTGGTTGCACCAGACTAGAGCTTAATCCTGCTCTCATTTTACATCATGACTGAGATCGTCTCATCCAGGGAAGAGATTTTTTGCTTAGCAAGCAGAATTGCACACCTTGGCTCAAATGTCGGGTTCAATTCTCTCATAAAATACATAGTCTGCCTCTGAGCATCTTGCTCCCCTTTTTTTACACTCAAGATTTTTGCAGCTTGCGGCTGGAGAAAAATGATCATAGTCGGGCCATAGTCGCTCCAGATCTACGACATACTTCTGAATCCATTGATATCCCTGCGCAATCGTCTTTATCTCTCTCTCAATCTGAAAAATTTTCTTGTTATTGTCGACTCCATCATAGATTCTCTGCAACTTTTTCCCCAAACATCACTCATTGTCTCTGTCATCCACTGTGACAGCGATAGATGCGACCATCGAGTTTAGAAGCCAAGTGTGGAGCAGGCTATGCGCAGTATTTCACTTGTTCTATCCATCTGATTCCTTCTCTGGCTCAGCCTTCTCACCAGTAAGATAGCCATCCAAATTCCATTCAAAGAGCACCCTCTTCACTGGACGAAACCAGCCTAAGTATGTAACTGATCCATCGAGTTTTAGCTCCACAGGGGAAGATCCAGATTCATTGGAGGCGACAACGACTGGGCCGAGACCTCACCTTTGTACATCCGCAAGAACTTAAAAAATACTTTTAAGTCCGCCTCCTCCATTTTGGCGACCAATTTCTCCATGAGTACGCACAACTCTTAGATTATTTATTTATCCTCTTATTTTTCCCTTCCTTCCGCACTACTGCACCATTGATTCCTCGTAAATCGTAGAGACCCGCTCGCTCCTGTAGCCGCCCGCACACCGATGCAGCTCCTACAAAGATGAAAACGCAGCCGAGAAAACCCTCCTACGAAAATGATGATGCTCCTATGCGCCCTCTGTCGCTCAGCACGTTGCCGCAATTGTGCGCATGCGGCAACACCTTCCGCGCGCGCAGCAACTCACGCAATTGGTGCACAGAAATTCTGGCGGACTATGTGAGAAGCCCCCGTACTCACCGCACTTTGCTTCTTCCTTGCAAACGCACGCGGAAATTCTTCTGTCGTGCTCTCCTCTGACTCCCACAATCGGTTCGCAAAAACTCCCTCTGCGCACGCGAGAACCCCCAGAGTACCCACATTGTGTTTATTCCCTCTGCGCACTCCTGTAATCCTCATGCACACGGATCCTTCTCCCTTCTCTTGTGCATGACGATCCAAGAGCAACTCCGATCCTTCTCTTGTGCGCGCTGCCTCTACGAGATCGTCGCAGTCTAGCGAACTACATTCCGCCGCGAACGCCTCTTCCTACGTGTACCTTCTCCCAACACTGAGCAGTGCGATGTTCCTTTCCCCACACTACCAGGAAAGGAAAGGAGGGAAAAAACAGCGGGCTGAAATCTCGGGATTTGTGGGGACCACTTTTTTTCTTTTTTTTTTCTCAAACCCGCCTCTGATACCAAGTAAATATTAAAAAGAATAAAATCTTATTATTCACAAACATACAAATCAATACATTTCTCCCCTCTATATACACACAAGAAGGAGACCCAAAAATAGAATCTAAGATGTGGGACTAATCCCAAAAGGAGACCCCTAACTGCACACCAATTTGTACATTTGCACACCAAATTCCAACAAAAAATAGGAGAAAACTTAACATTAAGGCATTACTATGACTCAAATTTTCTCATAAAATATAAATAAATAAATAATTAGAACTATATTTTCACTGTGCAAAAAGGAAGGATAAATTTGTATTTTGCTCAGTTCTCCTTTTTTTAAAAAAATGATTAGGTGTAAAATAACTTAAATTGCAAATTCAATTTTTGTAGCTATCATTCCAACTTTCATTTACTCTTCCTATTTTTAGGCTATGCAAATGCAATTTATTTCATAATTTCTTACTAATTATGAAATGCAAATAATAGCAGACCTCGCTATAGTTATAGTGGGATAAAGGCTCAAGTGTTGTTATGAAATGCAAATAAATACACTTTCCTTTGACAATTCCCTGCTAACTTCAATGAAAATAGTATGAAAATTTGTCAGGTTATCAACTATTGTCCCTCATTGCCCAAAATAAATAAATCAATAAGATAGGAAAAAAAACTCACTCCATTTTTCTTTAGTCAAGCAAGTAGCCAAGAGCTAATTTCAATTCAATTCCTTTATCATATCTGTTAGGAGAGAACTAGAGAGAAAGAGACTAAGAGAGAACTAGAGAGGAATTAAGGTTTGAAAAGGAGGAGAGAAATATCTTGGATATTCTTCAATGCCCCCAAAAGACAGAGCCCCCGGGTATAAATATACCTGGGCCCAAGAGGGGCAGGCCGGCCCCTCCCACGGGGCTGAACCGGGTGGGTTCAGCCCCAATCCTCCGGCTTTAGAGAGTGGGGGCTGAACCGGATGGTCCAGCCCCGTTGCAACCTGTCGTCGTCTTCCTCCTGCGAGCGTATGTACGCCCAAAGAACTGAGTCATATTCGGGGCGTAACAATATCCAACTTAAAATTATTCCTTCACCACTCTTTTTTTTTTAATATTATTATAACTTTTATATTTTGTACTGTGTCGTTTAAGTTGACTTCTATATGGTCCTTTTAATTGAGCAGAATTGAGACTTCAGAATTGGAGGTTGAATACAATTGAAAATGACCTACAATTCTAATTTTAGACCTCCAATTCCATCCAAATGAACAGAGTGTAAAAGTTATTTTGGCATGTACTCTAAAGATCCTCAAGCATATACTTCTACCCCCAATGAAGCTGAACCTACTTGGTTCTCTTAATCTCAGTATACCTAAATGGAGATACAACCCTTAAAACCATTTTGAAATAGACCTCATCTCACTTCCCATACTATATGGTGGTAATGTTTCCATCATTTACCTTACTGCCACTCACTTTTTCCATGCTCACACCATACAAATTGGAATGTATGATTATTTTGTACGAGAGCGGCTGGGTCGTAGATATTTCGAATGATGTAATTTTCATAATATTCTTTGTTTTTGGAACACTACAGGTTCAACAAGCTCAACAGAGACTGGATAAATGGGAAGATAAGAAGCAGCCACTTCTTGCCAATGAGGGTTATTGAAGGTGCAGGATTTATGATAATTTATGGATTTTTGAGTTTTTCTATTCTTTCTTGTATCTCCCATTCTATGTTTCTAGCCTTCTAAATGGACATTTATATATAGATGTGGAACTTATGAATTTTTTTTTAACTTTTATTTTTAAGTCAATATCAGCATGCCCCATTGTGGGATTACTGAATTGTTATATGCAGATTAGTATTGAAAAATGAAAAATTATTATATGCTGACATATTTATTATTTGCAGATCAGGGCAAATTTTTTTAAAAAATCATGTTTATATCTATGCCCTATCTGAAGAAAGTTTCATGTTTACACTGTACAAAATGATATCTTTGGAGAACTAGAAATGTATCGAACATTCAAAAAGGGCAATTGACAATATGCACCTCAACTTTTAAATACTGCAAAATGCACCCTTTATTTAAAAAGACCGGTAAAATGCTAACCCCCATCAGGGTGCAAAGTGTCAGCCTTTTTTTCTAATTCCGGATTGTATTTTGCAATATTTAACAATATTAGGGTGTGTCACTTTAAGCTCCTTCAATCGGCCTTTGCCAAAAGAACGTTAAAGAAAGTTATGTTGTAACTTGTTGTAACTTGTTGTAACATGTAAATTTTACTATAAAAATTTACGAAGTTATTTTGGCCATCTTCTTTAGTGCTGTTGTATTTCAAAACAAGTTGCATTAACTTTTCATGAATGCATAAGCTGAAAAACATGTTGTAATAGTAAATGAAAGAATATTAGTAAACATTATGCCCGCTTGACATTGGCATGAGGGATGTATGGGGATGCAGGTGGGTTGGCAGGGGAGATGCTTGGAGCCTCAAGGGTACTCAGGCTTTGGGGCTTGTCTGGACCGGACGAAGGAATCGCCACCTTATATGTAGGGAGGCTGCGCGGTTGGCACTAAGTTGAAGAGTTGCTACGTTAGTCGTAGAACACGTCGCTGCACCTGCACGGAACGAAGATTGAAGGGTTCTGCCATTTTTCGCACCAGACGGACGAACGCAAGAGCGTCGCCCGTCTCTTTTACTTTTGGGTTAAATGTGATTTGCATATAACATTGGCATGTAATAAATATCAACAAGCCTACACTTACATAATTGATGTTTAAGTTCAATTTAAGTATCAACAAGCCTACACTAAATAAATACACAAGGCAATATGAATTTCTCAATGCAAAGACCATCTTCAGAGAAATTATTTGACGTAATGTGGTATTATTAAAAAAAATCCAATGTGATTTTTCAGTGAATATTATAGAGACCGCATATAATTTGGAATATTGACGTTTTAAGTTCAATTTAAGTATAAGAATGTACTATTTACAAAATTTACATATTTTTGTATGTTTGTGTATTTGTTGATATATGCTTAGGTATTTATAATTTGGTTTCTGTGATATTTGAGCATCCTTAAGCTCAACAATTTTCCTCCAATTCTAATATGTTTATTGAGTTGTCTTTGTTAGAGCTTTTTTGCCCGATAGGCACTCTCCTCCATCATTAGTATTATCAACCCCCCCCCCCCCCCCCCCCCCCCCCCCCCCCCCGGCACTCTCCTCCCTCAGTAGACCATTCTCGATTATCAAACCGCCCTCGTTGGATTTAGGATGTTACACGTGCAATACACCCCCACCAAATATCATATAAGCTTGGATAAGATTGCAAATATCTTTGTTTCTTTTTTATTTATTTTTTAAATATATATATAATAGAAAATTCAATAAACATATTGCAGAGATTAATTCAATGCACCTATTTAAGGGGTGGTTAAACTTTTTTTGTGGCTAATTATATGTTTCATGCTGAAATGTTACAATTCAATAAACATATTGCAAAATTCGACTTTTTTTAGTCTCTCATTTTTGTAATCCTTTCTATCGACTTTGTTGTGCTTACGATGAATACATTATGTTTTTAACATTATAGTGGTTATAACTGTCCTTCAAAATTATTTTTTTAAAAAAATTGAATAGAGTTTTTTAGGTAAGATGGGGCATTTTTGAGTGACGACTCATTATTGCCGTGTTCACAATCGCTGCCACCATGCCAACCGGACCCTCAGTCAATAGCACGAAATGGGCGGAACTATAATCAAATGTTCTATATTTTGATACATGCAAAAGAATATTGATCTTATGTCAAGTTCCTTCATATATTTGCAACAAATGTTTTTATTCATAATTGTGGAAAGATATGAGAATGAAAGTATGAGGTTCTTTCAGTCTGTGCGTGCTGAGATTTGTCTCCTAGGCTTTGTTTTGCACGGTTTTTTCGTTCTGGTGAGTTTGGACAAAAAAAATTTATGCCGCCATCATAATAAAATTCATGTTTGACAATACAAGGACAAATTTTCGGAATAGCCTTGTAATAAATCAAAAGTATAAAAAGAGCCTCCTTTGAATAACCCTTACCATAGTAGCCACTTTTACAAAATCAGTACAGCGAACAGAAATTGTCAGCGATAAAGATTAATCATGGCTGGTTTTGAAAAAATTAATTATGTAAAGCGCACAGGTTTAGGAAATAAAATTTATTGCTACAACTCGTGATTCATGTTAAAACATCGCGATTGATATCCGCACTACAATATTGGATATCCGCAAACATTTGATATCCGCATTACAGTTTTCAAAAAAATTATATCCGCAAACACATTTGTTATCAACAAACAAAAAAATTTGAAAAAAATTAACAACTTAACAAACAATGATTATTTAGCGGGGATGATTTATTTCGAACGGTTTAAATTAAATAAGGTCGGTCGTCGCCGTGCCACACGGTCGTGGCCGCGGAATCCCGTGACTGGACCAGAAAACAACTTGGAGGTATGCAATGATTTCCCTATTTTGTAACTTATACTTCAATATTGTGTAAACAATATATATTAACTTGGGTTTTTTCTTATAAAAATTTTCAGATTGAATAGGAGGAGAACGAATGACTAAGACAAGAAAAATTAGTGCTTCCAATTTGTGATTATCAATGACTATCTTCTACCCTAACGATTGCATGTTTCAATTACTTTGAGTTAATATTTTGGACTATTAAAGGACTATAAATCATACTTGATTATTTTTTAAGTTGTTAATTTTTTCAATTTTTTTGTTTGATGATAACAAATGTGTTTGCGGATATAATTTTTTGAAAAACTGTAGTGCAAATATCAAATGTTTGCGGATATCCAATATTGTAGTGCGGATATCAATCACCTAAAACATACTATAGTCAAATTAAAACAAAATGTTAGAAAAAACGAACATATGTTAAAACAAAACACCTGGAAAAAAATCCTCCAAAACGTCTTAAAAGAGATATTGAATCATTTCTTGCTACAACTAGCTCATTCCTCACTAATGCTAGCCCAAGCCTAATTGTTGTGGTTAACTATGATGTCATATGATTTCTTTTATAGGCTCTCAAGCATGTCAAAAAAATTTGCAATCGATGTGAGACTAAAAGATCTCTAAATTAAACACTCAATGATCATGAAAATGAATTAATTATTCTCCTAAATTCAAAATTGTACCCTAAACAGCCGACAGATTGCTGCAGATGGGCCCAACAGTCAGCCGAATTATGAAAAACAGGGCTACTATGAGAAGGATTATTGAAAGTAGGCTCTTTTTATACTTTTGGTTTATCAGGAGGCTATTCCGGAAATTTATCCGGTTATGACTGCAACAAAAAAAAAGTGGATGAAATTCCTTACGCAGGTCGGAGGTTCACAGACAACAGTTTATGACAACCATCTGGCCACCACCGCCGTGCCAAACCGAGCCCTATGCTCTGTTTGGGGGACTTATTTTCACCGGTCAAGCGGTTACGACCCCATGAACCGGACCTTAGTAACCGTTCTACCGGTGAAAATAAGTCCCCCCAATAGAGCCCTAATTACTAATATTTTGCGGTTTTATTCGACATTTCATACAACATTCAAATGCTTCCTTCTGCATTTCGTCATTTTCAACAAACAATCATTTTGATATTATATTCTGCATTCAGTGGGTTGAAATATTATCTTTCGGTTTAGTTTAATCGGTGAAATATTTAAATTTTTTGAGAACAATATTGGTTTAAGTGTTATTTATGCCTTGCACAAGGGGTATTCCCATCTTGCGGTTGGCTATTGTTGATGCATCACAAGGGAAATATTATTTGGTTGCGGGTTGCTGAACATTTGTGGTCCAGTTGAGATGATTTGTTTTGGCTTGAGAGTGAGCCGGGCATACAAACAATCACAAAGAAAACTAGCAGCTACAAAGAAGCTTTTGACATGGGAAAACACCTAAAAAGGGGGAAAAACTCACGAGGTCGGATCGGTGCCGACCAAGTTCCACAATTCTTTGGAGTGTTACGAAGTTATATCCCGAGGATGATAGACCACCGCTCGTTACTAATTCTTCTAAACCGTGGAAGTCACTTGGAGCAGAGCGTTGAGGAGCGTGTTTGGAAGCAATCTGGAATGATGAATGCAACAACTGGGCTCTGGGCTCGAAGGACGGAGCTAGATGAGGTCTTCGAGCTTTCTTCAAGGGGACCTTCAAGGAGTGAAGAAGATCTTTGAAGCTCCGAAGGAATCTTCAAACATCAAAAGAGATCTTCAAGCAAACTTCAAAGAACCTTCGAACTATGAAGGTCTTTGAGCAATCTTCAAGAGATCTTCAGACTCTGAATGAGATATTCGAGCTCCGAAGGAAATCTTCGAAAGGATCTTCAAGCGTCGAAGGAGATCTTCGAAGGGATCTTCAAGCATCAAAGAAGAACACTGAGAGATCTTGGAGATCTTCGAAAGAAAACTCGGAAGCTCTCTCAGAAGTAGAAGTCAAAATCCCTTCAAACGAGAGCTATGGGTCCCTTTTATAGCTCCTTGGGGGGGGGGGGGGAGTCGGGGTGGTAATTATGCCGCAAGGGGATGTGACTATCCACAAATCCATGATAGAATGTTTTACTATGCGTACCCCATGATAGTGTTTTTGCTATGTGCACCCCCATGATAGTGATTTTGCTATGTGCACCCCCATGAAGGGAAATTTTTCTATGTGCACCCCCATAATGGGGAATTTTACTATGCACAACCCACATCATGGGGATTTTATTATGTGCCTCCCATAATAAGGAATTTTGCTGTGTTCACCTTCATAATGAGGAGTTTTACTATGCGCATTCCTATAATAGGGAATTTGACTATCCGCACAATTGTTATACCTACTTGTAACCATTTAACTCATAATCTTTGAACTATGAAAACCTTCGAACAATCTTTAAGAAATCTTTGAACTCTGAAAGAGATTTTCAAACGCCAAAAAAGATCTTCAAGCGCCGAAGGAGAACTTCGAAGGGATTTTCAAGCGCTAAAAGAGAACTCTGAGAGATCTTCGAATGAAGACTCAAAAACTCTCTTAGGTGTAGAAGGCAAGTCCCTTCAAATGAGGACTGTAGGTGATTTTTATAACTTTTTAGTGGGGTGTTTTTATAATTATGATGCAAGGGGTGTGACTATCCGCACACCCAAGATAAAATGTTTTATTATCTACACCCCATGATAAGGATCTTATCATGCGCACTCCCATGATGAGGGATTTTACTATGCACACCCACATGATGTGAGAATTTACAATGCACACCCCCATTATGGGGGATTTTGCTATGCACACCCTCATCATGAGGTTTTTACTATGCGCACCCCAATAATGGGGGTTCTACTACGCGCACCCCCATAATCAGGGATTTTACTATCCACCCCTTGTGATGAGAGATTTTACTACGTACACCCCTATCATGGGGGTGTGCTCTCGCGCGCGGGAGAAGTATCAAGTGCAAGTCGTTTAGGCGAGGCACCGTTACCATTGCGTGGTCACAGTGGCGGCCATGCCGCGGCCTGCGATTGCGTTTAAGGCGGGTGGGCAATCTCGATGTGGCGATTGAGGACAAAGTGTTGCCATGGTAGTGGGCAGTTCAGAGGGGTTTCCTACTCCCGCACTAATGACACCACTCATAATGGAAGAGTGCGGCTATTTGCACCCCTATTATGATGAAGAATCGGCTGCTCACAACCCGATGTCTCCTATTTTTTAAAGTCGTATCCATCAAATTTGTATCCTCAATCCTCATGCGTTCCATAACCTAAAGGCCAGATGATATCATCACTATCTCAGCACCACAACATCAGCTAATACTATTAAGTACTTGAATAAAATTAGCATATTGTATATATGTCAAAATTTTAAATATAAAAAAATTCAGAAAATATTTAAAAATTTTTATATTTAAAATTGAATTAGTATTTCATTATTTTGCCGATGAAAATGTTGTGTACATGTGGTGTATCATGCTTATGGTTCATAAATAAATATCTCCTTCCCTACATAATTACGGAAAGACCTCAGCCCTATTTTTTTTCATTTTTGCGCCTCTTCATTTCCGAAACGCACACCGAAAACCTGAGAAAACCTAGCTGCACCTCGCTTGTTTCTCCAATCGCAGTTTCTGCGATCCTGTGCCTTAGAGACATCTCCGATCGGGACCATTCTCGCGCCTCTTCATTGCCCAAACGTTCCACGAAAACCGAGAGTCACCTTCTCGTCTTTCTCTCGTTGTCATTACTGCGATCTAGGGCGACTTCGTTCGCCATTACTGTGTTCGAATTCCAAACAAAGCCGTTTTCGATCATATATTAAGAATGTAAAAAATCTTAAACCCAATACACTCAAATTTAGAGTTTATGTTTCACTTCAAATGAAAGTTGTTTGGAGAAATCTTTCAGTTGTAAGTTATTCTTTTTCTTGCATTTTTAAGAAATTTCTTTTTTAACCAATGTTTATTTTCCCAATCCTGTGTAAAGGTCTGCGAAAATTAGATGTAGTTGCATGTTTGTTAATGTATGTAGTGTTTACAGTCGTAAATTGAGTTGAAATTGCAGTCCACATTGTATAAAGATAAGCATCGCTCTTTAAAATTACAGTCGTTATTCTAGTTCAAATTAGAGTCACATTCTCGTCATTTTGAAATTGCAGTCCAAATTGAAATTACAGTCGTTATTCTAGTTATCTTTACAGTTCAAAGTGCCAAACAATTTTCGTAATATTTACGATCGTAATTGGAGTTTAAGTTGCAATTCAAAATGTATAAAGATATGCAGTCGTTATTCTAATTTTCTTACAGTTCAAACACCCTAACAGTTTTTTTGGCATTCCTGTTGTAATTATAGTAGTATTTACAGTTCATTGTTTTTGAACTGTAAAATGGTGTCTAATTAATATTTTTTATTTATGTTAATTTATTCAAGTTGTAACTTCTGTACTATTTACAGTTTTAATTTGTGAACAATATTGTTACAATGCATTTTTCTCTATTAGGTACTCCAATTTTTTGTATGATTACGACTGCAGGACAAAAAACAGTTATAATCATAGTTATATTTGCAGTCCATTTAATTAATAAACTATTCTAATTATCATAGTTCTATTTACAGTCCAAATTGAAATTTTTTGTATGATTACAATGCATTCTTCTCTATTTACAGTTCATTTAATTATAGTTTTAGTAACATTCAAGGAAGAGAACATTCAAGAACTGTGATTTACAATCTAAATTGAAATTACAGTCGTTATTCCAGTTATCTTTACGGTTCAAAGAACCAAACAATTTTCGTTATATTTACAGTCGTAATTGGAGTTCAAGTTGCAATTCAAAATGTATAAAGATATGCAGTCGTTATTCTAGTTTTTCTTACAATTTAAAGACCATAACAGTTCTTTTTGTCATTTTTGTTGTAATTATAGTAGTATTTACAGTTCTTTGTTTTTGAACTGTAAAATGCTGTCTAATTAATTTTTTTTATTTATTTATGTTACTTTATTCCAGTTATAACTTTTGTACTATTTACAGTTCTAATTTGCGTACAATATTGTTATAATGTCTTTTTCTCTATTTTGAACTCCAATTTTTTATATGATTACGACTGCAGGATAAAAAACAGTCGTAATCATAGTTTTATTTACAGTCCATTTAATTAATAAACTATTCTAGTTGTCATAGTTTTATTTACAGTACAAATCGAATTTTTTTTGTATGATTACAACGCATTCTTCTCTATTTACAGTCCATTTAATCATAGTTCTAGTGACATTCAAGGAAGAGAACATTCAAGAACTTTGATTTACAGTCCAAATTGAAATTGCAGTGCAAATTGAAATTACAATCGTTTTTCTAATTAACTTTACAGTTCAAAGAACCAACCAATTTTCGTAATATTTACAGTCATAATTGGAGTTCAAGTTGCAATTCAAAATGTATAAAAATATGCAGTAGTTATTCTAGTTTTCTTACAGTTGAAAGACCATAACAGTTATTTTTTGTCATTCTTGTTGTAATTATAGTAGTACTTACAGTTTTTTATTTTTGAACTGTAAAATGCTGTCTAATTAAATTTTTTTGGATTTATGTTACTTTATTCTAGTTGTAACTTCTGTATTAATTACAGTTCTAATTTGTGTACAATATTGTTACAATGTCTTCTTCTCTATTTTGAACTCTAATTTTTTGCATGATTACGACTGCAGGACAGAAAACAGCCGCTGTGTTGCAGTTGTTTGAGTTATGTAATCGCTAGGAAACATAAAAAATGGCCGACGTAAACCTGGATTTTCCTCCGGCAAACTACCGCCCGCGCTGAAACCTAATACTGAAGAAACATGATGGTCTACAATAGCAAAAACATTATTTTTGTCATCTAATACAGGAAAAGTGTGGACATCGGGATGCATTTCCGCGTTTTCCGACATGATCGAGAGGAGATCGATGATGATTTAGAAGAAAGGCGACGTTTACGGGCTCCGGAGCGCTGTTAGGTCACGAAATTAGGAAGACGTGCGAAAACAAAAAATCATGCAGAAGTCTTTCCTTAATTATGTATGAAAGGGGGTATTTATTTATGCACCATCGGCGCAACGTTGGCAAGGGATCTTTTCTGGTTTTCCCTGCTCTTTGACCTTTTAAAAAAACCCAAGATCCGACGGCTCTCTCTCTCTCCCTATCTCTCTCGTGCCGTGCTTCTCCTCTCATGAGGCAATTCCTCCTCAAACTCCTCCCCACAATCCTTCTAATCGCTCTCATCTCCTCCTACTACCAGCACTCCAACGACTGGGACGGGCCATGGAAGTCTCCCTTCCGGCCCACCGACTTCCTCCCGTTCCTCCCCTTCTCTGTCTCACGCCCACTCCTCCGCTCGCTTCACAGCGCCGTCGATCTCCTACCGGCGTTCGTCGGCGCAGTTTCCTCTCCGAAGGCAAATCTGCAGTGGAAAGGCGCGTGCTTTTATAATAACACCGCGTGGATGGAGTTTCACAACAAGAGCAAGTCCCCCTTCGGTGGCGGAACCCTCCATATAAAGGTTTGTTCCTCGATTGCTTCTTTTATTTGAGTATTTATTTGAATTGGGAAATTTCCTTGTATGAATTTGCATTCAGTCGGTCAACGAACAGCATTCTTGATCGAAATTAGCATATGATTCACGGGAATTGAGTTCTGTGATTCTAGGGCACAGGACTGAAGCAGCTTATTTATTGGGCTGCCCCATTTTAGTAGAAAGTAACCAAGATTTTTTGTCAGCTTCTTTAACCTAACCTTTTGTAGCGACCATATCCACTGTAAACACCAGCAGACAACATTGTGTTTTTTGGCTGGATCTTCCCTGAAATGCTGGGGAGTTCAGAAAGAGACTTCTGCATATGATACTCCTGATATACTGTGCTATACAATTGCTCTTCTTCGAACCTAACATGGAAAGTAGAAATTACAGCTAATCCTTCTCTCATTTATTGTTTCCATCTTATTCATATGATCCGAATCTTAGTTAATTATTATTTTTTTTGTTAGCCTGTCTCCTTTACATATCTGGGCAGTTGGCAATTCCCATTCATTTAAGAAAGTGTGAAAAACACGGTACGAACATGACACATAACTGTCAAGGGTAATTCATCACTATCATCTTCATCAGTATTAGCCTCCTCACAAAGATCATGCATAACTTGATCCTCCCTATATTCTAATGAATTTCTCAGGTGTGCCTATATGGAGACTACAATTTTGCATGAGTTGGCGTAGTGACTAGTTAATACCTTCTACGAGAGTGGAGAGAGAATGCCGGCAAGGGAAGGGCGGCCGGAAGAGGGGAAGAAGAGAAAGCTAGGGTTGAGAGAGGAGAAAAGGGGGCAGCCCTCAATTCATTGATCATCCAAGATAAAAAAACCAACAAGAGTCCAAACCCATATATAGGGTTTCAAATTACAATAAACCAAAATAAACCAAAACAAACCAAAAGCTGAAATCAGCCCCAACCGGCCCAACCGGCTTGGCCTAATTTCCGGTTGGGTTGGTGCCGTCATCCGTGCCTCCGCCCGACCCCGTCCCGGCCGGTTCTCCGGTCTCAACCGCGTCTCCCGCATTGCGCCCCCGAGCTCTTCGCGTGTACACCTTCCATGGTGGCTCTTCGAGTAATTCGGTAACAATACCGCCATCTGGAAAATTGGCCTTGTCCTCAAGGCAGTAGTCAGGAAATTGGCGGCGAAAGTCGTCGCGAATGAGCCAAGTGGCGTCGCTCTCCGGCCGATGTTGCCAAGCCACGCGGATCTCTTCGGGGGCCGCATCCCCGGGTAAGTGGTGACGGTGGCCAATGATGCCGGCTGGGTAGAGGGGCGCCATGCCCGATTCCTCCTCCTCGGTGGGTAGAGGTTCCACAGCCGGGTGGTCGCCAATGACCCGGCGGAGTTGGGATACGTGGAAAACCGGATGAATGCGGCTATGTGGCGGTAGGCGGAGCCGGTAGGCCACCGCGCCAATACGGCTGAGTACTTCGTATGGCCCGAAGAACCGAGGTGCAAGCTTCGGAGAGGAACGGCGAGCTACCGAAAGTTGGCGGTAGGGGTGGAGTTTGATGAAGACTTTGTCGCCCGCTTGGAAGGAGAGGTCGCGGCGCTTCCGATTCGCAAAGGATCGCATCTTCTCTTGGGCTCGTTGGAGGTGATGTTTAAGGCTATCCAAAATGACATCCCGATCATGAAGGTGATCGGCTAAGGTGGCTACCGGGCACTCCCCTGGAAGGTGGCGAATGATGGACGGAGGAGGCCGTCCGTAGACGGTTTCAAAGGGAGTGGTAGCCGCGGCATGATGGTAAGCCGTATTGTACGAATACTCGGCCCAACATAACCATTTGGCCCATGTGTTCGGGCGCTCCCCGATAAAGCAGCGGAGGTATGTCTCCAAGCAGCGGTTAAGGACCTCCGACTGGCCGTCGGTTTGCGGGTGGTAGGCTGTGCTCATGCGAAGTCGAGTGCCCTGGAGCCGAAAAAGTGACGTCCAAAATCCACTGAGGAAGAGCGGGTCACGGTCGCTGACGATAGAGCGTGGAAACCCGTGGAGTCGTACTATCTCCGCGATGAAACAGTCGGCCACCGTGGCCGCCGTATAGGGATGCCGGAGCGGAATGAAATGTCCATACTTTGTGAGGCGATCCACGACCACCAAGATGCAGTCGAATCCATTCGAGCGTGGGAGGCGCGTGATGAAATCCATGGCAATATCCTCCCAAATCCGCTCCGGAATGGGTAATGGTTGAAGGAGCCCGCCCGGAAACATGGCCTCATACTTGGCCTTCTGACACGGTAGGCAAGCCGCTACGTAGGCCTTCACTTGGCGGAGCATGTTCGGCCAATAGAGAGAGGCCGCCAAACGTCGATAGGTCCGGAACGCTCCAGCATGTCCGCCGGACGGTGTGGAGTGGAACTCGGCGAGAAGGCGCGGGATACTGGCGGCGGCCGTGGACAGCACAAGACGGCCTCGATGAAACAGTCGGCCTCCGATAAGAGTATACGGCGGATGAGCCGCCGGGTTTGTGAGAAGAGTCCGCCGGATTGCGGAGAGGCGCGGGTCCCGATCCACTTCCAGTTGAATGGTGGCGGCGTCGTCCCAAATGGGGCGAGAGATGGCGGTGAGCTCGGATGAGGGCGGGACGCGGGAGAGCGCGTCGGCCGCCTTGTTTGATTTACCGGAGCGGAACTCGATCGTAAAGTCGTATCCCAAGAGCTTGGCGACCCATACTTGTTGTGCAGGCGTCGCGATTTTCTGTTGGAGAAGATACCGGAGACTGTGGTGGTCCGTCCGAACCACAAAAGCGCGGCCAAGAAGATAGGGACGCCAATGTTGTACGGCGAGCACGAGGGCCATCAACTCGTTCTCGTAGGCCGACCGGCTGCGGACTATGGAGGAAAAAGCGCGACTAAAGTACGCGATCGGGCGGCCGGCTTGCATAAGAACGGCCCCCACTCCGGTGCCGGAGGCGTCACATTCCACGACGAAGGGTTGCTTGAAATCGGGCATAGCCAAGACCGGGGCTTGCACGAGCGCCGATTGAAGGGTGGAGAAGGCAGACATGGCCGCGGCCGGCCAATCGAAACGGGCATCCTCGGCCCCTTTAAGGAGTTGAGTAAGGGGGCGGGCGATGGCGCCGTAATCCTTGATGAACCGGCGATAGTAGCCGGTGAGTCCCAGAAAGCCACGGACTTCGCGGAGGGAAGTCGGCGGCGGCCAATGAAGCACCGCCTGAACCTTGTCAATATCCATGGCGACGCCGTTGGAAGAGATGGTATGGCCCAAGTAACTGACGCTCGTCATACCGAATGAGCATTTTTTTTGATTAAGCACCATGCGGTGGCTCCGCAACGTGGTGAAGGTGCGGCGCACGTGGACGAGGTGTTCCTGCCAAGTTGGACTAAAAACCAAGATGTCATCAAAAAAAACGAGAACATGTTTTCGAAGTACCGGCCGGAAGAGATCATTCATGGTCGCCTGGAAGGTGGCCGGCGCATTAGTGAGGCCAAAAGGCATCACCAAAAACTCAAAGTGGCCGTCGTGAGTCCGAAAAGCCGTTTTGTGGACGTCCTCGGCGCGCACCCGGATTTGATGGTAGCCGGCGCGGAGATCCAGCTTAGTGAAGTAGGCCGCCCCGTGTAACTCATCCAAAAGCTCCTGGATGACGGGGATGGGGTACTTGTCCGGTACCGTCGCTTTGTTCAACTCGCGGTAATCCACGCAGAAGCGCCAACTTCCATCCTTCTTGCGCACCAACAAGACCGGACTGGAGAAGGGACTGGAACTGGGGCGAATGAGCCCGCCGATCAACATCTCCCGCACGAGGCGTTCGATCTCGTCCTTTTGGGCGTGCCCGTAGCGGTAAGGCCGGACGGACACCGCCGCCGAGGTCGGATGGAGAACAATTGGGTGATCCGTGGGCCGAACCGGGGGAAGACCCGGGGCTGTAGAGAACAAGTCCTGAAAGTCGTCGAGGAGGGGGCGGAAATCCATGTGGAATGACGGCGTTTGCGGATCCGCCGGTTGGAGAGGTAGGAGATAAGCCGAGAAGAGAGCGTCCGCGACGCGGTGAATACCACGGGCCGATAGCGGAGAGCGTAGGAGCGCTGCGTCGCCCATTAAACGACATGGTTGGTTCCGATGTTGGAAACGCATGGTCATGGTAGCCCAATTCACATGAACGTCGCCCAAAGTCTGGAGCCACGCCACGCCGAGAATGGCGTCGAGGCCCCCCAATTCGAAAATATGAAAATCGGCGGTGAAAAGGTAGGAGCCCACCGAGAGGCTCACCCCCGCGCAACGCCCCAAGGTCGGTCGGCGTCGACCGTCCCCCAATGCCACCGAAAATCCGGGAGACGGGAGGCTCGGCAAGGCTAACTCCTGAGCCAAGGAAGCCGAGATGAAATTGTGGCTCGCGCCACTGTCGATCATCACGATCACGGCTCGGCCGTGAATGGAGCCCTTCAACTTCATGGTGCGGGGTCCGGTTATACCGCCCACCGAATAGAGAGGGAGGTCCAAGACATTCAAGGTGGCGGTGTCATCCGGGGAGGAGGAGCCTCGTCGGAGTCGACGAGCGCATCAAAGTCGGCCGCGGTCACCTCGGCGTCGAAATCGCCGAAAAGGGCGTGAAACTCTTTGACGGCGCAAACATGTTGGGGCGAATAAGGTTGCCGGCAACGGAAGCACAAGCCCTTACGGCGAAGCTCATTATAATCGTGATTGGAGATGCGATGGGGGGGATCGGGTCGGCCTGGGCGAGGCCCTCCCCCTCCCGCCACGGGTCGGGGGGGTCCCTCACGCGAGGTGGCCGGTCGAGCAGATGAAGCCGGGAAATTCGGGACCGGGCGATGGCCGAGATCGGCCTCCACCGCGCGCGCGAGGTCCAAGGCTTCGGAGACCGTACGCGGGTTGTGAGTCCGAATGCGCGAGCGAATCGCCGGGCGGAGGCCTTGGAGGAAGAAGCCCAAGTAGTGGTCGGGTGGGAGACCCGGGACTTGGGTGACGAGGGCGACGAACTCGTCAATATACCCGTCGAGATCGGCCGTTTGGCGGGCGCTGCAGAGGCGTTCAATCGCGGAGCCGGAGTAGCGGGAATCATAACGCGTGATCATTTCCTGCTTGAAGTCCGCCCAAGAAATCGTCGGCTGGCTTTGCCGGAGCCATCGTGCCCAATGCAGGGCGGAACCTTCCAAGCCGACCATGGCAGTGCTAACCCGGTCCGCGGGGGGTGTGAGCTGAAGGTCAAAGAGTTGTTCGGCCCGTGCGATCCAACCCAAGGGATCCACGCCGGAGAAGGAGGGGACATCAAGGTGTTGCAAATGGCGGGGAAGCGCGCCGGCCGCAGGCGGAGGGGCGTGCACCGCCGTGTGGAGGGGCGGGGCGCCCAGCACGGATGCCGTGTCCGCGGAGGAGGCCGAGCCGGGGTTGGAGGGGGTGGCGAACGGGTCGAGACGGCGGAGGATGGCCGTTTGGCCCACGGCGAGGGCTTCGATGGAGGCTTGCAAGGAGGCGAAACGGGAATCGTGCTCGGCGACGCGGGCGGCAAGGGCGTCATGGGCGTCGGCGTCGGGCTCGGTGTGCGCGCGGGTGGTCGGAGCCATGAGATCCGGCGGCAACACGTGCAGGCGGACCGGCAGGTCGGACCAAATAATACCTTCTACGAGAGTGGAGAGAGAATGCCGGCAAGGGAAGGGCGGCCGGAAGAGGGGAAGAAGAGAAAGCTAGGGTTGAGAGAGGAGAAAAGGGGGCAGCCCTCAATTCATTGATCATCCAAGATAAAAAAACCAACAAGAGTCCAAACCCATATATAGGGTTTCAAATTACAATAAACCAAAATAAACCAAAACAAACCAAAAGCTGAAATCAGCCCCAACCGGCCCAACCGGCTTGGCCTAATTTCCGGTTGGGTTGGTGCCGTCATCCGTGCCTCCGCCCGACCCCGTCCCGGCCGGTTCTCCGGTCTCAACCGCGTCTCCCGCATTGCGCCCCCGAGCTCTTCGCGTGTACACCTTCCATGGTGGCTCTTCGAGTAATTCGGTAACACTAGTCTTGTCACTAGTGACGATCAAAGCCTACAAAGCATGTAGGCTTTGATATCATGTCCAACATGTAGAATTTCCTTTAGGATGTCTTGTTTCTTTTGGATGTGATAAAGAACTAGACAATGTTTTAGTCTGCGTGCTCCTTCCAAATGAGGGAACATGTTTTCGTTGCGGTGAAGAATGAAGATAGCTTTTGAAATGTTGTGCAAGTCTAAAAGAATCTTCCATACGATATACTTCACGAGCTAGTAATTCTTGTTGCACATCGACTTGGAATATAGATCGAAACCTAGATAAGATAGCCTTACGGTGTTTTATGACGTCACAATGAATCATAAATTCATTGAACTTATCCATCATCATTATACCTTGCCTTAGTGTAGTCAACTCATCCATGAGTTGACCATGGAAGATTAAAGACACATACCTTTGTCTAAGGGTCTCTTTCATCTCATCCCATGAAATTACAGGAGGATGACCAGTTCTTCACAATTGATGTTCTATGTTTATCCAATTGTTTTTCACATGGCCTACTAATTTCGTACTTGCAAACCAAACCCGACGATCGGGAGTCATGGTCACCCAGCCTATGTATTTGTCAATATCAGTGAGTTAGTCCATAAAGGCTGTCAAGTCAAGGTGACCATCAAAAGAGGACGATCGACTTTAACTTATTTGGTGATTTCACTATCCAGGTCAAGTGTGTACACCTTGTATTGGTGTAAGGATGATCCATCTTATAAATTGGTTCCATATAAATGGTGAGGAGGACGCTCTGATTGGGGGGTGCACAACGAAACTGTTATCCCTATCATGACGACATTGACGATATGGGGGTTCTTCCACATTAAATTCAATAGGAAAATGCTCTGCTAATTCAGTATGGTGTCTAGTGAATGCATGAAGTGGATTTTTGTTTTAAAGAGTGAGTGATCTATATTTGACATTTAGTCGCTTATAAAATTCTTCATAAACTTGATTTCTTGCTTTACTTACTGCATGTTTAGCTTTTTTTTGACGACTTTATACTTGTCCAAGTTTTCATCATTCATACAAGTGTAGAGTAATTTATAGCTCATCCTCTTTGCCCTCACATTTAAGGACAAGTGAAAAAAACGTACTTGGAGTATCAAAATGGTTGTGTGCCCCCAAATAAAAAATTTTGGTGATGGAGAGATGAAGTGCAAGATAAAGTGAGGGCAAAGAGGATCAACTATAAATCACTCTACTCTTGTAGAAATGATTAAAACTTAGCCAAGTATAAAGTCACCTAAAAAAGCTAAAAATGCTGGAAGTAAAACGAGAAATCACGCTTATGAAGAATTTTATAATCGACTAGATATCAAAGATTAAGAGCATGATATATGTAAAATTGTTCGAGCTAGAGAAAGTAAGACAAGAAATTTAAGCCAACTAAAATGCATAAATGATGAAACAGATACAATTTTAACGGATGATGTGAATATTAAAGAGCGATGAAAAAACTTTTATCAACTCTATAATAAAACAAAAGACAATGAATTGAACTTATAAAATTTAAGTAAATCAGAGTAATATAAGAACATAACGTTTCATCGTAAAATTCAAGTATCAGAGGTAAATGATGCTCTAAAAAAGATGAAAAATGGAAAAGCGATTGAGCCAGACGATATATCCATCGATGTTTGGAAATGTCTAGGTAATGAAACATTTTTGTGGCTTACATATTTTTTCAATAAGATACTGAAGTCAAAGATAATGTCAGACCAAGTAAGCGAAAATATCTTGATACCTTTGTATAAGAACAAAGGGGATATACAAAATTATGTTAATTACAGAGAGATTAAATTGATAAGTCATACCATGAAATTATGAGAACGAGTAATAGAAAGAAGAATAAGACGGGAGACTAACATCTTGAAGAATCAATTTGGATTCATGCCAGGGCGGTCAACCATGGAAGCTATACATCTCTTGAGGAGACTCGTTGACAACTACCGAGAAAGAAAACAAGATTTGCATATGCTGTTTATCGACCTTGAGAAAGCTTATGATAAAGTTCCAAGAGAGGTCTTATGGAGAGTCTTAGAAAAGTAAAGTGTAAATGTATCATACATTGACATAATCAAAGATATATATACAAATTCAGTGACAAGGGTGAGGACACATGGAGGATTAACACAAGAATTCCCTATCAATTTTGGCTTACATCAAGGTTAAGCTTTAAGCCCTTATCTCTTTAACCTTATCTTAGATGAGCTCACTAGACATCCAACAAGCAATACCTTGGTGTTTATTATTTGCGGATGATATCGTTTTAGTCGATGAGACGCACGAGAGTGTAAACACAAAACTTGAATCTTGGCGAGACACTTTAGGTGTAGTAGAGCAAAGACAGAGTATATGAAGTTTAAATTTAGCAGTGCAAGAAGGACGAATGACTTCGTTATTAAGTTGGGTGATCAAGATATTTCCCGTAGTCAATGTTTTAAATATCTTGGATCGATAGTTCAAAAAGACGGAGGTATTGATAAAGATATGACACATAGAATCCGAGCGGGTTGGTTGAAGTGGAGAGGCGCGCCAGGGATCTTGTGTGATTGTAAAGTACCATTAAATCTTAAGGGCAAGTTCTGCCGTACTGCGATTAGACCAACAATGCTCTATGGTTCTGAGTGTTGAGCAGTGAATTGTTTACACGAGCAAAAAATGAGAGTTGCGGAGATGAGAATGCTTAGGTGGATTTGTGGACACACGAGACTGATAGAATTAGGAATGAATGTATTAGGGATAAGACAGGAGTAACAACAATTGCAGAGAACATGCGAGAAGCTCGACTAAGATGGTTTGGACACGTACAAAGGAGACCATTAGAGGCACCTGTTAGACGTTGCGAGTGTCCAGTCACTCGACATGTTAAACGATGGAGGGGTAGAAAGACTTGGAATAAAACTATAAGGAAAGATATGATGTACTTAGGCATTAGTGAGATTATGACAAAAGATAGGGCACGGTGGCTACAAAGGATCCATATATCCGACCCCATTATGGTGGGATAAAAGCTTGAGTGTTGTTGTTTTTGTAGAGTGGGTGCTCTATTACCATCCTTGACAGTTTTGTTTTGAGTTTCATTAGATTCTTGGGGTGGGCTTATATTCATTTATTTTCTATTGCAATCTTGTACTAGTTTTCCTAAAGGTGCTTTAGTTCTGAATATTGAGATCTTCTATATATTCTATAGGTGCATGAGTGTTTTGTCATGACTATGATTTTGTGATTGTTCACGATAAGAGTGACCACTATGAGTAGTCATATATCACTATTATCTAGTGTTAGAAAATTCTAATCAGACAGAAGGAAGAAATAATTACAAAAGACAACAATGACCTACAGCTGGGACATGTTGAGGAACCTACCAAATCTTGGAATTTCGAGCTTAAATTTTTTGTGAGAGAAGAGAACATCCTAAAGTAAAATTCTAGAAAGCTTCAAATTTTTAACTATTAAGCTACAAGCAAAAAATATAAGGATACCATGAGTCCACGGTTGCAAAGTGCAGAAAACAGAAATATAGACATAATAAAATATATAATTTTTGCGGGCAACCAAATAAATTTCAAATGACTTAAATTTTAAGGAGTGTTTAAACAAGATGTTAAGAACACTTAAAACGGTCGACTCAATTCAAGTTGATTGATATTGTTTTAAAGGAATGACTTCAAGCTGTCCCCATATGGACTGAAATATTTTGCACTAGAATATCTCCAGACAAGAGTTAAGGATATGTGACTTCGATGCCAAAATGATGGATGTGAGTTTATAAAAATTCTCTGCGAAAGAAATCTGACTTTTTTCTTGAGATTGGACCGGACTATAGAAGTTCAAGTGATAAAATAATGAAGAAAAATTATAAACAACTTGGAAACATGATGTAAACGAATTTGTGACATCCAAAAGAGTCACAGACCGACAATGTAGAACATACAATTTAAGCGGAGGTAAAGATAATACAGATGAATCAACAATACCACAATGTATTCACTTGTCTTGGTTGGTAGAGGATAATTGAACCGGTAGCCACACAAGGAGCGGTAGCCACACGAGGAGCCCGTCATCACGTTCTCACTACATCATATATCTGATGCTTGGTGCTGTAAGATTATCTTTTATTTTAAAATTTTTTTATACCAATACCGCCTCTGGCATGGGTCAACTTGAAGAGCTCAAGAATACTTGTTGCTTTTCAGTCTAGAGGAACCACATGCTAATACTATGCTGCCCAAACTTGAAAAATGGTCTTAAATGAGAAGGCAATGAAGTATTCATTTGTATTGATTTCTACGACATTTATAATCATGTCCATATCATGTAAAAGTTATTTCTCTTGCACATGCATTTAATATGACACCTTTATCAAGCCTTTGAAGACCAGACCGGACCGGGCGGTCCGATCGGTCGGGCCGCTGACTGGACGCCCAATCGGCCCGGTCCAGATAAGCGGCCAGTTTATTCCGTGGCCCGCATGGGAACCGCCGAATCGGGCGGGCTGACTGCGGACCGACGAACCGGGGCGGGTTTGGGAAACCCGCTTGGTTTGATCGGCAGCTTAAAATTGATATTTTTTTAAAAGGTGCCTGTGAAGAATCGAACCGACGACCTCATAGATAGGAGGGATAGCTCAACCCACACAGTCAAGTAATCATTTACGTTAAAAACACAACTAGGTTTTACTTATATATAGTATCGGTGATGTTTAATATATTTTAATAAAAAATAATTATATAAATATATGTATAATATATATATAACATATCATATTTATTATATTTATTTGTGTGAATAATTTTATATTGTTCATATATTTATATAAATTGTAATTTTAAATTTTTATATTTATCAAATCATATTTAATTTGGTTTTTTCTTAAATTAAGTCATTAACATGCTATAATTATACAGTTATAAATTTTAAATAAATTAATTAATATATATAAAACAATAAATATAAATTAATATATAAAAATATTCACATATAAAAGTATACATACAACTATAAAACTATATATATATATATATATATAAAAATTTAGTATTCTTAGATAGTTATAAATAATTTTTATGTATTTTTATTATTTATTAACAACTATAAAACTATAAATATATATATATATATAATTTAGTATTCTTACATAGTTACAAATAATTTTTATGTATTTTTATTATTTATTATAATATTACGGTTCAACCCCGGTACGGCCGGTCCAACCGGTCGAATCTTGAACTTGTGATCTCACCAGTTCGATCTCCGGTCTGGTTCTTAAAACCTTGACCTTTATATACATTTCCTTTTTTTTGGCTTTAGAAAGGGACTCCGAGAAATCTAACCTTTAATTATGATAAGTTGATATTATCAAGTGGCTGAACTGTGAGAGGAATTGTTACATCTAAATTTGGGCTATAATTAAATCTTATAACACCGGCTTTGATTTCAGTTCTGAACTTTTAGTAGTTATAAACTAGTTTCCTTATACAACTTTATATTCCTTTCAGTTTTATTTTAAATTATGTTTTTTAATAAATATATATATATATATTGAAATTTCATGTACTGTTAATTTAATATTCTTATTAATAAAAGATTCATATTCGTACAAACATAATTATGATTTCTGAGAAACTCACATGATATGTTATTAAAATGTTTTGTTAGCACGTAAAAAGTCAATTGATAGCTTAAAAGGAGATTTAAATTGGTTTGGTGGAAGAAAAACACTAGAAAAAATATCATGTTTCTCTTTGGTAATCCAACCTTGAATTCATTTAGGCTTTGTTTGGCTCTACATTTTAACTGTAGCGGATCACAGATTTTCGGAAATCCGCGCCAAACAGCAGTCCGGCTCCAGCAGTGGGAAAATAGATTTAGGTAAAAACTAGTTTTTGACCCCCTATTCCAGTCGCGCCTGCCCCCCCCCCCCCCTCCGCGATTTTAAAATCAAATTTTTGTCTTCCTCTCCGCGACATCCCCGATCCCGCTTGCGCCTTCTAGGGTTTCTGCGACAGAACGCCCGACAACGAGGCCTGCGGTCTTCTCCTCGCGCAGATTGCAATCCGGTGTTCTCACCTCTCCTTCTCCGCCGTCGGTGGTGATGTATTTCCTCTTCTCCATCTCTCCGCGCCTTTCTCGTTTATCTTCTTCGTTTTTTCGTTCTTCTTACGTTGTTCGTTTTTCCTCTTCGATTTCTTCGTTTGCCTGCTTCTTCGATTTCTCTTTTTTTTCTTCGATTTTAACCGAACTCATCAGGGGAAATTAGCCGTCGGTCTTCTCTAGCTTGTCTTCGGGAGATCCTAAGAAGGTTTTAATTTTTCTGCAATTTTTTCCTACATTGTTCAAATCTATTCAGTAAAAACCATGTGCTGTATTATGCATGAGTGTTGATCCCTTCATGTTGATTTGTGTTGATCCTTTCATTGTGCATAGATTATGGGTAAACCTAAGGAAGGAGGAATTTCCGCCAACTGGGAATCCTGTCATGTCCTAATTTACTGTGACTTGTGTATTCGGGAGATTGAGTTAGGTAATAGTTCGACAACGCACTTCAGCAAAGATGATGGAAGAATCTGGTAATGAAATTCAAAGAACGTACCGGGCTTTTATATGATCGTGCACAGCTGAAAAATAAATGGGACCAATTTAAACGATAGTGGAAACTATGGGGGGAACTGAAAAAAGGAGAGACCGGCCTGGGTTGGGACCCGATTAAAAAAACAATAGATGCTTCCAACGAGCGGTGGCAAGAGCGAATAAAGGTTAATTTTTCTCCCGCTTTTTGATTGTCCATTTTTAATGAATTCTTAAAGTAACAATTGTAAATGTTGTTAATGTAGATGATTCCGCTAGCCAAAAAATTTCGATATACATGAATTGCTCCTGAGTTAGAGGAGAAGCTCGAGAGGATGTTCAGTCAGGTCGTTGCTTCGGGGGATAATGTTTGGATTCCTGCAACCGGGGTACTGCCTTCCATGTTTTTGGATGAGGACGCAGAGGACGGGGATGAAAAAAATGTAGTTGAAATTCCTAGCTTTGTGCCTAATGTGGATGAGGGTGCCCCTAGTGGCATAAAGGAAACCGTGCCTAAAAAATTAGGTAAACGGAAGAGGAAGGAAGAAGGCACGAAACATGAAATACTATCACGCATGGATGATCTAGTAGAATCCTCACGTTCAGTTGGCAGTAGGATCTCAACACCAATCCGACCTCCGAGTGTGTTCCTCCTGGATGAAGCAATTGAAGAGTTTGAAAAGCATGAGGAGATTGCGGGTGATCCAGACTTGTACGACTTCGCCACCGTGTTTCTTTTGACAACTGTAAACCGAGCAATGTTCTTAAAGTTACCGCATCATAAACGGGTCTCCTGGTTGAAGAATCGGCATACGCAAAGCACAGCTAGGACTGTTTAGAACATTGTTAATGTGCTCTTTTATGCTCATTATGGACATTCTGCGCTATGTTATGCTCATTATAGACATTCTGCGCTATGTTTAGAACATTGTTTGTGCTCATTATACGATATGTTATGCACCTTCATGTGCTCATTATGGATGTGATTGTCTGTGTTTTGATGTGTTTATATTTTTTTATGTCCCCAGTCTGTGGACAATGGCAGAGCCTGATTTAATTGAAGATGATGAATATGAGTTGATGATGAATGCTCAATTGGATAGACAACATGAATATGTGCGTTTCACCAATATACTTGCTTCAGCAGTTTGTGTAACTCACGTATTGATAAGACCTTGCAAGTAGAAGAGAGATCTAGGGGAAGATTTAGAGAGAGAGCAAGGAGAGGAATTAGGGTTAGGGAGAGAGAGAGGAGAAATACCTTGAGAATGATCATGCATGCCAACGAAAGGGAGCCCCGGGTTTATTAATACCTGGGGCTCAAGGGGGCCGGCCGGCCCCCCCACTTGGGGACTGAACCGGGTCGGTTTAGTACCCCCTTGGCGTCCTCATAGGTTGGGGGCTGAACCGGATGGTTCAGCCCCGTTGTTTGGCCTCCGTGCTTTCGGTCGCCGAGTGTACGTTTGCCCTTGAAATTGTAGCGGATGCGGCGACATAACATTCCCTCCCCCTTCAAGCGGCAACTTGTCCTCAAGTGGGAAATCCGGAAACGCCTCGTGAAACTCCAAGAAGTCAACCCAAGAATTATGTTCGGCGGGCATGTGCGCCCACTTGACGAGTAGCTCGAGCCGGTACTCGGCACCCCGCCGCTTCCATTTGGTCAACAGAATCGCCTCCGGCGAAGGCCGCAATTCGCCGTTGCTAGTAGCCTCTGGAAGAGTAGGGCTGATGGAAGTGGAGGTCCCGAGCTTCTTCTTCAGCAAGGATACATGGAACGTTGGATGGATGCGAGAACCCTCCGGGAGAGCAAGAGTATAAGCCACGGGCCCCACCCGGCGGAGGATGCGGAACGGGCCATAGTATTTCGGTGCCAGCTTCTGGTTGGTCCGCCGAGAGACCGATAGTTGCCGATATGGTTGGAGCTTAAGGAAGACCTCATCGCCGACCGCAAACTCCCGCTCGGTACGATGTTTGTCTGCCTGAATCTTCATGCGATCTTGGGCGAGGCGTAAGTTCTCCCGGAGCAGCGATAAAGTCCGGTCGCGATCCAGTAACATCCGGTTGACCGCGGGCAGAGCGGTGCTGGCTGGCTCATAAGAACTCAAAGTAGGCGGGGGGCGGCCGTAGACCACCTCAAAAGGAGTGAGCTTGCTGGCCGTATGGAAAGATGTATTGTAGCAGTATTCCGCCCAATGGAGCCACCGAGTCCAGGAGCGTGGCTCATCCATGACAAAACACCGCAAATAGGTCTCAACCCCACGGTTGAGGACCTCCGTCTGCCCGTCTGTCTGAGGGTGATGGGCCGTGCTCATGCAGAGGGAAGTCCTCTGAAGTCGAAACAGCTCCTGCCAGAAATTGCTCACAAAGACGGGGTCCCTGTCTGATATGACCGCGCTTGGAATGCCGTGAAGTCTCACAATCTCCTTGGCGAAAACATCAGCAACTGTTGCTCCAGTGTACGGATGGCTCATAGCGATGAAGTGTCCGTATTTGGACAACTTGTCAACCACGACCAAGATGACGGATTTGCCCTGAGACTTGGGCAGGCCGTCAATGAAATCTATAGAGACAGTGTCCCAAATCTGACGGGGGATCTCCAACGGTGTCAGCAGCCCGGCGGGAGAGGTAGTCTCGTACTTCTGTCGCTGGCAGATCTCACATTCACGTATAAACCGCTGAACATCGCGTCGCAGCCCTTTCCAAAAAACATTTGCCCAGACCCGTTGTAGTGTTCGCAAGATGCCGGCGTGTCCGCCGGTGGGTGAAGCGTGAAACTCTTGCATCATGACCGTCCGCCAGGCCGACGTGGCAGGGAGGACTAGCCGGCCCTGATGGTAAAGCCTGTCTCCCTGCAAGTGGTAGCCGACTTCAGTAGGCTTCCCCTGTCGCAGTGCTGCAATGATGGCTTGTAGATCCGGATCCTGCTGAACTTCTGCCTGTATCTCTTCCAGTGACTCAATCACTGGTCCTGAGATATGGGACAAGGAACTCTCTGGTAGGCGGGAGAGTGCATCAGCCACCACATTTTCCTTCCCCTGCTTATACACAATCTCATAATCGTATCCCAGCAACCTTGTCAGCCACTTCTGCTGCAATGGTGAGGCTAATCTCTGCTCCAGAAAGTGTTTCAGGCTCTGGTGATCGGTACGGATCTGGAAGTGTCGTCCCAAGAGATAAGGCCGCCACAAGGCGACCGCATGCAGGATGGCTAACATCTCCTTCTCGTACGTCGAAAGGCCCAGTGTCCGGGGTGCCAACGCCTTGCTGAAGTAGGCCAAGGGTCGGCCCTCCTGTATCAACACAGCTCCAATACCGACCCCCGATGCATCGGCCTCCACTACGAATGTCTTGGAGAAATCCGGAAGCGCCAGAACCGGGGTAGTAGTCATAGCCGCCTTCAGAGCCTGAAAGGCGACCTCTGCCTCTGAACTCCAGTGAAAACCGTCTTTCTGCAACAGCTGAGTGAGGGGGCGGGCTATCTTGCCATAATCCTTCACGAACCGCCGATAGTACCCAGTCAGCCTGAGAAAACCCCTCAAAGCCCGGACCGTCTTAGGAGGTGGCCAATCGACCATGCTCGCGATCTTCTTTGGGTCAGCTTGTACCCCGTGTGCGGACACCAGGTGTCCCAAGTACTCAACCTCCGGCTGTCCAAATGAGCATTTGGATCGCTTGGCGTACAGCTTGTGATCTCGCAGTATGGCGAAGACGGTGCGGACGTGCTGCAAGTGATCCTCCCAATTCCTGCTGTAGATAAGTATATCGTCAAAGAAAACTAGCACATACCTTCGAAGAAGAGGGCGGAATATTTCATTCATGACTGCCTGGAAGGTCGAAGGTGCGTTGGCCAACCCAAATGACATCACCAAGAACTCATAGTGACCATCGTGGGTACGGAAGGCCGTCTTGTGGATGTCGTCCTCCTTCATGCGAATCTGATGGTAACCGGACCGGAGATCCAATTTAGTGAACAGGTGCGCCCCGTGTAGCTCATCCAGCAACTCCTCGATCATAGGAATGAGAAATTTGTCCTTGATGGTGGAACTGTTAAGCCCCCGATAATCCACGCAAAATCTCCACGAACCGTCCTTCTTCTTCACCAGTATGATCGGGGAAGAGAAAGCACTAGTACTGGGACGTATAATACCGGACGTCAGCATCTCGCGTACGCTGCGCTCTATCTCGATCTTCTGAATATGGGGGTAGCGGTAAAGCCGGATGTTGGTGGGATCCGTCCCAACCTTCAACTGGATCTGATGGTCCCTGAAGCGGGACGGTGGAAGGGAGCGTGGCTCCTGGAAAACATCATCGTACTGTCCCAAAAGTGCTTGTATCTGCTCGGGCTCCGCGCTAGCCTCTGATCCCACGGGTGCCACCCCCAGAATCATGGCTATTGTCCCGCCTTGCTCCTCCAGTATCTGCAAACCCCTGAATGAGATCTCCTTGAGTGGAGATGTCCTGATGCCTTGCAAACAGTGGTCCTTGCCCTGCTGAGTAAACTCCAACGTCATCCTGTCCCAATCTGTGGTCACTCGCCGTAACTGCCGGAGCCACTGTACTCCCAAGACCATATCCGAGCCTCGAATGGGGAGAAGGTAGACGTCGGTGTGGCAAATGTACCCCGGCATCCGCAGCTCGGCCCCCTTCAGGACCCCTTCGCATCGCAACTTGCTCCCATCCGCAACCATGACCTGGAATGCGGCCTCCCGATCAATAGGAATCCCTGTCTTGAGAGCCACCCCGGGGTCAATGAAATTGTGGGTGCTCCCACTATCGACTAGTATAGTAACCCGCTCCTGGCCAATCTCCCCTGCGATCCGTAAAGTGAGGGGGGCTGTGCACCCTGCCATCGCCTGAAGAGATATTCCAAACTCCGTAAGATCCAAATCATCCTCAACTGAGTCACCCGTAGTGTCTTCTTCGCCGTCCTCGTTCCGCAGCATGAAGACTTGGACCTTCTGACACCGATGCCCCGGAACGAATTTCTCATCACACTTGAAGCACAACCCCTTGTCCTTTCTGGCCTGCAGCTCCTGCCACGTCAACTTCGTCACAGTGGGACGGCCCCCGGCCGGTGGTTCCTTCCTGATTACCTCTGTCACTGTGGGTGCCCGTCCTGTTGTTCGGGTCTTCTGCCGGTTGTACCGCTCCTCCTGTATCCTGGCTAGGCTGATGGCATGACTCAGACTGCGTGGCATGTACGCGTGGACCTCGTCTCTCAAATGGTCCTTCAGTCCAGATACAAAACAACTAAGCATTGTCCTTTCTTCCCAATTGACCCGATTGGCCAACCGTTCGAATTCTGTCCGGTACTCTGTGACTGATCCCTTCTGCCGCAGCTTCTGTAACATAGCCTCCACATCTTCATACTCTAAGGGCCCGAAACGAGCCGAGAAGGACTCCACAAACTCCTCCCACGGTGCGTAATTGCGTCCCCTCAGAAACCACTTGGTCCACTGAAAGGCGTCCTCCTCCAGATGGAAAGACGCCAACTGGACCCACTGCCCCTCAGGAATCTCTTGGTACTTGAAGAAAAGCTCAGCCTTCTGGATCCACTCTAAGGCGTCGCCGCCCTTGAACTTAGGGAAGTTCATACGTGTCAATTTGGGCTGCATGTATGGCCGGGGTTCTGCAGGTGCTGGTGGGTAAGGTTGCGCCGGGGCCACTGCGGCCCCGGGCCGCCCCCGGTCCATGCCGTAGCCTCCTTGTTGCCCTCCACCCCATGGGTTGCCATTTCCGTAGTCCGTCGGTCCTCCGTAGAGCGGAGGTGTCGGTAGGATGCCCGCCACTCCGCCGATTGGGACCGCATTCGCTCCAGTTGGTCGAAAAGGGGCCACTCCTTGCCCCGGACCCCGCCAAGAGGGGCCAGCCTGGGTTCCGGGTCCGTTCCAGGCGGACTGGGCGCCGAACGGCCCGTACGGAGCCGCCAGGCCTTCCGGCGGCCTTCAGCCACCTGGGCGACGGTAGCCGGCCTCCGTCGACCCCCCGACATTCCCTCCAGGGCCTCCGTATCTCTCCTGGGTCGATCCGGCCGTGCGGGTGGCATAGGCGTCGATCCGCGCAGGATCGGCTTCCGCCGATCCCGCAAAGAGGAAACCGCCCGCTGCAGCCCCCGATCCGGCCCCCTGCTGCACTCCGCTTCCGATTCCAGCGCCGTTCTGCGTAATAGGATGGTAGGAGGCCTCCGTTTCAGATCCTTCCACCGCGGGATTTTTTCCTTTCAGATTTTGTGCAAGTAGGGTTTTGATCTCCTCCATGCGCGCATCCAAGCGATCCTCTAGGGTTTTCTGAGAGGATTTCACTTGTTCTTCGAGCGTCGTCATCGTGTCCGACAACCCTACATAGTTCTCCTCGAGGGATGCAAGCCGCGCGGTTTCGGCTTCTGAGCGAGTCACCATCGTCGCAGGATGTTGCTCTGATACCAAATGATAAGACCTTGCAAGTAGAAGAGAGATCTAGGGGAAGATTTAGAGAGAGAGCAAGGAGAGGAATTAGGGTTAGGGAGAGAGAGAGGGGAAATACCTTGAGAATGATCATGCATGCCAACGAAAGGGAGCCCCGGGTTTATTAATGCCCGGGGCTCAAGGGGGCCGGCCGGCCCCCCCACTTGGGGACTGAACCGGGTCGGTTCAGTCCCCCCTTGTTTGGCCTCCGTGCTTTCGGTCGCCGAGTGTACGTTTGCCCTTGAAATTGTAGCGGATGCGGCGGCATAACACGTATATGTTTCACTATACTGTGACAAGACACCATGCATGACATCAAAACTAACAGGACATAAATGGTTATGTGAGCTAATTGATGGTCACCCGATACGATTTCATAGCATGTTTCGTATGTCCAAAGAGATATTTTTTGACCTGCTAATTGTATTGGAGCAATCGCATGGATTTAAAGGCACACACGAACACCCTCAAGGGAGGTGTTGGCAGTTACTCTGTATACTTTGGCACACAGCGAGCCCATTAGGGTGACAACTGAGCGTTTTCAGCATTCATCAGAAACAATTAGTAGGTTTATCACTATGGGTTTAAAAGCAATTACTCTTTTATCATTGGAAATTATTACTCCAGAAGACAAATTATTTCGATCTATTCTAGCTCATATTTTGCATGATGAACGCTATATGCCATTTTTTCGTGACTGTATCAGAGCGATCGATGGTACACATGTCGATGCATGTATTCCTGTGCACCAACAAGTACCATATATTGGCCGACATGGAACCCCGACTCACAATGTTATGGCCATATGTGATTTTAATATGTGTTTTACCTATGCGGTGCCTGGATGGGAGGGCTCCGCTCATGATAATCGCATATTTCATTGCTAATACAGGGATGCAAGGTGTAACTTCTCATATCCTCCTCAAGGTGCGACTTCATTATTTTTCGAATATACAAATACTTGTGTAAAACATAAATATAGACTGTTATTTGTTTGCTTAATGCATGAAAATATTATCTAGTAGATGCGGGTTATCTATTACAAAATGGGTTACTCAAGCCATATCCCGAAACGAGGTATCACTTGCCGGACTTTGCAAGGGGTGAAGGGCCGATTGAAGGACGCCGTGAAATGTTCAATAAAGCTCATTCTTCGCTTCGAAGCGTAATTGAAAGAACATTTGGCGTGTGGAAAAAAAGATGGAGTATATTTCGAGGGATGCCGCCATACAGTTTCTCAAAACAATGTGTAATCGTGGTCTCAACAATGGCTCTACACAACTACATTCGACGACATCCTTCGCGCATTGATCTAGAGTTTGGTCCATGTGATGAAGATGAAACTTTTGTTTACCCGGAGGCTTACGAGCATAGAACAGGGGAAAACCTAAGTAATGCTGATCCTAACGTAGATCCTGTTAACATTGAAGGGTCTGGGGCAACTGGTATGACAACGTTACGAGAGTTCATAGCTAATCAAATCCAAAACTCATAGAAGGTTGTGACGTATGCTGATTTTGGAGGACAAATGTATTTTGTTATGCTATGTACTTTTACTTTTGTACGTCAAACAATGAAATATTATTAGTTTTAATATTGTTTTTAATAGTGTTTTTTTTTAAAAAAATAAACAGCTTTTCCCACCACTGTTTCTTCCAAACAGTTGAAACAGTTTTCTATTTCTGAACAACACTAAAAAATCTGCACTTCCAAACAGTTTCACAGATTTTCGCACAATCCTGCAAAAAATCTGATTTTCTCACAACTGCTTCCCACCACTGCTTCTCTCATCGCTGCAGCCGAGCCAAACAGAGCCTTAACCTCAGGGTTTCTCCTTAATTAGCATATAATTTTAAAAGAATGACAATCATTGATAATCTAGTAATCCAAATCCATAAACAATCTATTATTTGATTACCTACTTAACCTATAGTTTTACAAAGAAGTTAACTTTTCTAGCAGGTGAACATTCCAAGTGTGGATTTATTTTATGAATTTTGACATAAGTTTGATCACTGGTTGTCGATCCAACTAGCAAACTATCATGTATTAACTTTTAGTCTTTGGACGAAATGTTGCTTTCAAATCTCTATCCAGCCAAAAGTTTAATGACTATTATTTGAAGTTGAAGCTGCGAAGTATGTTAGTTCATGTAGTTTTTCACAACAACCTACTTTTTTGGTCTTATTTGGTAATTCCTATTAATTATAAGATAGTCACATATTTTAGATTAATAAATATTGAAACCATCAAAAATCATTGTTTAAAATTGCTTTTCGGTGAAAATTGAAACTGTTATCATGAGCTGAAGTATTTTCATGTGTTATTTTACATGCTTATTTATCGTCATGTGCAAATTCTATATGAATTATTATATTGCCTCCACAAAATATTTGATTCCAATTTTGCATGCTAATTTATTTTCAAATATAGCAATTTACCAATCAATTCTTTTCGCATTTTGTCCAGGTAACTAACGCGCATAGCTGGACTTGTATGGATCTTTATGTTTTTGCAACTCCGTACCGTGTGACTTGGGATTACTACTTATTGTCTCGAGAACATACCCTTGAGTTTGCTCAGTGGGAGGAAGAGGCAGAATATGAATACGTAAGTACGGGAAATTTATATTTAAGGAGAATTATTTTCTTCATGCACCTACTGATTTCACACATCCTATTTCCTATTACAAATATATTTAGTGTCCTATGATCTCAGGTGAAAAATCATGGAATATCAATCTTCCTCATGCAATCAGGGATGCTAGGAACCTTTCGTGCTATGTGGGATGTTTTTCCTCTTTTTACCAATACCGGATGGGGAGAGAACTCGAATCTCGCCTTTCTCAAGAAGCACATGGGTGCCAAATTCGACGATCGACCAAAACCATGGTTTTCAAGCATCGATGTCAACGATGTTCACTCAGGGGATTTCTTAGCTTTATCTAAAATTCGTGGAAGGTGGGGTGGTTTTGAGACTCTAGAAAAGTGGGTCAGTGGTGCATTTGCTGGTCATACTGCTGTTTGCTTGAAGGATTCTGAAGGAAAGCTTTGGGTTGCAGAGTCTGGGCATGAAAATGACAAGGTCAGTGTTATGCAATTACTGTAGAGATCATTGTTTTTAACTTTTGTGTGTTCAAAGTTAATGATTTTTCTGAGCCAATGCATGCGAATTATTCTAGTAATGTTTGCCTTCTTTCCTTTTCAGCATTTTGGATAAATTATTCTATAATTAGAATCGTCACGGTACAATTTTGAAGATTGCCATCCCTCTCTAGTCCGTTGCCCTCATCTTTGTAGACATTAACTTTTGAAGGCAGCCACTTCTTTTTTCTTCCTCATCTTCTTTGGAGACAACTGAAGCTGCCTTTCTCAGCCCTTGTGGTGGGACCCTTCGTCACCTGCTTTGGGAAGGGTACATTTCACCCTTGTGATGGGCCCCTTCCCTGGACCCTCTTGGGTATGCTTTGTGCACTGGGCTGCCCTTTTCTTATTTCTTCTTTGGAGACAACCAAAGCCGCCTTTCTCAGCGCCACATTTGGCCATCCCCTTTCAGGAAGTTATGTACTAGGGTGTCTCAATATTTATAGATGCCATCTTAAGGTTAAATTTTACATCTTTGGTATTGTTTGTGTGTGAGGGTCTTTTCTTCTTATAGGGGATTCATCTATCTCTTTCTCCAATACTCAGATACCTCTGATTGCTCCCATGAGTGAGCCTTCATGAGCCCACAATCATTCTGATTGCAATTCCTTTGGAGTCTGGTAGTACTTATCTTGAATATCACGCTACACAATGTCTTTCAAAGTTTATCAACTCTATGGTTACATTGATGGGACAATGTCTCCTTGTTCGGATCCGTTGGGGGGAAGAAATGAGATTTTGGTGGGGATCGACGAGACACTGGAACATGCCATGTTTGGAGCTCGATGGAATATCTGAGTCCATGGTTGCGTCCGAAGCTTCTTTTGGACATTTTATGCAGTTTCTTTTATTTTTGATGTAGTAATTAGTGAGATCAGGCACTTATTGTGTACAACTAATCATAGGCTCATAGCCATGTTTGATTGGTGCCCTAAGTAGGTTTTATTATAGTAGGGGTGGTCGTCATGGTCATTGCAGATTTTGGAGAGCCTTTTTTCTCGGAATTCGGCAATATTTCGTTGCTCCTACATGAAACCTCAAGGTGATGACTCATTGGCTTCTATCCTTTCCCTCCCTCACGTTCTCCATCATCGCACAACTATGGATCTACCCATCCGGCCCTTAATTTCCCTCTTTGCAGACGCCGAACAGCACCCCACCCTCTGTCTTCAAGCCAAGCACCCATCCATCCTTAGTTTCTCCCTGGATGAGACCTTCCAAGGTTTATATAAGCTCAACAAGCCCTCTCCCAGCCACAAACAGCCACCAGGCCTTCACTTCTACATCCTCCACCCACGTTCAGAAATGCTTCATGCAGTGTCTTCCCAAAATCAGTTGCAGAACACCATTCTCACCATCCTATCCGCCATTGCCATCGGCCGCATTCTCCACCCTCTGATGTAGACTCGACTAGGGCTTTGAAAATTAAATATATAAAATTATGAATTTTTTGAAAAAATAAGTGGATTTTAATTTTAAACGGAGGCCGAGCGGCCAAAAACAAAAGCTTTCGCGCTTCAAACGATTCTTACTGATAAACTTCCGCTAATTACTTAATTGTTTTATGAGTACGCCCCCTTGAGCGTTTTTATGAATTGAATCGTAGTGAAATCCAGCCGTCCCCAAGCAAAGCGCAATCTATTTATGAATAACGGTAACAATAGTAATTCGAACATTTGGGACAAGCTCTTAATTATTCAAATGAGTGCATAAATTTAAACATTAACGAACGAAGCAGGGAAGGGGTGCAGTTACCACAACAATGCAGTCCGACTCAATTTCAGATTTAGCGGCAAGTCAATCTCTGCCGGCCGAGTACTGGAATTTATTGTCGGAGTCGACAGTAACGACACATGAGAATGAGTGTGGTAGGCCACCGGAGGGAAGATTAGAACTGCAGATTGGCGCTGGTAGGAGAAGACGGGCCGCCTAAACTGGCGGAGGTCTGCTGCCGTGGTGAGATCCTCGGCGACAGAGTTCGGCGCTCCTGCGATGAGAACGGCTGGTCGTTGACGAGGGCATTAGGGCAGCGACAGGGAAGGAATGTGCCGGCGGCGGGAGGCTAGAGCAGAGGCGGAGACGGCTGTTGTTGCGTGCTATGTTGCACCGACACCGACACACGACACGCGACTCGTCCATTCTCCTAAATTATTAATATTCGACACGTTCGGACACGTTTATTAAATTCATATTTTATAATTATAGAAGTTGTAAAATACTAATAAATAAACAATAAATGAACAAAACATCTAAAAATGTAATACTCATACTTACATATTATATATCATCTAAAAAAATAACTGATTCCATGTCCGACTCATCCAGTGAGAGATTTGCAATTTCTAGCAAACCAACATCTTCGAATGTATCAAAAGCATCTCCGCTAATTTCCAGCATACCAACATCTTTGTGAGATTTGCAGTGACAGAGACGCGAGGAAAGATAAAAAATAAACTGTTGCAATTAACAACTCGAGTACCTCTGGCAGTGGCAGAGACGCGAGGAAGGATAGAGCCTAGAGAAGGACAAAAGGTTCGCCGAGTAGCACCGAAAGCTAGAGCAGAGCCGGCGAGGAAAGCTGGTAGCTGGAGGCTGGGATAGAGCTGAAGAGGATCTCTAGAGCCTGGGGGAGTGCCGACGTGGAAACTGGATGCTGGGGCAGAGTCAGCGAGTTGCTGGAGCCTGGGGGAGTGCCAGCGAGGAAAGCTGGAGGCTGGGGCAGAGCCGGCGAGGAGCTGGAGCATGGGGAATTGTCGACAAGTAAAGCTGGAGGCTGGGGAAGTTTCGGCAAGGAGCGCTGGAGCTTGAGGAATTGCCGGCAAGGAAAGCTAGTGGTCAGGTCCGAGAGTCGAGCAAGCGAGCAGTCAATTTAGGTTTTTTTTATAAATCAGCGGGACTCGCGTGTTCGATTGAGCGGGACACGCGAGTCCCACAAACAGCTGCGTGTCGGTCTTCCGACACGAGTGTCGACACGTGTCCCCGTGTCGACACGTGTCCTCGTGTCGACACGCGTGTCAGAGAGTCCTGCACGGACACGTTGACCCTCCAAGAGTGTTAGTGCTTCATAGGTTGCATGCGGGAACTGACGACGTCAGGCGAGAAACTGGTGGCGAGATGACGTTGTTGGCTGTACCGGCAACAAAGAACAAAAATTAAGTTTTGTTCCCTGCTTTGTCCGGTCTCTCCTGTCTTCTTCATGGCAGGATCATTTAATAGTGTGCATCGGTTAATAATTTTCAATGATCTAGACTTTCCAAAAAACTTGTTTCCAAAAATTCCTTCCACGGCAGCAGCTTGGTCTCTTTGTTTTAAAATCTCCAAAATTTGTTTACTTCCAAGAAATTTGTTTCCAGAATTTCTTCCCAAGACAAATCTTTCCCAAATTTATTTTCAATTCTCTCATAAATAACTTCCTAATACACATTTTTATACTAATTTTCAAATAACTTTCAAATTATTGAAAATACATATTTTGCATAATTTAATATTTAAATTTATGTCTTTTTAAATAATTTTAAGCTTGCCCGTTACGCCCTAACCACAAAAATTACCGGACCTTTTTATTGTGGGTCTCATCGGACGATCAACCCGACGAGCCAAGCACTTTCAAACAAACAGGAGTATGATGAAAGAAATGCACGAAAATAAACGCATAAATAAAAAAAAAGATCCACGATGTATAGTTACGCCATTCAATTTTGGATGCGTCGGAGGATGCATCAATTCCTCCGGAGTTGAAAAAGCCCGACCTTGGCGAGAACTCACAAAGACTGGCAGTGTGGAGGTCTGATGTCGTCGCCGGTGCTGCATCGGGTGGTATGTCCGGGGATTTAACAATTGGTTCAATACGCTTCTGAATTCGGGATGGTTCAGACCTTTTGCAGCAAGCAAACACCCAATCTTTCTTTGAAAAGTATAACTCACAGCGATAACGAACGACCGTGAATTCATAATTTTCAAAGGTTGCTCGCAATTTATTAACATTAAATTTATGCAGTACCTTTAAATAATTTATACGAGCTTGCATCTCGAATGAAATACATTCATGGAATGAGAGATAATATAAAGACGATTTTTAGAATTATTAATTGGGACCTTGCTCGGGGAGGCATAAGATCCCTATGCGTCAGATTCACCTCACTTAAGCGCCTAAGGATGTTCCACAAATTCCAACTAATGATATTGGTCGGTCTATCTATCAAAGAGTAATAAAAGTTTTTAAATTCGAATTTGATTCCTTTTTGATCCCAATATGATAGAAAATTTATGATATATTGTTGCAATTGTCCAGTTGTATCTATTTCTAGACGGTAGTGGTGAATTTAAAACACAGTCTCTAAATATGAAATTGACGGAATGAGGTGTGCAGATTGAGTGTTCAACAAATATAGTGTGAAAAACTTGTGTAATATCAGATGACACAAGGAATCGATAAACGTGGGGTGAGCGACACATCTGGGCCATAAATTAATTCATGGGGTCGGGGTTCAGGCGGGAGTGCGGTAATCAGTAGTGTAATGGAGGTAATGACAAGTGAACTAGGAGTCGTAGAGGTCCTCTCGCGTGCCCTTGGGATAAGACAGTTCTTCTGGGGTAAAAGAACAATCTTGTATTCAAGGTGCTCGAAGGAGTGAGAGTTTCTCGTGCCGTCGTGCATGACACGTTGATCGTACTTCCAAGATCTCCCTAGTAGGATGTGACAGACATTCATAGCAATGACATGACATAATACTCTATCCGAGTACGTGCTCCCTATAAAAAACTCTACTAGACAATAATGAGTGACAGACATAATCAAATGACTATTGACTCCAGATAAACTATAGGGTTGTTATAACGGATGTGTCTCAAGACCTAATATGTCGACCATGCGCTGAGACACAAAATTCTCCATACTACCGCTATCGATGATAATGAAACAAAATTGTCCATGGATGCGTGTAGTAGTGCGAAAAATTTCGTGTCTCCTATGGTCATCCTCAGTAGACTCACTAGGAGTGATCAGGCTATAATGTAAGACGCAGACTAAGTGTTCAGCATGTTCGTCTTTCACTTCTATGACATCCTCAGACTCGTGCTCAGGCTCAGTGTGAGACTCATTTAAGTAAACTCCATACTCAAGCTCTCATCCATTAGTAGAATTGATAATAGCGACGAAGTGACGTCACAGACGCTCAGATGATTTGTGCCCCGGCTCCATACACTTGAAGCATCAGAATACTCCAGTGTTGGACTTAGCCCCAATAACCTTTTTTCCCTTGGAAAGAATGGTGGGTGGGGTTGGAGTCCCGACAATGATAAGAGGGTGAGTGGACTCCGAGATCCTAGCTGTAGTGGTAGTGGTGATGATCGTGGTAGATTTATCAGTAGATCTAGCTCCGGATGTTCGTTTCTGTAAGGACTCCACTCTCCGTGCGCGACTTGAAATCTCTCGTAAGTCCTTATAGTCAAAAAACTCTAGTTGGTCTCTAATAGAATAGAGTAACCCATTCAGATAACGAGACACGATCATGTCATCATCCTCTCGGAGGTCAAGGCGAGACTGCAGTACTAGGAACTCGTTCGTACACTCATCCACCGATAATTTGTTTTGACGTAGGTTGTGCAACATACGGTAGAGGGTCTGCAAATAATCGGCTGGAACATATCGTTTTCGCAGTTGCGTTTTAAATTTTGTCCATGTGGTGATCAGGGGCATGCTTAAATTAAATCTAGATCGCTCTAGTTGCCCCCACCAAACTCGGGCGGACCCTTTCTGTGTAAGCGTGGCATACTCAACTTGCCTAAATTGGGGCAATTGCTTTCAAGCTAGGAAGCGGTCCATCCGTTCACACTAGTCTAAACAACCCTCAGGTTTTAAGTGTCCCTCAAAATCTTCAACGTCTGTTTTGATTCCTACATCCCAACGAGGGTAGTTACGTGGTTCAAGTTGTGCACGCTCTAGTGACCTAGGGTTAGGGTCTTCTTTGACCACTGGGATAGGTGCTTGATTTAAGTGCATGATGTCTTCTATAGTGCTGACCGATGTGCATAATCCGTTCACTGCGTGTCCAAGACCTCCCATGGTGGTGGTGAGATTGTCGTTCGCTTTCATTAGGTCGCTCATACGTTGGGCCAAATTCTCTACGCTATTTTCTAAATGGTCGACTCGCTTTTCCATTTTAAAATATGTGATTTTAATGCGCTCAGAAAAATTTAATTGTTTTTTAGACAGTAAATTTGTTTATAATTCAAATTAAAATAAATTTTAAGATAAGAAGTTAAAATAAAAGTACGTTTAATAAATTTATTATTTATTTTTTGAAATGATAAAAATAAAAAAATGTTAAAATCGGAAAAAGAAATTTTTTTAATAATAAATTTTCTTTTGAAAATCGGATCGCGTGATTCTCGATAGGAGCGAATCACAGTCGCCTCTGATACCAAACTGATGTAGATCGACCAGAGTTTTGAAAATTAAATATATAGAACTATTATTTTTTTTGAAAAAATAAGTGGATTTTAATTTTGAACGGGCGCCGAGCAGCCAAAAACGAAAGCTTTCGCGCTTAAAACGACTCTTATCGATAAACTTCCGCAAATTAGTTAATTGTTATATGAGCATGACCTCTCAATAGTTTTTATGAATTAAATCGTAGCGAAATCTGGCAATCTCCAAGCAAAACGCAATCAATAATTTATGAATAATGGTAATAATAGTAATTCGAACGTTCGGGACACGCTCTTAATTATTCAAATGAGTGCATAAATTTAAACATTAATGAACGTAGCAGGGAAGGGGTGTAGTTACCACATCAGTGTAGTCCAACTCATTTTCAGATTTAGCAGCAAGTCAATCTCTGGCGTCCGAGTACTGAAATTTATTGTCGGAGTCGACGGTAACGACATAGGAGAATGAGGTTGGTAGGCCACCAGAGGGAAGATTAGAACTGTAGACTGGCACTAGTAGGAGAAGACGGGCCGCCTACACTGGCGGAGGTCTGTTGGCATGGAAGGAATGTGTCGCTGGCGGGTGGCTAGAGCAGAGGCGGAGGCAACAGTTGTTGCGTGCGGTAACTGACGACGTCGGGCGAGAAACTGGCGGCGCGATGGCGTGGTTGGCTGTACCGGCAACAGAGAACAAATATTAGGTTTTGTTTCATGCTTTGTCCGGTCTCTCCCGTCTTCTTCATGGCAGGATCCTTTAATAGTGGCAACTTGGTCTCTTTGTTTTAAAATCTCCAAAATTTGTTTACTTCCAAGAAACCTATTTCAGAATTTCTTACCAAAATAAATCTTTCCCAAATTTATTTTCAATTCTCTCATAGATAACTTCCTAATACACATTTTTTATACTAATTTTCAAAGAACTTTCAAATTATTGAAAATACATATTTTACATCTATCTTGAATCTAATATTTAAATTTACGTCTTTTAAAATAATTTTAAGCTTGCCCGTTACGCACTAACTACCAAAATTACCTGACCTTTTTATTGAGGGTCTCATCGGACGGTCAACCCGACGAGCCGAGCACTTTCAAACAAACATGTGTATGATGAAAGAAATACATGAAAATAAACGCATAGATAAAAATAAAGATCCACGACGTATAGTTACGTCATTCAATTTTGGATGCGACGGAGGATGCATCAATTCCCCCAGAGTTGAAAGAGCTCGACCCTGACGAGAACTCGCAAAGACTGGCAGTGGGGAGGTCTGATGTCATCGCCGGTGCTGGATTGGGTGGTATGTCTGGGGATTTGACAGCTGGCTCAATACGCTTCTGAATTCGGGATGGTCCAGACCTTTTGCCGCAAGCAAACACCCAATCTTCTTTTGAAAAGTATAACTCACTGCAATAACGATCGACCTTGAATTCATAATTTTCAAAGGTTGCTCGCAATTTGTTAGCATTAAATTTATGCAGTACCTTTAAATAATTTATATGAGCTTGCACCTCGAATGAAATACGTTCATGAAATGAGAGGTAATATAAAGACGATTTTTAGAATTATTAATTGGGACCTTGCTCGGGGAGGCATAAGATCCCTATGCGTCAAATTCGCCTCACTTAAGCGCCTAAGGATGTTCCCCAAATTCCAACTAATGATATTGATCGGTCCATCGATCAGAGAGTAATAAAAGCTATTAAATTCGAATTTGATTCCTTTTTGATCCCAATATGATAGAAAAGTTATGATATATTGTTGCAATTATCCAATTTTATCTATTTCTAGACGAGTGGTTAATTTAAAACATAGGCGATCATTATCAGTCTGTGAATTTAAAACGCATCAATTCCTCCGTGGAGCTACCATTAGCCTCCCCGCCCGATCTGTCGTCTCCTACTGCCGCTACCCATTTTTTCCCTATCAGCATGTATTTCCAGCCACCGCCAGTCCTCCCGCTACCGCCACCGCCTCCTCTTGCCTCCCCGCTGCCGCCAGCCACCTGCAACCACCGTCCCTCTTCCGTGGAGCCACCATTCGTCCCCCTCCTACCCAATCTATCCCCTCATCACCCAGATCCGCTTCCAAACCACCAGATCCACTCTTCCGCAGCCGGATCCACTTCTAAACCACCGGATCCATCCTACCGCAACCCGAATCCATTCCACACAGCTGGATTCAACTGTCCCCTTCGCCGTTCTGCCTCCAGTTCCACATCGGATCGCCGTCAAAATGCTTCCTTCTCCGAAATCTCCATTGCCTTGGACATCCCCTTATTCGGTGAGTCACTTGCTGTATTGGACGGTTATTTTCAGCATTATTATTGGTTTGGATCTTATATTTGCTTGGATATATTGCCCGTGGATATATTGTCTCGAATCATTTGTGATCTCTAAGTGGGACTCATTTGCCACGTACTTTGCTTTGGCCTTCCGAGCAGAGGAAAGCCAATAAATGCTTTGCTAATTGAATGTTTTTCTCCTTTTAAATATTATTACATGGTTTGATTATTATTATTGCTCGTACTAATTTGTTGCCACCACCGATGGTATCATTGCATATAGACTAGGGTTAGCGTGTCCGGTTCTCATCCCCATCCCTAGTTGTCTTGGATTTGTACACCCCTTAGTCTACCCTACATCAGTAACATTCTAAAATACAAAGCAAGGCTCGTCGCCAAAGGTTGCGCCCAAATACCAGGCAAAGACTATGATGAAACCTTTGTACCAGTCGCAAGAATGACAAAAATTTGACTCATCCTTGCAATTGCCGCTCAATTCTGGTATCTAGTATTCCAACTTCAGTAAAATTAGCATTTCTGAACGACGAGTTAGTAGGGGAGGTATATGTTGATTGATTAGCTTCAAGGATTTGAATCAAAAGGGGAAGAAGACAGTCTACAAATTACACAAAACTCTATACGGGCTGAAGCAGGCCCCCAGGGCATGACACAACAACATACTCTTTCCAAAAGGAAGGATTCTCCAGGTGCCCCAAAGAGCCAACTCTCTATATCAAGAAAGAAAGAAGACATGATCATAGTAAGTCTGAGAGACTTGATTATCACAAGCTCCAATCCAACATTAATTAATAACAATGGAGAGATGATGAAGAAGAGGTATGAGATGACAGATTCTGTTTCATTAAAGTTATTTTTGGGACTCCAGATCAAACAGTTTGAAGGCAACATTTTCATCGCACAAGAGCTCTACATCGGGACACTCCTGAAGAAATGTCACACAAAAAATTGCAACCCTCCAGTCACATCAATGTCCACAACCAAAAAATTAAGCTCGAAGACAGATGTAGACAAGGATATGGAAGCTTAATCAACAGTCTCATTTATCTCACAAATTCAAGGCCTGCCATTAAGAATTCTGTGAGCATCGTTGTCAGATTTGTGAGCAAGCCCTCAAAGACGCATTTTCCTACAATTAAACAACCTCAGAGGTTTCACCAACTGAAATTGGGCCGGGAACATTGATGATCGTAAGAGCACAGGTGGATTTATTTTCTTTGCAGGATCCAACACCATCTCTTGGAGCTCAAGGAAGCAGCAGTTGGTGGCGCTTTCTACAACCGAAGCCGAATGCATGGTGCTCAACACAGCCGCGTGCGAGGCCATTTGGCTACAAAGAATCATGAAGGAGATGTGCGAAGAAGAAGGTGAACTCAAAGGGGTAGAAATCCTCTGTGACATCATCTTCGCTATATCATTCTCTAAAAATCCAGTGTATCACAGAAGTAAACATATTGACATACACTACCATTTCATCCGAGAAGTCGTGGAGAAGAGGGAGATCGATCTACAATTTTGTACAAAAGTTCAGCTCACCGACATAGTGACAAAGCCGTTACCAAGGGACCGCTTCATCGAGCTAAGGAAGAAGATAGGAGTAAGGGAAAGTGCTGATTTAGGGAGGGTGCAAAGGCCCAAGAAATTTGCATTTAATAAGAGAGAAGTTAGAACTAATTAAGTGCAACGGTTGCTATTACAAACCACCACCGCCTGTAGTAAATATTTGTATCCGGAATGTTCCCATACAGCTATAAAACCGTATAAGGATTAGTGCATGTATGAATGAAATCTATCCAGTAAAATTAAGTTCTTCCTCTTCATTTTCCTGCACACTAAAACAAACTGTGAGAGTAAATCTATCTATCAATCTTAGTCAGAAGTGACAGCTCAACAAGAACATATATCAGTAATCTATGAATAAGCATCCTGATCAAGAGTACTCAACGATTAGGTTGCCTGCCTGTGAAACAAAATGCAGATGTCGGTCTCCAAAAGCCAACTCCCCAAAATGCAATGGTAGAGCCTATTCACTGGGAAGCTATTTTGAAAGAAGTCATAAAATCAAATTCCAACTCTATATAGGATTGCTCGACAAAGCATTCATAACCAGACTGACTACCCAAGCGGTTGTCACATTTTCCCAAATAAGTAATAAAATTCTTATAATCAAGTCTGCATTATCAACAAAGAGTTCACTGTTCCTTATAAAAACATGTAAAAACAGAGAAAGAGGGATTCAAAATTCAGCCTTCTGATCCCTCTCAACTTAAACTTAATTTGCACTTGTGTTTTTAAAGATGAAGTATTCTTCATGCTCTTGAGTCAGTGGTGGGTCCTCCATATAATAAATATCATTTTCTTATCATTCTACAGTACAATTTCTTCCGTCAATATTGACTGGTCTGGCATTCATGGAAATTCTAGGTTCCAACAATGGTCTCTCACACACACAGAGCATACATCTCATAAGAAGTAGAATGGATAAAATGATTATAGTAATATCAATTCAGTATCGCTTCACTGCTTAGTCAGTTGTAGAATGATTAAAATTATTACAGTTCCATTAATTCAGTATTACTTCTCTGTTCAGTCAATTGTTGACTGCTTTATCCAAGAGATCGTGCAATTATATGGATTTCCACAGTGCGTTGTCAACGAGATAGATCCTCCCTTTGTGAGCTCATTTAGCAGGTCCTATGCAAGCTGCAAGACACTAAACTCATATAGATCCTATTATCACCCTAAAATGGACAACCAATTCATCTTGTATTGATGTTTGAGACTCACCTTTGATACTTCGCATCCAAGCAGCCCCATGGTCGACTTGGGCAGAATAGTCCGACAACTCTACCCTTCATATACTCGTCAACACCATTTCATTTCAAGTTTTTATAGGTGACCGTCTCCAACCATGCTAAGACACTTTATAACGCAGGACAAATCTATAGGCGGCGGGTAATCGGTGACCTAATCCTACATGCTATGCAAAGCTCCACAAATAAAATCACAATTGAATAAAAAATAATATCATCCCACACAGAATATTCAAAGCAAGACAAAGATAATTTATTTAAGCGAGGCAAGCTTAGTCTTTCCTCCGCCTGGAGGGCCATAGGCAGAGCGTCGACGAATAAATCCTTCATGCAGTTAGAGATTAATTCAGACAAAAATAACTATAATAAAATGAACATCCAAATTAACATGTAATAAACAAACTGTGACAATGTTTTACAACCCAAAACCAAGACAAAAACACCATATGAATATTAAGGCTGCTGTGAATAAACATATCTGAATGTCAGAGGGCTCAAAGAGGGATTCCGGGGTTGGTGGAACGAGATCGGGTAAGGGGAAGGCTGGTGGAGGAGTGGGAGGGCTGGAGCGGAGGATGAGACAACTGTATTTGGATTGGAGTGCCCAGAAATGAGGTTTTTGGTGGAAGGAGGGGGGGTTGGGGAGATTTCCTTGTTGCTGGAGGCAGTGACAGCTAGGGGGTGGGCGGCCGACAGTTGATCAGGAAGGGGAAAATAGGGGGGGGGGAGGCGGCCTAGCTGTTCTGGGCTGAGGTTGGGGCGGTGGCCTGGTGGAGGTGGTGCGGCTGAGAAGTGGGGAACTGGCGGTTAGAGGAGAGGAAGGCAAGAAAGGATTCAGTGGGCTGGCAAGGCTTGGCAGCTTGGAATTCTTCCTGCAGGAGCAGGTCGGTTGGGCAGCAGAGGAGGATTTTTTGGAGGGAGAGGCGGCTGGACAACGCAAAATAGGAAAGTTGGAGGGTGGAGGAGGAAAAATGTAAAGATACAATACCTTACCCAAGGAGTCGTCACCAAGGGGGCTCCATGGAGTCGGCACCGCAGAGGAGATCACTGGAATGAGGGGATTTTTTCTCCAAACATTTAACAATGAATATGACTGCTGCCCTAACAACGTATATATAATAATATGAAATTAGGGCACTCGAAATCAACAACTACGATTGGCCGTTGATCTCGGGGCCAAAACTACATGAAATAAAACCTGAAATATACGAAGCTATATTTGAAAATGATTCACAATGCGAATCCGGACGTATCCACGGAGTCGAATCGTCGATCCGGCCACGCCATATATGGTAAGTCGTCAAATCAACCGCGAATGAGCCCAAAACTCGTCATCCACTGCAACTCCTCGTTTCTGCTCCGCATCAATCTCCCCGGCTTGAAATAATTCATCTCCCGATGAATAGGGATCAAAATTCTTCCGCTGTATACTAGGTAAAACTCAAAAAGGTCCACCAGAGGTCGTCCCAGTGTCGTCGCTGGAAAATTGTCCTCGCCAATCAACTCCTCCGGACTGAAAGCTTCCATCTCCGATGAATGAAGACGGTCGTACTGAAGTCGAAGTCCCTGAGCGCGTCGATCAAGCTCCGCTGATAGCATCCAAGTGTCGTCAGTGAAGAGTCGTCCGTGCTAACGAGCCAGGTAGCGGCACAGAGGACTGTCTGTAGAGGGGGAGGACTCATGCGTAATGATCTCAGTGATAAGCTCATCTCTCAACACAATAGTAGAAGGATCCCTACATGCTATGCAAAGCCCGACAGATAAAGTCACAATTGAATAATAAATAATATCATCCCACGCAAAATATTTAAAGCAAGACAAAGATAATTTATTTAAGCGAGGCAAGCTTAGACTTTCCTCTGCGTGGAGGACCAAAGTTAGAGCGCGCGACGAATAAATCCTTCTCGCAGTTAAAGATTAATCCAGACATAAATAACTATAGTAAAATGAACATCCAAACAAACATGTAAGAATAAAACTGTAACAATGTTTTACAACCAAAAATCAAGACCAAAACACTATACGAATATTAGGGCTGCTGTGAATAAACAGATTTGAATGTCAGAGGGCTTAAAGAGGGATTCCGGGGTTGGTGGAACAAGATCAGATAAGGGGAACACTGGTGGAGGAGTGGGAGGGCTGGATCGGAGGAGGAGACAGCTGGATCTGGACTGGAGTGCCCAAAAATAAGGTTTCCGGTGGAGGGAGGGGAGGTTAAGGAGATTTCCCTATTGTTGGAGGCGGTGGCACCAAGGGGGAGGGCGGTCGGCGGTTGATCAGGAAGGGGAAAATAGGGGGAGTCGGCCTGGCTGTTCTGGGCTAAGGTTTGGGCGGCGGCCTTGTGGAGTGGTGCTGTTGAGAAGAGGGGAACTGGCGGTTAGAGGAGAGGAAGGCAAGAAAGGATTCAGTGGGCTGGCATGGCTTGGCAGCAGGAAATTCTTCCTGCAGGGAGGTGGTCGGTTGGGCAGTAGTGGAGGGTTTTTTGGAAGGAGAGGCGGATGGACAACACAAAATAGGAAAGTTGGAGGGTGGAGGGGGGAAAATGCAAAGATACAAGACCTTACCCAAAGAGTCGTCACCAAGGGGGCTCCACGGAGTCGGCACCGCGGAGGAGATCACCAGAATGAAGAGATTTCTTCTCCAAACATTCAACAATGAAGATGATGGCTGCCCTAACAACGTATATATAATGATCTGAAAATAGGGCACCCAGAATCAACGACTATGATTGGTCGTTGGTCTCGGGGTCAAAACTACATGAAATAAAACCAGAAAAATACAAAGATATATATGAAATTGATTCGCATTGTGAATCCAGACGTATCCACGAAGTTGGATCGTCAATCCGGGCACGCCATATATTGTAAGTCGCCAAATCAGCCCCGAATAAACCAAAAACTCGTCCTCCACTGCAAGTCCTCGTCTCTGCTTCGCATCACTTTCGCAGGGAATGTTAGGTGGAAAATTTAATCCACCAACTCTAAGTCCGAATAAAATCTTGCACCGGCTAAAGTTTCATATGTGCTGAGTGCAACAACAAATGGCTGACAGTGCGAATAAACTCATTGGCAGGTTCAATTCAATGTGGAGTGACCCATTTTCATGAAGCTTCACCGACGCCATCAAACATTTGTGGCCCATCACATCATCTCGAAGTCGTCGGCTTACTACTATAGGACTAACTTTGTGGAAGTCTACTAATAACAAAGCCTTACAATATCCAAAACAAATTATTAACCACGTACTATTACTAAGAACAGGTATCTAAAATAAGTATATGCATGCATTGTGAAAAATATTTTTTATTACACAATACTATTATTTAGATACACCGAATTCTATAACAAGGAAAAAAGATTTAAAAGCTAGATGTTCTTAATTAAAAATTAGTTTTCCCTTGCTTAATAAATCTATATTAAAAGCACAAACTTTTTTAATTATGAACTAAGAAAGATATAATGCAAAATGATGGTACTACATGACGTGGACCGCCTCGACTAAGTCCTAGTGATGAAGCGCTAATCTCCATCAAACTTCACATGAGTGGGCCTTGGTGAGCTCTAAATTTAGTTCCTGACTTCAGTTTAGTGACAAAATAAATTTCTTAGGGGAGGTATTTTTATACAGGGCTCGAGCCCACTAAAGCTGACCTGGATTGTGAGCGCACAACCAGTTGACACCGAAACTTTTATCTGGCAAGCCTCTATAAGATATCCATGGAATAAATGAGGCGATCCGTAGAAGCATTATAGTTTGGGTGTTCTCAAGTGTATCTTATATTAAATGATTTTATGGTCTTATTTAAGGTCTTTTTGACGTCCCATGGAAGTATGTCGTAGGAATTGTGACCGACTTAGGTTTAGAAGTTGAAATATAGACATGCTAATGGGGAAAACGATGGAAGTAGTGGATACAATGATTAAAAAAAGATAAATATTTTATGTCTACAAGAGACTAGATGAGTGAGTGAAAAATCTAAATTTTTAGATAATTCATGTTTTAAATTATGGTACACGGGAAAAAATAAAATAATCAGTGGAGTCGGTATTATTATAGATACTACTTGGAGGGATGAAGTGTTGGGATAAGTAGAAAAGAGATAGAATCATAACTCTTAAATTGGTCATAAGAAAGTAAACTATTAATGTGATCAGTGTTTACGCGCCACAAGTAGGATTAAATGAAACTATTAAAGTATAGTTTTGGGAAGACTTAGATGATTTAGTAAGAGAAATCCCCCAAAGAGAGAAGATTTAATGGACATATAAGGAAGAAAAAAAGTAGATTATACAGTCGTTCATGAAAATTTGACTATGAAGGAAGAAATGAAGAAGGACAAACCATTTTAGACTTTGTCGTAACACATGAGCTAATTGTGACAAATACGCTTTTCATAAAGAGGGAAGAATATGTAATTAAATTTAAAAGCGGATCAAATAAGTCACAAATTGATTATTTTATGACTCACAAAATGAATAAAATGATTTGTAAGGATTGCAAATTCATATCAAGAGAAAATTTGACAACACAACATAAGTTAGTAGTGTTAAACGTACAAATTAAATATAATAAATTTAAGACAAGAACAAAAATATTGCCAAAAATTCGGTGGTGGAACTTGAAGATGAAAAAGCAGGTTGCTTTCAAGACAACAGTTATAAAATAACTAGTTGATGACCTTTATGCTGATCCTCGTACTCATGGGAAGTTACGTCTTCACATTTAAGGACAACTGAAAAGAACGTACATGGAGTATCAAAAGGTCATGCGCCTCCAAATAAAGAATCTTGGTGGTGGAAAAAAGAAGTGCAAGATAAAGTGAGGGCAAAGAAGATCATCTATAAATCACTCTATGCTTGTAGGAATGATGAAAATTTAGCCAAATATAAAGTCGCCAAAAAGAAGCTAAACATGCGGTAAGTAAAACGAGAAATCAAGTTTTTGAAGAATTTTATAAGCAACTAGATACCAAAGATGGAGAACGTGACATATATAAAATTGCTCGAGCTAGAGAAATGAAGAAAAGATATTTAAGCCAAATAAAATGCATAAAGGATGAAATAGATACAGTTTTAACGGATAATGCGGATATTAAAGAGCGATGAAAAAGATATTTTTATCAACTTTATAATGAAATAAAAGATAATGTATTTGACTTGAAAAATTAAAGTAAATCAGAGAAGTATAGAAACATAACGTTTTATCATAAAATTCAATTATCAGAGGTAAATAATGCTTTAAAAAAATGAAAAATGAAAAATCGGTTAGGTCAGATGATATACTCACCGAAGTATAAAAATGTATAGGGAATGAAGGAATTTTATGACTTACATGTTTTTTCAATAATATACTGAAGTTAAAGAGCATGTCATACCAATGAAGAAAAAATATCTTGGTACTTTTGTATAGGAACAAAGGAGATATACAAAATTGTGTTAATTACAGAGGAATCAAATTGATGAATCATACCATTAAATTATGAGAACAAGTAATAAAAAAAAGAATAAGACGAGAGACTGACATCTCAGAGAATCAATTTGGATTCATGTCAGGACGGTCGAGCATGAAGCTATACATCTCTTGAGAAGACTCATTGACAACTACCGAGAAAGAAAACAAGATTTGCATATGTAGTTTATTGACCTTGAGAAGACTTATGATAGAGTTTCAAAAGAAATCTTATGGAGTCTTAGAAAAGAAAGGTGTAAATGTATCATACATTGACATAATCAAAGATATGTATACAAATTCAGTAACAAGGGTGATGACATCTGGAGGATAAACACATGAATTCCCTATCATTGTTGGCTTACATCAAGGTTCAACTTTAAGCCCTTATCTCTTTACCCTTATCTTAGATGAGCTCACCAGGCATATCCAACAAGCAATACCTTGGTGTTTATTGTTTGCGGATGATATCGTTTTTGGTCGATGGGACGCGCGAGGGTGTAAACACAAAACTTGAATCTTGACGAGACACTTTAGCAAAGAAGGGTTTTATGTTGAGCAGGGCAAAGACGGAGTATATGGAGCTTACATTTAACAGTGCAAGAAGGATAGATGACTTTGTTATTAAGTTGGGTGATCAAGATATTTCCCGTAGTGAGAGTTTTAAATATCTCCGATCGATAGTTCAAAAAGACGGAGGTATTGATAAAGATGTGACACATAGAATCCAAGCGGGTTAGTTAAAGTGGAGAGGCGCGTCAGAGATCTTATGTGATTGTAAAGTACCATTAAAACTTAACGGCAAGTTTTACCGGACTGCAATTAGACCAGCGATGCTCTATGGTTCTGAGTGTCAGACAGTGAATTGTGTACATGAGCAAAAAATGAGAGTTGCGAAGATTAGAGTGCTTATGTGGATGTGTGAACACCCGAGACTGGATAGAATTTGGAATGTATGTATCAGGGATAAGACATGAGTTGCACCAATTGCAGAGAAGATGCGAGAAGCTTGACTAAGATGGTTTGGACACGTGCAAAGGAGACCATTAGAGGCACCTGTTAGGCTTTGTGAGAGTATAGAAACTCGGCATGTTAAACGAGGGAGGGGTAGAGCAATAAAGACTTGGAATGAAACTATAAGGAAAGACATGATGTACTTAGGCATTAGTGAGATTATGACAAGATAGGGCACAATGACAACAAATGATTCATATAGCCGACCCCACTATAGTGGGATAAAGGCTTGAGTGTTGTTGTTGTAATATTTAAGGTCTTTTTGAGTAGTGGTGTATGGAGGGTTATAAGTATTTTCGGGGTTTCTTGTATCAATGTGCTGAATTTAGTAAGAAAAACCTGGGCTGAACTGTGACATCACAGTATTTCCTCTTCCCTATTCTCCTTTCCTGCCTTGCTTTTTCTTCCCTTGTTCTCATGACTGCCGGGAAGCCCACTCTTAACACACATGCGCAAACAATATATATATTGTTTGTATTATGGCTATTTCCAAAGAGTACTTGTAGCCCATTTCATATTTTGTTTTCTGAATGAACTAATTAACCACATTTATTCTATTCAATTTACATTTATAAATTTTTTTCAGGGTGAAGATGTGATTGCTATATTGACATGGGAGGAGTGGTGGGAGTTTGAATTGCACAAAGATGATTCAAATCCTCACATTTCTTTACTTCCATTGCATCCGGATGTTCGTGCCAAATTCAACAGTACTGCAGCTTGGGAATATGCAAGAAGCATGGATGGAAAGCCTTATGGCTATCATAACATGATCTTCAGTTGGATAGATACTGTAAAGGAGAACTACCCACCACCGTTGGATGCAAATTTGGTATACCTTCTTGTTTTTCTTCTTTTCATGACATACTGATTCAGGAAGATGTTGCAATGGAACGGCACTATAGTATTACATAGCCATATTATTAGTTGTCCTGGTGCTATATAAACATGAATGGTCGAACTCCGTATGATCACATACAATGAAATTCAATTTCGTAGTGCATAATGAATTCGATGTACTGAAAATTTGACTGATCCCATTGCATGACCATCCAGTTTATTTAAATTTCAAGATTGTTAGTTAATATTGAATCAAACACGCTAGATGGCAGCTCTTTTGATTTGGCAAAAGAAGAATTGTTTCATGATGTGGTCCTTCTTATAGCATAGCTGCTCTGTTTATGTTCATGCGTTTACGCTTCAACACACCATGAACCTATGCTTGAATTGCTATATCATTAGTAAGTTTTGTTGAATTTTTGGTTTGGCCGTATGGGACTGGATGGTTGAAGTAGCATCAATGTTAATAAATAAAATCATGTGTTTGTGTATATGTTAGGTGCTAGGGCCGGAGGAGCGGGGGGGGGGGGGGGGGGCAGAATGGGGAAGAAGAGAGACGAATTTGGCCCCTAGGGATCCTCCCAAAGTGATCTTACTTCAGGTAATCAAAATGAGATACATGCATAGGTTTATATAGTGCCTAGTTCCGAGATACGCAAGTGCAAACGATGGAACGATAAATAACTCACGAATCGAAATACAAATGCGATAATAAAATATAAAGCTGACGGGTGCGATATGCCCATGCGCGCTACTGGAGAACGTCTGTCATCGTTTTGGGATCTTGTCGTCGTCGCCTCGGTGCCAACGTTGCCATTTACACCGGGTCCTAGACACTCCTCGTCCTTCGCCCTCTTCCGTATTCGTAACATTGCTTTCCATTCAAGAATTCGCCTTGTCCTCAAGGCAGAATAAACTTCCTGAATGCCCTGGAGCTGGGGTGGTGAATGGGAGGCCAGGCAGTTCGGCTCGGCATCATGCCTCTGGTAGGCATCAATGTCCACTGTCGTTGGTTGCTGAGGACGATGGAGGGACACCGACGGATGGGGAAGGTGCGCCGCCCCTGCCCAGAGAAAATAGACTCCCGCTTGAGGAAAGTACTTCGTCATGCGATCCTAGTTGACATACACGTCACCGAGTGTACGAATCCTCGTGATGCCGATTATTACGTCAATGCCACCAAGCTCAAAGGAGTAGAGATCTTCGCGGAGAGGGCAGGGGCCCACGGTCATGTGCATGTCGCACAGAGGCCCCCGATGATTTTGTGGCGATCGTCGTCCAATCAAACAACGGAATGAGAGGTAGGAGGCCGACAAATATCGAGTTGTTCACCGGGCGCTGGGAGACGAAATTATGGCCGCCCTACTGTCAATCAATACCGTCAAGGAAGTGCCATACATGGACCCAAAGAGCGTCATAGTGTGGGAGACTAGAGGTGCAGGAAACTGCATGGCACATAAGGTCTAGACAATGCAGTCATGTGCGGGGTCTCATGGTAGCTGGTGAGTCATCGCCCTCCAGGGTATCAAAATCCCCAAGGGTATCAAAATCCCCAAGGGTATCAAAATCCCCAAGGGTGATCTCGGGGTCCTCCTCGACAATGGTGATGTAGAGCTCCTTAAGAGCACAGTCATGAGTCGGGGAGTACCTGAGTAGGGATGTTCTCAACGAAACCTTTAGTTCAAAGAGTCATCTGAGGACCATTCGGCTAATGGGGTGGTGGTCTGAGATGCGTGGAATCGCAGTATGCACTTGGGGTGGCGGCCAGAAGGGTGTTGGGTAGGCAATCTGGCGGGTCGTAAAACTTCTCAGTGGCTGTCCGGTGTTGACGAAGGTGATATTGAAATTCGCTTCCACCAAGCGAGCGAGATCCATGATATCAGTAATCGTCCGTGCACGGTGGGTGCAAAGGCGAAACCAGATGTGAGGAAGCAGCCTTTGCATGAAAAAGCCCAAGTAATGATCTGACGGTATGACAGGAACATGCGCCGCCAAGTCAATGCCGATGTAGTCGCCAAGGAGACTCGATTGATGGACAACACACAAATGTTTTACTGTCGTTCTAAAATAGCGAACATCGTAGCAGAAGATGAGGTATCGTGGGAGTTTCGAACAAGAGAGCGAAGGGTTGTTCTGTCGCAACCAATAGACCTAATGGAGGACCGACCCCTCCATGACAATGAGAGTCGTAGCAACCTTTTGCGGCTCCATAATCAGATGAAGGTCGAAGAATTGTTCAGCACAAACAATCCACCCCATGGGGTCGTTGTCGTTGAAGGAAGGAACGTTTAATGAATGGTTTGTCGGAGGAAAGCGCCCTTTGCCGGTGGAACTGGATCCTATGGAAGGCCCGAATGCGCACCAAGAAGTGTTGGTGACTCCGCATTGAAGATCAAGGAAGTACTCTATTGGACGACCAGGAGGGCGTTGAACTTTGCATCCATCCACAACACTAGGGCTTGGAGAGAGGTGTTAGACTCTCCATGAGCATCAAGGCAGCAAGAGGTGCCAGATCGATGGTGCGATGAACCACGAGAGCGTCCGAAGGTCTTATTGAGTGAGGCAGGACATACAAACACTGGATGTGGTAGATAGAACACAAAAACAACGCTGCTTGGAGGAACAAGACTGTAACAGGAAGCATGGAAGAAGGAATCGAAAAAAAGATGCGGAGTCGCGCGGAACTGCGAATCCGGAAGGTGCACGGGCGGCGTGTGGAAGCGCAAAGCTGGTCAAAACGGAAACATCGAGCGGGTTTGCGAGTTGGGAGACCGCGAGCAAGGATGCTGACTAAACACGGAAGGTGAGCTGGCGAGCAACGAAAATGCAGGCGACGCGGGATGGATTGATCCAGAGTAGGATCACGTGAGAGAGTCGTGGAGTAGATACAAAAGCAGTTGGTTGGTCTTCGTGCGATGAAAATCGTAGTCGGACGAGTGGTAGGTCAGATCAAATGTTAGTTGCTAGGGTTGAAGATGAGGAGAGGAAGGGGGGCGAGAAGGAACAAGAAAAAGAGAGAAGAATTCAGCCCCTAGGGCTCCTCCAAAAGTGATCTTACCTCCAAGATAATCCAAATGAGATACACACATAGGCGTTTATGCTGCCTAGTTTCGAGACAAGCATGGGCAAACAATAAATAACTCACAACCCGAAATACAAATGCAATTATAAAGTATAAAGCCGACGGGTGCGCTATGCCCGTGCGCGCTATTGGGGAACGTCCGTCGTTGTGTTGGGATCCGTGTTGTCATTGTCTCGGTCCTGACGTCGACAATGTGTTGTGTCCTAGTCTCCTCGTCCATCACCCTATTCCATGGAGAGCCTCAATGAAGATGTTTGTATCTTTATCTTCAGACCTTAATAGTGGAGTGCAGATTTTCTTTGAAAAGACGTGCATCTGTGACAAAGTAACGTACAATTTCTATGTGTTTTGTTCATTCATGGAAAACTGTAGTACTAGCAATGAAGATTACAACTATTGTCACAGTGAAGTGGAATGATGTTATGCGTAGGTGCCTTCGCCCTTCGGCCATTGCTCTATATTTGACTTCAACACTTGACCTAACAATGACATTTTGTTGTTGTTGTGCAAAGCGACAATGTTATCTCCAACAGGAGTGCTGTAAACAGAATTTGATTTTCTGTCATGGTGGTAGCTAGCATAGTCAACATTAGAGTATCAGAGATATCAGTATGATTATTCTTCTATAGAGATGTCCTTTGCTTTGGAAACTCTTTCAAATAGCAAAGAATTCGACAAAATGGTATCCCAATGATGTTTCTTGCATTTGTCCATAAACCGAGTAACTACAACAACTAAGGAGATGTCATACTTTGTGACAGTTAAATAGATTAGTTCGCAAACCAGTCTCTTATAGGTTTTTGTGTCTGTAGGTTCTTCAGAATCAGTTTCCATTTCGTTTGATCCATGGGGAATGCAACATGTTTGGCCCTAAGTAGTCCTCTTTTGGTAAGAAGATCTAGGACACTTTATCTGGCGTAGAAAAATTCCAAATTTGTTTTGTGCTACTTCAATGCTCAAAAATTATCGAAGTTTGCCTTGGTCCTTGGTCACAAAGTACTTGTGTTATGTATGTCTGTTAGATCACTTCCCCAGGGCACAATGTCATCAACATAAACTATTAGAATAATGATGTCAACTATAAAGGTTTACAAACACAAAGTGGTCACAATGCGATTGTTAGAAGCCAAACTGGATCAACATTTGTTAAAATTTCCCAAACCAAGCACATGGATTTTGTTTTAAACCCTAAATAGATTTATTCAATTTGCAAGCTATTCCTTAATATTCTCTATAAGCAACAAATCCGGGAGGTTGCACCACATAAATTATCTCCCGTCAATCTCCATAGAGAGACATTTTTAATGGTAAGTTGATAGATTGGCCAACCTTTGCGCATTGAGACGGAGATCGAATTTAACCAAGCTACTGGAGAGATGGTTTAAAAAAAATTAATTCCATTTTTTGTTTGCTTCCCTTGACCACAAGGTGCGCCTTAAATCGGTCAATGGTACCATCAAGTAGATATTTGATTGTGACGACTCATCGACACCCAACTGTCTCGACGTCCAATGGTAAAGACACAAGACCTCAAGTATTTATGGATTGAATGTTATCCATTTCTTCTTGCAACTCGCCAATGATGATGAGTCGTGGCCTCAGCTATTGTCTGAGGTATACAAATAGAGGGGAGAGTTGTCGTGAAAGATTTCATGATAGGATTGAGGTGCTCAGTATACACATAATGTACAATTGAATATTTTGTACAGGCACGTGGTGGCTTCCTCAGAGCAATAAGTGAACCAATTTCAGAAAAAGTATTTAGGGAAGGAGAGTTACCATGACTGTATCTATCAAAGAGGGAGAGAATATGGTGGGAGTAAGCTAGCAGGGGTTGAACGTTTTCATTTTCTCTCATACACCTATAGAGGTAGATACGTAGCAGTTGTATTCATAGGAAAACTAGAAACACGGAAAAGGATGGGGGTAGCCGCGGGAGTTTCTTTGACAGATAAGAATAATATGTCCTCAAAAATGTAACAATTGCATTAACATAACTCTTTTTGCTAGCAGGATCTAGCTGAAGTGGTAGATCAGTAGCAGTTGTGTTATCTGGAAAAATAGGAACACGAAGAAGGATCTGGGTAGTCGTGGGAGATTCTTTGGCAGAGAAGAATAATGTGTCCTCAAAAATGCGATATTTGCAAAATACCACTTTTGTGTGTGAGAGTAATCTAGGAAAACACATTGAACGGCTCTAGGAGAAAGCTTAGTGAGACCAGAATGCAAATCATGCACGAAGCAAAGACAACCAAAAATCTTAGGTGAAAGGAAAAAAAGATGAGAAGCTGATATGATATTTTTTCAAGGATGAAATATGATTCGTTAAGCAGTGAGACATCAAAATGGCATCTGGTCAACTTGTTTTGCGAATATTCATGTGGAAAAAGTGCAAGAGGAATATATAATAAATGATGAGTTTTCCTTTCCGCCAAACCATTTGATCGTGGTGTGTAGGTGCAAATAGTTGGTGTAAAATACCATTTGAGGGACACAGTTTGAAAGTCATAATGCATGTATTTTAGTGCATTGTCAGTGCGTATTACACGAAAAGAGTGAAAAGTGATTTTTTGTTTTTTTATAAAAGATTTGGAAGACATGAAAAACCTTAACATGATCTTTTTAGGGAATATATCCACGTGTCCATAGAGACACATTTTTAATAGCAAGTTGATAGAGAGGCCAACTTTTGCGTATTGCGACAAAAATCAAGACCGAATTTAACAGAACTACTGGAGAAAAGGTTTCGAAGAAATTAATCTCATATGTTTGTTTGTTACCACCGTCAGGTAGATATTTGGTTGTGAGAACTCATGGACACTCAACTGTCTCGACATTCGATGGTAAAGACACAAGACCTCAAACATTTTTGGATTGCATGTTATCCATCTCTTCTTGCATAACTGCTTGCTAATGATGATGAGTCGTGGCCTCAGCCACTGTCTAAGGTATATGAATATATGGGAGAGTTGTCGTGAAAGCTTTCATGTTACTATTGAATATTTTGTTCACACATGTGGTGGCTTCCTCAAAACTATCTGTAAAGCAATTTCAGAAAAAGTATGCAGAGAACAAGACTTACCATGCACAGTTTCTATCAAAGAGGGTGAGACTATGGTGGGAGGTAAGCTAGCAGGAGATGAACGTTTCCATTTTCTCTCATACACTTGTAGAGGTAGATACATAGCAGTTGTGTTCTTAGGAAAAAAATAGGAACACGTAGAAGGATCAAGGTAGCTGCGGGAGATTCTTTGGCAGATAGGAATAATGTGTCCTAAAAAATGTGACATTTGCATTAACATAACTCTTTTGCCAACAGGATCTACTTGAAGAGGTAGATCAGTAGCAGTTGTGTTATCAGGAAAAATAGGAACACGTAGAAGGATTGGGGTAGTCGTGGGAGATTTTTTGTAGAGAAGAATAATGTGTCCTAAAAAACATGGCATTTGTGAAATACCTCTTTTGTGTGTGAGAGAATTCCAAGAAAACACATCGAACGTCTCTAGGAGAAAGCTTAGCGAGACCAAAATGAAAATCATGCACAAAGCAAGGACAACCAAAAATCTTAGGTGAAAGGAAAAAAAGGCTCGTGAAGAAAGAGAAGCTGATATGATACTTTGTTTTCAAGGACAAAATATGATTCATTAAGTAGTTGGTCATCAAAATGGCATGTGGTAAAAATGTTTTGGTAATGTTCATGTGAAAAAGTGCGTGAGCAATATCTAATTAATGATGAGTTTTCCTTTCTGCCAAATAATTTTGTTATGGTGTGTAGGGGAAAAATTGATGTAAAATACCATTTGAGGGACAGTTTGAAAAAAAGGTTGCATATATTTTAGAGCATTGTCAGTGATAGTACACAAAGAGGGAGCAAAAATTGAGTTTTTGTTTCATTATAAATGGTTTGTAAGACATGAAAAGCCTCAACATGATCTTTTTAGCAAACATATTTATGTGTCCCTAGACAATCAACAATAAAGGATACAAAATATTTGACACCTGAGATGGATGGAATCCAACACGGACCTTAAAAGTCTGAATGGAGTAAAAAAGGACTGGTACAAGTAGTAGTATTGGGAGAGAACCCAGACCTATGATGTTTGCTAAGTTGGCATGACTCACACTGAAAAGACTAACCAGAAAGAGAGGGAAACAGACTCTTGAATTTCTTGATAGACAAATACCAGGGTGTTATCTTTGGAAGGATCAATAATGTTAAGAAGTCACCCAATGATGTTATCATCATTTCAAGCCAAATTTCTTTCTCCTTAATCTTGGCGGCATTGCCGATCAGAAGATCATGTTAAGGTTTTTCATGTCTTCCAAATCCATGTATATTCGAAATGGACACAACTCTTTTCTTGGTTTAACACAATGAACCAATTACCTTGTCTGGTTGTGTCCATTTCTCCTTAACCTTAACACAATGAACGGCCTCCTCCTCTTTTCTTGGTTTAACTGAAATACTTAATGCAACTTCTAGTGAATAAGAAGGAAAAAGGAAGGAGAAAGTCGGAACAAGAACTAGAGGATCTCATCTTACCCTCAGTTCAAAGGGAAAGGACAGTCACGGTAGTTAATGAAGAAGAAGTCATTGATCTTAGATCTCTTGGACAAAAACAACCCCAATCCTAGGAGGTCGCTAGAATCGGCCAAGGTTCTCGACATTTTGGATCCACTTCAAGGGTCGGCGACTTACTGATCATTGCAGAGGAAAAAGAAATTTCATTCATGTTCTCCATTCAAGGTGTTGACAGAAGATAATAATGAGAGGGGGAAGGGTTTCCGAATACTTACTAGTAGACGAGGAAACTGAATATCGCTAGGCCAATCAGCTTCGACGTCTTTCAAAGAACGATCGTCGAGGACCAGCTATGGAAGGCGAGGCGGTCGCGACTGCTTGCTTGATTGGGAGAGAAAGCCTAGCCACGATCCTCTCTTCCTTCTGAATCGTCAGTTGCGAGCGAGGAGGCTTTGCACGAATACAAAGAAAACTGTAACTCACCTCTTAAGCAAACATAATCGTGTGTTCACAGTTTCTACTAGGCATGAAGAGTTATAGTTGGATGATTGAAATTATGAGACCGCCATTGCCAATTATAATTTTATTAACTAAAGGTGACACTCTAACGCAGTCTAAGCCACACCTAACTAAAATTCATGAAATAGCTTATTAAATGGGAGTTATTCGATTAATTTAATTGGCAAGAAGGCTAGAATGCCTAATTACCTCAATCCATGTTGGCCACTCTGGCACTAAATTTGTTCAGGCCCTGAGTTTAAAATTATAAAAAGAATCATTAGAATTTCGGATCTTACATGGAGGTCCTCTCCTGAATGAAGCACATGCAAACTTGAATATAGTTGATAAGTTTTTCATACAAGGAGTCATCTTTCATGCCACACGAAAAAAATGGTTGTCGACGAAGCACATGTAAGAGTCGATCTCAGAATTTATTGTCCAGAATGATGTTAAGAGGAAGTTCATACCGCTCGTGCATCTAGGAGATGCCTAAGTCTAGTCAATGTCAGAGACATTGATGCGGTATCTCTAGATGTTGTTGGAATTTGGTGTGCATATAGTACAAATTGGTGTGCCGTTAGCGGCCTCCTCCTTTTGGGATTAGTCCCACACTCCCACATCTCAGATTTGGTTTTTGGATCTCCCTCTCATGTGTATGTATAGGGGAGATATGTATTGATGTAAAGTAATTTTATTACAAGAATAAAAAGAGTTTATTCCTTTCATTTTCTACTTGGTATCAAAGTTAGGTTTGGAAATAAATAAAAAATTGATCCGGTGAAATTCATGTAATCCGACTTTGGTGATCACAACCCTCTCCCACAATCTTTTATTATTTTCTTTCCTTTCTTAGTAGTGAGCCGAAGGAATCAGAGGGCGCAGGAACTATGCGTAGCAGGGACGCTTGCGTCTGCGAGGAAGAAGACCTGCGCACGAGCAACGCAAGAATCGTGCAAGAAACACTCGCACGATGGAAGATACGCGTGCGGTAGAAGAGAAAAGGGATCTTTGCGGGACAACAAACACGCATAACCTCTGCGGAAGATTGCGAGAAGGATCGCCCACAAGAGGTGAAGAGTGCGCAAGGGGAGAAGCATCAGACGCGTGTGACTGTGGAGAAGGAGCGCGTGAGTCTGAATTTCTACGGCTGAGGAGAAGCGCGCATTGCGCATTTTGCAGGAGGCAGAAGCACACAGTGCACAACGCGATTCGCGCAGGAAGCGGAGGAGCACGCAGTGCACATCGCGCTGGAGGCGCATCGTGCAGAATCTCCGAAGCGCACGCAACGTGCAGGAAGCAGAGAAGATTCTCTGCAGGAGTATCCCGTTGAATCACGCTTTAATGTAGGAGCATATCACGTGTTGCGCTTCCATAATCGACGTATAGAGAAGTCGGCGGGGCGCGCGTCTCTAGAGGATCGCATGGAGGATTGCATGGAGGATCGTCTCTTTTCCAAAGATCACAGGGACGATCGCCTCTTTGGCAAAGATCTGAGGATCACGTTTGTCGCAAAGATTTCTTGGTATTTTCCGGGGCCTTTTGACAGAGGATTTCTCGGGCCTCTTACCCCTCTTACGGCGCTGCCCTGTGGTAAGGCGTCTTTCCCGACAGAGGGAACACATAGTGCGCTTGCCGCATGTCTGTCACGTGCACAGTGGGATTGTCGCGATGCGAAGACTGCTCGGTGCGCGTCTCAAAGAGAAATTGGTTGTCAAGATGGAGGGGCAGATTTAAAAGTGTTCTTCGAGTTCCTGCGATTGTCAAAAGGCGAGGGATTGGCTCAGTCGCCGTCGCCACCAGTAAAGCTGGATCTTCCCCCTGTGGAGCTGAAGCTCGATGGACCAGCTACGTTCTTAAGTTGGTTGCGTCAGGTGAAAAGGGCACTCTCTGGAAGAAACTTCGAGGGCTATCTGACCAACAAGAAAAGGGAGCCAGAGAAGAACTCAGATGGGTACAATGAATGAAAGACTACACACAATCTGTACACACCCGGCTCCTAAAATCAATGGTCGCATCTATCGCTATCACGGTGGATGGCATAGAGACTGTAAGCGATGTTTGGGGGGAAGTTACAGAGGCTCTACGCAGGAATCAACAACATGTGCACGTTTCAGATCGAACGGGAGATCGATACTATAACCCAGGGAGATCGTTTGATTCAGGAGCATGCTGCAGATCTGGAGTGACTATGGAAAGACTATGATTATTTCTCACCAGCCGCATGCTACAAAGATCCTGAATGCATGAAAGGGGAACGAGATGTTCAACTGAGGACTATGCACTTAATGAGGGGTTTGAACCCGACATTTGAGCAATGAAGTGCAATGTTGCTCGCTCAGCCAAAGATTTCTACTCTGGACGAGACAATATGCTGGAGGAGAGCCAGATTAGGCTTCAGTTTGGTGATACTGTACCCGCCAGGGCGAAATCTACCCCAGCAGCTACCAATCCTAGGCACACAGGATATACAAGGGTGAGACACGACAATGTTACATTTGTGGCAAGATAGGTTACCTACGACTGGCTTGCCCCAAGCCACAGAAAGAGCAGGATGCAGGTGGACGGGGAAAAGGAGGCTATCATGGTCGCGGTCACGGGAGTCGCAGAGATGGTGGAAGAGGAGGATACCAAGCAAACCTTATGATAGCCAAAGACGAGGCAGACAAGAGTACGGATGGTATGGTTAATTCAGAGGATCAGGAGGTTTTGAACGCTTACTCTCAACTGATGTGGAGAAAGCAGAAGGGAGTGATTGACGATACACTCATGCCGACTTCATCAAAGGGTAACGTTGCCTCGTTCGCTCATTCAACCACAGGTACGAGGGAATCCCTTGCCCTCGCATTTATATCCAGTATTAGATCACAAGATTGAATGGTCGATTCGGGTATTTCTCATCATGTCACTGGGGATGTTAGGGAATTCCTTGCGTATACCGCCTAACAGTCCCAGAGCGCATCCAAACTTGGATTTCACTATTTTGTGTCTTTCATTGACTGCTTCTCACGTGTGACTTGACTCTATTTAATGAAAAACAAAAGTGACGTGCTTGCTTGCTTCAAAGATTTTTATAAAGGGGTTCAAACTCAACACGGTACGATTAAAAAAGTGTTGAGGTCTGACAATGAGACAGAGTACACCAACATGACGTTTGAAAAGTATTTGTCCTCACAGAGAATCCAACATCAAACTACTTGACCATACACACCAGAGCAGAATGTAGCAGCAGAATGAAAGAACATACATCTTCTATAAGTGACTCAGAGTATGATGATAACAATGAATATGCCAAAGTACTTATGGGGACAAGACATGCTAACAACAACCTACTTAATCAATCAAATGCCCTTGCAAGTATTGGATCAGAAGTATCTGATTGAGATACTGCAAGGGAAGAATGGAGATATTCTTCCTCTCAAGACCTTTGGTTGTGTGTGCCAAAGGAATCAGAGTCAGTTGAGGTGCCGATTATTGTGGAGAGAGAATGTGTTGATGATGAACCTCAAACTCAGGGGGAGTTAAGAGTGTATACGAGAAGAAGATAGTCGAGCGAGACTACAATGCCTACATTACCACTGTGCCAAGTCCCTTGCCTCTGCCTACTCCGATCCTTAAGACACCTGCACCATCCGCTACAAGTTCAGATGCCCCAGGTATGATAACCCCACATCCCTCTACTTCCTCTCCCTTGCCGGTAAGAGTCTAAGACGAAGTTCTCGCAAGAATGCGGGAGTGTCACCTGATCGATATGACTTTCTACATGACATTGCCCAATTTGTTTCCTACTTCCATATATCCCATGCACATAGAACATTCATTACATTTTTGGACATTGTTTTTATTCCTAAGTGTTTGCATGTTGCTAAGAAGGATCCTTTATAGAAAACTGTAATGCTAGAAGAACTTGGCGTGTTAGAGAAAAACAAAACCTGAAACCTTGTGTCACTACCACCAAGAAAAAAAACAGTTGGGTGCAAGTGGGTGTTCACTGTGAAGCAAAACCCAGAGAGTCAGGTCGAGCGCTACAAGGCTCGATTGGTAGAAAAGGGTTACAATCAGACTTATGACATTGACTACTGTTGGAAAAGCCCACTTAACATTAGGCCCATTTGTATAGCATTTATTGCTTTTTCTCTCCTCTCTTTAGTCCCACATTGTGTATAGGACTTTTCTCTCTCTTTCTCTCATCTATATATATGTACTCATTCTTTGTATTTGTATCAAGTGGACATATATACAAGGTTGGCTTTCTCCATTTCTACATGGTATCAGAGCCAGGTTGCTGACTCCTGCGGACTCCCCTCTCCGTCCGCCCTGCGGCCTGCGACCTCCTGCGGACTCCCTTATCCAGTCCGCAGCCTCTCCGTGGAACCACCTCTCCTCTGCGACCTGTGACAGTGTGTCCGCTCCTTCTAGCCGCTTCACTCCTGCGGCCTTCCTTGTCCAGTCCGCAGACTCTCCTCCCGTGGAACCACTTCACCTCTCGTCTTCTCCTTCCTCCTCTTGCCTCTTATTTATAGCCATCCTGTGGGGTCCACTGCTTTCCCTTGTCCGCTGCGGACTCTTCCTGTCCGGCGCGACCTCTGCCTTCGCTTCTTCTCCTTGCTCTCCTCCAGCTCGCCAGCTCGCCAGCTCGCCAGCTCGCCTCCTCCTCTTGGTCTTCTTGGTCTTCTTCAGCTCGCCAGTTCGCCAGTTCGCCAGATCGCCAGCTCGCCAGCTCGCCAGCTCGCCAGCTCGCCAGCTCGCCAGCTCGCCAGCTCGCCAGCTCGCCTCCTCCTCTTGGTCCTCTTCGGCTCGCCAGCTCGCCAACTCGCTTGTCACCAGCTCGCCAGCTCGCCAGTCGCCCGCCAGCCAGCCCGCCTGCTCGCCTGTCAGCCCCGGCTTCTCTTCTCAGCTCTCCCGTCCGCCGCGGCCTGACCCAGACCGCCGCGGCCTGACCCAGACCGCCGCGACCTGACCCAGACCGCAACGACTTCCAGCTCGCCGCGACCTCATCCAGGTCGCCGCGTCCTCTCCCAGTCCGCTGTCTGCTTCCTCTCGCGGCTGCCTCCAGCCCGCTGCGGTCTCCTCCAGCTCGCTGCGGCCTCCCGCCCGCTGCGGTCTCCTCTAACTCGCTGCGGCCTCCTCCAACTAGCTGCGGCCTCCTTGAGCTCGCTGCGGTCTCCATGTCTACCTCTGCAGACTCCGTTGGTACGGCAGTTCCTCCTGAACGCCCGCCCTCTATACCAGAAGTCCGCGACGAGCTCCGGATCACTACTATTTCGCTCACTGGCAAGAAGAACTTTGTGGAATGGGCACACTCAGTTCGCCGTGTCCTTCAGTCAAAGGGCTTCCTTCATCATCTGACCCAGACCGTTATTGGTGTCCCTACTGAGGAGTGGTTACGCAATGATGGGCGTGTGCAGACTTGGCTCCTCAACTCTCTCGATGGAGAATCTTATCGCCTGGCCATGTATCATGAGACGGCCAAAGGCATGTGGGACGAGCTACACACCCTCTATTCTGGCAAAGATAGTCTCCACCATCTCTATGATATCATCACCGCTCTCCAGGCCCTTGACAGCAGTGGCGCAACCGACTTGACGTCCTTTGTTGCTCAAGCCCGGTCTCTGGTTGAGGCTTGGATCCACCATCAGCCTCCCACTCTAGATCTCGCTGCCCAACGTACCCAGAAGGAAGCTGTGGGTATCGCCATGATGATGGCTCGGGTACCCTCTCATCTTCACAGTGTCCGGGCTCACATCCTCTCCTCTACTGTTACACCGTCCTTTTCCGACGTGTGCTCAATGCTTCTCAAGGTCTCCCCGCCTCCGGATGTTCCCGGCCTTCCTTCTCCGGCCCTTGTTCAACAGGCACCCGCTCCCTTATTGCCTCTTCCCCCCTCTGCCCGGGGTGGCCGCTCTGACTCTCGCGGCCGGGGTCGCGGTGGCCGATCTAGGCCTCAATGCTCGTTCTGTGGTAGAGTTGGTCATCTTGAGGCCACTTGCTTTCGCAAACATGGCCGACCTCCTCGTCCACAGGTCTCTGCTGCTACTACCGATTCTGCCTCCTCTCGTACTGAGCTCGACGAGGTTCGTCTTCAGCTCCAGCATCTTCATGGCTTGCTCAGCCGTCCGCCTGCCTCGGTTGCCTCTGCTGCCTCTCTCTCCAATGAAGGTATCGCCTGCCTATCCTCTGGCACGCGCTGGATCCTTGATTCTGGTGCCACTCATCATATCACCTCTGTTAGGCCACCACAGTACTTGTCTTCACCTCACCCGAAGTACATTACTGTTGCTAATGGGGCGTCGGTTCCCGTATCTGGATGTGCTGATATTTCTCTCACCTCTTCTCTCCTCCTCCGCTCGGCTCTTCATGTTCCGGGCTCTCCTTTCAATTTACTCTCTGTCGGTCGCCTTACTACAGATTCTAATTACTCAGTCACATTTACTTCTTCTTCTTTTCTCATACAGGATCAGCAGACGCAGACTATCATTGGTAGAGGACGGCTGCAGAATGGGCTCTATCTTCTTGACGACTCTCCCACTGTCCTCGCATCTATCTCCTCTTTGGATTGGCATCGCCGTCTGGGACATGCTCCTCTTCCAGTCCTCCGGAAGGCTCTTCATGATGTCACTCTCCCTGCTTTTCGTTGTGACACATGTATTTTGGGCAAACAGCCCCGTTCTTCTTTCCCCCCTCATTGTACTCGGAGCTCCGCTCCTTTTATTTTAGTACACTCCGATATATGGGGTCCGTACAAATTTACTAGTATTTCTGGCTATCGTTATTTTCTTACTTTTATTGATGATTACTCTCGCATGACGTGGTTATATCTCCTTCGGGATCGCTCTGAACTTCCCCGCGTATTTCGGGCCTTCATACTTGAGACTCGCACTCAGTTCTCTGCACCTATTCGCACTATTCGCACTGACAATGCGCGGGAGTACACCAGTCATACGTTTGCCACCCTCTGCTCTGAGTTCGACATTCTTCACCAAACATCCTGTCCGTACACACCACAACAGAATGGTGTCGCTGAGCGCAAGAATCGTCACCTTCTTGATGTCGCTCGCTCGCTTATGCTTCAAATGCAGGTCCCCAAACCATACTGGAACTACGCTCTCTCCACGGCTTGCTTCCTCATCAACCGCCTCCCGTCTTCCGTCCTCCAGTATGCTACTCCTTTCAGCCTCCTCTTTCCCACAACTCCGCCTTTTCCCCTTCCGCCACGGGTGTTTGGGTGTACCTGCTACGTTCACCACCTTGGTCCCTCCACGGACAAGTTGGACCCTCGTGCCACCAAGCAGATCTTTGTCGGGTACTCCCGCACTCAGAAGGGGTATGTATGTTATTCGCCTACTACCCGCAAGGTTACTGTCTCGCCTGACGTAACTTTCCGTGAAGATCTTCCATTCTTTCCTGCTCCGGATATCGCTCTGCATCCCGCTCCCGTCGTTCGTCCTGTCATTCCTGCTCCTCACTCCTCAGTCCCTCTCCCTTCCCCGCCTCCGGTCCGTCCACCACCACCGGTTATCCGGGTCTATTCTCGTCGCTCTCCTCATTCTGTGGCTCCTCTGCAGTCGGCTTCGCCCTCTGGTGCTCTGCTCCCTGCTGCTCTGGCTCCCGTCTCCACCGCTCATCCGATGGCGAACTACGTCTCGCTCCATCGCCTCTCCCCCTCTCTTCTTCACTTTGCCACCTCCTTATCTTCTGTTTCAGTCCCTAACTCTTTGCAGGAGGCACTTCACCATCCTGGCTGGCGGGCTGCCATGGACGAAGAAATGACGGCCCTTTGGGCCAACCAGACCTGGGTCTTGGTTCCCTTACCTCCCGGTCAGCACCCTGTTGGATGCAAATGGGTCTTCGTCATCAAGCATGCTCCGGATGGCACTATTGCCCGACTGAAGGCCCGTCTTGTGGCCCGTGGCTTCACACAACAGGAGGGCCTCGACTATGAGGAAACATTTTCTCCGGTAGCCAAGCTTAACACTGTCCGCGTTCTTCTCTCCGTCGCGGTGCACCGCCGCTGGCCCCTTCATCAGCTTGATATCAAGAACGCCTTTTTGAATGGCGACCTTCAGGAAACTGTCTACATGCGCCAACCGCCCGGGTTTGAGACCACGGGGGAGTCTCGGGTCTGTCTTCTCAAAAAGTCCATCTATGGTCTCAAACAGTCCCCACGGGCGTGGTTTGACAAGTTTAGCAAGGTGGTTCGGGACATGGGGTTCACTCGGAGCTCTGCAGATTTCTCCCTTTTTACCCGACACCGGGCCACTGGCACCATTCTTCTATTGGTTTATGTTGACGACATCATTCTCACTGGGGATGACTCAAAGGGGATTCAAGACGTCAAACAACACCTGAGCACTGTTTTTCAGACTAAAGATCTGGGGACACTTCGCTACTTCCTTGGTCTCGAAATCGCCCGGCGGCCGGACGGGTTGGTACTCTCCCAACGAAAGTACTGTCTCGATCTTCTCAAAGATGCTGGACAGTCTGGTTGCAAGCCTGCGTGTACCCCGATGGAGGCAAATCACAAATTATGCGCTCATGCTTCGGATGACGATTTGCTTCTTCCGAACCCGGAATACTATCGACGCCTGGTGGGCAAGTTGATCTATCTAACAGTCACAAGGCCAGATATATCATTTGCAGTTGGGGTTGTCAGCAGGTTCATGCATGCCCCCCGGGCTTCTCATCTCCAAGCGGTTGAACGGATTCTCCGATACCTTAAGGGAGCTCCAGGCCAAGGGCTGGTTTACAAAACCTCCGACTCTGCTCCCGCATTGGTTGCCTATTCTGATGCCGACTATGCGGGTTCCCTGGACGATCGAAGGTCAACTAGTGGGTTCTGTACGTATTTTGGTGGGCATCTTATTACTTGGAAGAGTAAGAAACAAGCTGTGGTGGCTCGTTCCTCTGCAGAGGCTGAATACAGATCGATGCCTCAGTTGTTTCAGAACTCACATGGCTTGAAAGTCTCCTTACTGACCTAGGAGTAAAACTCCCCTCCTCTGCTGTTCTATTTTGTGATAGTCAAGCCGCCATACACATCGCAAAGAATCCGGTCTTTCATGAGCGCACAAAACATATCGAGGTTGACTGTCACTTTGTTCGTGAAAAGGTTCAATTGAAGAAACTTGAATTAAAGCATGTTCCAGGAACTGATCAAGTTGCCGACATCCTCACAAAGGCCTTATCAAGCACTATGTTCTACCAATGTTTGTCCAAGCTGGGTGCATATGACCTATACGCTCCAGCTTGCGGGGGAGTGTTGGAAAAGCCCACTTAACATTAGGCCCATTTGTATAACATTTATTGCTTTTTTCTCTCCTCTCTTTAGTCCCACATTGTGTATAGGACTTTTCTCTCTCTTTCTCTCATCTATATATATGTACTCATTCTTTGTATTTGTATCAAGTGGACATATATACAAGGTTGGCTTTCTCCATTTTGGCTTTCTCCATTTCTACAACTACGATAAGACCTTTGCACCCGTCGTAAAAATGAGCACGGTACGAACACTAATATCTTTGATCGCAAATGAGGGGATCAAAACTACACCAGCTCGGCGTAAAGAATGTATTTTTAATGGGGATCTGTTGGAAGTATAAACGGAGGTGCACCAGGGTTTGCCACAAAACAAACTGTAGACAAAGTGTGTAAACTCAAGAAATACTTGTATGAGCTAAAGCAATCTCCTCGAGCCTGTTTTGACATGTTTAGGAAAACGATGGTTAACATGGGATATCTGCAAACCAATGCTGATCATATCGTGTTCTTTATGCTGAATGGAAATCGCACTATGATGCTTGTTGTGTACGTGGGCGATATGATTATTACGGGCGATGACGAGAAGGAAATCACACAGTTAAAGACGAGATTGGGCAAGGAGTTTGAGGTGAAGGATTTAGGGAAGCTGAAATACTTCCTTGAGATAAAAGTAGCTTGCAGTACCGAGGGAATCGTTTTATCTCAGCGAAAATATGTGTTAGATCTTGTCAAAGAGACGGGTATGCTGTGATGCAGGTCTGCGGTCACTCATACTGATCAGAAGTCCAAACTCAATGCTGTGGCAGGAGAGCCAACTGATAAAGAGAGGTATCAGAGTCTTGTAGGTCGCTTGATCTTTTTAAGCCACATGTCCCGACATATCTTTTGTTGTGAGCGTAGTAGCCCGTTATATGCACGATCCCAGAGAGGGGCACTTGGATATAGTATATCAAATTCTTAGATACTTAAAAAGTGCCCCTGGAAAGAGGCTGATATTCTGAAAGAATGGACATCTAAATATTGAGGGCTATTGCGACTCTGACTAGGCTAGCTGCGCAGATGACAGGAGATCCACATCGGGATACTGCATGTTTGTTGGGGGCAACCTTGTCTCCTAGAAAAACATGAAGCAGACTGTAGTTGTGAGATCTACAACCGAGGTAGAATACGAGGCCATGTACTCAGGTGTAGGAGAGCTGTTATGGTTGAAAGCCCTGCAAGTTAGATCAAGGCGGATAGATGACGTTATGGTGTGATAACAAGTCATCCATTAACATTGCAAACAATTTCGTCCAACATGATAAAACTAACCATATAGAGATTGATAGGTGTTCTTGATGCAACCTGAATTGCATTCGTATTTATCTAGTCCACCACCTCTATGACCTCCACGGACACGCCAACGACTTCCAAACTTTCCCCGACCACTTGCATCCCCCTCCTTTGGTGGCTTGGGACAATATAGCCGGAGATGACCTATTTCACCACAATTGTAACATTGCCGCGTCTCGCTCTTGTATCCTGCGTGCCCTTGATTGGTGTCCGCTAGAGCCGATTTCCCTCCTAGAAAAACGGTTTCCCCTGACTGGAGCTTAATCCGGCTCTCCTCCTGCATCATAGCTGCAATTGTCTCGTCCAGGGTAGGAATTTTGGACTGGACGAGCAACATTGCACTCCTTTGCTCAAATGCTTTGTTCAACCCTCTCAGAAAGTTCATGGTCCTCCGCTGAGCATCTCACTCCCCCTTCGAGCATTCAGGGTCTTTGCAACATGCGACTGGTGAGAAATAATCATAGTCTTCCCATAGTCGCTCCAGATCTGCGACATACTCCTGAATCGAGCAATCTCCCTGAATTACAGTCTCAATCTCTCGTTCGATCTGAAATACATGCATGTTGTTGTCGACTCCTGCATAGAGCCTCCGTAACTTCCTCCAAACATCGCTTGCAGTCTCTATGCTATCTTCCGTGATAATGATAGATGCGGCCATTGAGTTTATGAGACAGGTGTGTAATAGACTGTGTGTAGTCTTCCATTCATTATACCCATTAGAGTGCTTCTCTGGCTCTCTCTTCTCTCCAGTTAGATAGCCCTCCAGGTTCCTTCCGGAGAGTGCCCTTTTCACCCGACGCGACCAACTTAAGTATGTAGTTGGTCCGTCAAGTTTCAGCTTCCGTAAAATGGCGAGCTAAAGGTTCTTCACACGATCAGAACTTTAAATCAGTGTCTCGTCTCTCCGCTTCTTAATCAATAGCCAAAAAGATGATCGAGCCTAGGTATAATGATCTCAATGGGAGAAGGGAGAATCCAAACCTCACGCAATCACAATCCAGGAATGAAAGCCTCAAAACAGTTTCTTCTTCTCTGTGACCTGTTCCGACTGTCGCGCTTCCCCGCGCGATTCTTCACAGTGCGATCCTTCGCGTGCGGCAAGGGACAATCCGCCGCGATCCACCACGATGCTTCTCTCTGCGCAATGTTCTTCTTCCCTGCAGAGCCCGATGTCGCACTGTTTTTCTCCCCGCGCAGAGCTCCTTCCCGCGCACTGTGCGAGCCCGATGCCGCACTGTTCAAGCCCGACGATCGCGTGGTGCCGCACAATTTTTCTTCCCGCGCAAAACACCTTTCTGCGCACTGCGCAAGCCCGACGATCGCGCGCTCCTTCCTACGCACAAGCTCACATCACACACATGTTCCTTCGCCTTGCTCAGCCACGTGTGTCTCCCCTCCGGGCGCGCCTCCTACTCTCTTTGCGCGATGCTCCTGCAGAGAACCCGCAGACTGCACGTCCTTCTTCCGTCGCGCCGCACTTCTCCGCTCAAAGTTTTTGTTGCTGCGTCGCTCCTCCGTGCAATTGAAGATCCGTCAGACTCTTTTCCGCAATTATCCTGCCGTCCACGCCAGGAAAGGAAAGAAATAAAAAAACAAGCCCTCGAAAATCGGTCCGGAGAAATCCCTTTAATCCCACTTCTGTGATCACAACCCTCTCTGACGGATTTTTTTTATTTCCAAACCTAGCTCTGATACCAAGTGGAAGATAAGAAATACAATCTCATTATTCTCTTAAATTTAAAATTACATCAACACATGTCTCCCCTATATACACACACAAGGGGGAGACCCAAAAACAAATTCTGTGATGTGGGACTAATCCCAAAAGGAGGAGGCCGCTAATGACACACCAATTTACACAATATGCACAAATTCCAACAGTTTCCCTTTCTGAGTTTACTTGTGAATCTTGTATCTTTGGCAAACATCATCGTGTATCTTTCAATCCTACTCGTCTTCGGAGTGATGCTCCTTTTTCTTTAGTGTATTTTGATATTTGGGGTCCGTATAAAACTCATAGTATTTATGAATATCGCTAATTTGTTACTTTTATTGATGATTACTCACGCACAATGTTTTAAATGTAGGCCGACATGTCCGATATGTCGGCCGACATGTCTGATTTCAAGGAAAAACGATCTACTGATTCAATTTACGAAAAATATTTCGTTTTTAATAAATTCGACCGAAATTTCGGTCAAAACCCGAAATTTCGGCCGAATCCGGTTAAGAAACATTTGGCCGACATTTTCTTATTTCGTTTTTTTAATTTCCTATAAAAGAATGACTGAGTTGTGCCCTAAACATCCTCGATCCGGCGCTGAGGAGAGAACGAAGTTCGCTCCTCCCTCCACCTCTATCGCCGGCCACTTCCTGCTCCTCCCTCCTCCGTCGGCGGTGAACAGCGAACGAAGCCCTGCTCCTTCCTCCTCCTCTGTTGGCAGTGAGCAGTGAACGAAGCCACTTCCGGCTCCTCCCCCCTCCTCCTCCATCGGCGGTGAGCAGTGAACGAAGCCACTTCCTACTCCTTCGTCGGCGGTAAGCTTCTTTTTTGGTTTCGATTGAGTTTTTCATTCGCTGATAATTTGCCCTATATTTTCACTCGAGTTCTTGTGCAGTGCGGTCATGAGCTGAGAACGAAGTTCGCTCCTCCCTCCTCTATCCACGGCCATTTCCTGCTCCTCCTCCCTCCATCGGCGGTGAACAAAGCCACTTCCCGCTCCTCCCTCCTCTGTCGAAGCCACTTCCTGCTCCCTCCTCCGTCGGCGGTAAGCACCCAGTTCTTGATTTTCTCTTAACTCTTAAATGTCTTCTTCTTCCCTCCCCCTTTCTCCTGTCATTGTCCTATAGTCTTGCTTGTTTGGAGTCTAGATAATCGCTTTGTGCTTGCTGCCATCATGGGTTAGTCTGCAGTCTGCTAAAGCGCCCTGTGTGTTTTATGAGCATTATTGTTGACATGCGTTCAATAGTTGGATGAGTATCTTAGTGTTGTAACTGTTACACTTACATGTTCTAAGTTGCATGATTCTTGAATTTAGGTCAGCCATATCAAATTGTTACTACATTAATGATTGTTTAGAAGCTATGTATTTGGTGATATTACCGTGTTGGTTTTCTTATACTTAATCTAGTTTTGCATATTTTTCGTTGTTTTTCACTCTAGTATTGTTATTTAAGTGTTCTAATTATTTCTGGTTGGAAGTTTTTGCGAGTGCATGCTCTCTTTTTTCTTCAATAATTCGAATGACTTATTGAATTATGTATGAGAATTCAAAATTTAATTTAATTATGCCGATCATTGAAGTTTCTAAGCATGAAATTGCTGACATCTAAACCCTTTATATTAATTTGGATAGGAAGAAAAATTCTTCTGAAACATGAAATAATCCTTCATGATGATTGTCACTTGTATTTGTATATATTAGTTTCTTCTGAAACATGAATTACTTATAGATGTTCATTCTAGTGTGTACTACAAGTCTATAAAGATTCTGTGAGAATTTAAAATATAAAAAAATTATTATTCCCCAAAAATAAATTATTACATAGTACTACCCTTTCTCCTGTCATTGTCCTCTTAACTCTTAATTATGAAGTCATGAAGTGCAAATATATCATAGCTCTTTTTGAGCTTTCTTATACTTTATTCATGTGTATCAGTGTATGTCTCTCTAATTACAGATCAACCAAGCTCTGCTATTAAAAGTAGAACTCGTGATGTCGTCTGAAGCTTCAACAAAGGAATCAAGTACTAAGCTAGGTAGGATCCTTTTTGGTCTCATGGTGAGAAGGTTGGTGCAAAAGACACAAATAGGGTTCAATGCCTGTATTGCAGTCAAGTACTATGTGGAGGGGTGAGTCGGTTGAAGGCGCATTTAGCTGGGATACGAGGCAATGTTAAACCATGCCCAAAAGTACCAACAGAGGTGAAAATTCAAGCTGATGCTGCTTTAAAGTCACAACTAGTACTGAAAGAAGCCAAAATCGCCAGATTGGAGGCAGACCATGATGAAGTAGTAGTTGGAGGTGCAATGGATTCAAAAGACAACTCTCAATCACATAGGAGTTTATTTTCTAAAATGAAGACAAAATGACCTTTGGATATACATTTCTAAATACCTGCGGATAGTGTTGGACAAACAAGTAAAAGTGGGAAGTTGGCATTAGGAGGAGATAGGTGGAAGAAGAAAATAAGGGAGGATACAAACACATATATCGCAAGATGGATATACGAGGCCGGTGTTTCCTTTAATTCTGTGGCGCTTCCTTGCTTTGATCACATGTTACAAGCTATTGGGCAGTGTGGGCAAGGGTTGAAAGGCCCTACACCATATGAGTTGAGTCAAAAACATCTTTAAAAAGAGGTTGAGCGAACAAAAAAATATTTAAACACATTCACCGTTACTTGTAGGTTGAGTGGTTGTAGCATTATGACTGATGCATGGAGTGACAGAAAGGGAAGTAGTATTATGAATATTTTGGTTCACTGTGAAGCTGGAGTAGCATTTTGGATGTCAAGGAATGTCTCATCTGACGTTCATGATGAAAAATTCATTTTTGATTTTGTTGACGAGGCTATCAGATCTTAGTCTGGACCGAGAGAAGACAATGTGGTGCAAGTTGTCACGGACAATACATTTAATAATATGTTAGCGGCAGAGATGCTATCTATGAAAAGATCTGCCATATTTTGGACGTCCTGTGCAGCTCACACAATTAATTTATTACTTGGAGATATTGCAAAAATAAGGCAAATCAAAAATGCCATCACCCTTGATCGTATTTTGACAGTCTTTATATATGGACATACCATTTCTCTTGATTTGCTGAGGTAATTTACAAAGGATTTAAATTCTCATGAACTTATTCGGATATGAGTGAATAGATTTGCTACTGCATTTCTGTCTTTGCAAAGTATTTTAGAGAAGAAGAAAGAGCTAACAAACATGTTCTCATCGCAAAAATGGGAAAACTCAAAGTTAGTTAGCACATCACCTGAAAAAAGTGTAAAATACAAAACTTTGTTTTATAATTAAATTATGATTAACTTGTGTTACTTCTTATTTCTTAGTTCTTAAACGGTTATGATCAATTTTTGCTTTATTTAAAATTACAGGCCGGTGCAATTGTATATAATGTGAAATTTTGGAAAGATACAAAGATTGTTGTTAGTATATTTGCTCCTTTGATGAAGGTGTTGAGAAAAGCTGATGGATATACGCCTTCTATGAGGTGGATATACAGAGATATGCTAAAGGATAAAAAAGAAATTGAGATAGCTCTAAATCGTAATGAATCTCGGTATCTTCCCATATGGAAGCTAATTGAAAGAAGGATTGATAGTAAGTTGAGCACTCTCCTTCATATTGTTGGTCATTACCTTAATTCATACTTTTATTTTACAAATTGAGAAAAAATGGAGAAAGACGGTAAATACATGGATGCGGTAATTGATTGTATGTCTAAGATGTATGGGAGGGATGTAGCTCTTCAAGATCGTATTGCTGACCAAATATGTCTCTATCAAAATAAGAGGGGATCTTTTAGAAGAGAAATTGCAAAGAGACAAGGTCTCAATAGTTCTCTTGATCTTGGTATAAATAATTTTAAATTTTTTAAATTATTCACTTGTTTTATTGAATAGTTTTTTTATAATTTCGTGTTGCTAATTTTTTTATTACTATTTTTTGTTTAAATATAATTAGTGAATTGGTGGAAGTATAATGGGAATGATGCACCTGATTTGAGAGACATGACAATACGTATTCTCGGATTGATTACTAGCTCTTCAGGTTGTGAAAGAAATTGGAGTACATTTGAGTTGGTAAGTTATTATTTATTTATAAGTTGTAATTAAAATTTTATATATTGATTATGTCAAATTTTATATTAATTGAATTGATTGACTTTATAAATTACAGATTCATACAAAAAAGAGAAATACACTGGATCATAAAAAAATGAATGATCTTGTCTTCGTAAAATTCAATGCTACTATAAAAACAAGGTTAATGGATGTTAAAAGAGATCCAATAGTTGCAAAAAACTTTGAAGATGGAAAAGTGACACAGTGGTTGGTGGGCTCTAGTTCTTCAAAGAAATCAATTGATGATGAAGATGATGAGTTCTCTCCTGGAGAGGGGTTGACTTGGCAGCAAGTGACAGAGTGTATGGATGTTGATACAGAACCAAGAAAAGGCTCTCGCGAGTCTCGTCAATCTTCAATGACTCTGAATACTAAATCATCAAAGAAGAAAGACAAAAGAAAATTAGATTGTGCCGATGAAGAAGAGGAAGTAGAGTTATCCGCTTCATAAGAGGAGGACCTCGTTGAAGAGGCGATTTCAGAAGGTGATTACGAGACAGATAACGATGAAACAAATCAAACAACGCGTTCGGAAGAGATCGAGGATGACTGAGGTTAGTCAAATAGAAGTTGACTTGCAACTTGTGTACAATGTTGTTTAACATATTTAATTTGTCTTTAATTCGTGTAATTGATATTTGTAACAGGTTCAGCTTTTGGAGGAGTCGAGAGTATTTTACGAGTTTAACTTTTGGACATAAGTATGATAACATGCTCAATTATTGTCATTTGTCACTATGATGGTTTAAATTTCAGAGTTTAAGTCTGTTTTGGGAGTTTAAGTCTTCAGACATGTTAGAAATGGTGCATCCGTGCATGATGTTTAATTTTGCTACAGAAATCTCTCTTGATAATCTATGTTATATGTTTGTGTATATCCCTTTTCATTAAACTTGTCTTATTGGAACAATATTCAAATTTGAATTCTTATATAAAAAAGGACCGCAATATTTTGCATTTCCATCATTAACCACCTTTGGTGCAAGGTCAGAAAAATATGCAACTCTTGGAAGGCTTCTGGATCATCTTCAGTATACTCAGAGGTTCATTTATAGAAATATGGTACAATATTCTTCATTTTTCTAAGAGATTCAGAGTATTCTTTTATTTATTGTACTTGAATATTTATTGTTTTACTCAATCTGCTTGAAATATTTATTTGATGGTCGAACTAACCTGCAAATAAAAAAGGTGTTAAAGACATGTCATTTATCATTGTTTGCCAATATAAATAATAAAAAAGAACTTATAAAATAAATAATAATATATTATGTTAGATACAAATACTAATAATTTTGAAATCCGACAATTTCAAATGTCTCCGACATGTCTCCGACATCCGACATTTAAAAACTCAATCCGATATGTACCCGACATCCGACATTTAAAACATTGCTCACGCATAACCTGGTTGTATTTACTTTGCAATCATGTTGAGATCATCTCTTTCTTTCGTGACTTTATTACTGAAACTCGACCTCAATTTTCTACTATCATAAAAGTTTTTCGCACCGACAATGCTCGTGAATTTACCAGCCGTACCTTCTTAAATCTGCGTACCGAGTTTGGGATTATCCGTCAAACCTCATGCGCTTATACTGCTCAACAAAATGGTGTGGCAAAGTAAAAAAAATCGTCACCTTCTTGACGTCGCTCAATCACTTATGTTTCAAATCCAGGTACCCACATTATACTTGAACTTCACTATTATTGTTGTCTGTTATCTCATCAACCACATGTCTTCTTCCAAACTCAACTTTGCGACTCTGTTTAGTCTTTTTTTTCCTTCAAAGCTCTCGTTTGACCTCATATTTCGTGTTTTTGGATGTACATGTTATATCCATAATTTTGGTCCGTCTACTGACAAGTTTGGTCCTCATGCTACCAAATTTATATTCATTGGATATTCTCGCACTCAGAAGGGGTATGTGTGTTACTCTCCAACAGATGACAAACTGGTCGTTTCAGCTGATGCAACCTTTCTCGAGGACCAATCGTTTCACTCCTTTCCTTCCGCTCTCCTTCTACTTCCTCCTCTACCTCGTCCTACCGTTCCTGCCACGTCTCCTCTACCTCCACTTCTTCCTACACCCCCACCCTGACACCAGTTCAATCCAAACCACCTCTTCGTGTATACACTCGTCGTCCTCCCAAATCTAATGGCCTACAACAATTCTTCTCTACAGTGATATCTCGTGGCCTGTCGATTCAGCATCCACCTTTGCGGCCCATCCCTTGGCAAATTATGTATCCTTACACCGTCTCTCTCCACCTCTCCTAAAATTTGCGTTATCTCTTTCCTCCATTTCTATACCGAATTCTTTGCAGTAGGCTCTCCAACATCCGGGGTGGCATGCGGTCATGAATGAGAAAATGATCGCTCTTTGGGCTAACCAGACATGGGATCTTGTACCTCTTCCTACAGGACAGACCTATGTTGGTTGTGAGTCTTTGCGATCAAACATGCTCCAGACGGGACAGTTGAACGTCTCAAAGCTCGGCTTATGGCACAGGGATTTACTCAACAACACGACCTCTATTATGATAAGACTTTCTCACCAGTCGCCAAGTTAAATACCGTTTGGGTCCTGATCTCCTTAGTTGTTCATCGACAATGGCCCTTACATCAGTTTGATATCAAAAATATTTTTCTCAATGAGAATCTTCTCAAAATAGTCACATGCAGCAACCGTCTTGGTTTGAGATCATAGGGGAGTCTCGTGTTTGTCATCTAAAAAAATCAATTTATGTTCTCAAACAGTCTCCCCGAGCTTGGTTTGCCAAGTTCAGTAAGGTTGTTCGTGAAGTTGGCTTCACACGAAGTTCGACTTATTTTTTTCTATTTACTTGTCATCAACCAACTAACACAGTTATTCTCCTAGTTTATGTTGATGATATTCTGATTACTGGGAATGACTTCACCGAGATACAACTAATTAAGCAACGCTTAAGCCCCGCCTTTCAAACTAAAGATCTGAGGAATCTTCGACGCTTTCTTGGACTTGGGATGTCAAGAAGACTTGATGACATTATTTTATCACAACGAAAGTATTGTATTGATCTCCTTCAGAATGCTGGTTATTCAAGATGCAAACATGCTGACACTCCTATGGATGTCAACCACAAGCTTTGTGCTCATGAGTCTGACTCTGATCCACTACTTGAAAGTCCAGAATATTATCGACGTCTTGTAGGAAAACTGATATACCTAACTGTCACAAGAACTGATATCTCATTTGTTGTTGGAGTTGTTAGTCGATTCATGCATACTCCACAGACCTATCATCTCCAGGCGTTGAGTGCATGCTCAGGTACTTGAAGACTGCTCATGGACAAGGGCTTGTGTCCAAACCATCCTCCTGTCTATCTTTGATTGCATATTCCGATGCTGACTTTGCGGGTTCTCTTGATGATCGATGCTCTACAACTGGTTTTTGTACGTATTTTGGTGGAAACCTTATTACCCGTTGTAGCAAGAGGCAATCTGTTATTGCTTGCTTATCTGCTGAGGCCGAGTATCGTGCGATGACGGTCGTTGTATCTGAGCTCACCTGATTAGAATGTCTCTTTGTGATTTGAGAGTCAAACTTTCCTCACCAGCAACTTTGTTTTGTGACAGTCAAGCTGCTATACATATTGCTAAGAATCTTGTATTTTGTGTGCGAACCAAACACATTGAAGTTGACTGTCACTTCATTCGGGAGAAGGTTCAATTAAGGAAGTTGGAATTGGAGCATGTTCCTGCTACCGGGCAAGTTGCAGATATGCTCACCAAGGCCTTACCGCGACCTCTATATCATCAGTTTTTGTCCAAGCTTGGTACTTACGATTTGTATGCTCCAGCTTGCGGGGGAGTGTTAAAGAAAGACATGTAAAAATGCCCATTATTGAGGCCGAAATGGGAGCCCATTTGTAATCTAGTTTAGTCCCACATCTTAGGATTGGGAACCCTCCTAACTCTCTCTTTCTATATATAAGTGTACTCATACATGTATTATAGAAGGAAAAAAGATTAATAAAACTTTGTTATTTTTCTCTCTTGCGCATTTCTACAAGGTGGAATTGGATTCTAATTTTTTTTTATGTTAACATATGAGATTGCCTCACAGTTAATAGAGGGCTTAATGATACAAAAATGGAATATTCTGATAATATGAGAATATTCCTGTAATAATAGAATGTGTCGTAGCATCTAAAACAGATATATATATCGTATATTTATCCAATAATAGATAACATTGATTCTCTTCTTAAGCCCAAAGTCCCCCTTTTCTTGTGAACTTGTAGCTCCAAAAAGCGTCTCTAACATGTTAGTCTTGCGCTTTAAGTGTTTTTTCCCATCTTTCTTAAGATTTTTTTGTTTGTGTCCGATAAAATAACTTCATTATAATGTGGCTAAAATTATGGCCTCTAGTTATTACTTTTTTAGCATGGGGAGAACTCAGAGCTGATCGTACATTTTGGGTTGTAGGTTGCTTCTGCCATGATTATGTGGACCAAGATTCAACCAGCTTATGCTGCTAATATGTGGAATGAAGCCTTGAACAAACGACTTGGTACTAAGGTTTGTCTCACTCGATTTGTTTATGTTGAAAGGTGGGGCCCAACAGGTAATCATGCCACCAGCCAGACTGCAGTCTGAGCATCCCAACCAAATCTTCACATGGGGGCTTGTTGGCTCGTTAATCCCGTGAATAGATTGTTGAGGCCGGGGTTCGATCCCGAAACCTTCTTTATAAAAGGACTCTTCGCACAACTCTTATACTCAAGTGTGATGCAACACATTTGGGTATAAGAGTTGTGCTAAGCGGCCTCTTATAAAGGAGGTTCCAGGATTCCTCAACAATCTATCCACATGATTAAATGACCAATAAGCCCTCATATGAAGATTTGGTTGGGATGCTCAGACTGTAGTCTGGCTGGTGGGGCCCACCTTTCAACAAATTATGCACACGGGGGGGGTGCTTGTTGGCCATTTAATCCCGTGTATAGGTTGTTGAGGTCGGGGATCGATCCCGGAACCTCCTTTATAAGAGTTGTACTAAGCACCCTCTTGTAAAGGAGGTTTGGGGATCGATCTCCGGCCTCAACAACCTATCCATGAGATTAAATGACCAACAAGCCTCCGTGTGAAGATTTGGTTGGGATGCTCAGATTGCAGTTTGGTCGGTGGCGTGATTACCGACTGGGCCACACCTTTCAACATTTTATTATCATAATTTTTCATATTAAATACCTGACCTGGTGTGACTATATGACGACATATAATTTTCTAGTCATAATATGAGCTTGTTTTTATTTTCAATTACAATATGTCAATTTTTTACTCATGGCTTATTGTGGAAAGTTATGCGGTGAAGAGTAGTTGTGCTGAAGAGTTTGAGATTAGATATTGCTGACTTACGATGCTTAATATGTACGATTTGGAACAATTACAATGTTGTTTTATCCATCATTTGAGTTGACCTACTGCTTCTCCTTAATGCAGTCTGCACTGCACAAACCTAATAGAAATCCAGTTGAGGAAGGTAAGCCTTAATATTAGAGGCTCTAGGAAATATCATCGAACTCATAGGTTTTTTATGTCATTGGATGATAGTCGAAGTTGGTTCATTTCAAGACTAAGTGAAGATTGCCATTAGTTGAGAATCCACTTTTAGGTGTGTAGCCTCTGAAAGAATAAACTCTTTCACCCCTTTCAAACAATAACAACTTATTTAAAAACTTATAGGATTGTTGTTTATTTTTCTCATTCATTTGTCTGATTCCTCTATAAGTAACACAATATTCAACATGTCATTCATTCTTAAATATTGATACAACATTGTTGCTTCTCCAACCAATTGAATTGCCTCTTAGTTTTCAATTGTTCATTAAATATTTTTCCCCAAATTGCTACAATATCTTTAATCTCTCTAATTCTAAATTGTATATCTTGCTACATAAAGTCTTACCTTTATGCTTCTTCTTTACTGATTTTTCTTTATTTATTTGCATCAATCTAGAATAAACCATTTCATAGTGCTCTTCCAAAATATTTGCTTATAACTCTCATTGAATAACTTTTGAAAGTAGCATTTTATCTCTCCTTGATATCATCATCTTTAATTAAATCGTGTTTCCCACATGTTAATTCATCTAATTTGGTTAACATTTCTCGGCCCCTTATCTTAGTTATACTATGTATGTCTTCATATTATATTTATATTTAAATCATCAAGATATGTATCTTTCATTTTGTTCAATACACCCTTAACAAGTGACACAGGACTGATGTGACAAAAGTATTGTCGACTATAAGAATGCCTAAATGAACTTGACAATTTTCCGACTACTAAACTTGCAACAATGAACGCTATAAATAATAAGACACAATAATCACAATCTAGGCAAAAATTCTCAAAAGGTAACTAATGTTATAATATACATCCAAGAGTGCTAAAAAACAAATACTTGTACAAACAAAACCTGTCATGTCGTAGGGCAATATTAATGCGAAGATTACAAACTTATATTACCCAATAAATAAAATTAATACACGATTTGACACAAAAGAAATGACAATCAAGCAATAAGTTCACAATAATAATGGGTAGAAGGCTCAATGGGTGTTTGGGAAGATGCCGATGGCCAGGGACGGTAGGATGCTAAAGTTGGTCTGTTAGAGGGACTTGGGAGGACTGGAATGAACTGTAAGGGGGCTGGGATGTTGTTTCAGAAACCTGGAAGGTATTTCTAGGGATGTCCGGGTTGGGAGTGTGAGAAACAAGGGATGTCCAAGTTGGGGGCTTGCTGGACGATCGGTCGTGTTGGAGTAGCTGGGGGCTTGCATCTCGCTTTGTAATCGTAATATACAGGAAGATACCCTGGTGCGGACGTGGAGTAGGCAGATTGCCGAACCACATATATCTCTGTGTTCTTGCTCTTTTTTCCTTGACGTTTTTCTTTGTTTTTGATCTTCATTCCTAAGAACGGTCGGAGATGCATAAATTAATTTCAGAGATTTGAATTCAGGCTGACGCAGGATTCTGGGTAGGGACGCGAAATAGTGGACTGTAAATATGACTTCTATGTGCTGAAATGAATTGTCGTCCTTCTAGCTTTGTTGCTTCCATCTCCAATGAAAGTATCTCCTTTCTCTCCCATAGTCCATCTTAGATTGTGGACTCTGGTACCACCAATCACATCACTCCCCAAAGGCCCTCTCAGTAATCAGATTCGTCGTGTCCAAAGTTCATTGCGATGACTAATGGAGACACTACTCCCGTTATTGGTTCTGGCAATATGTTGCCAACCCCCTCTCTTCCTCTGCATTCTGTTTTTGTCTCTCACTTCAATCTGGTTTTTGTTAGCCGTCTCACATAAGATCATGACTGCTTAATCACTTTTCCTCTTCCATTTTTGTTGTGCAGAATCGACAGACACAAAATATCATCGGTAAAGAGAGTCTTTCCAACGGGCTCTATATCTTCGATTTCCCCGCTTCCGCTCTCTCCTCCATGGGCTCTATTGATTGGCACCAATGTCTTGTCCTTGCTCCTCTCCCGATTCTCCAGAAGTCTTTTCTCGATTTTTGTTTTTCTTCTTTTGATTGTAAATCATGTATCTATGTGAAAAATCATCGCTCTGTTTTCCCTCCTAATTGTATTAGGAACGCTGCTACTTTTGATTTAATGCATTCTGATATCTGGGGTCCCTATGAAATCCCTAATATATTTGGCTATTGCTACTATATTACAATTATTGATGATTATTCACGTATGATTTGGTTATTTATGATGCATGATCGCTCCGAGCTTCTGTCCATTTTTCGCTCTTTTACTACAGAAATCCAAACACAATTTTTTTGCACTATCAAATTCTAATGCGTGTGAATACAGTAGACATGTTTTTCAGGAATTCTGCACCTCGTTGGGCTTCATCCACCAAAACTCCTGCACATATATGCCACAACAGAATGACGTTGCTGAGCGGAAGAACCGCCACCTTCTCGGAGTGGCTCAGTCTCTCCTATTATAGATGCAAGTCCCCACTATTTATTAGAATTTCTCTATCTCCACTGTCTGTTATCCCATCAACTGCATGCCCTCATCCGCTCTCCAATTTGCGACGCCATTCTCTCTCTTATTTCCTGACCGACCTCCCTTCCCTCTGACCCCATGAGGCCATGAGTCTTTGGCCGCGTCTACTTCGTTCATCATCTGGGTCCTCTCGTTGACAAGTTGGCCTCTCATGTCACTCACTACATGTTCATTGGATATTTGCGCACTTAGAAGGGATGTCTGTTACTCTCCCTCCACTTGGAAGCTGATCGTGTCTGTTGATGCAACTTTCCTTGAAAACAAGTCTTTCCATCCGTCACCACGTCAACTTCATCTCCGGATATCCCACATCCTCTTGTTCCTACCAACTCTCCTTTATCACCTTTACTACCGACACCGCCTCCTGCCTCGACTCCTCTTCATGTCTACTCTCGCCGCTATCCTCGACCTAGTGCCTTGTGACAACCCCCATACTACTGATATTCTGCATACTGCTGATTCGACCACACCCTGTACTGTGCATCCTCTCGAGAATTACGTCTCCTTGCACCATTTCTCCTCCGATGTGTGCAGGTTTACGACATCTTTGTCTGCTATTTCTACTCCCTCTCCTGTGCAGGAAGTTTTTTAGCGTCCCAGTTAGCGGACGACAATGGATGAGGAGATGGCTGCGCTTCGTGACAATCTGTTATGACCTGAAAGGGGCTAGGGGACAGTCGGACTGAATCATCCGGTTCAGTCCCACCTTCCTCCTAACCAAACTGGTCGGGCCCAGCCGATCCAGGTCTTCGGCTGGGTTTATGGGGGGGGGGATATAACGCATCCCCTAGGGCATCGAAGAAGAGCTATCTCAGGTATTTTTCCCGTTTCGCGGTTAGGAGTAGAAATAGCGTAACAATTGATATCAGAGGCGTCGACCTCCATCGACACAGGCGTCGACCTCCATCGACGGGCATGACCACTCACGGTACGCGCATCACGGCGCTGGAGGAGGGGCAGCAAAACCTGCTGGAAGTCGTCGAGACGCTGAGGCTTGAATTGTCGCAGCAGATATGCGACGGGGAGGAGTGCTCACACGCGGCTTTCCTGGAGGCGACAACTGCGCTCGGGGAGCAGCTTGCGTGCATCGAACGGTCAACTGCTCGCAGCAAGGAGGTGGCAACCGACGACACCACTGATCTTAGCGGTATGGGGGGAGCATCGACCGACCGAAGAATGGCGGCTTCGATTCCGTCAAGTTCGATTCTGCCGACTACCGCCGCCGACGGGCTGGAAGCGCAGTGCGGGGCCACTGGTGTTGTCGTTTCTGGCCAGCGAGGCCAGGGCCAGCAGTCGCGCAACTTCTGGGGGCCCGACGAAGGCTCGGGTGGCTCTTGCTGCTTCATTAGGGACACGAGGGGGCTCCGACAGCATGGGCAACCGTTTGTGGCTTGGCAAGAAGATGATAGGGGGCAGCGGGAAGCGGATTTGGGAAGAGGTGACGGTCAGCCCCTCCAGCATCCTTATGGGGGCTGGGGTAAGGAAGAGGCAATGGAGTCCGCATGAGAGGACGCGGGGGTGCACAGACCCCGCACAGAGGGAAAGGAGAAGCGTTAGCGGAGAACCACTGGGGTCGAGGGCCCATTATATAAGGCAGGGGAGAATGGAGCATCATGGAATCATGGCTGGGGACGACCCCCAGAATTTTCGGAGGCGCGGGCACCGCATCAACCTCGACCACCAGAGTAACCCTGACTGACGAGGATGTAGTTTTCGAAGTACAAAAACGGAGACCCACTAGAGTGTATCGAGCGAGCCGAGATGTTTTTTGAGTACCAAGAGCTCCCCAAGCACCAGTAGGTGCACATCGCTTCTTTTCATCTGGAAGGGGACACCTATCAGTGGTTGAGTTGGTGGAGGAAGCAGCGACCCTACCCCATGTGGGAGGAACTCTGCGAGGGGCTCATCGCGAGGTTTGGGCCGATCGAGTATGAGGACTTCGATATGATGCTGAATAAGCTGAGACAGACGAGGACTGTCAACGAGTATAGGAAGGAGTTCGAGAGATTAGCCAACCGGGTACAATGGTCAGAGAATGCGCTTCTGGGATGTTTTATGGCCGGAATCAAGAAGAAAATCAGCAATGAGGTGCAGACATTTCATCCCAGAAGCATATCACAAGCCATCGGGATGACCCAGTTGCAAGAGAAGAAATTGGGATGACGCGGGGCAACCACAACCTACCGATGGGGCAGCATGGAGGGGGAACAAGATACGTCCCAAGAAATCAGCCAGACACCATCCCTAAATAAGGAAGCCGCAGTGAAGCGATTGTCGTGGCAGGAGATGCAGGATCTGTTCGTGTTCCTATGGTGATCTGAAAGTAGTCAAGCAGTAAGTCTCACTGCCAACGTTATTTGAGCCTATAGGGTCGCACATAAGGGTGCTTGGAGAAGTTGGAGGAAGGATTGTGTTGGTCTCACTCATATGAGATATGGCTAGAGAACAACTCCTATGACATAAAGTATACTGACGGATTGCATCGAGTGCGTTTTGACGCACGTCGGGTACGTATCAACGTACGTCGACTAGATGTCGACGCAACCAAACTCAATGTCGAAGCAAGTTCATTATTGACGCTATGTCGAGTAGAAATCGATGCCACGTCGATTTCTACACAATGCAGGTGTGTCGACTGCGTGTCGACGCAGTTGTGTCGAATGTTGTCGAGTGCATCTCGACGTTGTGTCGAGTTCTTATCAACGCACGTCGAGTGCAAGTCGACGCATGTCCAATTTTGGCGAACTTCTTAGAGGGTTTCTGTCTATTTGTTATCCTTGGATATAAATAGACTTGGAAAAGAGTTTTCCTGTGTGTGTAACTGAAGTGCGTGCTTTTGAAGCTGTCACTTGCCCTAGATCCCGTCACGACCTCTTCTTGTCGCCGCCTATCTTGGGAACGAATATAGCAATTCGTGGAGACGCAGAGAGCAGTCCTTCACCAACCCAGTTCTTGTGGGACAAGATATGGGGTTCTCGACCACTCGTGTGGATACCTATAGAGTCACAGATCTATTTCTGTGTGGACTCAACCGCCTGTTTCTGGGTTGGATCATTGAGCATCTTGGTTGAGTAAAGACTCAATCCCTCTCAGGTACAATGTCTTGTTGTATACTCTTATTTCTCGAATCATGGAGATCGCGAGATCCTTTACTTTTTTGGGTTGTTCTTGTATGTTTATTCCGCTGCGCACATATGATGTGATATTCCACTCACGTATAGAAAACCCAATAAGATCGACGGACCAAAGGGTCGTGCTACACGTGCGACGAGAAGTTTCGGCCCTGATCAGAGTCCAACGCAGACAACTCCTCCGAGGTGAGGGAGGTCCTTGAATTGACAGAGATTGAAACTTCCATTCATGCTTTGAATGGGGGGAGGACAACCCTCCACGATGAGATGACATGAAGGGTGGCGGGCCAGAAGGTTTCCATTTTGGTTGACAACGGAAGCACCCATAATTTCATCAACACCGAGGCATGAAATTGCCTGCCACGCCAACAAAGGATAAGGGAATCAGGGTACTCGTAGCTGATGGAAATTTTCCGCAGTGCACATGGGCTGTGAGGAAGGTGCCACTCTTGGTACATGGATTCAGGTGTCGTGTGGATCTGCATTTACTACCGGTTCGAGGATCAGATGTGGTACTGGGAATGCAGTGGTTGAGGCAGCTGAATCTAGTTACGAACGACTGGAAGAAAATAACCATGAAATTCACACACGAAGGAAGCACAAGCTGCAGGGTGAGACAGACCAGTTGATGAAGCTACTATCTTGTTTCCCGAGTTTCAGCTTGAGGACAAGCATGTTTTTGAAGACGACGAGAATGTTATGACCCGGAAGGGGCCAAGGGACAGCGGAACTGAACCATCTGGTTCAGTCTCACCTTCCTCCTAATCAAATCGGTTGAGCCCAGCCGGTCCAAGTCTTCGGCTGGGTATATGTGGGGGATAAGGCGCATCCCCTAGGGCATCGAAGAAGAGCTATTTCAGGTATTTTTCCTGTTTCGTGGTTAGGAGTAGAAATAGCGTAACACAATCACTTGTGGGATCTTGTTCCCCTTCCCTCTAACCATTCCATGGTTAGCTGTAAGTGGGTCTTCACCGTGAAGCATCATCTTGATGGGAAGATTGACCACCTCAAAGCCCGCCTTGTTACCCGCGGCTTTACTCAACAATACGACCTTGATTAAGAGGAGACTTTTTTCCCATGGCGAAGCTCAATACAGTTTGTGTCTTACTCTCTCTTACTATCCATCGTCAGTGGCCGCTGCATCAACTTGACATCAAAAAGCGTCTTTCTTAACGTCGATCTTGTGGAGATTATGTATATGCAACAACCTCTTATTTATGCAACAATGGGGGAGGCTCTCATCTGTCATTTGAAGACATCACTATATGGCCTCAAACAGTCTCCCTTGGCATGGTTGATAAGTTTAGTCTGGTAGTTCGTGATTTTCGCTTCGCCCGTATCTCAGCTGACTTCTCTCTATTTATTCGTCAGCGTCCTATAGGTCTTAGAATGTTGTTGGCGGAGAGGCAGGAGGTGGAGATGACAGTGGCGGAGATACTATTGAGCCTTGACTGCAGTTACCAAAGCGGGGTGTGCTCGAGAGAGAGATAGCTTCCAAGATCTCTTTTAGGGTTAGGGAAAATAGACTTTCTTCATCCATGTTGTTACAAAGCCCATTTGGTCTTTTAAATAGAACTTACAATCAACACCAAAAAGGAAATAACACTAAAGGAAATAACGACAGACTTAGACATGCTGCTAAAAGAACACGACACAATTAACGACGTCTTATAAAGACGCGACTCTTATGACATAATAAATGCATATTCGGAAATAAATAATAATAATAAGTAATACCATAATAAGACCCCTAACATCACTCTCCCCTTGCAAAAAGAGCATGTCCTCGAGCTCGAGGGAGATCAATGATGTCCATGTTAGCCGACCCACTCATCATCTGAGTCCTCGACGTGCAGATAGAAAAACCATTTGCACCTGTGGCCGCGAGTGTACAACTCATCGCAGTTGAAACATAAACCCTTGGCGCACCGTTCCACCATCTCGTCCCAAGATAGTTTACAGACTGGTGGGGCTGGATGACCCTCAGAACGACCTGGTTGAATGCCCGTGTCGGTGGGAAAATAAACCTCCTATGCCAGTTAGAGGAGGTGGTTACATAGCCTGACCAGACTCATAACAGTCACTAAGTCTAGAGGGGCCTCAAATTCGACATCAAGTTGCAGGTGTTCGCGTAGTCCGACGGTAAAGATGACGATTTGCATCTCTGGAGACAGTGTGACATGTGCCAGAAGAAGTTGAAATTAGTTCAGATAATCGTTCACAGAGCTCGTCTAGCGGACTGTTGTGAGGGCGCCGAGGGGGTTGCTGCGGATTGGAGGGTCAAAACGCAGGTTGCATAAATGGTGCTTGAAGTCGTCCCAAGTCAGATCTGACTAATCAGTGAGGAGACGAGTGGCCCAAAGCAAGACCTAGTCAAGAAGGTGGAAGGAGGCCAGAGGAAGCCGTTCAGCTGCCTGAGTTTGTTAATGACGAAAGAATTGTTCGCATCCGGTGAGGCAGCCAAAGGGATCTGATTTCCCATCGTAGCTGGGATATTCCAACCAGGTATAGCACGACAAAATAACAACTTTAGGGCATAAGAAGGTCTGCGGTGGAGGCTCATGGCAGATGAGCAGCAGTAGCAGAACTTGACTGCTGCTAACGTGATCTGTGGGTGGCGTAGTAACCACGGGAAGGGAGGCACTCAGCTCATTTAACCAGGCAGTGGTGGTGGTCATGTTGTCCCGATGCTGGGTTTCAGCTTCCCGATAGCGTGCATCCATGGAGGTTATGACAGTTTGCAACATGTCTCGGAGAGCGGCCGTGAAATCTTGCGAGTCCCCCGTCGGTTGACTTGCTTGCCGAGAGGAGCAGGTGACTGGACGTCTGGGGTTGTCAGACGCGGCTGAGTTTGTGTTACCATGAGTACCACATCGTCACCAAATGATGGCGGCGCAAAATTGATTACTGCGTTAATTCAATTAAGAATTAATCGAATTAGGAAGGGAGAACCAGGAATGAATTATTTCCTATATCCCGCCTAAGTGCTGGCCAAACAGGAGATAAAACAGGAAGGAGTGTGTGTGTGCTGGCGGTCGCTGGAAGGAGCACAATCAGCTCCTATGCGGAATGCGGCATGGTCGTCGCTTAGTGGTGACGTCAGAATCGACAACGAGGCGCTGTGTCGGATTCGTCTAGCGAAGGTGCGGGTGGCGTGTGTTGCTGGAAAAGGCGAAGACGGGATGTTGTTCTCATGTGCGACGCGTGCTGTCCGTCGGGGATGCCGACGGGAAGGAATCAGAGGGACGATGACTGGTCGTAGGCGTGAGGACGATACGACGGAAGCACCACAAGCTTGGATCAGGACTGTCGACTGGCTTCTTGCGACAGGGGAAAAATCATGAACTACTGCAGCTGTGACAATGGTTGATGATGTTGCACGATGATGATGCGGCTGCTGTGGTGCGGTGGTGGGTCCCCGTGTTTCATGTCGACGAAAGGAGAGCGTGGAGAAGACGACTGATGTTGCGCGATGATGATGCGACTGTTGTGGTGCGGTCGTGGGTTCCCGCGTTGGCTGTCGACGGAAGGAGAGCGCGAAAAAGATGACCCGAGCGATTGGCAAGGTGGAGGATACTTTGACTGAGGGTGATTGTTGTGGATGGAAGAGGATTGAGGCTCTGATACCAAGTTATTATGGGTCTTACGATGTTGCCGGCAGAGAGGCCGGAGGTGGAGATGACGGTGGCGGAGATACTAAGGAGCCTTGACCGTGGCTGCCTAAGCGGGCCGTGCTCGAAAAAGAGAGATTTTCCAAGATCTCTTTTAGGGTTAGGGAAAATAGACTTTCTTCATTCATATCGATACAAGACCCATTCGGTCCTTTAAATAGGACTTACAATCGACACCAAAGAGGAAAGAACACTAAAGGAAATAATGACATACTTGGACATGCGACTAAAAAGGACACAACACAATTAACGACGTCATATAAGTACACGACTCTCATGACATAATCAATGCATATTCAGAAAATAATCAAACCCCTAACACAATTCTTTTGGTTTATGTTAATGACGTGTTACGGGTGATGATCTCCCTGACATTACTTAAATCAAGAACCACCTTACATCCCATTTCCATACTAAAGACTTGGGTCGGCTCCGCTACTTCTTGGGGATTGAGGTAGCTCGATGATCTGATAATCTACTTTTGTCTCAACGGAAATATTGTCTCGATTTGATTCATGATGCTGCTGGCTACTGTGGGTGTAAGCCTGTGGATACACCTATGAATGCAAATCAACAACTTTCTGCTCATGACTCAGACTCTCATCAACTACTTCCTAATCTAGAGTACTATTGACGCCTTGTTGGAAAGACTCATATATCTTACCGTTACACAGCCTGACATATCCTTTGCGGTCAGTGCGGTCAGTCGATTCATGCACGCCCCCCGGGTCTCACACCTTCAGGCGGTCGTGCGTATTATCAGATACTTGAAGAATGCTTTGGGATAAGGATTGGTTTACAAGCCCTCTACTTCGTTGTCTCTCATTGCCTACTATGATGTTGATTATGTTTGGTCCCTCGATGATCGTCGGTCCACTAGTGGTCACTGCACATATTTTGGTGTAAACATGGTTACCTGGCGAAGTAAGAAGCAGACAGTGGTTGCTCGCTCCTTAGCAAAAACAGAATATCGTTCTATGGACGCTGTTGTTTTAGAACTCACATGGATAGAATGTCTTCTGACTGACTTATGCGTTAAACTTCCATCCCCAGCTGTTCTCTTTTGTGATAGCCAAGTTGTTATCCACATTGTTGAGAATTCTGTATTTCATGAACACACCAAATACATTGAAGTTGATTACTACTTTGTACGAGAAAAGGTTCAACTTCAAATATTGATTCTGCAACGTGCCAGCGACCGATCAATTTTCTGTTATACTCACCATGGTCCTGTCTCGCCCACTATATCGCAGTTTATTTCCAAGTTTGGTTTCTACGACTTGTATGTTCCAGCTTGCGGGGGAGTGTTGAAAAATCCTCTAGCTATTCTCCTTTATTGTATTATGGCCCATTGGGCCAATTCACCTTTTAGGCACCTTCCGTCATATATCTTGTATTCTCCCTTTACTACTTCTCTCTTCCTCTATATAAGAAGTATATTGGGCATGCTTTACATAATAATAAGCAGAACCATTCATTTATAATATAAACAAATAGTTGTGTCAAGTTCTAGTGTTGAATCTGAATTTTGTGGTATGGTGCAAACAATTTGCGAGCTAAAATAGTTGAGAATTTTTTGAAGGATTTTGGTGAAACATATGACAACCCTCTTCCTATATTTTATTATAACAAACTTGCTATGCATATTGTCAAGAATCTAATATTTCATGAGCAAATTAGGTCCATGGTTGACTGTAATTTCGTTTGTGAAGAAGTCAGCAATGGATGAATATGCACTCCATTCTTCAGTTTTGGAAATATCATGTAGATATCTTTACTAAACCTCTGTCTACTCAATTCTTAGACATAAGTATCAAGCTATACATGATTACATATATAAAAGGTTAATTATTGGGACCTCCCTTGGAAATTTGCATAATTACATGTTGCATCCCTCTATCTTTTAAAATCTCATTTACCTCCACTCTAAGTTTTTCCTGTTTATAAAAATCCCCCTTCAGTTAGAAATATGAAAGAAAAATGATAAAATCAGCTAAATTATTTTATGATATTCAATTGTACTATTGTAATGATTCTACATTGAAATGAGTGACCTTTTCCATTAGAAATATAGATGGAAAGTGATAAAGCATGCTAAATTATTTTATGATATTCCAATTTTATCCTTTGTAATAACTCTACATTTAAAAGGGTGTGTTATATTTTACCTTTTGTAATGAATCTAGAATCATTAAAAAAATATATAAATTATAATATCATAAAATAATTTTATCATTTTTCATCCATATTTTTAATAGAAGGGGCATTTTTGTAAATTAGGAAAACTCAGAGGGGAGGTAGATGCAATTTCAAAAGATAGAGTGGTGCAACCTGTAATTATGCAATCTCCCAGGGGAGGTCTCGGTAATTAACCGTATATATATATATATATATATATATATATATATATATATATATATATATATATGGTTTATCTCAAATGCGGACAGCTTAAAGTGCGGGCGTACAACCAAAAAAGGGGGTCAAGATAGCTTCAAATCGAAAAGTGATCAAAATGAAAGTTGTAGATCTCGTCGATACGAATAACTTTCATGTTGATCATTTTTTGATTTGGAGCTGTTTCGACCTTCGATTTGAGGATCAAAATCTGGGGCGGCGAGAGTGCTACAGTAGCACGCTCATCGTCCCAGATTTCGATCCCCAAATCCAAGGTCAAAACAGCTTCAAATCAAAAAATGTTCAACATGAAAGTTGTTCATATCGACGAGATCTACAGCTTTCATGTTGATCATTTTTCGATTTGAAGTCATCTTGACCCTTGTCCGTACGCCCGCACCCGATCAAACATGAAACTGGATAAAATTAGGAATGAATGTATCAGAGATAAGACAAGAGTGACACCAATTGCAGAGAAGATGTGAGAAGCTCAACTAAGATGGTTTGGACACGTACAAAGGAGACCATTAGAGGCACATGTTAGGCGTTATGAAAGTTTAGTCACTAGACGTGTTGAATAGAGGAGGGGTAGACCAATAAAGACTTGGAAAGAAAATTTAAGGAAATACATGATGTATGTAGGCATGAGTGAGATTATGACTAAAGATATGGCACAATGGCGACAAAGGATCAATATATCTGACCCCACTATAGTGGAATAAAGGCATGAGTGTTGTGTCGCGTGTCTACGCATCCATCTAAGCATTCTAATCTCCGCAACTCCAATTTTTTGCTCATCTATATAATTCACTGCCCAAAACTCAGAACCGCGGAACATCCCTGGTCTAATTGCA